>OX637653.1:10307566-11530306 GCA_951802225.1 Euspilapteryx auroguttella
ACGATACATCATCTGTTTAGGAAACTTCATTGACACGTTTCCTTCAATGTATGGCACAATGGGTAGCCTATGTTTAAATTTGTATAGCACATTAGCAACAACGTGCTAAGTAGAGGTTTGTAGAGGCATTCAGACTAAGGAATAAGAAATGTATACTTACATTCTAACTCTGTTATTCATAAAAAGTTGAAGGGCATTTTAGTTAATTGACTTATGTCAATTTAGACTTGATGTCATGTATTTACCATACAACAAACCAGAGAGGTAGACCTACAGTATTGATACTAACCGTGTCATTCATAAAGATACAGTAGGTTTTAAGTAGCTTTACTGGAGGTCTACTTTTCTGGTTTGATACGTGGTAAATACGTGACATCCTGTCTAAATTCACATACGTCCAAAAACTAAAACGCTCTTTAACTTTTTATGAATAACAGGGTTAAATACTACTGTATCTTTATGAATAATGCGGTAAGTGTATTTTACTTCATAGCAAAAAATAGCGTTTGTTCGCGAACAGCCGAAACTCGGGTAGGTACAGTCACGGACTAGGAGGCCGTAACAGATTTGTCTATGGTTTCGTCAGCCTAAGACTGTATTACCAAAGAACAAGAGCTATCTTGCAATACAGAAAAACCGGAAATGTTACGCCGATCGTGTCCGCCACTGTACATGCACGGGTCACGCGTATTATGTTTGTCTGAGTGAGACAAGACGTGCTATTTGTACTGAGCGGTAACCTTAGAGGTAACGTAACCGAGCGCAGGGGCCGCACTTGATGTGTGAGGCAGGGAGTGCCTCATACTGTATGTAGTAACTATTTATCATACTATGACCAAACCATGGTCCTGGGGTTTACTAAGAGAACGCTCGAAGGACAGGCCGCAGCTTTCTTCGTTGAATAGTTTGAAGTTTGAAGAACTAACCCGATCGCCAACCCGCCTGCCAAGCGTGGCGAGAATTTTTGTCCTTGTGGCGATCTGTGGGGAGGCTAATATCCAACATTGGACCTCTCTCGGCTGAGATGTTAAGAAAGGTGATTTTGGCTTTAGGTTTCTGTATCTATAATACAGGCCCGTAATAAAGCCGCTTATGAACTCCGTCCTATATAAAGCGTTTTTTTTTCGAAACTGTATTTTTGCTATAGATCGAGAAATGTGAAGTAAATCACAAATCCGCAACCTCACGCTATATCTTCACGAGTTCGTTCCCATTACATGCGCTAACTAAGAGCTTGTAGGATCTTGCACCAATATACAATAGGGTAAAACGTCCTATTGCTGCGATAGTATAAGTCGAAATCACGTCCAAATACGGAGATATTTATTATTTTGTAATTTATTATTACTTAGTTGTGTTTTTTTCGTGTTATACTTTACTCCGTTTTTAGTAACTTGTCTATTTTGATTAGTTATTATAGAATTTCACCTAGTGGTGGCTGGCGGCTTATAATTCCAACACGCGAAAGACAAGCTGCAGCGTCCTACGTTGATAAACTTGAACTGCCGTACTGCGTTTGCCAACTCGCCTGCCAAGCGTGGCGTAGCGTTTACCGAAAAACGCCCTTAGTGTCTTTTTAGCAATCTGTGGGGAAGATCTATGACCAACCATGGACGTTTTTCTGCTCAGATGATAATTATGATGAATTCACGAAAATGGAAAAAAATGCCTTCGTTTATTTAAGTCGTGTGATATTTAGTGTTTTTGCAAAAAAACTAGCGATTTTGCGAAAACCCGGATAATTTAATTTAAGGTTTTTTTTTATCAATCATTCTGACAAAAAGCAGTTTCATTTTTGCAAAAACCTTTTATGATTGCTTTCCAACTCTTATTCTAATTCTCTGTAGCGTCAAAGGTATTTTAACGAACGTGGTAGGACGTGAATTTGACTACCGCCGTAATAGGACGTTTTACCTTATATTAAGTCTTGACTTGAGCATCACGTCGGTTGCGAAAACCAAACGCTTTATGTAACTCTCCTCTACAATGTGGGAATGTCCTCTGTAATAAACAATACGTTTGCCACGAACAAAATGTATGTGAATGAATCGGCGTCTCATTATTTTGATTGTCGACTCCGTTTGGCATTGGATCTTGTAAATTGTTTAATGTTCCTCGGGTTCTTATTTATTTAATGCAATTTGTTTGTGTTTCATGTGTTAAAGTTTCATTTAATACTAGCTATGTCTGCGATTTCATCCGCGTGGAATTAGTGAGGACATGTTCACAGTACACCGATGCGTCATTCGTGAAAAAATTAAATATTATTTTAAAAACTAAGGCAAATATCAATAAAAGGCACACATTGACACTAAACAATCTTACAGCAAATTATGTCCTGTTTGAATTAGAACAAAATGTACTGGTAGTTGCCTAAAGTCGCTTCTTTTATAGATGTACTTAGTATCTCTTATTAACTTCAAAATGGCGGTTCTCTTATCAAAATTTTCTAGTAAGTTTTTTTTTTACTTTGAATGTTGCTACCATGGATTCCGTGCTTCAGGAGGCACCTTAAGCCGTGGTCCTGCATCTCTATCTCTAGCTTAACGTTTCGTTCAGCCGTCCCATTGACCTCAGGAGCTGAAGACAGCAGAGTGCCACAGGTTATGGCCACAGGCACAGTGTAACTTCACTAAGTATTGTCAAAAATCAAATCAAAATAAAAAAATGATTAATTCAATATAAGATACAAGATGTCACTTATATATCTAACTAGAGGCTGCCCCGCGGTTTTTCCCGCGAAGATTTCTCATAAACACAAAAAAAAAATCCCGTTCCAGTGGGAATTTCGTTTCTTAGTGCCCACCTACAATCCCTAAGGAACCCACGTGCCGATTTTCAGCTTTCTACGCCCAGTAGTTTCGGCTTTGCGTTGTCTGTCAGTCAGTCAGTCAGTTAGTCAGTCAGTAACGGAAGAGTTTTATATATATTGATTAATATTGATACCTTATTTAGTAAAGCATCCTATACTGTGAGAGGCGAGGTAGTTCAAGATTCCCAATTGGCTCAGGCAAACAAATGTTTGCCTTGCCTTATGACAATGGTCACCTGGAGAGGCCCCAAAGCGAGCCCTCCTCTGTCAAATGATTCTACTCCCTTTCGCAATGATTTTACAGCATACACTGTGACAGGAGGTCTAGAAAATCTAAATAAGTCACATGGATTAATATAATCCTAATACATCTGTATAATAATACACATTATCTGGGTAGGAAAATATTAATTTACATTAATTATCTGTCTACTAACCACAGACTCAAGTTCAACTTGATTTTAATGTCGTGGGAATGACTAACGCTATAGTAATATAATACGGTCAAACGGTATAGTTAATTTGAGGGTTTTCTTTGCTGGCGATTTACGTAGCTATGCTTAAAAAAAAAACCATAGTTATTATTAAATGTCTTTTTAAATGTTAAGAACTAAGGTCGTCGAAGTCAGACGACCCTGGTGAAGGCTGCAGGAGTATCCTGAGTGATTCTGTTTTATGTTAAGTACTAGAGGCTGCACCGCGGTTTCATTCGCGCAGATTTCTCATAAACACAAAAATCCATTTTTGTTTCTGTTTCCATGGGAATTTCGGGAAATTATTTCTTAGTGCTCAGCTCACCTACACTCCCGAAGGAACCTACATGCAAATTTCAGCCCGCTACGCCCAGTAGTTACGGCTCTGCGTTGTCTGTCAGTCAGTCAGTAACGGAAGAGTTTTTTTATGTTTTATAAACATATATTTAAAACAGTTGATTATTTATTTAGATATTTAAGCTTAGGCCACGTAACAGTACCCTATAAATACTGAATAATCTAAATGACCCAGTGTCATATGCCAGTGTCACTTTACTCAAACACATACAAATTTGTGCCGAGAATATTTTTTTTTGTCGAGATTATCGCTTTTTTAATAATAATGCAACGTAATTTTCTATTGCAGCTAAAAATAAATCACTATAAAATTATTATGTACAGTCAAGTAGTTAAATTGGAAGTCAAACTGAGTCATTTTTAAAAAGCTGTAATTATAAGAGAACAATTAAATGCATCATTCGTCTACCATTGAAGTCACCATGATGAGTAATCTTTTGTTATGAATAAACCATGAATAACAGTAGTTTATTCAGCATGGGTGTAAAGTGACGTATTATGTACGAGGGTGGTCTGTTAAAACCCGAGCGCAGAGAGAGTTTCAAAGGTTTATTCCCGAACGTTTATTAGTGAGGGAATAATGACTTGAAACTTGAACAAGCGAGGATTTTAACCTCACCCGAGGCAAAATAACTTTATTCCCAAGTTGTATTTACTGCTTTTTATTCCATCCGACGAGAAAAATTACAAATAAAAAAGAATCACCTATGTACCTACCTAATTTTGATAAGTACATCATAACTGCCCAGAGGTCAATAATGAACGTATGAAAATTCATTATTGACCGGCTAGAAACCGCATGTGAATAATGAGGAACTTTACGACCTGAGAACAGTAATAAAAAAGTCTACTTTTCGAGTGGATGGGATAAAAACCTAATTATGTTGATGACTTAATTTTATTATGGTTATCGATGTTTTTTCATGATTTGTATATTTCTAAGTGTTTTAGGCGCCAAAGGTTCTTCTTAGGGCTCTGAGTATTGTAGCTATGTCTGTTTGACCACAGCTTTTCTCAAAATAGGTGAATACCAAATATTAGCATCTTATTACAGTAAAAAAAAAAATAGTAGGAAGTCGGTACAATTATCAAATTGTATGATTTTTATACAAACTTGGAATTAAATAACTAATTTAAACACCGTTCGCGGATCACGCGATGTATGAAATGACATTGTATGGGCCAATGTCACGAGATTTTTTTGTATAGGTAATGTTCCAATCCAAACGTATTTTTTATTCCTTAAACTCATAAGTAGAAAATATAAAGTCGAATATAGGCAGGCAGGCAGTAGTAGACTAGGCAGTAGGCAACGTGAAAGCGCTGCTGAGCTTCGTGGAGGAGCTGGGGAGGTTACAGTGCCCCTTTTCCACGCAAAATAGGCACGATAGCTGTCAAATTGCGAAAACTAGCCCGTAAACTAAACTAAGTAGTCGAATATTTCTTTTCTAAAAATAAAAGTGGTCGTACAGTGGCGGTCTAGGCGCGCGTAACAGATTTGTCTATGGTCTCTTGCGTGCGCCCTAGACTGAAATACCAAAGAACAAGAATACGATGAATATCGATATTTGTTACCGGTCTGGGTGTAATGTTCGTCTCTGTGAGTGTTTTGGGCTCCCTAGATACAGGTTCTTCCTAGTTAGGGGCTCTGAGTGTTACGTTTTATTATTATTATGGTCACTGAAGTATTGCAATTATTTGACTTAGTTGATGGTTCATCTGCGAAACTCATTACCTATTTCTGATACGATCACCACACTTTAAAGCACACATACTACATTTATAGTTATGGAAATGACCCCTTCATAAATTTATGTCACAAATCTTAAGCATGCAAAGTGAAATAGTTCTTGCAAAGTTTCATTGCTGTTTACAAACCATTACATTCTGACCTTGACAACTGACACGTACCTATGGTCATACAAATGTCCTCACCTGCCATACATGGTAGTTCTAAATAGCTTCTTACTATCATTAACATGCAAGTCATCCTTTCATCGGCTACTATTGAAACAAAAACATGGACTTTTCAGGGTTTTGTTTCGTCCCTAAGCTAGCTTTTGCTGTCACTGTTTTGTATGTACTTGAAGCTACATTGAAGCTTGTTATTGAATATACATATATCCAAACATTTGTTGACACTGCGAAACTCGTAACAATGCCCATGCGATATCAATTTTTAACCGACTTCAAAAAAAAGAGGTTATCAGTTTGACCTGTATATATTATGTTTGTTTGTCCGCGATTATCTCAAGTTTGGCTGAACCGATTTTGATGCGGTTTTCACAGAAGTATTTGTTACATTCTGGAGAAGGTTTTTGAACTTATTTTAACCGACTTCAGAAAAGAGGAAGTTTTCAGTTTATTTATCTGTCTTTTTATTGAAGGCGGGTATCTTTTTTGTAAAAAAGAAATTATTGACAATATTCTATTAATCAGGCATAATGTATGATTCTAATAGAGCTTCTGTTTCAGTATAGAATGTTTTCTTTTCTTAAATTTAATTGTAGGTATTATGGATAAAAACACTTTGCTTAACATACGTCCAGCTCTGATGAACTGGCTAACCCTTCGGGGATTAAAGGAACATTTTTGATTTTTGTATGTAGTTCGACTTTGTAAGTGTTTCTTTTCGTAGGGTGTACTGTACACCCTGGATACAGATTCTTCCTCTGGAATCAGAGGCTCTGCGAGTATGAAAATTATTTATTAATTAAAATATTCTTGAAATTCCAGCTGGACGCCCAACAGCGCTACACGCTTTTCCAGCGAGGTCTCTGGGAAGCAGCTCAGCAGTTCCCTCGAGGTTTCCTCAGAGACTACTCCTCATTCCGACAGCTGCATCTGCTCTCCATCATCGGACCTGCTGCTTTACCTCCAGATCAACTGGACAGAGTGAGTTAAGATATGATAAGATATCAATCAATATATATAAAACTCTTCCGTTACTGACTGACTGACAGACAACGCAGTGCCAAAACAACTGAGCGTAGCGGGCTGAAATTTAGCAAGTGGGTTCCTTGGGGAGTGTATGGGAACACTAAGGAATAAATTCCCGAAATTCCCATGTTAACGGTAAAAAACGGGATTTTGGTGTTTATGAGAAATCTGCGGGGGTGAAACCGCCGGGCAGCCTCTAGTAAGTTATATAAGTTACTAGTTTTTTTTTTCGATAACATATTGGAGGCAAATAAAACTAGGAACTCTTCATTCCAGACCTTTCAATAAAAATTTAGATCTGCCACGAAGATAACACTTTTACATATTAACGCCTTACAAGCTGGCACTGTATGTATTTAAAACTACATTTTATTGTAATTTTTCGAAGGGGTCATAAATCATTGCATAAATTCGACTGCTCCGTGGCTCAGTTGGCAGTGATGTAGCCTGAGTAAGTGTGTGCACCTGGGTTCGATTCCCGGACGGGGCGAATATTAATATAATTAAAATCGATGTTTATTTCCGTTCTGGGTCTAATGTTCGTGTTTGTGTGTGTTTTGGGCACCCTAGAAACAGGTTCTTCCTAGTTACGGGCTCTGAGTGTGATGTGTTATTATATTATTACTAACTGTCACGGTGAACTTTTGTATCGCGCATTACAATTTTACTTGCTTCCTCTAATTTTTCCCTATTTTCTCACCTTTTTAACCTTGCCTGGACAAAGTACTAACATTTAAAAATCAAAACCAGCTAAATCATCCCGGCCGTTCTCGAGTTTGAGCGGGACTAACGAACCACGATACATTTTATATAATAATAATAATAATAACACATCACACTCAGAGCCCCTAACTAGAAAGAACCTGTATCTAGGGTGCCCGAAACACACACAGAGACGAACATCACACCCAGACCGGAAACAAACATCGATATTCATCATATCAATATTCGCCCCGCCCGGTAATCGAACCCGGGTGCACACGTTTACTCAGTCCACATCACTGCCAACTGAGCCACGGAGCAGTCAATATATATAGAAGATTGTAATTATAATGATGAGAGTACTGATTTTGAGAAGCTTTTTTGGGAAGGCGCTTGAAACTAAGAGTTGATGAAGCCTGAAAAAATATTTATCCCGTCTTTTATTGTTTTGTTTTCAGTACAATCGTCTCATAAACGATATGTTGGCAGTCTACAATACAGCTGAGATCTGCGCGTACAACGAGCCGTTCAAGTGCGGACTCCATCTCCAACCAGAACTCCAGTTTATCATGTCCCACTCCAGGTACTTTGTAAAATTAGTTGAAATTACGATTTTTATGTTTAGGTTTAAATAACTTTATTAAATCATTACAAGAACATTGCAGTATCATCACGAAATTAATGGGCATAATTTCAGCAGGCTTTTCAGACACTTCCAAACGACCTCATCTCATTCAAATGATACTCTTTCGCAAATATTTGTATTTGTAAAAGAAAGGGGTTCCTAACAAACTCTACAAATCCTCCCATGTTCTAAGATCCTCCCTTTTGTTTTTGTTTAAACAAAAGGGAAGGGGTTGAAAGTTGGATAGGGTCACAAACTACCTCAAATAATTTCTTTTTCGCCTTAAACAAACTGACACATACATAAACTGAGAACTTCCTCTTTTTCGAAGTCGGTTAAAATAGGTACTTAAACCTTCTCCGGAATGTAACGAATACATTTCTGAAAACCGCATCAAAATCGATTCAGCCAAACGCGAGATAATCGCGGACAAACATACATACATACAGGTCAAACTGATAACCTCTTTTTTTGATATTTTATTAAAAAATATAATAACATCATCGATCGTCAAAGAGAAGGCATTTTTTTTTAAGTTGTCGTCAATACTATCTTTTCCTCTGTCGTTAATATAACAATTTGATCATTAATTACAGGGATTGGGACGAACTATCTCACGTGTGGACCGAATGGAGGAGAAACACCGGGAGAAGAATCCGAGACCTCTACGAACAGTTAGCTGATCTGACGAACCAAGCAGCTAGGCTGAACAGTAAGTGCCTGCCTGATGCCCATAGCAATTTAGAAGGTTGCCTACAATAATGAACTGCAAGTAAAAGAATCCCGGAAAAATATAAATTCTAAACCAAGGCTAATACTAAAAGTCTAAAATATGATCCTGGGATGATACAATTAGAACACCTCGGGAAATTCATAGAAAAAAACGCGTGGCTTCGCGCGCAGCCAAAACTCGTGTGTGCACGCGTATTATTCTTGTGTCAGTCAGATAAGATGTGATATTTGTACTGAGTTGTAACTGAGAGGTTACCGAGCACGGGGCAGCCGCACTTGCTAAGAGAGGCAGGGAGTGCCCATATTAAAGATAAAGATAAAAAGATAAAAAGATATTTATTTACAAAATTGGTTTACATACAAAAAAGTTTAGTAACATTTATTTTCATTACTTACACAAGAAAATTTAAAATAATTTCCATTAGAAGAGCATTGCTAAAAACAAGTTTTACATCTTACTATATTTATAAAGTTAGCAAACAATAAATAAATGCGCAAATCCAAAAGGAGTACAAAGAAAAATAGTTTGAGGGTAGTTACCAGTGGTTTCCGCACAAGGCTGGGCCTGTGTCGCGGGAACCGGTAGAGTGTCGCGTACCGAGTTATAAACTTATAGCGATTACTACAGTCGCACTTTCTTATTATAATAAGTTTTTGTAGGTGTACATTTTATATAATAGTATTAAATTTTAACCAGTATACGTAATGTTAATTACATTGGTTACGAATTAAATGATAAAATTACTTTACTTAAAATTTAAATTAAAATAAAACATGCATAAAATAATAATAAAGTACAATATATAATAAATATGATTATAATAATAATTATTTATTATTTACTGTAGAACAATTTACATAATAATAAATAAATAAATAATTTCAAGTTAATAAATTCAACGTACAAACTGATACTTTTTAACTATGTTAGATTGGTAATCAATATATATAAAACTCTTCCGCTACTGACTGACTGACCGACTGACCGACTGACAGACAACGCAGAGCCGAAACTACTGGACATAGAAAGCTGAAAATTGGCACGTGGGTTCCTTGGGGAGTGTAGGTCAGCACTAAGAAGGGACTTCCCGAAACTCTCACGGGAACGGGAAAAACGGGATATTTGTGTTTATGTGAAATCTGCGCGGGAAAAACCGCGGGGCAGCCTCTAGTTTTATTATAAGGTAATACAAACTAGTTTTTCGACTGCATCATAATCTAGCTCGAGTAGCCATTGGTAGGTGGTCAATTTAAGCTCGTTGTGATGGCAAAAGAAAGGATTAATTTTACAGCTTCTGCATACTTTATTGTATAAATAAGGTTGCAGAAACGCTAAATGTCTTTTGGCAAAGCAAGTCCTGACACAAGGTAGAGGGGCCTTAAAAACACGCTTATTAATTGATTTTGAGCAGGTTGCAGTAGACAAAAAAGATTGATTGAACTGAAGAACTGAGTTCAGTATAAACAACTTCCGGACACTCAAGAGTTTAGATTCCCTGTAAAGATCAGTGGTTGGGTATCCAAATTTCTTACCAAACATTACTTTTAATAGTGACCTTTGGGCTCTTTCAGCCTGTATCAAATAAGTCTTCGCTGCTCCACCCCATACTGCTATACAGTAGGTGATGAGAACCTGTGCAATGGCCTTATAAATTTTAATAAGAATTTGTCTTTCTACACTGTGTCTCAGCAATTTCATAACATGAATAAGTTTTCTCAGCCTACCTGATAGCGCACTGATATGAGCTTTGAAAGACATGTTTTCGTCAAGGTGAACTCCAAGATACTTAATATTCTCAACATTGCCAATATTTGGGCAGGAGCAGCTAAAGGGGCTATTATTATGATTGTACTGCATGATTGAGCAATGGTGTAATCTCAATCTGTGATGAAGAGCTGGTGCAGAAGCTTTCGTTTTGCGGAAAGACATGTATTTGGTTTTGTCTGAGTTAAGAGTAAGTAAGTTATTTGATAACCAATTACATACTTTAGACATTCCAATCTCTGTGCTAGCGAATGCTTTGTCCCATGAATCTTCATAAAATATTAAAGCTGTGTCGTCCGCATAGCAAAACATATCCGCCTTCTGAAGTTTTAGAGACAGTAAATCGTTTATATAAATCAGAAATAGGGTTGGGCCAATAACGCTACCCTGTGGGACTCCGAAGTTTACCTCACTGTCGCTACTTATAACATTATCAAGTTTTGTACATTGTTTTCTTAGAGTGAGGTAACTACGGAACCACTGCAAAGTGAGGCCCCTGACTCCAATGGCTTCTAATTTATTTAAAAGAATCTTAGTAGACACCGTGTCGAATGCCTTTGACAAATCTAGAAAGACGCCAACACAGCGTTTACCATCATCCATAAGCCTAGTAATAACATTACTTATTGCAGTAACCGCGTCCTCAGTTGATTTTTTTCTTCTAAATCCAAATTGTCGGTCACTCAAAAGATTGTTCTCTTCTAGAAAACTTACCAGACGCTTCTTTATTACCTTTTCGAGAACCTTAGATATCGAGGAAAGCAAAGAGATTGGCCGATAGTTTGATGGAGTATCTTTTTTACCACTTTTGTATATAGGGCAGACTAAAGCTGTCTTCCAAATATCTGGAAAAGTGCCGGTACTGATGCTGAGGTTGCAAATGTGAGCAAGAGGGGCAGATATATCGTCCTTTAGCTTTTTAAGAATGGTATTATTAATGGCATCTATTCCCGAAGATAACTGCGTGTTTAGTTGTTGAATGATAGCGCCAACCTCCATTTCATCAGTAGGCATTAGGAATAAGCTGTCCCTTACTCCTTTTGCGATGGGTACCGATGTGGCAAGTTCTTCTTCAGACTTATTACATTTTTGCATTATTTTAGTAGCTAAATCTATTCCAACACTAGAAAAGTAAGCGTTGCAGGCATCAGCAGAGTCTTTAGCCTTGGGTCGTATATTTTTCAGTTCTGAGGATGAATTTATTTTATTTTTAGAATGAGTGATTAATTTTATTGTATCCCATAACTTTTTTGGGTTATGTTGATTTTCTTCTATTAAGGATCTTTCGTAATGACGCTTTAACTTATGAAGTAGTGACGAGAAGAAGTTGCGATATCTTTTATACGAGATCAACAAATTGTAATCGTTTGGGTTTTTTCGGACCTTTGCATGAAGTGCATCCCTGTGGCGCATGCATCTCTTTAGGCCAGGCGTGATCCATGGCTTGATGTTGTATTTAGAACGACTAACCCGCACTTCCTTTTTGTTTCTATCGATAACATCTGTCACTAGCTCAGTAAATAGTGCGGCTGCTTCGGGTACCGTATTGAGTTTATATAAATTATCCCAGTCAATTTCATGTATTTCTTTTTTTATAGCATTGTAGTCTAATCTGCTGACCAAACGTTTGCATGTCTCTGGTTTAATGTGGCATTCTATTGCTGCAATAATCAGATCATGATCGGTTATTGAGCTATCACATACAATGGCCGTTGTTTTATGACTGGAATTAACAATAATATGGTCAAGACATGTTGAAAAACGAGTTGGGATATTAATTACTGGTGCTAAGCCATGTTCTGATAGAAAACAAAGATATTCATCTCTATTATCATTATCTGAATCAGGCAATATATTGATGTTAATATCTCCGGCAACTACTACATTTTTTCTATCAATAACTTGGGAAATTGTTTTATCCAACGAGTTCAAAAAGCCATCAATATTCTTAAACGAATGAGATCTATATATACCTATTATTGTAAATATTTTTGGGATTTCAACCACTAGGCAGTTGGCATTATTGAAATCGGGTTCAGCTACTACTGCATTCCAGACATTATTTACGTAGACTACTACACCACCAGACTTACTTATAAATGTGTTTGTTCGGTAATGTGTATAGCCATCAATTTCCCCAATGATTGTACCTTGTATATTGTACGTAGTATTCTTTATTATGCTCTGCCACTAGTCGCCTGCCAGATTTTAAAAGCAAATTTGAAGGTAGTCATCCACACAAATAATCGCCACACTTGGCAGGCGTGTTAACGATCACATAGAGCTCTCCAAGTTTTTGTCAAAGAAGGATGTAAAGTAAAAAAGTAAAAAATGATTTATTCAATACAGGATACAAGATATCGCTTATTGAAAGTCAATTAGACTAATCTAATTATTATTGATACCTTATTTCGTAAAGTATCCTATACTGATAGAGGCGAGGTAGTTCAGGGTGCCCACTAATTGGCTCAAACAAATCTTTGCCTTGCCTTACGACAATGGTCGCCCCCAAACGAGCCCTCCTCTGTCAAATGATTCTACTCCCTTTCGCAATGATTTTACAGCGTAGAGAAGAAAGGGGTAACAAACTTTACTTTACATCTCTCTCTTTTTTTTTTTGTTCTTATGTGACATTACAATTTAATTTACATTACAATTTAATTTACAATATAAAGAATATAAATTAATAAGATTTAAAGTACATACATGAAATAATGAAAATATCGTGCAGAGCTAGACTACTTCCATGCGTCTTTGTCGTTTTCATAATCATCAACATTGTAATAAGCTTTCTTAATTAAACTTTTTTTGATACGATGCTGCTTCGGTTGTTGCCATAGACCTCTTACAACTCGCATGTGCATTCGCATTTTCCTAGCTGTGTCTTTTTATAGTATCCGTAATAAAGTTGTGTGTGACTATTCATTTTCAGACTTTACTGATGCCTCAGCTTATTGGATGTTCCCCTACGAGACGCCGAACTTCAGACAAGAAATAGACGACGTTTGGGAACAGGTAACGAGATATTCCACGAATGAACTGACTCTTTCAACTACTTACTGAACCTATTAGAATTTGTTTTGGTATTTGGAAAATTTATATCCTTGCTTAAAAAACCTGGTAAGTGTTGCTAAGCGCGACGCTATAGCGCCGTCTGTTGGAAAAGCCTTAAGTTACCTCAATAGTAAGAGCGAAGGCACAGTCGCAATGAACCGCTAAATTATAATTCAAATAGTCATCCCCATCATCTTCATCATCTCAGTTGGAAGACGTCCGGTGCTGGATATTGCCTTGCTCACAAATCGCCATACCGAGCGGTCTTGTGAGCGATCCTATTACTCTACTCCCACAACCTTCCCTATATTCTACCAAATTTCATCTCAACCCAGGTCAAACCTCTATACGAACTCCTCCACGCCTACGTCCGTCGTCGTCTCCGGGAAGCCTACGGTCCTGAAAGAATCTCCAGGTCTGCTCCGATCCCTGCCCACGTGCTCGGAGACATGTGGGGTCAGAGCTGGACTGGGATTATACCCTTCACGCTGCCTTACCCTGGGAAGACGTTGGTTGATGTCACGCCGGAGATGATTCAACAGGTGAGGCTTTGTTTGATGTTTGATGAACATGTTTTTGTACAAGGACAAACTTGTCTTACGTTCTCACTTATGCCCAAACTTTGCTGGGGAGTAAAGGGCCAAAACAAATCATCGCCTCTCTCGATGGTCCTGAGCGATATCGCAGACTTCCTGCTAGGTTTTTTTTTGTGTTTGACCCTGTAATTCCGGGCGTAAGAACTGGGTATCCCTGTCTGTCGTACGAGTTGACTTGAGGCCGACCCACTTATCAAACGGCCCTAAGATGGGCGATGGCAGAGCATTAAGATTAAGCAAGAAACGATTTGGGCAGAGAACAACATATTGCTCTATCCGAAGTCAGTCATCAACCAAAAATACGTATGATATGCACATAGATAGAAACTCTATTGAAATCAATTAGTTAACATACTTTATTGATTGCAATGGACAGCCCTATCGGTTAGAGTAACTTTTTCCAGACGAACCATTGTGAAGATATAAACTAATGATAAAGATAGTTTTAGTTTTTGTAACTGCATATCATAGAGAAAACATCTTCCTTGTTCTGTGTACCTAACATTTATTCTTATCAAAACGCATATTTAATCTTCTTTTCCAGGGCTACACACCTCAAACAATCTTCCAATTGGCAGAAGAGTTCTTCGTTTCAATGAACATGTCAGCTATGCCCCCAGACTTCTGGCAGCTGAGTGTTTTGGAGCAGCCTCCAGACCGACACATACATTGCCAGCCTTCCGCCTGGGACTTCTGCAATAAACATGACTTCCGGTGAGCTCGTAATGTCAAATATTTTAATTTTCTGCCACAGTTCTGAGCTAGAATCTGTAATGAAAGGAAATTAGAGGAAAACTCGCAGCGCACCGCGGCTTCGCCAGCGCATGTTCCCTAGAAACATTAAATTTTCAATTTTCCCGCGGGAATTTCGAGATAAAAAGTAGCCTATGTCCTTTCTCAATCTCTAGACTATCCATATATTAAATTTGATTCAAATCGGTTCAGTAGTTTTCTCGTGAAAGCGAAACAGACAGACAGACAAAGTTAATTTCGCACTTAATCGCCGCGCCAGATGCGCGTAAGGCCTAAGAAGTGTCCCTTAACAAGATATTAAATAGTTTAGTACTTGTTTTCTTAATTTATTAAAAAAAAGAGGTACATATTTACAGAAATAAATACAGATACAATTTTTGAATGATTTAACGAACTTTGACCTTATATTACGGCGGTAGCGATTTTGATTTCTTTTTTAAATCTGTATATTTTTTTCGGTAAATTTAGAAAATTTAATTTCTTCCGCAGCATCAAAATGTGCACCCACCCAGACATGAAGGACTTGGTGACAGCCCACCACGAGATGGCCCACATCCAGTACTTCCTGGCTTACAGGAACCTGCCCAAGGTCTTCAGGGATGGAGCTAATCCAGGTAAGTTCAATATTCAATTCATCATCTGCACTGCCTCTGTAGCCCAGTTGGCGTTGATGTGGACTGTTTTTTTTCTCGGCCTCCTTATTCTGCAATGCAATTTGTTTAGTTTTCTTTAACTTCACCACACCGCTCTCATTTATTTCTAAGATTTATTTAAGATAGTTCTCCTTAGATGTAGAAGATAAGACATTTTTACCTGCCGGATTACTAAATTTAAAAAAATCTTTAGGGTTTGAAGGAAATGAAATGAGTTGCGTTACGTAATAAGGGAGCAGGTCTGGGTGTCATCGTTTGTCTTTGTATGTATCTGGCACCCTAGATACAGGCTCCAGCTAGAGGCTTTGAGTACGATACGTTCATTTACTGCTGGGAATAAGTTTCTTCTCTCGCACGCCACGCTCCACAGTGCCAGATCGTCTAACTTTACTGTTTACTATGTCGTCATACGTCGACATATGTCGTATAGTGCCTAGTTTACATCGTCCGTCCCTAGGCCACCACTCTATGGCCACTGTCTACCATCTGCCGTCTTTACGTCTATCAAGTGACCCTCCCTCCTCCACCTCATACCCGTTATTCTTTTACCGACATCAAAGACCTTAGTTCCATATTGATTTACTCAAAGTGATGTTTAATCTGATATGATACAGTTTAAAATTGCCAGAAATGTTTCAATATCTTTAGCAATTTTCCTGAAAACTTCCTCTTGAGGAAAGCTTCCATAGAAATTAAACGTTCCTAGAATTTTTCGGAAACTTTCAACTCTCTTGCGCTGTGTAAGTTCTCAATAGAATAAATAATCAATGGCGCTGGCTAATTTGTTCACAATTTATCTAAAATCTAGCCTAGGCCAATGCAAATGAACATATAGTCTGGTTGTCGGTTATGAAAGCGTTAGAGCATCGCTTAAGCTATACTTAACATAAACTTATGTAACTTAGTGGATACTTAATACGTCCATTACTTGAAAGGCAGTTAACTGGTACATGGTTTAGTGTAGCTTGAGTGTAATTATTCAATACGAGCTTTCCCGGCTTACTTCGTTACGCCATAGAATATAAGATACTACAAAAGACTTGGCTCTATAGACTATGTTCTTTTGACTGCCCAGAATGGCCGAATAAAAAACAAACAACAACAACAAACCACCTGTCAAAATATGTAAACAACAGAAAAAAATATTGCACCTTGGGTTACATTATTTGAGTTTAGGTAAGGATCCCTAATTTTTTTGAAAATTTAATATAGCCCATGACACTCGGGGTTAATGTAGCTTCCTACCAGTGAAATAATTTTTCAAATCGGTTCAGTATTTCCGGAGCTTATTCGTTACAAACAAACAAATAAACAAACAAACAAACAAATCTTTCCTCTTTATAATATTGTTATGATAAAGAGGAAAGGAGGAGGAGGTTATTATATTACTGTTATTATTGTTGTTCAATATTTAGTTTAAATGCACATACAAACTAAAGAAATATACCTAAATACAAATCATGAGCTAAATTAGGAGGATATATTGTCCAACAGTGGAAATCTTACGGCTCAGATGATGATGATGATGATGATCAACTGATATAAAGTGAAACTTAAAAATAGGGGACAAATATTTTATTCAAATTAACGATGAAAATGTAAGCATTTGAAAACCATTGCGCTTTTCTTAGGGCATGTAACTGTTGTTGTCCTTTAAAAGCAGCAATAGTTTTCGTATGATGTCATTGTCATCGAATAATAATAATAATGTAATAATAATAACACATCACACTCAGAGCCCCTAACTAGGAAGAACCTGCTGTATCTAGGGCGCCCGAAACACACACAAAGACGAACATCACACCCAGATCAGAAACAAACATCGATATTCATCATATCAATATTCGCCCCGCCCAGGAATCGAACCCGGGTGCTCACGCTTACTCAGCCACATCACTGCCAACTGAGCCACGGAGCAGTCAAATACTAATGGATTTTAGTAATGAGACTAGATCTCTTGCCTATAAACAAATGACCGGAACAGAAATACCGTTAATTAGAAAAAGAATCATAAATTCTCACGGCTTATTAAATTTAACGTGTGATACGCAACTCTGTAACGTGCATTTTCTATCACAACTTGTTAAACTGGTCGTGCTACGGTAGCCGTGCTATCTTTTCCTGGAAGGATTTCCGGAATTAAGATGGTTGAAATAACTGACATAAATGAAGTTTTCTTCTGCCGCGCGCGCTATTGATCCCTATTGCTGCTATTTTATAGCTACTAGGGCAAGTGTGTGTGTGTGGATGTGTGGATTTTTATATTTTTCGTGATTGATACTAGTATAGCGGTGAAAGCCCTGTTGTATTAAATAAAATAATACCAAGTAGCTTACGTCTGCGCTTACGCTTTAGTCAATATAATTCTACATTATTTATTTATTTATTTTTTATTTGGATCACCAACAGGTTTACAAAATTCATGCTAAACATAAAAACAATTTAAATAAAATAGGTATGCAAACCCAATAATAGGCAACCACTGCATGCAAAAAGTTGGTTACTACTTAGGCCTAAATAATATACTTAAATATTAAACTTACTCTAACATAGTACTTAATTAATCAGCCATAAAAGTGAGTGCGTGAGCATACAGATAGGATTTTTTTCCCTTTTCAGATATTTATTTGCTATCGCCCGAGTTTTACATCATTTTGTGATTATGTGAAAGTCGTGGCTACGCGTAGGTTTTCATTAGATTAGGTACCTGCCGATGAATGATTTTTTTGAATTATTTGCTTAGATTATTTATAACATAGAGTTTTAATTGACCAGTCTATATACTCTGGGGGTTAAAGCTAGATAGATTGACAATATAATTAATACATTGATTGTATAGGGCTGCTCTATCACTTATAGCGATTCCTAAGTCACTTTACCAAACTCTACCGACTCGTAATCGCATTGCTATTGATTTCATTAGTCTTAAACGTAATATAACATATCGTCCTAATAATCCTTTCGATAATCGCCGCTGTCGAAGCGAACAGTGGCTGGCGCCACTCTAGAAAAAAAAACATATCTTGAGATAACCCTGGTGCATTCAAGACATCTTGTTCCCTAGTATTTTTTAAGTATTTCAAATAATATCTAGGTTAAGACTATTTTAAGTACTACTGTTTGTTGCTTAAAGGCTTTTAGGCGCCATTATTCGCGTAAAAGGACTCTTAAGAGCCAGTTTACAGCGATGCTAGCGCCATTGTCGAAAAAAATTAATATCTTCTAAACTAAGGCAAATAGCAAAAATGTGGCACTGTATGACACTTATTTAACTAACAACCGCTAGTTAAATAAGCAGTTTAAACATTTTACTAACACAAGTAACAATTATTATTATGAAACACAATAAAGAATTAACCATACTTATAGAAAACGCAACAATAAATTGTAGACACACCCTGTTAAGTTTATAGGTAGTTTAGTTCAACGTAATATTTGCGGTTTCAGACTCACAGAGCACTACTGATGAGGAGCAGCGAAGATACTAAAAGGATAACAATTTAAAATGGTCTCTAAATTATGTGACAGACAATTGTTATCCTTTTAGTATCTTTTAAATAGATTTTCAATCGTCAAAACCATAAGAAATTGAACACAATTGATCCTCAAACATGTGCCATATAAAATTAATTGTTTTTTTTTAAACTACAAACATACATACATACATAACGTCACGCCTGTATCCCATCGGGGTAGCCAGAGACAATTTATTTCGATCCTGACACACTAATTTGGCTTCTTCTACAGTCATAAGCATTTTCATACACGCACGTCGGTTTCGTGAACTCTTCACGCGGCCTTTCCTCAGGACGTCACCAATTTGGTCGGTGAACGTTCGCCGTGGCGTACCTGTTCCAACCGAGCCTTCCGCATCCGCTTTGTATATTTCTTTCGTTAATCTCCTGTCATCCATCAATTACTCTTAGCCGTAACGGCTCTACCACAAAAAGAGTTAAACTTGGTCTAAACGCCAAAATCGCGATTTAGAACGGTCTAACTTTTTTGTGGTAACGGGGTTAGTGACCAAACTACTTTTTTTAAACGACCTCATGTATAAACATGAACTGAAAAATATAGGATACAAGATACAAGGAAAATACAAGGCTTAAACAAGGTATCGCTTATTGTAAGTTCTAAGTCAAACTCGGTCAAACGTGGGTCTAGCTCGATGCTCTAATCCCTCTCGTGGGCTCAGTAAATGAGCTGGTGCTTCTGCTTACTCCTTCGGGGTTTATAGTGAGATTATATTTTGTTATATTCTGTCAGTCCCTTTATATTCAATTGTTTCAGACCAAATATGGAATGGCGTAACTATATTTTTGCTGAACCATGCGCTTACTTTGCCCATAACTTTGTCTCTTGTTTACACAAATTTTCTTTCGTTGTAAATAGAAATAAATCTAAGTAAAGGTAGGTAATAAATAATATGATGTTTTGTATAAATTGAGTTTCCGCTGAGTTTATCAATCTAGAGGCCTCTTCCGCGACCGTATCACTTTCACTCACAGCCACTGCACATGGCTGAGAATCATTTGATATTCTATTTGATATGATACTTAATATGTATGATATTAATAATATATATTTACATCTATTTTATTATATAAAAATCAATCGTGGTTTGTTTGTCTCGCTAAAACTCGAGTTCGGCTGTGCCGATTTGTTTGATTTTGGTTTTGGTGATGGAATTGTGAGAAAATATGGAAAAATTGCGAGAAAAACAGTGAAAACCATCCTTAAATTTTTTAATACGAACTTTTCCAGGTCAGCGTATAACAAAATGAAGAACGTTGTCAGACGTAAAACCGATTGCTTGTCGTTGGTTTCGCTAAAACTCGAGTTCGGCTGGGCTGATTTGGCAAATTTTGGTTTTGAAATGCCCAGGGAAGGTTTAAACTGTGAGAAAATATGGATGAAGCAAACTAAGTGGCGGGCACACTATGTATGTAGTATCTAATAAATTAACTAGAAACGTAACTAAAAATAAAGTCACGGCCTAATAAATAAAATGAAACAGAGAATAAGCCTTTGTCTTAACAAGAAATTCAAGAATGGTTAAAATAATATAAAAAGCAAACAAGACAATATGCTTCTAGCCACTTAATTTGATGGTCGAACAAAACGTATTGTTAACTCGACTAAGTTGGGTAACCATTTCGTTTTGCCTTAGTTTGTTAAAAAAAAAATACATTTGTAAATTAGTGCCGTAGATACTTTGCGCTTTATTTCGCACGAGCTTTCCCGGCTTACTTCGTTACGCTATAGAATATAAGATAAGTACTACAAAAGACTTGGCTCTATAGACTATGTTCTTTTGATTGCCCAGAATGACCGAATAAAAAACAAACAACAACAACAAACCACCTGTCAAAATATGTAAACAACGGAAAAAATATTGCACCTTGGGTTACATTATTTGAGTTTAGCTAAGGATCCCTAATTTTTTTGAAAATCTAATATAGCCAATGACACTCGGGGTTAACGTAGCTTCCTACCAGTGAAAGAATTTTTCGAATCGGTTCAGTATTTCCGGAGCCTATTCGTTACAAACCAAAACAAACAAATCTTTCCTCTTTATAATATTGGTATATATTGGTATAGATGATTTCTATAATTCTCTAGTTAGAAGAACTTCTGTACAGCGGCCGTCTAGAACGGCGTAACACTTGCGGTTTTTCATTATTGCAAAATAGATCTTTGTCTTTGGTAATACAGTCTAGGCTGCACGAGATACTAGACAAATCTGTAACACTGTCCTATACCGCCACTGCTACCTAAAAAAAAATATCGACATAGATCTTTAAAAAAAACTTACAATAGCATCGTCTCAGCCCTAAAGAGGCATAGCACAGCTAAAGTAGCGCCACCGTCGAAAAATTTATTATATTAACATAATAATAACACAATAATAACACATCACACTCAGAGCCCCTAACTAGGAAGAACCTGTATCTAGGGTGCCCGAAACACACACAGAGACGAACATCACACCCAGACCGGAAACAAACATCGATATTCTTCATATCAATATTCGCCCCGGGAATCGAACCAAGGTGCACACGCTTACTCAGTCCACATCACTGCCAACTGAGCCACGGAGCAGTCATCTTCTAAACTAAGGCAAAAATTAAAAATGTGCATCAGTAGTCCACTAGATAATGCAGACTCGTAGTTTTAGGGCACTGTTATATAGATTTTAGGTTAAATACCAAAGAAAGCTTAAACCTCATCGCGTCGTACGCACATAAACTGTGCATAATTTAAATGCGTTTGAGGGTAGTCAATCGTTCCACGGGGTAATCCAGTATACTCCGACAACCTTCACCAGGTCGGGTAAATCTTTAAGGGGGTCTGTCCACTCTACGTCTTCTAAAACGCGGTCACCACTCTAGAAATTTTCGGTCCCCTCTTCAAGCCTTTGTAAACTAATTATTATTATTTTTTAAACAGGTTTTCACGAAGCAATAGGCGAAACGATCGCCCTCTCAGTCTCAACGCCGCGCCATCTCCAAACCCTAGGCCTCGTTCAAAAATCCGTCGATGACACGGCGCATGATATCAACTACCTCTTCACTCAAGCCATGGATAAGCTGGCGTTCCTGCCTTTTGCCCTGGTGATGGACAGATGGAGGTGGGACGTCTTCACTGGCGACGTTAGGAAGGAGCAGTATAACTGTCATTGGTGGAGATTGAGGTGAGGATTTATAAAATGCCCCCTAAGCTACACTTCTACAGGATAGTTCCATTGACTAGACGTCAAACCTCAGTCCTTATGGCTTGATTAGGTTGCTTACGGCATGAATGAAAAAATTTATACTTTTTAACGTTCCTTTTTAAGTTACGCGTTAGATTAGACAATAAATAAAAATAATGCTAAACTTCCAACTAATACGTAACAAAGACAATAAGCTTCGTAAAATTAAAGTCAAACAAAGTAAAATCACTTAGAACTTTTAAATTCTATACAAGAAAGGTAGCATGCGCAGGTCAAGGGTACTGTCACGTAATAGTATTAAACGAAGTGTGGAAAAAAGTTATAAATTACGTTTTTAGAATTTAACTGCAATCAAATTTGACTTCTTTATCGGTCTGTTTACTGTATTTTTATTGATAAATTTGCATGTATATGGTGTGTTAATTTTGTAAAGTAGCTTGTGATTTTTTAACAGAGCTTTTATATGAATAAATTTAGTACATTGGTCGATAGACATTTTATTTAAATCAATCAGCTTATCACAATATTTTTTTCTTAGATTGATTGCCATTAGTCAGTGTTATCGCTTAGAGAGATTTCCTCCAGGAAACTCATCCTCTTCCAAATTTACCCAAAGAAACTATTACTTTATTTTTAAAAAGCAACACCACTAACTGAATCGAAAGATTTTCGAAAATTCGCTTGCCACACACAGGAATCGAACCGACTAAAATCTGTAAAAATTACCCCCTGTACTTTTATTACATCGATGATTAGGGTAAAATTTAGGTTTGAAATCTCTGTCACAAACAAAATAAAAGAAAAACTATCTAAATCAAACAATACCATACCAAACTAAGCAAGATAGAAATGGCAAGCTTCAAAATGATGCAACGACCAGCCTGGGGCGGCGCGGGAACTGGGTCGTTGGCCGGTTTATTCGTGACATTTCCCTGGAGATAGCTGGTTTATTGGCTCGCTGCTGCAAACTGGTGGATCGGTCGTTATTCTGTCTATTTAGAATTAATTACATTTGACTGCCTCCGTGGCAATTTTGGTGACTGTGACGCGGGAGCACCGGGTTCGATTCCCGCTAGTGGCGAACATCGATCGATATCATGAACGAATACGGACTTTTGTTTTCTGTGGGTGTTTCTGTTCATCTTTGTATGTGTTTTGGACACCCTACATTCAGTTTCTACCATCTTGTACTACTCTGAATGTGATACGTTATTAATTAATTCATTATTTATAATATCCGGATCGAAGGACCAAATATACTTTGTTTTTTTATTTTAAATTGTATTATTCAGATAAAAATAAAAAAGGCATAAAGCAAGAATTTGTTAGAAAGTAAAGGTCTTTGGGTCTATTCTATACTCAAATCCGAATAATCTGCTAAAGATTAGAACACAACTGTGCCGTTAACAAAAGTAAATTGATTACAGTTTATGTTTTTTTTTCAATATTGTTGTTTTATTTCAGAGAGCAGTACCAAGGAGTGAAGCCACCGGTGCTGCGGTCTGAGCTGGACTTCGACCCTGGCGCGAAGTACCATATTCCAGCCAACATCCCGTATATAAGGTAAGTGCGATTTTTTTTAGTTTAAGGCCAAATGTTTTAGGTTTAATAATCCTGTGATTTTTATTCTATAATAGTAAAAGCATAGAGTAATTTATAAGAAGCACAGGACTTTTTAAACGTTTTCTCTTTCATAAAGAAACTTAAACAGATTTGTCGAAAAAAAAGGACTGTTGAGAGGTGATTTAAAGTCCATTCATAATTTTAATCTTAATTTCAAGATGTTTACGGTATGAGACCATTTTTTTAGTAGGTCGCATAAATTTCCGTTATAATTGTTTGTATATTTACTAACTCTACCAAAACTCAGCATTGACATTGCGGGCTTGAATCACCTGATTGTCCGAAAAGTAAAATGATTCCGTGCTTCGGAAGGCACGTTAAGCCGTTGGTCCCGGCCGCAGTAGTGGTCGTTATAACCGCGGCGACAAGCTGGCCCCTTGTCACGTTGGTAATAAAGCATAAACTCGGCTAAACGTGGGTCCGGCTCTCAAGCCGGTGCCTCTGCCTAACCCTCCGGGGAATAAAAGGCGTGATATTATGTATGTATGTATGTATGTACCAAAAGTCATCCAATTTTATTCGAACAGACTCTAGGTCAACGACATTTCCATTCGTAATCTTACTCCACATTTTGTATTACAATGTTGCAGACCCGTCGTAGTGCACTTAAGAAATTAAGTGTAATTGGCTAGTAAAAAAAAAACGTAATCCGCTATTAAATATAGCTTTGCCATTACGCATCTTTTATTATTGATGTAATGCAAAATTGTTGGTGTAACGCGCTGGGTTACGTTCCGTTACGCAATAAATAATACTGTTATTTAATTTTGCAAGAAACAGCTCTAAGGAAGTAAACTGATTTGGTTGCAGAGTTACAACATCTTTTGGGGTTTCGAGTTACATTTTTTTTTATTGAGATTTTGTATCTGTTTTCGTTTTACGTACATTTTAAATTATTTTTTATTGAATTGTGACATATATAGAGATATAACGATATTGGCAGCAAAATAAATGCTTTTACAATTTTACAGTTTGATTTGGTCACTTATGTTTATGCAATTTCAAAATAATCTTATAAATTGATGTAGATTTTTGCTTTTCTACATTTTAACGTTTAAATGACAAATTGTTAAATTGCGAAAGCGTATTTCGCATATTCAACTCAATTCGCGTATTTAACATTTTGAAATAAGCATTATTTAGCGATCTTGAATAAAAAGTTGGAACCATTTTAAGTATATTTTTTAATTACTATTTACATCAGGTACAGGCAGTCGATTTAAAACAATATAAAAAAAACAATTACTTAACGAGGAACTAAAAACAAAACGTATTTTACAAAACTTAATAAAATAGAGATCAGTACTTTTTTTTTAAATCTTAGTGGCGGTATTGCTCGTGCCCGCCCTCCTGGCCCCCATAACCGTGACCTTCTTGTTCCTCGAAGCCTCCTTCGTGTCCTTCGTAACCTCCTTGTTGACCTTCATAACCTCCTTGCTGACTTTCATAACCACCTTCGTGTCCTTGGAACTGTTCATGTCCTTCGAATCCACTGTGATTTTCCTCATGAACTTGAGGCTGGTGCTCAAAGTGGTGCTCTTCTTGTTGATGTTGAGGCTCCTGATGATGCTCGAAGTGATGCTCCTCATGATGCTGAGGTTCATGATGCTCATGATGTTCATGATGCTCATGGTGCTCCGGTTCGTGCTTCCCAACATGAATTGGAACTGGTACCTTAACGGGATACGGCACATGTTTCTCTACCGGATAAGGAACGTGTTTCTCAATGTGGACCGGGTACGGTCTTTCCACTGGAACCTTAACTGGAACTGGAACCTTCTTCTCTACTGGATAGGGAATGACTTTCTCCACTGGGTACGGTTGTTCCACTGGTACCTTGACTGTGTAAGGGACTGGTTTCTCCACATGAACAGGCACGGGGTTATCGAATGGTACCTTTACTGGGTAAGGTACGTGTTTCTCTACATGGTACGGCACAGGTTTGTTTACTGGGACAGCGATTGGCTTCTCGACGTGGACAGGCACTGGGTTGTCAACGTGAACCTTGACCGGGTAATGGACGATCTTCTCAACTGGGTACGGGACTGGTACTTTGACCTCCACCTTGACTGGGTAAGGGACATGTTTCTCTACTGGGTAGGGCTGTGGCACGTGCACTTTGACCGGTACTGGCACATGTTTCTCAACTGGATATGGGGCAGGCTCGTAAACTTTCACCGGATAAGGATTATCGTAGGGTACATGGACCGGGTAGGGTACTTTTTTCTCAACTGGATATGGCTTGCGTACGTGTACAGGTACCTTAACGATCTGCTTGACCGGATAGTGAACGGTTTTGAATACTGGATACGGGTGAGGAACTGGAACCTTGACTGGATATGGAACGTGTTTCTCGACTGGGTATGGGATTTTCTTCTCTACTGGATACGGTTCTGGGACTTTTTTGATGACGTGGACGGTTTTTTCTTCGTGATGTTGTTCGTGATGATGTTGGTAGCCGTGATCTTGTCCGCCGTGGTTCTCTTCGCCTCCAAAGTCGCCACCATGGTCTCCGTAGTAGTCTGAAAGTCCTCGTTTGTCTTGTTTCTTGTTTTCCTCGACTGCTGTACCTTCAGCCTTTGAGTCCTTCTCCACCTTTTCTACCTTCTCCTCTGCCATGGCCAGGCCGATGGCCACGGCCAGGATTAAGGTCGACCTCTGGAAAAGACAAAAAGAAAAGTTAGTAGTTATAGCAAATAGAATACTTTTTTAGTGTTTGTGAGATGTCACATAAAAAGTTTTGGTGTTCAAGTGATTTGTTGCCTTTTTGATAACTTTGTTTATTTTTACTTCTAATTATTCTTTCTAACTAATAAAAAACAATTTAATTAATCATAATAAGTACAAAAAAGAATTTTGAGTTTTTTGCACTATTACAGTTCGCTAATTAACTGAATAACTTAGCATTAATTGATTTGAATTGTTTATCCATATGTGTGGGCATATTGCCGTTTTTAATGTCTTTAAGAAAGAAAATCATTTCACAAGTCAAAACACTTTTCATTTTCGAAGCTATCAAGAACAGTTAAAAAGACCCACTGATTTCATATTTAGAACGGAATTGGTTATTTCTTAAAACACACATCACACACAATCACTTAAAGTTCATTTAGAATTTAGAACACTTTTTCGAACGACACTTTTACTTTTTTTTTCCTCGTTTATGTTTTGTTTTTGTTAATACTGACCAGTAATCTCATATCGCCTAGCAAAATTCAGCGAATGCCACGATGGAGTGTAGAGCAACAGAGTAGGTCTCCAGTTTTATACGACGACCGAGAGTGGAGGAGACGTTATGTTTCGTAGCCACACTTTCACAGCCTAAGCCTGTGTGTGTGCTTTTATTTTATTTTTTTACTTATATAGGTACTTAATAAAATTATAGTTTGTTCGGATTTTATGTGCCAGCCTTTGTTTTTGTAAGCACTTTAGAAATAAGGTTGTCTCAAAAAGTAAAACAATGAAATCTTTGAATGCTGCTTGCTTTGAATTGCTGAATCGGGTTATGAAATTTTGTTAGTAGTCTTTGACTTTCAATAAGTGATATCTTGAATCCTGTTTTGAATAACGAATTATTTGATTTGATTTGTTAAATGGCATTTTTTATTCATTTCATTATTGCTAAATGAAATGTTTCACTTCCTAAGTTTACTTAAATTTTAATTATGTTAATTTGATTGATTGCAATACTTTAATTCGTCTATTCGTCTATGTATCACCTCCTGTTTAACCTATATGCAATTATTTATAATATATTTCTCATGTTATAAAACCTTTTTGGGAAACATGTTCATGTTACTAAACAGCAACAGCTTTTAGCGATAAAGCCTCCCATCGCTTTTTCTCTCACATTCGAAATTATACTAATTTGAATTATTTTGTATTTTTTTATGATTTTTTATTTTAAAATCTGTTTTTAGCTATCAATCATCAATACATAGTATAAAATAAAAGCGCTTCCCGCGTCTGTACCTATGTATGCTTAAATCTTTTAAACTATGCAACGGATTTCGATGAGGTTTTTTAAATAGAGTGATTCAAAAGAAAGGTTTATAAGTATATTAGATGCACAAAATAATAAAAGGTTAGGCGGTACGAAGTTCACCGGGTCGACTAGTATCTAATAAAACAAGTTACTTTAAAAGCTATAATTTTTCAATGTAACAGAGCTAATAACGAGACGTCACCATTTTTAACGAACCGTCAAGAAAAATACAAATACAACGACCTTTCAAGCAAATACATAATATTTAATAATACATTTCGGTTCGTGTACGTATTGCACACAAAATATGCAACCTACTCTAAATATTATAGCAGTAAAAGTTGATATTACCTTTTTTAAAGCAAAATTGATTCATACTAAATCAACATAAGGTTCTCTCGAAGCTTCGATTAGCTAAGTATATTTCCTTAGGTTTAAAATCTAAAGAATAAACCGTTTGTTGCCTAAAGTGGCCACTTTAGTTTCACAAAAGAATATTTCTAAGATCATTATCCAAAAAGCTACACAACAGAGCCTTAAAAAATTAATAAGATTATCTAGGGAGTCAAAGACACATATTTTTGATTTCGGTAATGGTTTAGAAGATATTTATTATTTACGAGCTTTCCCGGCTTACTTCGTTACGCCATAGAATATAAGATACTACAAAAGACTTGACTCTTTAGACTATGTTCTTTGACTGCCCAGAATGGCCGAATAAAAAACAAACAACAAACCACCTGTCAAAATATGTAAACAACGGAAAAAATATTGCACCTTGGGTTATATTATTTGAGTTTAGGTAAGGATCCCTAATTTTTTTGAAAATCTAATAAAGCCTATGACACTCGGGGTTAATGTAGCTTCCTACCAGTGAAATAATTTTTCAAATCGGTTCAGTATTTCCGGAGCCTATTCGTTACAAACAAGCAAACAAACAAATCTTTCCTCTTTATAATATTGGTATAGATTGAAGTGGCGCTAGTATCTCACTATCTCGTGTCACTTGACCAAATTCTGTAATGACGTCGACCGTTTTTCTTATTTGCTCAATAAATGTATATCATCTATGAGCAGACGTTATTTCCTAACGTTTCGGTTACCTTACGTTCAGTGATTTATAACTAACGAGCAACGAGTATGTGGCAGCAATATTTAATGCATGTAAAAAAATATATGTTTTGCAAATGAACCAATTTAGATGAGGCAAGCTCACGTAATATCATTATTAAAGGCATGGACTGAAGATGAAGCTTACCCCATGTATGTAATCTGAGTATCTAGGACAATAACCTGTACACTTATCTGTAACGATCGTGTAGTTTGAAGATTAATAAATAAAAGAACTTTCTTCTCGCTGCGATGATTTTTAACCGACTGTAAAAAAGGAGGATATTAGTTTGACCTGTATGTATGTATGTATGTATGTTTGTATGTTTGTATGTTTGTCCGCGATTAACACGCGTTTGGCTGAACCGATTTTGATGCAGTTTTCAGATAAGTATTTGTTACATTCAGGAGAAGGTTTTAGTACTTATTTTACCAGTATTCGAAAAAGAGGAAGTTCTCAGTTGATTTATGTGTCAGTTTATTGCAGGCTGGCTCCATTTTTTAATTCATTAAGCGTAGATTCTTTGGTTATGCATATCTATACTGTCTCTGCCTTGTTCATAATTAAGAATAGTGTCGTTGCTGATTTAGCTAACATTATACAGGTCCTCGATATGAAAGGCGATACGAAGCGGGTAGGGTTAAAAAAATGTAATCTAGGTAAGGGTATTTCGAAGAAAGTTCCTCTCGTTTGGTGGTTTACTAACAGCAGGGTTGGCGATGCCATCGTGGAGTTGAACATAAAGATCGAAAGATCACCCGTGACCCCCTTGCTAACAGCCGAGATGGACACCGGCGGGGTTTTAGTGGGTGCAAACCCCACATAACCCTGAATGTAACAAATACATTTCTGAAAACCGCATCAAAATCGGTTCAGGCAAACGCGATTATCGCGGAAAAACATACATACATACATACAGTTCAAACTGATAACCTCCTTTTTTAAAGTCGGTTCAAAAAATGGGGTTGATTCTCGTAACCCATTGCTAGTATTAGTTATAACTGCCCTTAATAAAAAGGTAGAAGAAGTGTCAGTTTTTTGAAGATGGCTTAACTTAAGTCGCAATGGGCAGGGCGCATAGCTTGTAGAACAGATGGTCGCTGGGGCCGGAAAGTTATGTAGTTGCGCTGCGCACCGAAAGACGCAAAGACATGGTCAAACCACCTAGTGAAGATTGCGGGAGTACACTGGCTCAGGGTCACAAAGACCGTTCTCTTTCCTAGGCCTATGTCCAGCAGTAGATAACATTTGGATGATAAAGGAAGGTGAGAATCGTATAAGACCAGTCATTTGGATATCTGTAGGGAAGGCCTATTTCCAGTAGTTGTATAGTAGGCATTGGAATTTTTGAAGGTTAAAGAACTCCAGGATAAAAGAGTCAGAAAAGTCATACAAATATATTTATTATTCAAAAAATCTTGTGCTAGCTCTACCGTGTAATATAATAGACCGAGGTGATAATAAAAATAACTCGTTTGGAATTTAAATTAACTTCGGTAAGCATGAAATATAATTTATGGGATTTGTTTTCCGTATTTTTTATTTATTTAGGACTGTTTTCTAGAGTGACATTATCCGGATATGATCCCGATAAACCTTTTTCTATTATTTTCTCCCTAGGCCCTCACAAAGTGGTCAGACGAAGTGAAGGTCGTTCAAGATCGGTCAGAATGGCCATTTGTGGGGCATGCCTATGTCCAGCAGTGGACTTCTTTCGTCTGAGATGATGATGATGGTGATTTGAAGTTTAGTTAGTAATCTAATATAATTATCAATATATATAAAACTCTTCCGTTACTGACTGACTGACTGACTGACAGACAACGCAGAGCCGAAACTACTGGGGGTAGCGGGCTGAAATTTTGCATGTAGGTTCCTTAGGGAGTGTAGGTGAGCACTAAGAAAGGATTTCCCGAAATTCCCACGGGAACGGGAGAAAACTGGATTTTTGTGTTTAAGAGAAATCTGCGCGAGTGAAACCGCGGGGCAGCCTCTAGTTAGTAATAAATAAAATAATGCATGTTTTAGGCATGAATCAAGAGCAAAATATGTTTAATTTTATTTTTACAGCAGTTTGTATTCTTTCCTGTTATGTGAGCTTAAATAAATAAATATATCGAAGTCATTTTAACCAAATTTGACAACCTAAAACAACCTCTATAATCATCATCATCATCATCATTCATAGATGAATTATTAATATTTAATCTTTATTATAGAGTATAATAAAATACCAATGTTTGTCTTGGCCGGGAATCAAACCAGGAACACAGAGTGCATGTCGATGCCAAGTAAAAAATAATATAAATTTAAAAACTTACAAATAAACAATTATTCAGTTATGAATAATTCAAAACAAGGCATTTGAACTGTTACATCGAGTTATGTAAACAGTTTAAATTATGTAAAATGTAAATTATTTCGTCTACAATTCAAGGTCGTGTGAACATTATCTTTTCAATGTAAGTTACGTTTATTATTATTTATTACAAGTAGCAAATACATAATTTCCTAAGGATGTGCAGCAGCGTCCTTCTTTGAAAAATTTCAACAACTTTACTGCGATTACCTACTCGCCGTCCAAGCGTGAAGCGTCACAATTATGGTAAATCCTCCCCTCCCCACTCAAAGATTTATGTTATGGTGATTTCTGGGGGAGGCCTGTGTCCAGCAGTGGACATCTTATAGGCTGCAATAATGTTGATGATGAACAAATACTTAACTTTCATAACATAACATAATCTCACGCCTTTTATTCCCCGAAGGGTTAGGCAGGGGCACCAGCTGAAGAGCCGGACCCACGTTTAGCCGAGTTTATGTTTTATTACCGACGTGACAAGGGGCCAGCTTGTCGCCGCGGTTACTTCAAAATCATACATTCAAAATCATCATCATCTCAGCCGCGAGACGTCCATCCACCGTTCAAATATATTGAGCCAATAGCCAAGCGTGGCTGGCAGGCCCTTGGGCGATCGCAGTATGGATCTTCAAGTTTTTCAACAAAGAAAGCTGTTGCCCGTCGTTTTTTTGGTAACGGGGGAAATGCCTATTGCATTTTCCGACGCTGGGCGGAGCGTCGGCGGTATGTGGGGTTCCCACTTACCCCCGGTCGCTTTTTTGGGGTTTTTTGTGAAAAACCCGGGAACCATAGATTATCAGCGTCCAGAGTCCTTTCCACGATTAGCTGCTATAAGCTTCGTGCTCGGGGAGGGCATGTTGTTCCCTTCCCTTCTCGCCTCTGAAACTGCGGCAGCACAGTGCCACAAGCTGTGTGCCGCACATCTTGGGGCTGTTTGATGAGTTTGTCTGGCCATAGCTGCTCCCGTCCTTAGGGTTTTCCCTAATTCGCAATTTAAACACCCAAGGGAGGAGATTCGATCGTGATGTCATTGTGGCTATCAGTTTATACACTAAAAAAAAGTATAATCACAAAGAGTAGTCACATCGTGAAAGCAAATGAATATAAAAGCGATCTGGAGCAAGTCAGCCATTATAAGTTGTAATACCAAATGCAGAAACACTGCCCCATTGCAAAATGTATAAGAGATTTCTTGCAAGAGACCTTTGCCTGGAATTTTTTGTAAAACTAAACTTTGATACTAGAGCCAATCGAAAAAAAAAGCAAATATCGATGTTTGTTTCCGGTCTGTATGTAAAGTTCGTTTGTGTATAATGTTTCGGGCACCCTAGATACAGGTTTTTCCTAGTTAGGGCTCTGAGAGTGATGTGATACATATTTAAAAAAAATAATTGTGTAATACTACTTCTTACTAACGCCAGATAAACCTTTTCCTAAATTCTTACAGAATAAGGAAGTATACTACTGACCCAATTCTGTAGTAATACCGTCACAGCAATAGTAATTTATTAAGTAAAAACACAAGTATTTTCAGGTATTATAATGGAGAGAGCAATTATCGTAGACAAACACATACCTACTAATGATCGATATATAAAAACGTGTGCATCAGCCGGTTACCGCACGTAACTGCTCGTTTACGCTAGGTTTATATTGTCGATAAATTAAATTAAAAATATATCGATACTTTTTGTAATTTATGTTAATTGTGTGCAATTTCTGTTGTATTATTTACTAGTCGACCCGGCGAACTTCGTACTGCCTAACCTATTATTATATTGTGCATGTGTTAAACTTATAAACCTTCCTGTAGAATCACTCTATCGATTAAAAAAAAAACGCATCAAAATCCGTTGCATAATTTTAAAGATTTAAGCATATTGTGGACAAACGCGGGAAGCCAATTTATTTTATACCATGTATCGATTTTTGGTTTGTGATTTCACGTTACTTGGGTATAGGTAAGTGAAAATTTACGCAAAATTCGTTTTCACAAGTACTGCAGCATGAAAAACGTTTGAGCCTGAATTCTTGAGAACGACATTTTCAATTTTAATCGTATTTATTAAAATAAAAATTAACTTCGGAAAAATAAAATAAAATGTTTAAAAAGCTCCAGTGTTTGAAAAGAGTATGATGTGTTTATTATCAGAAACATAGGGCTCTTCGTAAAAGCTCGCACCTTGACCCTGTCTTCTAGTCTGTCTACCAGTAACACTCTTACTTAACAGTCATTAACACTCTTAGTTTTGCTTTTTTTAATACAAATTCGATGGCTAGAAGTGTTAAGCAATTTATTATTTCTGATATACGTATAACATGACATGTGAGCTCATACTTTACTTCACACAATTAGTTTTCGCTTACAAAGCCTGTGAAATTATTATTTTTTTTTACTTTGCAACTGCGATAAAAAATCGGAATCGATATCGATTAAACTAGATAAACGTTTACATCACTAGTGAAGTAAATTACGCAACGCTACTAGTGTGATCGCGCGCACGCGCTCTCCAGCTCTGGCTTAATTAAATACTAAGATCTGATCTGATCTGTTGATAAAATGTACAGTGGCGGACACGATCGGCGTAACACTTCCGGTTTTTCAGTATTGTAAAATAGCTCTTGTTATTTTGTAATACAGTCTGTTTCGGCCTCCTAGTCCGTGACTGTACTTGACTATCTTTGGCAGTAAGGTGGCGGCATAGAATAAGGTACCACCAACCCATCTCCTCCTATCTTCATAATGGAAAACCTGAAGGACGGTCAGCAGCGTCCTTCGCGGTAAAACTTGGAAAGCCAAACTAGTGCGATCACCCTTCCGCCAGATAAGACGATTTACGACAAATAAATCAAACGACCGAATGAACAGAGATAGAGCTTCGATATAGCATACTGAGGGAAAAGGGCAGTCATTGTCAGTTACCCACGTCGGTTACTACATTTTATCGGAAAAAGTAATAAATATTAAATATCTTTTTAAATATTACCTTTAAATCAAATTTAAGTTACCAGAATTTGATTTTGTTTATTATCAATATTCCTAGGTAGTTGTGACAAAAACTAGTACTTTCGATGAACTGGCTATTCCCGTTGTTTGGAAAGGTTATCTTTCACGAAATAATGTATTGAGGTTTTTTGATTCCACTAGTGTTTCACAATTATAAAAAACTTTGTTATATCCTCAAAAAGGTTATATTTCAATTACAGTTCTTTACCTCCTATAGATTAAGAGAATTACATGATTAAAAAAACTTTAAAAACTCATATAGAGCGTGGCGATCGATTAATGGCAAGGCGTAATTATTATTTTTTTCTTCAAAAAACACAGGGTTGGGGAGCTCAAATTATTCTTATTTGAACCATGCTCACCTATGCGCTACGACTTAGGATTTTGTTTCAAACAAAACTTTCAGTCTTTGTTCGTCATCTGTTGGACGTTGGCCTGTCCATGGCCTCCCCCACAGATTGTCACAATCACGAGGACAGACATTTAGGGAAGGTAAGGGCCAAAATCACCACATTTGGCAGATAGGTTTGGGATCGCATAGATTTTCTATTTTTCCAACTGAGGATGCTGGTGCCCGTTCTTCGGGCATTCCCTTTGTCAGTTCCACACCGCTGAGAGGAGATGAATTGGTTGGTAGAATTCCTTGGACCATACGGCTATGTCTCTCGGCAGTTATACGGCTCCTCTCTCGGCAGTTTTGTACGGCATTTTAATACCGATAAAAGTATGTATGTATACCAGAGAAATGTTAACTTCCTTAGTTCTTGTGTTTCATTGTTTCCTTCCACGTAATGTCGCACTAGGACTGAGAAAATGCTTACGTAATAAGAGATATAAGTTATTGAACATCGATCTACACTACACTAATATGAAAAATGGGAGAGATTTGATTGTAAGTTTGTTTAAATCGAATAGGCTCCGAAACTACTGGACCGATTTAAACAATTCTTTCATACATACCACAGATATTAATCTGTCATCTGAGTGTATTTCTATGTCTATGCAAAAGTTTTCAGGCGCACTCAATACAGGTTCCTCCTAGTTGCGAAATTTGAATGTGGTGTTTTTTATTCCATGTATTACCTATCTAAAAAACAATTAAAAAAGAAAAATCGTGACAAACATTTTGCATGTGGTTTTTTTTATTCCATGATAGGGTACCTATCTAAAAAGACATTTGAAAAAAAAATTGTGACCATAATTTTTCTTTCTAACTCATATTAGTTTTGCATGAACCCTTATACATTAAAAACAAGAGCCATCTGCGATAACCAACCCGCCTCACAAGCGTGGCTATTAAGGGAATATTTGTCCTTGTAGCCATCTGAAGGGCCACACCGTACAAGCGTAGAATTAAGTACAAAAATATGTAATCTGTGTATTAAACTACACACTGTTAACTAACTAGGTACTCCACTGTTAAGAGCCAGTTTACAGCGATGCTAGCGCCATTCGCGAAAAAAATTATTATCTTCTAAACTAAGGCAAATATCAAAAATGTGGCATGGTATGACACTAGATAATGTAGCCTAGTATTTTTAGGGCACTGTTTTTACGTTAAAGACCAATGAAAGCTACAAAGTGTTGATAAAAGTGGCCACTTTTAACAACAATCTGTGTATAATTTTGTTATTTTAAGTTGGGACTACTTTACTGTGCTCAAAAAATTCTAAGCAAGATTGTGACAATCTGTGGGGGAGGCCATGGACAGGCCAACGTCCAACAGATGACGAACAAAGACTGAAAGTTTTGTTTGAAACAAAATCCTAAGTCGTAGCGCATAGGTGAGCATGGTTCAAATAAGAATAATTTGAGCTCCCCAACCCTGTGTTTTTTGAAGAAAAAAATAATAATTACGCCTTGCCATTAATCGATCGCCACGCTCTATATGAGTTTTTAAAGTTTTTTTAATCATGTAATTCTCTTAATCTATAGGAGGTAAAGAACTGTAATTGAAATATAACCTTATATAACTTTGTTATATCCTCAAAAAGGTTATATTTCAATTACAGTTCTTTACCTCCTATAGATTAAGAGAATTACATGATTAAAAAAACTTTAAAAACTCATATAGAGCGTGGCGATCGATTAATGGCAAGGCGTAATTATTATTTTTTTCTTCAAAAAACACAGGGTTGGGGAGCTCAAATTATTCTTATTTGAACCATGCTCACCTATGCGCTACGACTTAGGATTTTGTTTCAAACAAAACTTTCAGTCTTTGTTCGTCATCTGTTGGACGTTGGCCTGTCCATGGCCTCCCCCACAGATCGTCACATTCACAAAGACAGACATTTAGCGAGGGTTAGGGCCAAAATCACCACATTTGGCAGATGGGTTTGGGATCGCATAGCTTTTCTATTTTTCCAATTGAGGATGCTGGTGTCCGTTCTTCGGGAATGGGACATAGGACAAAGGGAATGCCCTTTGTCAGTTCCACACCGCTGAGAGGAGATGAATTGGTTGGTAGAATTCCTTGGACCATACGGCTATGTCTCTCGGCAGTTATACGGCTCCTCTCTCGGCAGTTTTGTACGGCATTTTAATACCGATAAAAGTATGTATGTGTACTAGAGAAATGTTAACTTCCTTAGTTCTTGTGTTTCATTGTTTCCTTCCACGTAATGTCGCACTAGGACTGAGAAAATGCTTACGTAATAAGAGATATAAGTTATTGAACATCGATCTACACTACACTTATATGAAAAATGGGAGAGATTTGATTGTAAGTTTGTTTAAATCGAATAGGCTCCGAAACTACTGGACCGATTTAAACAATTCTTTCATACATACCACAGATATTAATCTGTCATCTGAGTGTATTTCTATGTCTATGCAAAAGTTTTCAGGCGCACTCAATACAGGTTCCTCCTAGTTGCGAAATTTGAATGTGGTATTTTTTATTCGTTGATACCTATCTAAAAAAACAATTAAAAAAAATTGTGAGCAATATTTTGCTATCTAACTCATATTATGTTTGCATGAACCCTTATACATTAAAAACAAGAGCCATCTGCGCTAACCAACCCGCCTCACAAGCGTGGCTATTAAGGGAATATTTGTCCTTGTGGCCATCTGAAGGGCCACACCGTACAAGCGTAGAATTAAGTACAAAAATATGTTATCTGTGTACTTAACTACACACTATTAACTAACTAGGTACTCCACTGTTAAGAGCCAGTTTACAGCGATGCTAGCGCCATTCGCGAAAAAAATTATTATCTTCTAAACTAAGGCAAATATCAAAAATGTGGCACGGTATGACACTAGATAATGTAGCCTAGTATTTTTAGGGCACTGTTGTATAGCTTTTAGGTTAAAGACCAATGAAAGCTACAAAGTGTTGATAAAAGTGGCCACTTTTAGCAACAATCTATGTATAATTTTGTTCTTTTAAGTTAGGACTACTTTACTGTGCTCAAAAAATACTAAGCAAGATTATCTAGTGTCATACTGTGCCACATTTTTGATATTTGCCTTAGTTTACAAGATATAATTTTTTTTCGAGAATGGCGCTAGCATTGCGGTAAACTGCTCTTATGAGGCATAGCACAGCTAAAGTAGCGCCACCCGAGAAAAAAATAAATATCTTCTAAACTAAGGCCAATATTTAAAAAATGTGAAACAGAATTCCCCTAGATAATTCAGCCTAGTATTTTTAGGGCATTGTTGTATAGCTTTTAGGTTAAAGACCACAGAAAGAAACTGATTGTTGCTAAAAACGGCCGCTTTTGGTTTAGAAGATATTTATTTTTTTCTCGAGTGGCGCTACTTTAGCTGTGCTATGGCTCTTAAGTATTATATACTCTGTGACTGCAGTGCCCTATCTCAATTGCAGTAATTAAACACCCAGCAAGCGATAGTTTGTCAAATGACGGTAGTAAGGAGATGTTACGCAAACAAAATGTGTAGCCGGCTGATTGAGATACGTGCCTAGGAATTAACGTTAATATAAATTGTTAAGACTATTTTTACTTTTTACTATTTGAACCTGTAAATTAAGTGGCGAAAGGGTGCGATACTAGCGCCACTTCGAAAAATAATTAATATCTTATATGCATATACTTTGAAACATCTAGGTAATCTTGCTTAGAATTTTTAAGGGCCTGTTGTGTAGCTTTCAGGTTCAAAATCTAAGAAAAAAACCGTTTCTTTTCTTAAAATATTTTTTTTTAGATCATTACCCTAAAAGCTACACAACAGAGCCTTCTAAAAATTTTAAGCCAGATTATATAGGGCGTGATTGACGCATATTGTTAATTTCGGAATAGTTTAGAAGATATAATTATCGGAAATGTCGCTAAATATCAGTTTATTTATTTATTTATTAAGAAAACCAACGGCGAAATAAATTACAATTCACAGGTAGCATATCATAGAAGTATGGCTAATAATAGGTTTCCCTTAAATTAACAACAGTATACTCGCTAGAACTATTTAGATACTAATTGTTAACAACTAAATAATTTACAATTTTGAAGTACTTATCAGGACTTAAATACTTAAACAAACTAAGTTTACTTATTACAAGATTTTAGTTTATTTATAATAATGTCCATTTAATGTATTTGTTTTATATAGGTTGCAAGGTTGCTACCAATTACGATATATAACTATCTAAAGCGGTTGTGGAAGATGTATGAAAAGAACAGATTGTAAAATAAGTTTTGTAAGTTTAAATTGTTATCCTCTACTAATATACATAAAGTAATTAATAACAAACTGATGTTAAAAAGAAGTTATTAAGCAAGTTCTAAAACAAATGGGAGTATTAGTGCAATATAAGTACTTCACACTTAGTATTATCGGGTGAAATGCTACGGAACGACACGAATATGCAATTTCCATACTTGTTTGTATATGTTTCATCAGTATAGTGGTGGTCTTATTCAGCGTAACACTTTTGTCTAAAGGTCTCGTGCGCACTAGACTACAATACCAAAGCACAAGACATTTTTTGCAATATCGAAAATCCGGAAGATTTTACGCTGAACGAACTCTTGATTGTACAAGCTTGGTAATTAAAGTAAAACAATCATAAGACGTCCACTGCTGGACATAGGTCTCCCCACAGATTGTCACATAACAAACACTGTTGGGGTTTTGCCATAAAGTCACGGTTGGCAATCAAAAAAAAAAAATGCCAAGTGCGAGAGCTCGGGCTTTTAGGTTAGAGACCAAAGAAAGCTACAAAGTGTTCCTAAAAACGGCCACTTTTGGCAAAAATCAGTAGCTTTCTTTGGTCTTTAACTTAAAAACTAACAACAGTGCCCTAATAATACTAGGCTGCATTATCTAGCGGAATACTTTTTCACATTTCTCATATCTGCCTTAGGTTAGAATATTTTTTTTTTTCTCGGGTGGCGCTACTTTATTAGCTGTGCTATGCCTCTTAATCTGGGGTTTTTTGTCCCGAACCGAAGTAACAAATTGATATCAATAGTGATAAAACGCTGTTTTAGCTCTTGTTATAAGGTATTTTTTCTTTAAAGTACCTACGTAAATAATAACAAAGATTCAAGATAATATTGTAGTAGGTAGTAATGAACATAAGCATTAGTGCGACAGCTATGCTCTACAAACTGTTTTGACCATATAGTGCTCGTAAAGATTTAAGATAAAGATTTATTTAACTTTAAAGCATTGTTTGAATAATTGGTGTAATGTGTAACATTCAGCTATTACTTTTTTGATAAAAAACATAACTAAAAGTCAACAGTATTTTTTTAAATTCAATATAGGATACATGGTGTCGCTTATTGTAGGTCAATTAGACTTATTAAGTATTCAAATTGGTATTTATACCTTATTTAGGAAAGTATTCTATACTGCGGAATGTATGTTATTTTTAACTGTCAAAAATAGTTTGTCTATTTTCTCTATTTAAGTATTATATACTCTCCGTCTTATTCATAAAGATACTGTAGATTTTAAGTACCGTTACTGGAGGTCTACTTCTCTGGTTTGTTGTATGGTAAATACGTGACATCCAGTCTAAATTGACATACAATTGTCAAATAACTAAAATGCTCTTTAACTTTTTATAAATAAGAGGGTCTGTGTCTATAGTATCCAAAGAATTTGTAGAGATTAGCAACTAAGATACTTAATAAAATTACGTTAATAAATGGCTTACATATTAATGTTTTTTTAATTGTTTCAGGTAAGTCCTTTTCGCCGAACACACAAACATCACAATTAAAACCGTAAGTACAAAATTACAGTTCACATTAAGTAGATAACGAAAGTGCTGCCACATCAATGCAGTGGCTGAATCGCGAACCCCTTTGTGCGTACGCGAGCGTCCAAAGTTTTCCTTTCACACGTTTTTTTAATGCATTGTATTTTTTATTCATTATATCATACTTTTGTGTGAATATGTTTACTGGACATTAGAATAGATGGCGCTGGTTTAAAACAGTTATAATAAATATATCCAAACTAAAGACTGCCCTGCTGCACGGTTTCACTCGCGCAGATTTCTCAAAAACACTAGGTAAATGTCCCGTGATTCCCGTTCCTGAAAGAATTTCCGGATATCCTTTCTTAGTGCTTACCGACACTTCCTAAGGAACCTACATGCCAATTTTCAGTTTTATACGCCTAGTAGTTTCGGCTCTGCGTTGTCTGTCAATCAGTAACGGAAGAGTTTTATATATATTGATTGATTACATTAAAAAAAAAATTAACTAGCTCACCCGACAGACTTTGTTTTGCCAAACGCCACAACAAATTGTAAAATCTAAGGAAATAAGTTCCATTTTTTCCGTGATAAGATGAGAAGCGTATTTTACCTTACTTAAATGCCTAGGTACCAAAGCAACGCAATTTCAATTTTTTTCTTATCTGGAACATCTCATTCCGTCCAAGTTCAGTGAAACGGAAAGTAGTACGAAACTAAGAGTGAACCACAAACGAGAGAGCAAGTGGTTTAGTTAGTAAGAGTGGTTTGTATTAAAACGGGGACAGTCAACGAATGGTCAACGAAAGTTGTGATGTAATGAAGAAATTGTGTTTGCGGAATGATTATCCATTTTTATTCTGTAACTAAAACAAGTTGGCCCGGTTAACTTCGTACCACATAAACTATGAACTATTATGTGCATGTATTATACTTATAAACCTTCCTCTTGAATCACTTTATCTATTAAAAAAAAACGCATGCTAAGTTTTAAAGTTTCAAAGCATACATAGGAGAAGCGGAAAGCGACTTTATTGTATTGATTGATATTGATAAGTGTTTTTATTTTTCTATGTAGCCTAGTTAGAGTCCCGCTGTTGGGCAAAGTCCTACTTATTTCTCTTTAAGCCTTCCGATCCTTTAACAGTTTTTGATATAATTTAGATATTTTTAAATTTTTTTACTAGACAAGGTAGGTATTTTTATAAAGAACTAGTTGTGCCGTACGCGTGAAATGGTGAATTTTCCATATTTTCTGACCCTTTAAACCTTCCCTGGACTATCAAAAAGTCAAAACCAAAATAGCTAAATTGGCCAAGCAGAGCTGTTTTAGAGTTTTAGTTTTAAAAGATTTTTTTTCTCGAATAGGTGTAAGTAAGCCTCTTAATTAGTACTTAAATTTCCGAATATTTATTTTGTTAAGAGTACTTGGTAAGGAAGACTTATATCAAACTAAAATTATTGCTTATGAGGAGAATCCGGTAATTTTAACTAAGTAGTTTCCGATTTTCGCGGAAATTAAGTAATTAGGAAATATCTAGGTTCTAGCGTACTGTACTGTAAAGTGCTATAGGTACCTATCAAACAAGATCAATATGTAAAGAAAATTTAAATTATATTCCTTAAAAAAAAGAGTTAGAGAAGTTTAGATTACTTATTTACAATGCTACAGAATAAAAACAAGAGTTCAAATAGTAGGTAGTATATAGTAATTTGTATAAAACATACTTTTATATTTTACGCAACCTCTTTTTTGTATGGCGCTCCATGGCGACCTTGGTACTGGCAGGTTATTGACATTCGAATTTTAAATGATTGAAATAATAACCTTTTATTTATTGTATCATGAAAACGTTGTTGAAGTTCATAATAAGTACAAGTAGAGAAACATTTCATTCTGACTTACGAATAAAATTTTCAGATTATATCAGAAAAATAAAACATTCTTGTTCTGGTCTTTGTAATTTTAACCTAAGTAATGTTTTTACAAACTATTGAAAACAAATTAAACTAAAAAAAGTTCAAATCTTTTTAATTTGTTATCTTAAAAATTTTATGTGTCCAGTTTAAACTGCTTCCAATATAAATTTCCCCCGTGCTTCGACAGATGTGCTCTAAGCCTTAAAGTAATATTTCAAATATTAATAACGAATAATCTCAAGGCCAAACTAACTTAAAACAAGTAAATATTACTAATATTAACTGGGACAGTTAGACTACTTATGTAATATTGTTATTGATCCGAATACATCAAATATTATACTTGTTGTATAATATTACACTGACCGAACTGCGGTTGTTGGGGTGTGAAGTGAACTAACGGTGTGGCCACTAAATAAGCGGGCTTAAACATTAGATAGGTACTCTTGTTCATTATTTATTTATTTATTTAATAAGGGCTATATTGGTTCCACGGAAAAAGGAAAATTTGGGATTTTCAGGTTTGAAGGGAAACTTTGCTAACTAAGGTTTGCACTGGATAAGCCGTGAGGTGCAAACTAGTCGTATATGAAACCACGCACACAATATGTTACACGACCTTTTCACCAAATACATCTTCTATATAAGTCTCACATATGTATGTCTTGACGATTTTATGACAAAAAAGTATGACTCCCATGTTAAATGTTAACTACGGAAGCCTCTAATTGCAGTAACGTTATTCAATTGTTTAATTCTATGCGACATACGGTTTTTTCCCATGTCAATTGTTTTCACTCCTTTGATTCACTAATTGTCGATTTGGCAAGGTCTTTCCCACTTTGTAAGATGAGTTTTGCTAAAAGTACCTACGCTATAATAATAGCCCCCATAAAAATAAACCTCAGACACGAGTCTGCAAGGGGGCTATTTTTACCGATTTTACGTTCCGAAAGGAGACTTACTTACTTTACTTTTGCCCAATCTCATCTGGGGAGCAAGGGGCCAAAACAAATCGCCGCCACACTCGACGGTCTTGAGCAATATCGCAGACTTCCTCCCGGTGCTCTGCGTGTGCTCCAGATCCTCCTTCATAGCGAGCTGTCACGTGTGTTTGGTGTTCAAAAGAAGAACAACAACAAAACGTTCTGAGGCGGTGAAACAGGAGAAAAAATCTCTGCTTTGAGGTACGAAGCCGAGGATGATATTGTCTCATTCTCGCGCAGCCGTTTCGTCCCTTAGATTTAGCAGATTTACTCAGTGCCCCTTACTAGGAAGAACTTGTATCTAGGGGGCCCGAAACACATACAGAGACGAACAAACACCCAGACCGGGAAACAAGCATCAAACAAACAATGTTCACCCCACCAGGAGTTGAACCCGGTGCACCCGCGTCTCAGTCCACATAATTGCCAACTGAGCCACAGAGCAGCAGTCAGTCTTGTGGCCATACTCTTATCCTTGGCAAGGTGAGCGCACCGAGCGTGGCAGGAAGTCACACACCAGTGAAGATGTGTGACAGACTTGAAAGTAGAATGCGTCGGTTGGCACACAGCTCAAGACTGGTAGCTGCGTTGTGTTCAGTCCTGGATACAGGTTCGAGTCCCGGGTACACCACCACCCTATCTCCTCCCATGGTTGTCGCGGAAGGCGACTAAAGGAACAGGCGAAGAACGGGCGGCAGCGTCATTAGTAAAAAAAATTCAAGAGCCAGCCCTTTGCTGTCAAGCATTAGTCATTATGTAAATTTTTAGGAGTGTTTTCTTTCTTCTCTTTCTTTGTTTCTATGGCCACAGTGGCATATATAGCTCGGCTAAACATGACAGTTTCGAGTACCGGGTAAAGGAAAAAATTCATAAGCGTTCATCTTTTGTTTTTCTCCTAGTTGCGCGGCCCTGGTATAAATAAGTAATGCTTATACATTGGCTTGTCCAAGTCAGCATGTAGGTCGCCTTTTGTCACCTCACTTATATATATAGTTTCTTGTTTTGTGTTTATTTGAACAATAAAGAGATCATTCATTCATGTATTGCTGATGAGGTGTGGTGAAATCGTATGGCGTTTTCGCGGCAGTACTGTATATAGAAATTGTATTCAGGGTTGCAACAGCTTTTTCCAATATGTTCAGTTCAGTTGGCAGCAGTGTTGACTGTAACTTGAAGAAGTGTGTTTGATTCCTGGCAAGGCGGAAGGTTTGATCCTTGTATATGTTTTGAGCACCCTAGATACAGGTTCTGCCTCATGAGGAGACCATACACTAAAAAAGACCGAATTATTCTTTGACGAACGAAACTAGGTAAAACTAATTTCGTCAAACTCTATTTAGCGGTTTCCGTGTGAAGCAGTTACACGCAACCCAACCACAAAGGCGCTTTTAAAATCATAAGTGTCAGTTATTGACTAAACTTTACGATCTAAAAATCGATTTTTATGCATATTTTTAACACTAACATTTGAGCAATAACCAAACATTAACCAACCTAACGTCGAACGCAAATTTATGGCGCGTAATTTCAAAACGTAATCCGCGCGTTCGAAATTCCAGATTTTACTAAAGTAGACTTTCGATAATGTGTTCCTAAAGTGCTATTATTATTAGCCATTGCATTGACAAATGCGGTTTTGTAACCAATAAACAGGACAGGACGGACAGCTTGCAATTTGTCGGGTTTGTAATGTGACGTAACCATAATACTACGTGTCGGTTGGCTAATTTGTTAATATACGCATCCTTGGGTGTTCTTTTTATTGCCTTTCAAGTCTTATAACAGCTTTATAAAAGTGATCGGTTATGGCCTTAAAGATTACTGCACAATTGCTGTACTGAACTCAAGACTGGTATCACGGAATGCCCTTTGTTATTTCAAAAGATTGTTCTGTTTGTTTCTCGGCTTGATAGCAGGTAGCTAAGGTTACCTCCAAAAATGGGCAGTGTTGAAATTGCACCAGTTTTGATATTGCACAAGATGCAAAGACAAAGATCGCACATTATAACTGCGTGTAATTGTCGAGGCATATTGTCAAGTAAAATAGCCAGTGTTGCAAGCCTTAGATGCAATACCGATCTAGGTCAAATTATTTCGTATTTCGCAAATATTTAGCTCATGAGACCTACCGCTATCCTCTATTCAAATTATCAACTAACGAGCTAAGGTCACCGCAGACGTGGGAAATCAAACCGCATGCATAATTTTTTTCAACTTTGGTCATGCCAAAATTTGTTGTTTTATTTAGTTTTACATATATTTTGAACACAATACAATAGAAACAAGAAGTTTTTTTGACAATATAAAAAAATATAAGTAACAGGTACATCAACTCAAAGTCTATTTAACAGTCACCGAATCGGTTTTTAAGCTTAAACACAAAATCGTAAAAAAATATACATAAAGTAGACTATCGAGAGAGTATTATCGTAGTGCAAGGGCGGGCGGGCCGCCCTGCGGCCGAGGGCGCGCACTGGCGGCTGCTCGCAGCAGTGCTATCTTAAAAACTATATCACATTCGAATTCCTGCTTCTTGCAGTTTAATTAATAGCTATCATGATGACCGTGCTCGTGGCCATGTTCGTGACTGACGTAGACTGGGTACGGAACCTTGACTGGGTAAGGTACGGGCTTCTCGACGTGGTAGGGCACGTGCTTCTCGATGTGGACCGGGTAGGGCCTGTCGACGGGCACATTGACTGGGTAAGGCACGGGCTTTTCTACTGGGTAAGGGACGTGCTTCTCAACTGGGTACGGTGCGGGGACGGGGACCTTCACTGGGTATGGCACGGGCTTCTCAACGTGCACTGGGACGGGCCTATCATAGGGAACATGGACTGGGTAGGGCACCTTCTTCTCAACTGGGTACGGGACGGGCTTCTCCACTGGGTAAGGCACGGGCTTGGGAATGTGCACGGGGTAGGGCCTGTCGACTGGGACCTTAACGGGGACATGGACCTCCTTCACTACTGGGTAGGGAGCGGGCACATGGACTGGTACCTTCACTGGGTAGGGGACCTTCTTCTCAACTGGGTAGGGAGCTGGCACATGGACCTTGACTGGGTATGGGACGTGTTTCTCCACAGGGTAGGGTTGGGGCACGTATACCTTGACGGGCACTGGCCTGTCTACTGGTACATGGACTGGGTACGGAACCTTCTTCTCTACTGGGTAGGGCGCCGGGACATGGACAGGTACTTTGACAACCTCCTTAACTGGGTAAGGCACGTGTTTGACAACTGGGTAGGGTTCCGGAACATGGACTTTGACGGGATAAGGGACCTTCTTCTCTACGGGGTAGGGGATATGTTTCTCTACGGGGTAAGGGACGGGGACGTTCTTGACAACAGTGATTGTCTTGTGTGAGTGGGTCTCTCCGTGGCCACCGTAGTGGTCGCCGAAGCCTCCGAAACCCTCGAAGCTGCCGCCTCCGTGACCGTATCCTAGCCCTATGTCCCAAACGCCGCGTTTCTCATGCTTCTTGTCGTCCGCCGCCTCGGCTTGGTTGTCTTTAGTGTCAGTCACTGCCACTTCCTTTTCTGCTTTCTTGTCATCTTCGGCATAGGCGAAGGCCAGCAAAGCCACCAGACTGGCGGCCACGAACTGCGAAAAAAAATCGTTATTTTAACATAACGTAAGATACTCTCACGCTTATATCCCCCGAAGGGTTAGACAGAGGCAACAGCTAAGAGACTGAGCCCACGTAAGGCACCAGTGCATCAAGCTGGACCCACGTTTGGCCGAAGTTAGTTATCGAGTTAATTAAACATGTAGGTCGATGTGAGATAATGAGAATTGAAAGTGCGGTAGCTGCTGCAGTTAGCGTAATAGCGAATTATCCAATCTAACGAACGTTCTAGATGGTTTAGAACAAAAAACATGGGATCTCTACATCTAAGATACTTGTTACACATTGCGTAATGCTAGTAAGTGTCGTATTCAAGTAACAGGTATTTAGTCCGATGCGAAACGCGAATTTCCCTTTCAAAAGACGGTTAAAGAAATCCATCACTGGATATAACTTATTGAATTAGGATTATAAAGTCCTTGGAAAATTTTGGGCTTAGTAAAATTTTTGACTAAATTTTCACGGACACTTCACAGAGCACAACACAGTTCACGTTAGCAACTGTTTTAGACCGTCTTTTGTTATTTCTTATATTAATAAAATAAAGGTGGAAACACACCAAAGGCTTCATGACGCTGCGGTTAGGAGCACTGAAGACAGTGGAGTCCTGAATGCGAATGATGCGTGTTGTTGGTAACAGCGCTATATATATGCGCAAGAGTGGCGGAGCGGCGAAAAAATGACGCCACTGCTAGGACCCTGTTATACTTTCGCTTGGGGTTTGCAGCTCTATATTTGAGAGCTTTTAAGTGCTTTTTCAGGCCTTTATTGTAATTAGTTAGGTTTTTTTTTACTTATATCTCTATTTGAACTATCTAAGACTGACTACAATGTAAAATATCAATTTGATGCATGATTGTTTTCAGTAAGTTTAGGTTTTTACCAAGAATGTAGGTTGTTGATTGTCTCTTTAAATTTACTTCAAATGAAATGTTTATAATAACGCAATGTACATGTACTACTAAACTACAGTGTTTCCAAATACTTAAAAAAAAAACAGTATTCTGGAAAAAACAAATAAAACATAACATAACAACAAATATCTCACGTGTTTTATTCCCTAAAGGGAAAAATAAGAAACAAATAAAACACATATAATGCCTTATAGTTATTTCGGGTATTTTTACATAAGTTAGTCTATTTTTCACGGTTGCTATCACAAGAATTGAACACTAGTAAAAAAAATATGCTTCTGATGATTACGATAGTCACACAAGTAAATTTGCGATAAAAATATGAACATCGGTATTACACTGCAGCGCTCAATTAGCATGGTACTTGTACATGATTTTTGTTACCATAAAATTAAGTATACTGTGTTACCTAAAAGGAATCACTATTAGCGAAATTATTGCCATTTACATGCAAACTTTACTTAATAAGTTTATTTTGAAATTTATATTGACAATACCTAGATCTACTATCTTCTAAATATGAATCTTGGTTCGTTAGTCTCGCTAAAACTCAAGAACGGCCGGGCCAATTTAGCTGATTTTGGTATTGAAATGTTCGTAACTGTCTAAGTAAGGTTTAAAAGGTGAGAATATACGGAATATGGAAGGAAAGTTGGTAAAAACAATATTCAATATACTAAATTTGCGGTGACAGCTAGTATACTTACATATAATATTTTCCATGAATTATAAATTTAACAATCTATATCTATCTATACTAATATTATAAAGAGGAAAGATTTGTTTGTATGTTTGTAACGAATAGGCTCCGGAAATACTGAACCGATTTGAAAAATTCTTTCGCTGGTAGGTTACAGCTACATTAACCCCGAGTGTCATAGGCTATATTAGATTTAAAAAAAAAATAGGGATCCTTACCTAAACTCAAATAATGTAACCCAAGGTGCAATATTTTTTTCGTTGTTTACATATTTTGACAGGTGGTTTGTTGTTGTTGTTTTTTTTTTATTCGGCCATTCTGGGCAGTCAAAAGAACATAGATCTATAGATCAGTCTATAGAGCTAAGTCTTTCGTAGTATCTTATATTCTATGGCGTAACGAAGTAAGCCGGGAAAGCTCGTAGTTTATAAAAGCAAAAGATAGTATGTTTGTATCTTATTTTCTTATCCATGAAAAAACCGCAAAATCTTCTTCTCATCTTCCTGCCTTAGTCCTAATTTATTTGGGTCAGGCCTCCTTGAACGTTTTCGTCAGGTTATTCTATCCTGGGTCGTAACTGGTTGCAAATCCCGTGCTTTAAGGCGCCACATTGTGCGAAACTAGCGCCACTTCGATAAATAATTAATCTTCTAAACCATGGCCGAAATCAAAAATATGCGCCTTTGACTCCCTAGAAATAATCTTGCTTAGAATTTTTAGGATCTGTTGTGTAGCTTTTAGGATAATGATCTAAAAAAAATTTATTTTAAGATACTAAAGTGGCCACTTTAGGGAACAAACGGTTTTTTTCTTAGACTTGGAACCTTCTTTCACTGATTTGAAAAATTCTTTCACTGGTTGGAAGCTACATTAACCCCGATTGTCATAGGCTATATTTGATTTTCAAAAAATTAGGGATCCTTACCTAAACTCAAATAATATAACCCTAGGTGCAATATTTTTTCCGTTGTTTACATATTTTGACTGATGGTTTATTGTTGTTGTTTGTTTTTTATTCGGCCATTCTGGGCAGTCAAAAGCACATAGTCTATAGAGCCAAGTCTTTTGTAGTATCTTATATTCTATGGCGTAACGAAGTAAGCCGGGAAAGCTCGTATAGTAATAAAAAAGTGTTAAAGATCAAAGCAGTATCAAAACTTTATTTTTATACGATTGTGTATTAACTGAATCCGAAATAAGTAATTTCAGTTAAAAATAAAATGTAGCACAAGGTCAAGATCCAATTCGAAGATCGATAAAAATATTTTTTTCAATGTTAAATTTTATTGTACTATGTTGAATTGTAAAGTTACTTTGTTATGAAGCTTCAATGAATATTTGAATTGAAATGTAAGCAAACAAGATGGCGATTTTAATGGCGTATATTTAAATATTGTCTAAGCTTGTATAAACCTTTATTATTAAAAAAAATAATAAAAAAAAACGCTGCTGACCGTGTTTCAGCTTTTACTTACCATGTTTTTCACAAGCCTATCTATCGAGAAAAATAAATGAAAACAGCTATTCCTGTTTTTAAGCCATAGCGTCCGGACTCTGTAAAACCGTAAAACCCTATCGAAGGGGTTTGAAACCCAAACGTTTACATTTTTTAAGCCAAACTGTCAAAACACTAAAAACCCTTTCAAAAGGTTTGAAACTCAAACATTTACGATTTTTAAGCCAAACTGTCAAAACCCTTTCTAAAGGTTTTGAAACCGAAACTTTTCGGTTTGTTACCCTAACCGTCCGGACACTGGCTGGCACTGTGGAACGGATTTGCAAACAAAAAAATAAAGATAAATAATTTCTTATTTAAAAAAAAAAGGAACCCGCCTTCAAAAAACATGACACATACATCAACTGAGCACTTTCCTCTTTTTGGAAGTAGGTTTAAATAGGTACTAAAACCTTATTCTGAATGTTACAAATTTATACTTATCTAAAAAACCGCATCAAAATCGGACAAACATACATACATACGGGTCAAACTGATAACCTTATTTTTTGAAGTCGGTTTAAAATATATTGCTGTTTTGTTTTTGCATGAATTGACAAGATAAAGATCTCGATGGATAGTATCTTTTGTTTATTCAAAACAGCTAATAGTCGCCTTTTACGACACAAAACAGAATTAGGGTGTGGTGTTCAATGTTACCAACACATTTTAATTCGATTCGAACACTTTTAATTTAGGTACCCTCAGTTTGGGAGTTACATTCGAACCAGGCAAGTTATTTATTAATGATCCGCATGCTATTATTACCATTTATTACTGAGCCCCTGACTGATTGATGATCGCCAGTATTTGATGGATGATTGCTTCTAGGTTTACATACTCGTATTAGCTAACTCAATATTTTTTTGTTCGTTTCAAATATAGGTGACTAGGTCTTGTCCGTAGACTAAGGAATATCGATTTTGCATATTAAACGTAGTGTACTACAGGACTTTTCGTCGTGTCAAAATAATAATAATAACACATAGAGTATAGAAACTCACCGTATCGAACTGCTTTATCGTTATCTTTACCAATAATAAAGAGGAAAAAATTGTTTGTTTGTTTGCATTGAATAGGCTCCGGAAATACTGAACTGATTTGAAAAATTATCATACTGTTAGAAAGCTACACTATCCCCGAGTGACATAGGCTACATTAGATTCTAAAAATATGTGAAACCTGAGGTGTGCCTCTCGTAAGAGGAGACCAAGAGGAAACCTCGGGGTCGTAGAGTGCACGAGGCGGGGCCTTGTGCATCCATATGCCCTGAGAAGAGTGACGGAAGGCGCGTGTCCCGTTTCCATCATTGATCGTGGTCGAGCAAACTACGCTCCGGGGGGACGATCACCTTGTATCCCCGAAAAGAGGCTTAGCAGCCAATCTCCTGTAGCCTCCTTGTTAATAGCCGGTGGGGTTTTAGTGGGTGCAAACGCGAACCCCACATAACCCAGCGGCACACCCCGGGGCCGCAAAGTACTCGTTAGGAGTTTCCCCGCCTTAAAAAATATTATGGCTCTTTATTGCTCTTAGTCAATACATAGTACAAAAAAAGTAGCTTCCCGCATTGTCCCTATGGTATGCTTAAATCTTTAAAAGTATCCAACGGATTTCGATGCAGTCTTGTTTAATAGATAATGTGATTTAAGAGGAAGGTTTATAAGAACAATACATGCACAAAATAGTAATAGGTTAGGCGGTACAAAGTTCGCCGGGTCGACTAGTCGTTTAGAAACCGTAGCAAAGAGTTTACTTCTAACATCCGAATGCTACAAACTAGCTACAAATGACGATCTCATCTCCGCCGGTTTCGTCACCGGTCATGTAAACCTGACCTTTGCGATGAGTAAGTAACAGCGGCCTTGAACCATGCGAGTTAACCTCAGTAGAAATGGAAAGTCGATTTGTAGAGTAGGAAAAAGAGAGGCTTTTTTCGATTGAATTCTTACGTGAATATAAACTTGAATTTTTAGATTGTAATAGAAGGACGTTTTTAGTTTTTTCACTTTTTAACCGACTTCAAAAAAGGAGGTTATCAGTTTGACCTGTATGTATGTATGTATGTTTGTCCGCGATTATCTCAAGTTTGGCTGCACCGATTTTGATGCGGTTTTCAGAAAAATATTCGTTACATTCAGGAGAAGGTTTTAGTACCGAATTTAACCGACTTCGGAAAAGAGGAAGTTCTCAGTTTATGTGTGTGTCAGTTTATTGAAGGCGGGTTCCTTTTTTGTAAAAAAGAAATTATAAAGTGTTATTTTTATTACTGATTAGCAAGAGTTGTCATACTGCTGGATAAATGTCTCTTTTCCCTTTTTAGTCTTCTTAAGTGTTGCATTAAATAAACTAAATGAACGCATTGCTAATAAATGAAAAAATAATAAACCTTATATACTTTGTGACTTTGTGAATAATTTTCTCAGGGTGTACTGCATGCACCGCTATACTTCGGCTACAGCGGCTTTTCGAATTTGCGCGACTCATGGCCAATTTTCAATTTCGACGAGAGGTCTTTTGTTTTTCTTTCTTTGTTTCTACCTATTACTACTACCTACATTTATATAAAATCACTATCTATAGATTTCTGTGCTAGAGTCCGCGCCACCATAGTTTGCGCTTGACTGGGAGGGCCACTGTATACGTACAGTGGCGGACACGATCGGCGTAACACTTCCGGTTTTTCTGTATTGCAAAATAGCTCTTGTTCTTTAGTAATACTGTCTAGGGCTGACGAAACCATAGACAAATCTGTTACGGCCTCCTAGTCCGCCACTGTACTTCACCCGCCGTTTAAGAGCCAGTTTACAGCGATGCTAGCGCCATTCGCGAAAAAATTAATATCTTCTAATCTAAAGGCAAATATCAAAAATGTAGCGCAGTATGACACTAGATAATGCAGCCTAGAATTTTAAGGGCACTTCTGTATAGCTTTTAGGTTGAAAACCAAAGAAAGCAATAAAGTGCTGCTTAAAGTGGCCACTTTTGGCAACAATCTGTGGATTATTTTGTGCTTTTTACTTAGGACTACTTTACTCTGCTCATGAAATTATAAGCAAGGTTATCTAGTGTCATACTGTGCCACATTTTTAAAATACTTGCTTTAGTTTAGAAGATATTAATTTTTTTCGCGAATGGCGCTAGCATCGCGGTAAACTGGCTCTTAAATCAAATAATGTTCTTTGACTGATATTATACTAATTGGTTCATTTTTTGACCGCGTGCAGACTGAGCTGTGTGGCTGGATTTAGACTCAAAAAACTGTTTCAAAAGTTCAAATTTGAAAGACTAGTTCATTTCATAACCCATATTTGTACACACCCTCGAGTAGAAACATAGTTTTCGACATCGATCGTTACAAGGTCGATCTATAAGTTTAATTAATATACTTACTAAATATTATAATATATGTATATTACTAATGGGAGTAACGATATGCGGGGAACCTAAGAAATTATGATAATTCCAAGGTAAATTTAACTAATAGAAAAGGAAATGCAGGAAATAAGGATTTTTAAGGAATGCAGTACCGCTAGAACTCAGAAACTCTCTGAAGACACCCTCAAACTTATGGCTGAACGACGCTTGCTTAGACTGCAGTCTCCCGATGATGCTGCGTCATATAGGTGGCTCAATAGACAGATCTCGAAGGCCTTGCGACACGATTTCTGTGTCTTTAATACTGCGCGTATTAGGGATACGATAGAGCGAAATAAAGGCTCCAAAGTGTTCGCAAGAGATATGTATGTTGGGCAAAGCCAAATGACTAAGCTGAAGAGGGATGACGGCAGTATAGCGTCGACGAAAGCGGAAATTTTGAGGGAAATCGAGAAGTGCTACGGACAGCTATACGATTCGGTCACTAAGCCTGTTACTAGTGCGGCCAACGACCCTAGAGCCAAACTAACCGGATTCCTCTTGAATCATTTTATCTATTAAAAAAACCGCATCAAAATCCGTTGCATATTTTTAAAGATATAAGCATACATAGGGACAGACGCGGGAAGCGACTTCATTTTATACTATGTATTGATAAACTAGTCGACCCGGCAAACTTCGTACCGCTTAACCTATACCTATTTTTGTTTTATACTTATAAACCTTCCTTTTCAATCACTCTATCTATTAAAAAAAACCGCATCAAAATCCGTTGGGTAGTTTTAAAGATTAAAGCATACATAGGGACAGACGCGGAAAGCGTCTTTATTTTATACTAAGTATTGATGATATTGATATTGATGATATTGATTGATATTGATATACTAGTCGACCCGGCGAACTTCGTACCGCCTTACCTATTACTATGTTGTGCATGAATTATTTATACATATAAACCTTCCTCTTGAATCATTCTATCCTTTAAAAAAAACCGCATCAAAATCCGTTGCATAGTTTTAAAGATACAAGCATACATAGGGACAGATGCGGGAAGCGTCTTTATTTTATACTATGTATTGATATTGATGATGATTGATTGTGACTCTATAAAATTGTCAAGCACTAAATGTTCAGCAAAACGCTAGTATGTCGCTGCTGAATCCCGTTTTTCAGGTCTGAAGTAGATCAAAGCATTTAATAACAGTTAACGATGTGCGTGACCCTATAAAAGTTCAAATTGTATATGAAGGAATTGAAGCGGTTAATTGGTGTAATTTTTTTATGAAATGTTTGTTATAGTTCTGTAGTGTTCCTGAAAATTCTTAAGAGTCCGTGATTTAACGCGATACTAGCGCCACTTTAAAAAAAATGTAAACCATGGGCGATCGGTGTTTTGTTAAACTAGATAATCTTGCTAAAATAAAAAAATGCACTGTTGTGCAGTTTTCAGGATGAAAATCTTAGAACGTTTTGCTGCTAAAGGTGGCCACTTTAGGTAACATTATATTCCTTAGATTTTGAACCAGAAAGCTAAAAACCAGAAAGAAAAACCAACAGTGTATTAAAAAAAATAAGCATGATATCTATTGACGCATATTTTTGATTTTGGCCGTAATTTAGAATTTTTTTTTTTTTCGAGATTAGCGCTAGTAATGTAGACGGTACTAAGTATGGCAAACATTAACTAAATTTTATAATTCTAACGAGCTGTCCCGGCTTACTTCGTTAAGCCATAGAATATAAGATACTTAAGACTTGGGTCTATAGACTATGTTCTTTAGGCTGCCCAGAATGGGCGAATAAAAAAACAAACAACAACAACAAACCACCGGTCAAAATATGTAAACAGCGGAAAAAAAATGCACCTTGGGTTACATTATTTGAGTTTAAGTAAGGATCCCTAATTTAAAAAAAAAAACAAATATAGCCTATGATACTCGGGGATAGTGTAGTTTCCTACCAGTGAAAGAATTTTTCAAATCGGTTCAGTATTTCCGGAGCCTATTCGTTACAAACAAACAAATCTTTTCTCTTTATAATATTGGTATAGATAAGCGATTCGTAGTTAATCGAAGCGGAAAAGCTGTGTCAACAAACCTGCTAAACATCTAATGTTATACAACGGTTTAAAAAAAACTGCTAGTTAGAGTTAGTTTACAAGCTTATCTTTTCTCTATAACTATCTAATGTATTTTATCGCTATATTTCTATATTCAAATCAATATTCAATATCGTTTGTTTTACCTTATTTTAGGAATAATTTGCCTGAGCCAATTGGTGGGCACCCTGAACTACCTCACCTCTCGCAGTATAGGATACTTTACCACCTATGGAACCAGTAAGATTTGATAAATGTAGTCTAATTGACATTCAATGTAATATCTTGTATCCTATATTTAATAAAGAACTTTTGACTTTTGAATCCCTTAAACCTTTATTTTAATTTATCCAACACATTAGACAATCAAATGTTAACAAGCTCATGAAAAACCGTTTTCATTATTCTAACTTTCTTGATAGAAAAGCATTGTGAAAACCGATAAGGTAGCAGTTTTCGCGCTGGAGCAATATTTTTTAACTATAGAACACGTAACTCGCTACGCATCTCTGGTAAAAAGAAATGCATAATCCTAAGGGTACAATCTCAAGCCATCAACAACTTAGTACGCTGCCAATAATGAACGTATGCATAATTTCTTTTTTTTTTCAATTACCGTTTCTTGAGGAAGAGAATATCTGAGAAAGACAATGGATTACATCTATGTGTTTTTTCTTTGTGGTACTGAAGACTAGTACGTTCTACACTTGTGACAGTATGATTAAGAAGGTAACGCACAATATACCTCTCCCGTAGAGGTTTCGACTACGTTTAAAAAACCCAAGATTCAGTGCATACATATATTTATGAGTTTACTAGTGTGTGCTTTGCAAGCCCTATAATATCTTCAAACAACAATTTGTTTTTTTGTTCCCATGAGATTTTTGGAATTTGTATCCTATGTCTGTGGCTCCTATAATAAATGCGGGGAAATGCACAATAGCTCCAAGTTCGCGAGCTAAGTGCAGGCACTTCTCTACCCCCATAACTGAAGATGAAGATCCTAAGTCTACAAACCTCCCAATCGTTAGCCATATCGTTCAGTAGTTTATCATCATTTCAGCCGAAAGACGTCCCCTGCTGGACATAGGCCTCGTCCACAGAATGACACAGCGACCGGTCTTGAGCGACCCGTTTTAGTAGTTACCCTATACCATATTAATGAACACCGGTAGAATAGGCAGTATAGTGTCCTTGAGCCCTGTAGGTCCGGGCGTAAGAATAGGTCTACGGTATGCCCTGCCTGTCGTAAGAGGCGACTAAAAGGGGTCATGGGTGTGAAGGGCGGGGGCCCGACACACTCATCAAACGGCCCCGAGACGGGCGGTGGCACAGCTTGTGGCACTGTGCCGTCGCAGCTACAAAGGCGAGCCGTGGAGGGAACAATATGCCCTCCCCGAGCACGAAGCTGATATTAGCTGAGCGTGGGAAGACTTCGGGCGCTATAATGCGTGGTTCCCGGGGTTCTTCCCAAAAGCACCAAGACAGCCGCCGGGGGGTTTTAGTGGGTGCGAGCCCCACATACTCCCAACGCTCCCCCGAGCTTCGGGAAATGCGATAGGCATTTCCCCTCGTTACAAAAAAAAAGTAAAGTGTCCTTCGAGTGCCATACCACACCTCGGACTCTCGGACACTCGAGCTAAAATTTATGAAATAAACGAGTTGCTTTGCGCACAGAAGAATCTCGTGTACGAGCACCGTATCATGCTTGTGTGAGTGAGATATGACGTGAGCGGTAACTGAGAGGTAACCGAGCGCGGGGGCCGCACTTGCTGAGGGAGGCAGGGAGTGCCCATACTGTTATGTAGTACCTTTTTCTTATGCTGTGGCCATACTGCAGCAATCGCCAACCAGCCGCCCAACCATGGAAATCGCTCACAATCGCTTGTCCTTGTGGCGATGTGTGGAAAGCCCTTCGTCTCATAGTAGTGTCGTTTAGCTGAGTTAATGATGATGAATTTAAATTAATACATAGTTTAAAACAAAGTCGCTTCCCGCGTCTGTCCCTATGTATGCTTATATATTATCTTTAAACCTATGCATCGGATTATGATGCGGTTTTTTTTAATAGATAGAGTTATTCAAGAGGAAGGTTTATCTGTATAATACTTGCACAACATAGTAATAGGTAAGGCGGTATGAAGTTCGCCGGTTCGACTTGTTAATTAATATAGGTATAGCTATGTTTTTGCATAAAATTTAATGGAAAATTGTAAACTTGTATAATAGAGTTAAGACTAAAAGATAATTGACATTTCGTTTGAGTCTCGTGCAACGTTAAAAAAAAAACAAAAGGTAATTAAAGTAAACACACACTGCTGGCTCAAGGGCACTCTTCGAAATTGTCTTGGCATGACAAAGCGATGTGGAAAATTTTAATATAAATGTTTCAGTTTTGTAACAGAAATTAGACTGAAATCAGGGCATTTATGGCTCGCCCACGCGGCGGCGGTTCCGAGGTTCGATCCATAGTGGCACAAATTGAGTCTTCAAACATTTTGAATTTTGCCATATCTTGAATGTTCCGTACTTCAGAAAGCATTTAAAGCCGTGGGTTCAGCGTCTCCAGGTATTCGTCAGTCGTTCCGTCAGCCATCCCATTGAGACTAAGGTGCTAAAGATAAGAGAGTAGGCAGTATTCAGCGTAGCTAGTTTCTAAAGTAAAGTAAAGTAAAAAATGATTTATTCAATACTGGATACAAGATATGGCTTATTGAAAGTCAATTAGACTAATCTAATTAATATTGATACCTTATTTCGTAAAGTATCCTATACTGATAGAGGCGAGGTAGTTCAGGGTACCCACCAATTGGCTCAGGCAAACAAATGTTTGCCTTGCTTTACGACAATGGTCGCCTGGTTCCTATCGTAATACGATTCACGCGACACATGACATCCTAAAAATGACGATGGTCGCCGTCGTCCAATAGGTACAGTGGTGGTCTAGGACGCCGTAACACTTCCGGTGTTTCTTTATTGCAAAATAGCTCTTGTTGTTTGGTAATACAGTCTAGGGCGCAAGAGACCATTGACAAATCTGTTAAAAGGTCCTATTTTAATGCATATTTCGATAAAATTGTGTCATTAAACATTCATCAAGCAATTGCAATAGCCCAAGCGTATACAGGCTAGTCTACAGAAACAATTATTAACCCACACTTGCGCAAAAAGTGCGCTCATGTGTGTGTGTGTGTGTGTGTGCATTACAAAATCCAGTGCAATGTCAAAATTATTAGCCAAGGAAGTGCTTTTACTCAAGTCGTGAGCGTAACTTAAATGTCGGTTTGTTGATATCTTTTGAAATACCAACGGCCTTGAGGTGGAGATGGTCAAGGACGCGACTGAGTGTTGGAGAAATAACGATACTAACTTGTAAACGATAAAGTTCAATTTATGTTGAGAAGGGTTTTTGTAACAAAATTGTAGAGTTGATGATATTTTGTCACGAGTTGTAGCTTCTGTTTTCGTTTTTTTTCGATTTCGTTTTTTCTCCATACTAGATTGCAACCCGCGATTTTTTCTGCGAATTATTCTTTTCAAAACTTTTCGTGCTTGATGATAATAATTAAAAAAATATTTTCCTGCAAGTTATTAATTTTATCGTCAGTTGGACTCCTATTAGACAGTTGAACTACTATTATTGGACTTTTTCTTAGTTTAAATGGGCGTTAAACAATTATAAATATGTAAAAACGCGTGTCAACATTCAACTGCAATTAAAAGTGTCATAAATTTATAACTACATTTTCTTTTTATCGCAACCAAATAAAAGCAAACTCTTGTTAATCCAGCAACGAGTTCTTTGCGAAAAATTTAAAATAATGAGTATAATTTACGAGTGCTTATAAACATGCGCAATCATACAAATTTCGCAACTGAATTATATTTCTTATATATAAAACGAGACGAGAGACGGCTCGGCACGTATGTAGAGCAAGACGGACACACGGACGGATGATTGTTACGCAATATTAGTGACTGAAACTTTTGATCTGCTTAGCCAAAAAGATTTCTACTGCTCGACATAGGTCTCCTCCACAGATTACCAAAAGGACCAGTCTTTTTAAGGTTCTGGGTACTCGTCCCGGGACCCTATGACTATTCCTTCTGTCCGTCCGGCTGTCTGTCAAAAGCACTCATCTTTGAAACGGCTCAATAGTTATTAATGAGATATACAGGGTGTTTCTGACAAGGCGGTAATAAATCAAAGAAGGTATTCAGCTCACCATACCTAACAACTTTCCCAAAGCAAAATGGGTCGAAATCTCAAAAAAAATATCAGCTGTTCCATACATTGGTTCGATCAGCTGACGGGGTCAATGTACGGGACAGCTGGTTTTCGTTTTGAGATTTCGACCCATGTTGCTTTGGGAAAGTTGTTAGGTATGGTGAGCTGAATCATTCCTTTGATTTATTACCGCCTTGTCAGAAACATCCTGTGTATTGCGAGAGGTTTTTCATATTTTCCAAAAAATACTAACAAATGTTAAAAAATTCAAAAAATTACGTAAAGTTACAAATAAATGCAAAAGACTTTATTTTTTTAACTAACTTTATCAAGCCTCTACTGAGAAACATTGGGAAATTATTTTTCACAAAATATCAAACAATCAATATATATAAAACTCTTTCGTTACTCTTCCGTTACTGACTGACTGACTGACTGACTGACAGACAACGCAGAGCCGAAACTACTGGGCGTAGCGGGCTGAAATTTTGCATGTAGGATTTCCCGAAATTCCCATGGGAACGGGAAAAAACTGGATTTTTGTGTTTATGAGAAATCTGCGCCAGTGAAACCGCGGGGCAGCCTCTAGTAGAAAATAAAAATCATACTTAATCCAATCAAGTTTTATTCAGCGCCGATCAATAATGGAATCAGTTCAATTGCTAATTTACATTCGCGTAACGTTAATAACTTCGTTACGTATTTGAATCGTAAATTACATACTTACTGAACTTAATTTACTGAGGTGATAAAACATTGTTAGTCACTGAAATAATGTTACAACAAAAGAAAAAGATAATTATGTAAGTAAATAACAATTAAAACAACTCAAAAGAGGTGTTCCAAACATAAAAAAGGGAGAAAGTGATGAATGTAAAGTCGCGTTTATATTTCACATTCAAACTCAGATCCCCTAACTAAGCAGAACCTGTATCTGCGAATATACTTGCCCCCGACGAGAATCGAACCCGGTTACAAGTGTCACAATCCACATCACTGCTAACAGAACCACGAGGCAGTCAATTAGGATGACAATGCATTATGCTGGTATAATGGATATCGATGATTGTTTCTAAAGGTCATCGAGACGACAAAAACGTCTACTGCTAGTTCTAGGCCTTCCCCACTGATCTATACCAATATTATAAAGAGGAAAGATTTGTTTGTTTGTTTGTAACGAATAGGCTCCGGAAATACTGAACCGATTTGAAAAACTTTTTCACTGGTAGGAAGCTACATTAACCCCGAGTGTCATAGGCTATGTTAGATTTTCAAAAAAATAAGGGATCCTCACCTAAACTTAAATAATGTATCCCAAGGTGCAATATTTTTTCCGTTGTTTACATATTTTGACAGGTGGTTTGTTGTTTGTTTTTTATTCGGCCATTCTGGGCAGTCAAAAGAACATAGTCTATAGAGCCAAGTCTTTTGTAGTATCTTATATTCTATGGCGTAAGTTTCATTGCACTCCTGCAACGTTTACTTGATCAATATTTGTCACGATTTAAATAAGCGCAAAACCTATTTTTGTAAGTATTTTTATTTTTCTAATAGACGTGTTGCAATGCAACGCATCAGGGCAAGTTTTATCTTGATCGTCCCTATCATTACTTTTTGTCTGCATGTTTGTTTGTGGTTGTGAAACAGATCAAATTGCTGACCTTTGCTGTTAAGTGTAATTGTAAACAACTTGAGTACCCATTTGTTAGTAGCAAACTGCGAATTTTAACCATTAATCACAGAGTGTATGTAAAGAGAAGCTAATGTCTGCAGCTTTGCCTGCGTTTTTGAAATTTAAAAGAAATTGAATGTATCTGTTGGTTCCCTTTTCTATTAGGGCACATCTCTAAAGCGTGGCGAAGATGACTAGAGTATGATTATTTAAACATAAACATAATCTCACGCCTTTTATTTCCCGAAGGGTTAGGCAGAGGCACTAGCTCAAGAGCCGTATCCACGTTTAGCCGAGTTTATGCTTTTATTACCAACGTGACAAGGGGCCAGCTTGTCGCCGCGGTTATAACGACCACTACTGCGGCCGGGACCAACGGCTTAACGTGCCTTCCGAAGCACAGAATCATCTAATTTTTCGGACAATCAGGTGATTCAAGCCAGCAATGTCCTATCCAACCGAAAACCGCCACAACGTGATTTTTGTGAGAAATCAATATGTGGTGTTTTCTGCGGGGATTGAACCCACAACCTGATTATTTAAATTGGTCTGTAACTTTTATGGCACAGAGTTAAAGAACAATCGCACACACTTTTCTACCCAACAGAATACCAGATTAAATAAAAACGTAAAATCATTGCGAAAGGGAATTATTTAACAGAGGAGGGCGCGTTTGGGGGCGTCTCCAGGTGACGATTGTCGTAAGGCAAGGCAAACATTTGTTTGCCTGATCCAATGAGGGGTTTTCAAAGTGACAGAAAAGAAAAAAAAAAGTTTCTTAATACGCCGGTAGATGGCGGTGTTTAAAGCAATATAAGAGAAATGGGAGATCGAATATTGACTGAATCTTTGGATTGGATCATTTTCTGCTAAGTATAAATCTTAATTTCACCTACTCCGTAACTGCCTCAGTTAAATTTTAATTTTTATGTTTCATTTTGAGCTATTGAATCATTCATTTCAGCTTCACCTATTGCTCCTGGCAGAGCGCCATCTGGTAGCAGCTTAATAAAACTTGTTTTTTTCTTCTGAGCTGTCAAATTGAAAACCTCTCATTGGTGGGCACCCTTAACTACCCCTCCTCTTGCAGTATAGGATAATTAATAATTAGGTTAAATAATATTATTGACTTTTAATAAGTTATGTATTGTATCTTGTATCCTAATATTGAATAAATAATTTTTGACTTTTGAGTTTGACTTAGATATTTGTCACGGTTTCGAAGATTTATATTATTTTTTCGATTATCGCTTAGTATTGGTGTAATAATAGCCTCAATTTACTCTTGAGTCGAGTTTCGTATCACAAATCTAATTAAACTTTTAAAATTGAATAGTTTGTCATGTTGCAAAAACGAATGTACGGAATAATGTTTCGTCACGAGCGGCGGATACGAAAAAAAAGTTGAAAATTAATAAACTAATTATTTTTATAAGTCCAAAGAGTTTATGCAAATTTTTAAATTTAACCTTATTTGTTTACGGTTAGTATGAGTAAATTTACTTTTATTTAGATTAAGAAATTTTATATTTTTAAGTAATGTTCCAAATAATATCTTCTCAGAGCCCTTTTGATATTAATATTATTATAAATCTTCTACTATTTCATCATTTTATTTAATCATCTATTATTTCTGTTAATGTTATGAACAAAATGTTCACAAGGGTATAACGGACAAAGTGAAGCCTAAAAATTGTTAGAGGTATTTTCGAGAGGGATAAAGTCGATGTACAGTTGAGGACAGTAATATAGAGCTATACTAGTGTTTTAAGAGTAGTGAATACATAATAGGAAAGCGAACTTAATGCACTTGTGAAACCACACATTGAATACCTAGTAGAGGTATGGGGATCAGCAGCTAAGACAAATCTACAAACTCTGCAAAGAGCACAAAATAAAGTTATTAAAACTCTCTTTGGATATGATTTTTCGACTAATACTACTAAAATATACAAAGAAACAAAAATACTTAATATCATGCAAACATACAAATACAACACTTGCATACTAATACGTAAAATAATAACTAAAGATATACATACGCAAATTTCATTTTCAAAAAAATCACAAGTTCAAACTCGTTTCACAAGACAAGCTAATAATATCGTAATTCAAAAGCATAGAACTAACTATGGAAAAAACAGTATAGTGGCCGAGGGAGCACGTATGTACAATAAATTACCTAAAGATGTAAAGGAAGCTAAATCATTACCTTTATTTAAAAAATTGTTAAAGTGTCACATACAAAAGGATTCTTTTTCATGAATTAAATTTTGTTGTTCGCTTTCTAAACTTTACTAAACTATGGTGTAAACTATGTAAAATTAAACTAATATTATTAATAATTATTGCATTAATTAAATGTAAGCAGTTAAAACTACTTTCAGAATGATTGGCGAAATCGCTTTGTTGCTCAATGTACACACTGTCTTAGTAAACAACTTTGCTCTTTTGTCTATCAACAATTTATAAAAGGACTACCTGCAAATTTTTTATTTATTTTTTTTTCTATTTTTAAGTTCGTCGCACCGTGATTGCTTTTTATTTTTACTTTATAAAACTATTGTTTCTCATGTAAGTGAATTGTAAATTCTTTATGGGAAAATAAATTTCTTAAACCTTAAACCTTAAACGAAGGCCGATTCTCTACTATTATAGGTATATGCTATAAATTTGTATAATACCATACTATTGTTCATACCGCCAGCCATCTCAAGGGCGCTCTGTGTCCGCTATTTCAAAACTACTAATGTTCTAAGATAGACTTAAGAAAATTATAGATATACCATGTACATCAATATATATAAAACTCTTCCGTTACTGACTGACTGACTGACAGACAACGCAGAGCCGAAACTACTGGGCGTACAAAGCTGAAATTTGGCATGTAGGTTCCTTAGGTAGTGTAGGTGAGCACTAAGAAATGATTTCCCAAAATTCCCATGGTAACGGGAAAAAACGGGATTTTGGTTCTTATAACAAATCTGCGCGGGAAAAACCGCGGGGCAGCCTCTAGTACATACATAAAATTACTCCAATTATATGAAATTTTTTAATACGAATTTAGAAAAGATGTTTTTGCGGTATATACCTGTATATGTTTCATCATAAAAAAATAAAGATTTATTGTCGTATTGGACAAGGCCACCATCGAAATTATTAAGACTTTATTGTAGTTTGCCACAAAAGAAAATTAAATGTCAAGTCCTGAAGAAAGGCCGCTTGAAGAGTTTACGAAACCAATGTTCTTTACTACAGAACTAGCAAAAGAAATATTTCAGAATCGTCTTCTTCTTCTTCTTAACCTTTTATTCCTAATCAGGGATATAGGGCTCGAATTAAAGCTTTCCAGCTCGACCGGTCTTGCGTCTGCTGCTCCAGTTTATCCCAGTTCAGGTCGAGGGAGGCGGCTTCCTGGTCCACTGTGCGGCGTCAGGTTAGGTTCGAGCGTCTCCGACGAATTTCACTTGGATTCCATCTGAGAGCAGATTTGGCGAGGTTTTCTTCCGGTCTCCTCAGGGTTTCAGAATCGTAGCAAGTGGAAATTATTTGTCTTTGCGTGGCCCAATGAAAATCAGGAGTGACGTTATCCACGTATCGCATTAAGAGACTGTAGTGTTCTCTGGGGAAGGTATTTTGTTCAACAGTGAATATGGCATATCAATACATAGTATAAAATAAAGTCGCTTCCCGCGTCTGTCCCTATGTATGCTTAAATCTTTAAAACTATGCAACGGATTTTGATGCAGTTTTTTTTAATAGATAGTGTGATTCCAGAGGAAGGTTTATAGGTATAATGCATGCACAAAATAGTAATAGGTTAGGCGGTACGAAGTTCGCCGGGTTCACTAGTTATTATAATAAAAATATAAAAAGTTATGCCCTGCGTAGTCGCCATAACGCCAAGTTTAAACGATTTTTATAACAGTCTAAACTGACTTCGAAACATTATTAAGTACGCCGTATCTATAGTTTTTTTTTAAGTCAAAGGTAATCATATATTGCGTGCTGGACGAAGTTCTGTGTGATGTGCGATACACACACATCTCACTTAGGATGAACTTTGTGCGTGCTGAGGAAATATTTGTATTAGTTTTATGGTTTAGATTTGACCTAAGTTTAAAAATTTAAGATAGGGCGCACACGGAATGATAAGACAAAATAAAATTCCGGACATGGCATAAACACCGATTTATTATATTGATTTGATCATGCATAATATGTATATATTATAAATATTATTACTTGATTAAATATTAAAATACAGTTCTTCCATACAAAAGACATCAACGCGCACGATAGCGCTTTTTTTTGGGAACGATTTAAAAAAGGCTTTTAAAAGGCATAGCACAGCTAACGTAGCGCCACCTGCGAAAAAAAATAATATATCTTCTAAACTAAGGCAAATATCAAAAATGTGGAACGTATTCCACTAGATAATGCAGCTTAGTATTTTTAGGGCACTGTTGTATAGCTTTTAGGTTAAAGATAAAAGAAAGCTGCTGATCTGATACTGATACTGTATATTACTTTATATGCAATAAAGTATTTTCTATTCTATTCTATTGTTGCGAAAAGTGGCCGTTTTTAGTACTAGTACTAGGTAGTATAGTAGCAAACAAATAAACATTAAAATTTAAATTCGGATTTTCTCATACATTGTTGTCGAGATCGCTGCGAAATGTACATAACAAATACTACTCTATACATTTATGTGTATATCTGTTTGTACGTTCACTTAAACAAAGCGGCCTCTATTGTAAGACTTGGCAATCAATTACCAAGACTATTCGGAAACTCAACATTAGTTAAAAATTGCACATTCTCTTTTATTTTACGTATTGTTTGTTTTAGTTCAATATAGAGGGCGTTGTTTTTTGGGCTAAATTATGAATTTATTTAGTTTTTAGTAGGTACTATTATTATTTGTTTATGAAAAAAAACTCCATAAACTTTTTGGTGACGTTTGTATTATCGTTTGGTTATATACTTAAGCCATAGTTTTTTGTAAATAAAATTCAACTCAATTTATCATAACTACCACATTAATATATTTCTTTGAATATATTTTTTTTGTTAAACCTCTAAAAGTTTGTGAAATTGGCATTTACTCGAAGAACCAAATAAAGATTAATTGCTCAAATTTTAAATTGCAACATTTTAAGCAGAAACCATCTTTTAAAAAGCAGCCTTATTAATAAATACCGCTCCACTTTTCATCACTGCCCTTGAAAATACCAGTTTTTTTCTTAAAGTAATTTCATATCCAATTTTGTAACGAAAGAAGAACAAATTAAAAAAATCCTTCCCATGATGAATGCTACGCAACGAGCGTACACTGCAGCGCAGAATAAATGACCAAGCTATTAATAAACCTTTTTTCTTAAAATTAAATTAATACAATGTTAACTGAGTTTTTTAATCTAGTAAACAGAAATTTTGCATAGAGCAAAGAATTCAGGGGCAAAAAGAATCACAGAAAATGCCAATGATTAAGTTAATAAACCTCATGTTTGTCACAATATTACGTTAACACATTATTTAAAAAAATATTAAAAAACTAGAGCTTCGATTGTTTTTGATGATATTACAAGTAGCTAGCTATTGGGAGCACCTGCAATTGGGAGTGCACTGGATTAGGATTGGGATCGCACAAACCGGTCATTAGGGCAAACTGTGATGGAGAACTATATATCCAGCAGAAGACGTATTTTAGCTGAGATCGTCGATTTGAAATAAAACAAACATCAATTTAAATAATTACTGTGTCCACATTAACCGACCATGAATAGAACTAGGAATTCCGAAATAACATTCAAAATCACTGATTGCGATACGCCAAGTAGTCAATCCAACTCATGTTTGTTCCGTTTTTCTGCCAGCTACTGTACACTACAGATAGTGCCGCATGGGGCACAATGAAACAATACACTCTTTGTTAAGTACAGAGTGAAGTAACAGTTACCTTCCAAAGGATACTTGGTTACAAGTTGGGTCAGAAAACTAACCTTCAACCTTAACTCATACCGAATAAAGTTCATTTTTCAATAAAATGTAATGTAAGTCCAGATAGGTTTCAGCTGTTTAGACCTAAAATATGGACGTGTGAATTTCAATTATGCTCAGTGTGCTAAAATCTAAAATGGTGTGTTGGGCAATGAAGATTGTTTCGGATGATAGATTGGTTTGCAAAGTTGGTGATTATAATGTTGACATTTGACTACTGGGCTATAAAATGTATGAGAATGTGGTTTTTGTACTGTAGTTTAATTTAAAACTGCATATAGGTTAATGACCTGGGCCATGAGACATTGCATAGTTTATAATTTTATTTATTTACTAGAGGCTGCCCCGCGGTTTCACCCGCACAAATTTCTCATAAACAAAAATGCCCGTTTTTCCCGTTCCCGTGGGAATTTCGGGAAATCCCTTCTTAGTGCTCACCTACACTCCCCAATGAACCCACGTGCCAATTTTCAGCTTTCTACGCCCAGTAGTTTCGGCTCTGCGTTGTCTGTCATTCAGTCAGTCAGTAACGGAAGAGTTTTATATATATTGATTTTATAACTAGTGGGCCTCAGCATTTTCCTTGAAACATCAAATCCCCACCTTCCCGCGGCAGGATAAAAAGTAGCATTTGTCCTTCCTCAGGCTCTAAGACTGAAAATAAATAATAATACTATATCCCTTTTTTTTTTTCAAATCGGTTCGGTAGTTTTCTTGTGAAAGCGAGGCAGACAAACGGATAGAGTTACTTTTGCATTTATAATATTAGTAAGGAAGGACACACAGTCACAGATAACATAAATCTTTATTACATTTTAGAATCCGAATACGAGTTTTAACACATCATTTTTAGTTAGATAAGTATCCACAAAATAGTTCGGTAAAAAAATGTTACAAATAACTTTTTATGAATGGCAAATAATTTTTACCTTACTTTTTTTCATAGAGTAAACTTTTCGTAAATCTTCCTTAAAGGTGATCCCACAACTTGAGAAGTTATTGCTTTAAAAATATCATTTTGAATACTCTCTTTGTAAAAATAAGAATAAAACTGCATTATGCAACGGTACCTAAAAAGCATTCAAAATATTCACAACTCGTTACCGCACCATACCTTAAACCTGGTCACTCAGTTGAGCAAACAAAAGCCTGCTGTTAATCAAAACAATTTATCAAAAACAACAGAAATTTTATCACAACACTAACCTAACGTAACAGATTTCAAAACGCGCTAACTGAAACTGGTCCTATAAATTGATATCCCCGCATAATAGTTATGTAACTAGGGACATAGGTAGTTTTGTTAGTATGCCTATATGCAAATGGTAACTTGAAGCCTAGTTTGGCCTATCGGTTGGACAGTTGGACCACTTTCGAATTATCCATTCATGCGAGTTAATGGGTTTCTAGGTAAGTACTATAATTTATGAATATCAATATTTAGAGCAATAAAATTATGAATTGATTTTTGCAATATGAAAATTTATACGTTTTATTGTTATATTAATATTATTTTAATGTGTTAGCAATCTCTTACCTTACCCCTGTACATTATAGGTCAAAATTTTAAATATTTGAACTGTGGATCAGCAGTTATTGCCTTTGACTTCTATTCGATTCGATTGGTCGATATCTATTACGGGAATTATAGATAAAGGTGTACCTAGTAGGGGCTCTGAGTCTTAAAAGTTTTTGCTTAACTAACTTCCTTTCAATTTTTAAAAATGTTTTTAACAATTAAACCTTCCCTGAACTACGAACATTTCAAAACTAAAATCAGCGAAATCAGCCCGACCGTTCCCTAATTTTAGCGAGGGTAACACTAACCACGATTCATTTTAGTTTTTTTTTTTATGTATGTATGACAATCATGTTTAGGTATTCGCTGAGCTATTTTTTTATATAATACTCCAATTTATGAGAAAAGTAGTGACATATTTTTATAAAAAATATTAGTGTGATTATGGTTTTCTATTTAATATTTTTTTATTACACTAATTATACATGTAATCAAACTACTTACTTATATTGTATTCTTATTTTTGAATGCCTACAACTATTTGTATAGGGCCATGAAAGTAATATTTTTTTTTTTTACTAACTACATAAAAAGCGTTTAAAAGTATCATAATTAAATATAATTTAAATTAATAAATTACATTTTGAGAAAAGCCCTAAATTTTGAATTGTATTTTTATCAGATATTGCATTGAGTAATCGTGACTTTGAATATTGTAAGGTGAATGTCTTACACAAAGAGATAAAAATAAACCAAATTTCGGACACAAGTATGAACGGCTGACTGACTGTGAAGGTCGACTATTGTGCTCACGTCAGTCACACGCCTTTTTGCAATCCACCCATTCTTCCTTCCTTTCAAAACAGAAATTAAATACGGAAACAATTTTTAAGAGGTTTTATTATACCTTATCACATTCGTAAAAAAAACTTAGAACCTAAAAAAGATGGTAACTGAACACATCACACGTACGCCCATAACACATCAACGCATTTTATTTATAATACAAATGAGACATAAATTACATAGATTTGTTTTGCTAATGTCCCGGCCGTTGCTGGCGGAGTGATGGCGGACCCTGACTAAAGCTAGTAGACCTCAATGACTGTAGTAGTTGCCTCCGAGGCTTAGGTGGCTGTTGTGCTGCTCGTAGTGACCCTGGTGCTCGTCTACAAGGACGGGAACCTTGACGGGAACCGGGTAAGGCTTCTCAACTGGGACTGGGTAGGGCTTCTCCACATGGACGGGGTAAGGCCTGTCGACGGGCACCTTGACGGCAACTGGGTACGGCCTGTCAACCGCGTACGGCACGTGCTTGTACACTGGGTACGGCTCAGGGACTGGGACCTTCACGGGCACGGGGTAGGGCTTGTCTACTGGAACTGGGTAAGGCCTGTCGACTGGAACATGGACTGGGTAAGCTACTGGCTTCTCAACCTCAACGGGCACTGGGACTGGCTTCTCGACGGGGTAGGGAGCTGGTACGTGGACGGGGTACGGCCTGTCGACTGGCACCTTGACGGGGTATCCGATGTGCTTGTAAACGGGGTAAGGCTGGGGTACTGGGACCTTAACTTCGACGGGGTATGGCACGTGTTTCTCGACGGGGTAGGGCTGCGGCACTGGCACCTTCACTGGGTAGGGAACGTGCTTCTCAACTGGGTAGGGCTGTGGAACGTACACCTTAACGGGGTAAGGCCTGTCCACAGGAACGTGCACTGGGTAGGGGACCTTCTTCTCCACGGGGTAGGGTTGGGGCACATGGACCGGGACCTTGACGTACTCCTTCACGTGATAAGGCACGTGTTTGATGACCTCGTAGGGCTGTGGCACGGGGACCTTCACCGGGTATGGGACGTGCTTCTCCACTGTGTAGGGCACGGGTCTGTCGACGGGCACGGCATATGGGATACCCTTGACAAGAGTAATGGTCTTGGTAACGTCAGTGTGCTCTCCGAGGTACTGTCCGTAGCCTTGGTGGGCGTACGCGCCTTCGTCGATGAAGTTGTAAGCACCACCGTGCCCATGACCGCTCCCCAAATACCCGATGTCGAGTCCGCTGATGCCGTACCCATAACCGAGGTTCAGGAGTCCGCGTTTGTCCAACTTCTTGTCCAAAGGCTCTGCCTTCTTCTCTGTTGACTTCTTCTCGCTGGCAGCCACCGCTGCTACCAGCAGGAAAACTAAACAGACCTGAAATTAGAAAATACCCTCGTTAGTTGGTCAAGTTTACCTCGTAACATCGCGTGAGAGCATGCGTTTCCTGTCAACTTGTTTACTGGTCTGTGTTCAAATGAATAAGGCATTTGATAGTGCAATTACTAAATTATAAGGCACTTTATACGTATCATCTCATTCATGCATCGTCTCGTTTTTTGCAGCTGTTATAGTTATATCATTGTTGAGGTCAACGACTGGCCACACCACGCTCTTGTGAGCTGATTAAATAACGGATGTACGATTCACGTTTTGAATCGCATCACACCTCGAATCAGGGAAGCGTTTACCATTCGAAAACTTTCCTTGTTTCTTGTCCGTATATCTTTTATGTTACGAAACTTAACGCGCGGCTTAACAAATAGTTTTGACTGAACACGTGTTTATGGATTCGACTCAGGCGCAATAGATTTTACTTTTCTGATGCTAATTTCAACTGTCGTTTTATGTGTTTAGCTTAAAGGATGTAAAATCCTATAAATTATGTTTCTAGGCGTTTTGCAAGATCGTATCCCTTCTAAAAGTGGGTGTAACGTGATTCACTCAATTATGAGTAATCAAAAACTATGTCAAGTCTATTAGCTGTCTAAAATCGAAGCAATTACATAAAACAGAACGCGTTAAATATATTCTGCAAGCGATTAAGCAATTCAGACTAAAGGACGCCTAGATGTTTATATATCAGAAAACTAGAAATATCGCTTTTAATTATAGATTCGGTATCGTAACAGGTGTAAGTGCTAGTAGTTCTAATTTATGGATTTAGGATGTTTTGATGTTAATAGCATAAAGGCTTGCAAATTGTCGATGTTTGCTAAGTGTGCTCGTTGTGGATCAATGGATCAATATTACTCAAGTCAAGTCTGAGTCCATATTTTGTCATAAGTGCTGATGTTTCGTTATGGAATGGGTGACACTTCACATGCACTTGTTTGGTTTTGAAATATTTGTTTTCTTCTAAATGCTATGTCACTGTAAAGCTAATTGAACCGTTGAATTTTATTTAAATCTAATCTAAGTTTACTTAATCATTGTTTTTGCAAATTAAAAGAGATGGGTCAATGTTAAAAATAAACGTTTTTGCACACAAAAGATACAAAAAAACATTATACAATTTACTTTAGTTGTGTATTGGTGGGTTTTATAAAGATTTCTTTGTATGTGTTTCAGGTATCCTAGATTCATGTTTTGCTTAGTAAGAGTAGATATAACTTATGCGAAAAGCAATATACCTCTACAAGATTATCTAGGATAGTTAACATCACCCACGAGTGACCTCTAGTTCGAATAACGAAACTTCAATATTATTAAGTATTGCATCGACAAATTGAGATTGCATACTGTTTGGAACAATCTGAGATAGTAATTTATTACAAATCTGTTTATAATGATTATCATCAACTTATCTGTAGTGTAGGCCCTCGAGCTATGCGTGCGTTTATGTAGGAGATGTTTCTATGGTTACTGCCACCTTTTTGATTGAATGAAAAGAATATGTGACTTTTTGTCTTTTTATTACGATAAAAGACTTAAGAATACTTTATTTGTAGCTCTTGCTTGACAGTTAAAGACTGCAGCCCACGAAAAATTTAACATAACATAACCTCACGTCTTTTATTCCCCGAAGTGTTAGGCAGAGGCACCAGCTCAAAAGCCGGACCCATGTAGTTTTTAAAACATAATGAAGAATCACACCCAGAGCACTGATTAGAGAATATTTTACTATATAAACCCATATCACACACAACAAGGTACTAACAAACAACATTATAGGTATTATCTTCTACACTTTAACCAAGAAATTTCTAAAGGGGTAATTTTAATCCCACCTTGCGGTTAATATGGTATTTAATTAAATAATGATCCTCGCCCCAATCCGTTTCATTAAATCGTAATGTCACACATTACTGTGTACAAGATGTCAGCGCACACGATGGCGACATTATAAGAGAAAACAAAAGTAGCCGCGTTTAACTTTTTTTTATAGCACTTTGCTGTCGAGGCCTGGAAAGTAATCTTTCAAATTAATGAATGTGGATCGCTTGAATGAAAATACTTTTACCGATAACCTCTGCTCATTGTCCTCTTTCTCTCCTATTCAAAATTTCACTGTATAAATTTATATTTTTTATAATATTGTTTTTTTTTTAATACTACCTTAAAAAAAATAAAGAAAGAAATATTTACAAATAAAAAATGGCCTTAAAATCTTATTTTTTATTAAGTAACTTTGAATTTTTACATCAATTTTTTTTTAATCTTTCCCTGTTATATACAAAAAGTAAAAGAGAATTTTCGTTATTCGACTTATGTCAATTTAGACTGCATGTCACGTATTTACCATACAACAAACCAGAGAAGTAGACCTCCACTATAGTTGTTTTAAGCCTATTGTATCTTTATAAATAATCTGGTTAATCTTAATCTATTGCCGAATTTGAAAACTTAAAGTACCTTAATAGGTTTATAGAGACAATCAACCAACCGTGGCCAATTTAATCTTTCAGCATAAGTGGCTTACATATGCGCAATCCAGTAATACGCATTTGTTGGGTAAATGCAACCGTTCATTGGGTAATACGATGGCATTTTAACAGTCACGAGCTGAACTATGGATTGGTTGAACCTAGGGCTTGATAATCTTATGTTTTGTGGAAGCCAAAGCGTTTTAAGAAGCCTGTCTGTCTATCTTCTATCTATATAAAAATCAATCGTGGTTCGTTTGTCTTGTAAAATTCGAGAACGCGTTGGCCGAATTAGGTACTAGATTTAGCATAGACAAGGAAAGGTTTAAACGGTGAGAAAATAAGGATAAATTGCAAGGAAGATAGTAAAAACAACAATTTCATTTTTCCATTGTAAGCTAAGATGATACAAAGTTATTATGCTAACATCAAAAAAATCAATCAATGAATGAGAGAAATTCAGAGCATGGTAATAAAAAAAATTTAGCTGCTTCATTGGTTTAAACAGCTGACAGGGTCAACGTACAGGATAGCTGATTATTGTTTTGAGATTTTGACTCCATGTTGCTTAGCGAAAATTTTAAGTATGCTGAGATGAATCCTTTCATTGATTATTAACTACCTCGACAGAAACAAGATGTCTACAATTTTTGTATTAAAAATAATTATGTTGCACTGTTGTATAGCTTTACGGTTAAAGACCAAAGAAAGCTACAAAGTGTTGCTAAAAACGGCCATGCCCTAAAAATACTAGGCTGCATTATCTAGGGGAATACTAATTCACATTTTTGATATTTTCCTTAGTTTAGAAGTTTTTTTTTTTTTTCTCGGGTGTCGCTACTTTAACTGTGCTATGCCTCTTAATAGGAAAACATCTTTCCCGGAACTATCAACTAATCAGGTTACTAATACAAACGGTAGAGCTAAGCTGAACTATTGCAATACTGCGTTTAGACCGTAACAGCAGTTTCGCAAGTTAGAGTCCACGATCGGCCCTTTGTCAGTTCCCACGGAATGTTATGTGTTACTTTGCAAGTATCAAGTGGATTTACAATCCTGTAATGTTCCTAAACTAGCTGAAGTGGAGAATAAAAGTGGCGGTTTGAATTAAAAAAAATATGAATGTTTGGAATAAGAGCCTATGTTCTATTCTGTATTTTATTGGAAACTAGTCGACCCGGCGAACTTCGTACCGCCTTACCTATTACTATTCTGTGCATGAATTATTCATATTAGCCTTCCTCTTAAGGCACTCTATCCTTTTAAAAAATCCGCATTTAAATTCGTAATACATAGGGACAGACGCGGGAAGCGACTTTGTTTTATACTATGTACTGATATTCTATAATTTTGGATTCTAATGTTAAAATAGGATTAAAACAATACAACTAAACCGGGAAACAAAAATCAATATTCATCCTAACAAAGTTGGCCGCAGTCGGGAATCGAACCCGGTGCTCCCACAGTACAGTCGACATCACTGCCAACTGATTCACGGAGGTAGTATGGAGACGGTATAAGTTAAGAGTCCATTGGATCGTTTAGGTTTAATAACAAACATGCATCAATACATAGTATAAAACAAAGTCGCTTCCCGCATCTGTCTATAAGTATGCTAATATCTTTAAAACTATGCAACGGATTTTGATGCGTTTTTTTTGTAAAGATAGAGTGATTCAAGAGGAAGGTTTATAAGTATAATACATGCACAAAATGGTAATAGGTAAGGCGGTACGAAGTTCGCCGGGTCGACTAGTAATGATATAAAGCAGATAAAGATCGCACGCGCAACATTATGTTGAAAGTAATAATAATAATAATAACACATCACACTCAGAGCCCCTAACTAGGAAGAACCTGTATCTAGGGTGCCCGAAACACACACAGAGACAAACATCACACCCAGACCGGAAACAAACACCGATATTCATCATATCAATATTCGCCCCGCCCGGGAATCGAACCCGGGTGCACACGCTTCTCAGTCCACATCACTGCCAACTGAGCTACGGAGCAGTCAAAGTGAAAATATACAGTAATAAATCCTTGGAAGCAAAGTGAAAATGTTTTAGATTCAATGTGCCATTTCTATGACATCATGTATGGAAATGTTAGGAAAATGCATGTAGTGACCCGAATTGAATAAATTATTAGTTCCTTGTTTTCTTTGTTAGGTTGGCATTCTCAATTCACAATGCATGAAGGAGTTTTATCTATAGTATGATTTTTAACAGACTTCAAAAAAGGAGGTTATCAGTTACCCATATGTATGTATGTTTTTTCGCGATTATCTCGTGTTAAGCTGAACCGATTTTAATGCGGTTTTCACAGAAGTATTTGTTACATTCAGGAAAAGGTTTTAGTACCTATTTTCACTGACTTCAGAAAAGAGGAAGTTCTCAGTTTATGCATGTGTAAATTTATTGAAGGCTTGGTCTCTTTTCAAAAAATTAAAAATTATTAAACTTTGTTTTTTTTTTTTCAATCAAGATTTTATAATTTGTATATTTCGCTTCTGCCTTGCTAGTATTTTTTTTTTACTTCGTATCAAGACCTTTGAAAATATGCATAATTTATGTTCTATATACCATTTGTTAGCATTATTTGCTAAGTTGCTTCTAAAATTTTTTTTGACCTCTATTAATAAGACAAAACTATGTTTATGAGATTAGAATTTCGAAATTCAAAAGGACTTGCTTTTTGGTTAAGGCAAAATTAATTCTAATTACCATAACCATAACAAAGTCTTTCCTATATTTCTGCGGGTCTAATTACCATAACTATAACAAAGTCTTTCCTATATTTCTGCGGGTCTCGGTTGGCAGCGTAAGATCAGATGGCGCGTGGGATTGTATTTCTTATTCGGTGTCGAAATGCAATACTGCCGGCTACTTACCCAACAGCGTTCAGGATAGATTACCTGAATTTGAATTCTAACTTTGTGCGTGGGTTCAAAATTATACCTTTGTTTTGTTTAAATCTTTAGAACTAATATATCGTTAACGAGCTGAATCCTACATTTTCCCTGATGATTAAGCCCCCTTCCATCATGTTCTGTTAGTTTAAACTGACGTAAGGCATTCTTTTATTGTTCTAAAATTATATGAAAAAATGTTTTATATCAGTATCATTATCAATAAGATTTTCTTCTTTTGAAACTAAATCGACACGGTTTTGTGGAACTATGTAAAACTAAAGTTAAAACCAGAAATGCGTATAATAAAATATCAATACAAATACAATACTCCGCTAGAAGTATTATTTATTATACTGTGCCGCTAGTAAGGCTGCTTTAGTAGGTACCTAATCTAGGTAGACTGCCTAGGTAGGTGACATGGAACATGTTAGAACTGTAAAAAAACTCCTACCTTACATAAGCGAAGCGTCTAAGAAAAGTGCAAGTTTTTCTGCGTATCCTACCTAGATCAGACTAGGGACCTAATTACCGTAGACCTTTTAAGGTGACGACGGCAATGCGACATACCGATGGTGATTAGGTATTTTGCAAGTTTCCAACTGCAATTGGAGTGATCGAATGTTAAGCATATTTTCTGCCGCCTGTCTTTAGTTTTTTTTTTTTTGTTATTTAATTCGCTAGATATACGAGCATGTTATTGGAATCACGGGAATTACAGAGGAATTATTTTTATAATGTATGCTAAATAGTATGACTAGTACACTAATTGAAATTTAAATTACGGATGGTTTTCCAAAGCTTTATTTTTTTATTGTAATAATCATTTTATTCTAGGAACATAAACTTAGACTCAGGAAATCAACTGAAATCAATAATAACAATTTCTTTCCCCGCGGGGAATCGATCTACGAAATCACAGTTATCATACGAAATTCAAATTACGAAATAGTAATTGTTGTATTGTTTGTTTGGGAGTCGATTTTTTATATATAAAAATCATAAACCACAATGATATGTCTATCTGCACATCGCATTGCACCAAAAACCTCCAAATCAATTCACAGGTCTTTAGAAATTGCGATAGAACTGCGGTAAAATGACAAAACTGTTCTAATATACGCCTTGACATAGTTTACATACACTTGTGAGAAAAGTGACATGAGAATTAAATTGGCCAATTTTTTTGTAAAATGCCCATGTGAAGTTATTGAGTGTTATTAAAAAAACACTCTGTCGTTCAGTTGGCAGTGATATGGACTGTAACTTCGTGGATCCAAGTTTGATTCTCGGTGTTATGATGGTAAAAAACGTCCCGGCGAACTTCTATTACTATGTTGTGCATGTATTGCATACACACAAACCTTCCTCTTAAATTACTCTACCTATTTAAAAAAAAAACCGCATCAAAATCCGTTAGGGACATTGTTTTAAATACTTTGTATTAAAGAAAAAAAAATAATGACCTTAATTCCAACTGAGCCTATGCGGAAAGAAAGGGTTTTTATCAAATTAGGGTTCCCTAAAGCAATATTACAACACAATAAACATCGATGTAATCAGGAATAAGTCAGGAAGAGCTAGGGAAGGGCTCCGTATGTTAGGTAATTAGGATCAGCGTATGCTTATTGACAGTAGTAGAAGCCTATATGGAGTAGAAATAGTTAGATTTTGTCGAAAGGGCTAACTGTCTAATAAAACGGATAAATTCTATCACAAAATAGAAAACTAACTAAACTATATACTAGAAATTGCTCTATTACATACTATTCTGTGATTTGTTACTCCAAAACTTAAAGTACCTTAGGGTCTTATCTTAAAAAAACTTGTAAATTGCATCACTAGGTCTAAATCAAAAATTAATTTTATCTAAACTTAGTCTAACGGTTTAGGGTACGTTTAAAAACATGTGTATGTATATGTGTATCTTTCAATTTACGTTACGTGATTTTGACTACCGCCCGCCGTAATGGTACGTTTTACCCTATAACTTCAGCATACGCTCACTGCTATCAAGATAAACAGGTCTGGGTGGCTCGATGAGTATGTTGAATGTTTTAGAAGCTGGTTTTTAATAAGGTTTCTATTACAAGTTTTTCTACTAAGGTTTTCATTAAGGCGCGGAAGCTATGACATTTTGCTCTACCTAGAGTTAGGTAAGTAAGTGATTAGAGTTTCGCAAGAGCTCTAAGTTTGTATTTGTTATCCTAGCTTACAAAAATATACTTAATACAATTATTTAGGTCAGTAAATAAATGTTTCAAATTTTAAATTGAATTTCTAATGTAGGTATTATTGATATTGATTAAAAATTAATTTGATTTTGGCCTATTGAGTAATTAAGTAAATCCAAGTTGAGATCTTTTAAATCTATTTGCTGATTGTTATATAAATCAACAATCATATTTAACTTTCAATGTATTTTCTTCTTCTATGATCTCTTAATTGGTCATATTTAAAAGATTGCTTTAATATAATTTCGAATTTAACTACTTATGATATTAAATCGATAAATTTATTCAACCCATGCACTAACATACAAAAAATCCATTCACATAAAAAAAGTGTTGACTTCAAAAAAGTGTATCGTTGCACATTTCAAAATAGAACGCGGAAAAAAATCCAAACTCGACGCAACTGGCATATCCACAACGCACATTTTTCGAAAATGGAACTCTTTTAATCACTTTTTTGAAGTCATCACTTGTTTTTGCAGATTCACAATTCACTTGTTTTTTAATCACATTCACTGGTTTTTTTTTTTTTGGCTTCACTCACCGTTTTTCGCATTATGCCTCTTGAACGGTGGATGGAGACAGGATACGGACTGGATGCCTCGAAATAGTGGCAGCGGTTTATATAGCTGTATATTCGGTGGTAACTTTCGCTGCCCCTGCGGGAAAACTCCGGTGCAGCCCCAAGTGAGGTCCTTTGCCATTATACGTTATCACTGGCTGGAAGCGCACGCATCGCATGCGTTCGAAATTTTAATTCAAAATTAGATTTGCGTTCCAAATTTCGATTCGAAGTTTCGTTTTCGTTTGTTTTTTTTTTTTTTTGCGTAGTGAAGTGAGAACAGAATAGGGTGTTTGTTATCTTTTTTATGATTACACACCTAGTTAGATTTTCAAAAATTTAACAATGAAATTTAAAAACAAAGGATTTTCATTAAAAATTAAAAAAAAATGTTGTTTAGGTAGAGTAGAGTATAAGTACACAAAATGAAAACTAATTGTTACTACGTACTTTTGTGTATTTTAACCTTAAATTTTTCGGGCACCCTAGATACAAGTTCTAACCTAGATAGATGATCTTAAAACCAGTATCATTATAAGTTGATAAACAAAACGTAAATCAACAATAACTACTTGATTTAAGTAATGTGCCTACACCTTCAAACAATGTGTAGGAGTAAACATAACTATTAACTAAAAGACTATTAAGTAACTTCAAAACTTGAACCTTAACTCTTATAAAGGAAGGAAAAGTTTTTTAAAGTGAAATAAATAAACTATACACTAAAAATAAAATAAATAGGCCTTTAAAACACAGAAGATTCTAAAAAATCTTAAGAATTTATTAAAGTACAGTCACCAGCAGCCTAAGCTTTTTCATTGCATTATGCTCTTTATTCTTGTGGAATATTATATGATACAAAGTTTGTATCATATAATATCCATGTCGAACTTACTTTGTATTACAAACTTAGAGTATCGAGTATAAACTTCGTATACTGAATTTGTATACTTACTTACTTATTTAAAGGTTAAGGTTACCTACCTATTACTTCTGCGTTATTTTTTTAGTTATACCAAGAGGCGCTATTTTAGCGGCGCCTAAAACGTAACACTAAAAAAACCTTAATTATATTATGGGTATTATAATTGGATAAATATCTTTAATATTGAGAGTGAGGTCAACCGCAAGGTAACTATTTTGTGGTAACTGTTGGTTAGGTTAAATTTAATCCTTACAATTAATATTTCCAATTTAATTTATTTGTTTTATTTTATTTTTCAAGTATGAAAGGCCACAGCTTATTGAAACAAAGTAGAATAGACACTGACTGATAGCCAATTATAGACCCTTATTTCTCTTCCTCGCTGATTATTAAACAATACTAGTCGTCCCGGCGAACTTCGTACCGCCTAACCTATTACTATGTGGTGCATAAACTATACATTAAAAACCTACCTCTTGAATCACTCTATCTATAAAAAAAACCGCTTCAAAATCCGTTGCGTACTTTTAAAGATTTAAACATACATAAGGACAGACGCAGAAAGCGACTTTGTTTAATATACTACTAGTCGACCCGGCAAACTTCGTACCGCCCTACCTTTTACTATGTTGGGCATGTATTAACATATAAACCTTCCTCTTGAATCAATCTTTATATAATAAAAAACCGCATCAAAATCCGTTGCATAGTTTCCAAGATTAAAGCATACATAGGGACAGACGCGGGAAGCGACTTTGTTTTATACTATGTATTGATGTATTGATGCAAAAAAAAACGTACAAGAAAAAAGTTGTGTACGCAGAAAATAGAACAGTTTCACTGAGTAGTACATTTTTAAAACAAAATGGATAAAAATATATTTATGTGTGCCATTTGTGTTCAAACTCCATTTCCTTATGGCAAAAGCAGCCATTGTTATTTTTACAACTGATTTGTCCTTTCTGGTTTTACAAATTCAAAATTAATACCTGTTTCCTGTTTTAAAATAATAATTATAAGTATGTATACTTATAAAAAATAAATAAGATTTAATAAAATCTTGTAAATATCAGTTGGTGACCTACAGTATCAGGATTTTAGATTTTAAAACATTTCCAAAAATACACTGATTTATGTGATGATTCATAAATATTCATATATTTAATAGGTCAACACAAAAAAAAATAATGTATCTGGAATAATCTAGATGACCGAAGTCTGAAACTATTAACATAATTTAGGAGTAAATAATTCGAATATAATTTAATACCAATTTTTCTTCTTATTCTTAAACTAGTCGACCCGGCGAACTTTCTACTGTCTAAACTGTCTTGTGCATGTATTATACTTCCTACTGTCTTGTGCATGTATTATACTTATAAACCTTCCTCTTGAATCACTCTTTCTATTAAAAAAGACCGCATCAAAATCCGTTGCATAATTTTTAAGATCTAAACATACGTAGGGACGGACGCGGGAAGCGACTTTATTTTATACTAGGTATGTATTGATGAGACTTAGTTCGTTGCGTGGTTAAAAAATTAGTAATCAGAAAGCCATCTTTTTTATGAGTATTCGACTACGGCCACCGCGGGGTTTTGGTGGGTTCGATTCGAGCCCCACATACCACGGAAAATGCGATAGGAATTTCCCAAAGTTTGAATTTCCTAAGGTAAAAATCATCAAAATAAAATTCCTTTTTTTTGCACAAAAACATTATTATATTAGTTATTAAAAATTCCTAAATACATGTTAAATATGTTAGAAATAAATGTCGAAATAAGTTAGAGAAAATTACCTTGACGTAGAAAATTAAATACAATTTTCATAGTTAATAACAGGTGATTAGATTTGCTTACATTTATATCAATGGTATTCCAAGGTCCACGGTAATTAGGTTCAACGTATAGAACTACTAATATTTTGCCTTAATCTTGTTTCGAATTGAGAGTGCTATAATTTGCATGGTGATGGTAATTATTAAGTTAAATGTTTTAGATTCTTAGAAACGATAAAATCATCGTGACATTAAATCAAAAGTTTTAATTTTACCAGATTATTTCTTTATGATAAAATATTTCCAAGCCGCAATAGGTATTACTTACAATTTTTTTCTTTTCCGAATCTAAAATTAAAAAAAACGATAAAAAATATATGTAAGTACTTAAGTAATAAGATAATTATTTTTTGCAGTAATATTCATCATCATCATCATCATTTCAGCCGTAAGACGTCCACTGCTGGACATAGGCCTCCCTCAAGGCTCTCCATCTGTACCGATCGCAGGTGGCCTGCATCCAGCGTGGACCCGCAGCCTTGCGCAGATCATCCGTCCATCTGGTCGGTGGACGTCCTACGCTGCGCTTGCCGATCCGTGGTCTCCACTCGAGAACTTTTCGGCCCCAGCGGCCATCTGTTCTGCGGGCTATATGACCTGCCCATTGCCACTTCAACGAGCTTATCCGCTTGGCTATGTCGGTGACCCTGGTTTCTCTGCGTATGTCCTCATTTCTGATTCGATCCCGCAGAGAAATCCCGAGCATAGCCCGCTCCATGGCTCGTTGAGCTACTCGGAGCCTGTTCATAAGCCCTATAGTGAAGCACCACGTTTCAGAACCGTATGTCATCACTGGCAGCACACATTGGTTAAATACCTTCGTCTTCAGGCACTGAGGAATATTGGACGAGAAGACGTTGCGTAGTTTCCCGAACGCGGCCCATCCGAGCTGAATTCGGCGATTGACCTCCTTCTCGAAGTTGGACCTACCTAACTGGATGGTTTGTCCTAGGTATACGTACTCGTCGACAACTTCGAGAACCGAGTTCCCAACCATAACTGGGGTAGGCAGAACATGGCAGTAATATTATTGATATTTAATCACAAAACTTTTTCAAACACAACTCTAACAAAGTACATGAAGCAGAGAAAAGATATAAATTATACAAATAACTTGAACTTTTCTACTCCAGAAATTAGGATCACCTACTACATTTAAAAAAAATAAAAAAAGGTGCTTTTAATTGAAATTTAAAACACGATGATATTAAATAATAAAAATTATAAGGGTTTTAGGTTTTAGTAGATTGTTACAATCGATATTTTAATCGAGCACGATCAATAAGCCGGATGCACGGAGAGCAGTAAATAAAAGCAGCCTTGACCTCTGTGACCGTTGTCGTTCCAAATTTAAAATGTTGCACGAATCAAATTTAAATGATTTACCGATTTTGATCATCCTGCAAATATTTTTTTATAATTTTAGACTTACGCTATTTTTTATTTTCTATGGCTGTCCTATAAATACTAAGGAAATTTATGTCCAGTTATACAGGATCACATTTTTTATATTTGCCATATTCTAGAAGATTTAATTTGTTTTGCGCTAGTTTCCTCTAATCTCCTCCTAATTTAATAAAGTTAAGTAAGATACTAATTTAGTATAAGTTATTCCGTTTTATGTTTGTATATTAATAAATCCTGTTATTTAAAAAAATGATTATAATTTATGCAAAATTCATGAAATTGTATTTGCAATCGTCTAATTAGGTTAAATATTAAATCGAATGACGCAAATACTTAAATAAAAAATAAAAAACTTAGATTTCAAAATATGCCAACCTATATACAGATAATTTCGTGTTCATTTGGATATATAAATAACTAATCGGATTAATTAACTGAATTGCACATCAAAAACAAGACCATTTCAAGTATAAATGATAATTAAATGAAATATTTTCTATAATAGCTTTATTAGAATAATTTGCCGGTGACATAGTGTACTACCACCCCATCTCCTTCCATGGATGTCCTAAAAGGCGACTAAAAGAATACCCAACAGACGGACAAAATTGTCCTTATCAATATATATTTAACTCTTCCTTTACTAACTGACCGACAGTACACGCAGAGACAAAACTACTGAGCGTAGCGGGCTGAAATTCTGCACGTGGGTTCCTTGGGGAGTGTAGGGTAGCACTTAGAAATAATTTTCAAAAATTCCCATGGGAACGGTGATTTTTGTGTTTATGAGAATACTGCGCGGATGAAACTCCAGGGCAGCCTCTAGTCTAAAATAAAATAATAGATAAGCCAGACTGTAGATTGCGTTGGGACTTGGAATGAGCCCTTTTTCCAACAGTGAAAGATTTTCTACTGCAAGCAGTACTAAACCATCTTTTGGCAATTAAGACAAAAAATGTTCTCATTAACTACGACTTTAAACAAACATTTAAGAAATATTAAGCAATTATTTACGAATTACATTAAAAGTAGTCCAGTGGTAGCAAGTAGCAAGGCCAGCATTACATCAAAAGTCACATTTCACACAAGCGTGTGATGCAGATGCTTCGACTCGTGGTCGTCCTATATTTCACAAGAGACAATTATAAAATTTCATATGTGATGTGATTACATTTTTAGGTACGTAAGTATGTCACTTATGGACTTAGCACGAGACAACAATTTGTTTTTAGTCCATCTATAGGTGTACCTATATTTAATGTATAAGAGGCATAGTATAGCTAAAGTAGCGCCCGCGAAAAAAAAAATATAAAAATTTTGAAACAGTATTCCACTAGATAATGTAGCTTAGTATTTTTAGGGCACTGTTGTATAGATTTTAGGTTGAAAGAAATCTACGGATTTGACATAAAAAATACGCGGGTGCTGCTACTTTCGTTGTGCTAAGCCTCTTAACTACTGAGCTGGTGCCCGCGACTTCTCTGCACATGATAAGTATTTAAAGTACCTTATATCTTTGTTAATTGTAGCTTTTGTGTTATTCTGATGTTACATTAAAATCCATTCAGTAGTTTTTACACGAAAGACATACAACAAACATAAATGCTAACAAACTTTCACGTTCATAATTTAAGTAAGTATGATTATTTGGTACTCAAACTTCGTTCGCCGATAGCATGTATTAATATTACTAATCGAAGTACTGAACTCGTTAAACCATAAATCCTAATAACACATCACACTCAGAGCCCCTAACTAGGAAGAACCTGTATCTAGGGTCCCCGAAACACACTCAGAAACGAACATCACACCTAGACCGGAAACAAACATCGATATTCATCATATCAACATTCGCCCCGGTCCACAGTCTCAGTCTCTCAGTCCACATCACTGCCAACTGAGTCACGGAGCAGTCAAATCCTGCATCACTATCACTAGCTCCTTTTCAGTCGTGTCAGTCAGCCGTCCGATTGACACTAAGATTGATATTCACAGTCTTTGTTTGGAGGCTACTCGGTCGAGTATGATACTCGGTCAAGTCGTTCCCGAGTACTGATTATCCTAATGCAGTCAAATTTGATTTGCATGCAATGGCTGCCTTATCGCTTAGCGATATCTCCCAGGCAACCCACCCTACGAGCTCGATTAATTTCCTGGTCATCAGCAGAAACTATTAAAATTAGGGAGTGGCACTATCGTTTCACAACTGGTTTCCACAGCCGCAAATTAAATCCTAATGTGATATTTATAAAACTAATTTCAATTTTTAATCTGTATTTGTAATAGATAGAAGTCTGGTTTTGACTTAGGTAACAATTTAACAGACGACTTACTTAATCTTTGACAATGTTTATTCATGTATGAAATGGTCTAACTATTACCAAAACTGGTATACTTATGATAAGTAAATTTATCTTGAAATTGTGGGTTGTGTGTGAAGTTACCGGCTCTAGTACTAAAAAAAAAGGAAAGCGGTATCGAACCCGGAGGGCAGAAGTGTATGTTTTGGGCACCCTAGATTGGACTAAATGTAATTCGTTATTAAAATCATGAATACTTAAAATTAGTATTCATTTTCAAAACAGGTTTTATTTGACAATAGTGGCTTTTTAAGTGTGTGGTGCTAATGCTATTATTTAAATGTTAATAAGAAACAAGAACAAATTCAAACTCTTAAGTAAAAAAAAAACTAATGATGCCAAGTTCAAGACGACCATTCACAAAATCGTGACCGATTAATTTCACTATACAGATGATTGCAGACCATATTATATATTTTAATAAATTATACTTACCATCGTTTTGCAATATAAAGACTATTACTAAAGCCTTACAAGAACTTTTAGTTTGCCACTTATCTATACCAATATTATAAAGAGGAAAGATTTGTTTGTTTGTTTGTTTGTTTGTTTGTTTGTAACGAATAGGCTCCGGAAATACTGAACCGATTTGAAAAATTCTTTCACTGGTAGGAAGCTACATTAAACCCAAGTGTCATAGGCTATATTAGTTTTTAAAAAAAATTAGGGATCCTTACCTAAACTCAAATAATATAACCCAAGGTGCAATATTTTTTCCGTTGTTTACATATTTTGACAGGTGGTTTGTTGTTGTTGTTCGTTTTTTATTCGGCCATTCTGGGCAGTCAAAAGAACATTAGTCTTTATAGCCAAGTGTTTAGTAGTATCTTAAACTGTGGCGTAACGAAGTAAGCCGGGAAAGCTCGTAAATTATAAAAGCGTAACCATGAAATTAGCTAGTTAAACACTGTGTAGGAGAAAGACATTGAAATTATTCCCATCGGAATGAAAAAAATACGGAAAATTAGTTTTAAATTCAAAAAGCTCGGATACAAGAGCTGAGCGCACCCTTTCTTATAACTCTTTAGTGCGGGAAATAGGCCTCCTCCTCCTCTCCTAGGCCCAAAAAGGACAAACATTGTGAAGGGAAATGGCCATAATAGCCAAGCTTGGCAGGCGGGTTGGCGATCGTAGTATAGCTATTCAAGTACTTTAAAAAAAGACGCTGCTCTTCCCTTAGTTGCCTTTTACGGCACCCATGGAAGGAAATGGGGTGGTGGATTCTATGTCGCCACGCCACCACAGCCTTTGACTTTTTTTTTGGGGTATGTGGGGCTCGCACCCACCTAAACCCCTCGGCGGCCTTGGCGCTTTTGGGAAGGACCCCGGGAACCACGCGTTATTGGCGTCCGAACTTCTTCCCACGCTCAGCTGCTACCAGCTTCGTGCTCGGGCAGGGCATGTTGTTGCCTCCCCGGCTCGCCTGTGGAGCTGCGGCGGCACAGTGCCACAAGCTGTGCCGCCGCCCATCTTGGGGCCGTTGGATGAGTGTGTAAGGCCCACGTTCTTCACAGCCACGACCTTAAAGACCCCTTTTAGTCGCCTCTTACGGCAGGGTATACCGTAGACCTATTCTTACGGCCGGACCTACAGGGCTTACCACAGCCTTTGACTGCCATACAAATAAAAAACAACATTGTAGCGTCGACAAGTTATAATTAGACCTAACCTGTATAGAACAGAATCTGGTCACAGATCTCGTTAGTCAGTCCCACGGCTGCTTTAACGCAACATCCGCCAAATGTCCTTCGAGCTTTTACTAGCCTGACTGTACGGACCTGTTTTATAATTATCATAGAATATCAATTATTTAAAACTACTTTACTAAGATACTAGTAGGTACCACAGGGGTCAAAGTCTCTAACTTAAGAGCCAGTTTACAGCGATGCTCGCGCCATTCGCGAAAAAAAAAATTATCTTCTAAACTAAGGCAAATATCAAAAATGTGGCACAGTATGACACTAGATAAAGTAGCCTGGTATTTTTGGGGCACTGTTGTATAGCTTTTGAATGAAAGACCAAAGAAAGCTACATCCAATCTGTGTATAATTTTGTTCTTTTAACTTAGGACTACTTTACTGTGCTCAAAAAATACTAAGCAAGATTATCTAGTGTCATACTGTGTCACATTTTTGATATTTGCCTTAGTTTAGAAGATACTAGAGGCTGCCCCGCGGTTTTTCCCGCGCAGATTTCTCATAAACACAAAATTCACGAATGAATTTCGGGAAATCCCTTCTTAGTGCTTACCTACACTCCCTAAGGAACCTACATGCAAAATTTCAGCCCGCTACGCCCAGTAGTTTTGGCTCTGCGTTGTCTGTCAGTCAGTCTGTCAGTCAGTCAGTCAGTCAGTCAGTAACGGAAGAGTTTTATATATATTGATTAATTTTTTTCGCCAATGGCGCTAGCATCGCGGTAAACTGGCTCTTAATCGTGAACATTGCCGTTTGCTGGTGGCATAAATTACCACAACCCCATCTTCTCCTACGGGTGTTTTAAAAGGCGACTAAGTGAACATTCAAAGGATGGGCAGTAGCGTCCTTCGTTGAAAAACTTGAGGGGCCTTAAGCGATTGTTAACTAGCCTGCCAAGCGTAGCGACCAACTATAGCGAACCCCGGAAATTTGTCTTTCGATATAAGACGCTATATGAGTTTTTAAGGTTTTTAGATCAAGTCATTCTCTTAATCTATAGAAGGTTAAGATCTGGAATTTTAATATAGAGAATTTTGAGGATATAACAAAGTTTTTTTATAATTGAGAATCACTAGTGGAATCAAAAAACCTCGATACATTATTTCGTCAAAGACCACCTTTCCAAAAAACGGGAATAGCAAATTCTTCGAAATTACTTACTAGTTTTTGTTAAAACTAACTAGGAATAACGATAATAAACAAAATTAAATTCTGGTAATTCAGATTTGATTTAAAAGTAATAATTAAAAAGATATTCAATATTTACTACTTTTTCCAATGAAATGTAGTAACCGATGTGGGCGACTGATATATGACTGTCCCTTGCCCTCAGTATGCTTTATCAAAGAGATAGACTCTGTTCATTAGCTCGTTCCATTTATTTGTCGTAAATCGTCGGATAGTTAGTTAGTTTAGTTCGGCGGATAAAAATGTTATGTCAAACGTTTATCACACGAAAACTATGTGTTTTTTTTTTGTAAGCGGCTTGAAAACAACCAAAGCCTTTCCGTTCGTATACCTTATCGAGAAAAGAATTGCAGTTATTAAAATTAAATTAAAATAATTAAGAAGTACCCAAGCAGCACATTTGGTTGCATAAGAGCTTTGGAGCATGTCCGATTATTACTTATAGTAATAGACTTAAGCGCTATAGCGTGCTCTGGAACCCTTATGCAACCCTTATGCAGCAATTTGGGCACAATTTTATGCAACTATGAGTGCTATTGAAGCTCTATAACGGTGGCACAGAGGTGCTACTAAGGCTGCAACAAACCATTAACTCTCTTATAGCGCTCCTCTAGCACTTTCTAGTGAATGAGATTGAACGAACTGTGAATGAATGATAAATAATTTACGCCAAGTGTTTGGTTTTTGTGACAAACAGATTCACAAGTAATACAAGTTTTAAAATCCCATGGATGCTCATCGGATATCGGCGGCCATTAATTAATTATTTAGTAAGTAAGATGGTGTTATTAGGTTTTTCAGTTCGTATAAAAGCAAATTTTTAAACGCAGACAAGTTTTCTGTGAATGTTAATGATATTTTTTTGAGTAATTTTGTCGCGCTTCCGTAATTATATCAGAATGCAAAGTAAAAACAATTATAATGTAAAATATTTTCTGTTTTATCTACAAATTTTAATTAAAAACATTCCCAAATCATTGCATGTAATATGCCTGTGAGCTAATAATGCTATATCAATCCATTTTTTGTAAGAAATACGTAAAATTGTACATGGATATATTGTATATAACCTCAAAGTCAATTAAAAAAACCTAAAATTTTTAAAATAAAATGGCGTCTACAAAATACAACCTAAGCCTGCAAAATTCTCTCTAATACCACTCTTGCAGAACTCAAAGTGCTAAGTTCTCCCTTTTTACGCCTTAGAGTGATTTTTATTACTCTTCTGTTACTAATATTCCTAAAAGTGATCCCCTTTTCCGAGTTTAAATTATTTGAGTAAGTATTTTAGGGATCCTTGATTCTGCCATTGCCAAGTATAAGAACAAATAAAAATTATTTACGGCATAGAGCTACAGCAATGCTAAGTATTTTCTTGTTTTTAAACACTTTACTTATTCAACCAAAGTTACAATAAAGATCAGGTATCCTTGAAGATAATTGGAAATAGTAAATATTAGTTTTAAGAAATCTTACAAAAAAAATACCTGCAATAATTGCAAAAGTGACTAAGTATGTATGTTAGGAACTGAGTGTCCGGAGACTGCAATGAGACACCACTGGAAGCAAGCGAGAGAGGTCTGCGCAGCAGTAGAATACTAAAGAGGCTATATAAAAAAAAAACTATTTGTGTATGTTTGTTACGCTTTCACGCCTAAACTGCTTAATGGATTGGGAAAGAAATGAGTAATTATTGAATAGCATTATTGGATACTTTGAACCTGACACCTGTCTTTAATATTTGATCTCCAACTGGTATTAAAATTTATTATACCGACGGAACCCTCGCACATTTTTCTTTATTTAGAACAAAAATTGCGAATAACGTAGGCTGCTCAAAGGAACATTTTATTACTATTGCATTACTTATAGTAGTCCTTGCTTCTTATATAGAGCTTACAGTAATATATTTATTACCCTTATATTACTAGCAGTGGCTCTGTAGTGGATTTTGTTACTACAGGCTACAGTTATTTCTTTTATAAAGTTTACAGGCGTATAACAGCTCCAGTAGCAACTCATATGCAACCGTAAGCGTTAAAAAGTATTGCTTAACTCTGTTCTAGAGCCTGTAGTGGCAAAAGAGTTCTAAAACGAACTATTATACAGGTTAAGGTAATACTGGGTGGAACTTTTGCCACTCTTAGTAACTTTTGCAGCTATAGACGCTTATGGAAGCTGTTATGCAACTTTAGCCTGCCACTAGAACCCTTAAATTACTCTTAAACCACTTAAAGTAACAATTTAGGCTGCAATTTCCACTAGTGTGCTAGCTGGGTATTGACGTGCAAATCGTACCTTTTCATGCGTATACGGAAAAGCACAATTACCTTGACGACTTTTATACGAAACAAGTAGGTACTTTGGCGGGGCGAACGAACCAGACTTAAATGACTAAAGGATTTATTGCTTTACGACAAAATTATAGTAGCTATATGAATACGAGTTTTTTTTTATTTTATTCAAGACCCGGCGAACTTTGTACAGCCTTTGTAACTATCTTGTGCACGTATTATACTTATAAATCTTCCTCTTGAATGACTCTATCTATTAAAAAAAACGCATCAAAATCCGTTGCATAATTTTAAAGATTTAAGCATACAAAGGGACAGACGCGGGAAGAGACTTTATTTCATACTATGTATTCAAGTTTTTTTAAAACGCTTCACACTAAGAGCCCCTATAACTAGGTAGAACCTGTATCTAGGGTGCCCGAGACACATACGTAGTGACAAAAATATACCCAAAGAAGTAAACAACGATATCCATCATATCAATGTTCGCCCCGCCGGGAATCGAACCCAGGTGCATACGCGTCTCAGTCCACATCACTAACTGAGCTACGGAGCCGTCTAAATAAATATTGAGCAATGCAATGCAAGCGAGCAAAAATATTGATCTAAACCTAACTTGATTAACCTAGTCTACCTAGAAATACCTAGATTGCATTCGTACCTAGGTAACCTAGGACACACGGCACGACACTTCGATACGGTTATGCGAATCGGCGGAGAGAGGCCTGTGTCCTTCAGTGGGTCCGGCCCGAGTTCCGGTAATGGCGGCAGTAAACGCGTCAGCGATGTTGACAATCTTGGTTGAGAATCAAAAATGAATGGTTTTTCAATGACATTAAAAATATTTAATACATACTTACATAGACCCAGATCCCATGTCTAAAATAACATGGGGTCTGAATAACATATTTTTTCAGAATACACAACTTTACTAAGTCTACTGTACTACCATAATGTCCATGTACTTAGGATTAAACATTAAATATAATAGAAATTTATAGCAAAATTTATGTGCCAATTTTTTTAAACCAACATATTATATTTCAATATCTGCTCATTTCTACATATTTCAATGTTTAATTTAATATTTTTAACAGTCAATAATCACAAAAGTGATATTTTCAAATGGTTGGTGTTTTAAAAAAACCCTTGTTTAGCTCTGGGGTACTAAGTAGCCACATTTGGTTTAAATGACTTTAAATTATCTGGGGCAATACCTCCTATAAGTATGCCACATTTGTAAAATGCTTTTCGTTCCTATAACTAAAGCAATAAGACCTACACAATACTATCGTTTCGACCAAAACTTTTACATCACAGGTACATAATTTAAATCGAGTATCATTCCACGATCAGTCCTATCCTCGACTACATCGTGATCACTTATAAAATAGTCAAGTCCGTTTCGCAAGACTTCCTCGCGGCTCGGAAACGGAGCATTATCACATGCCGCTGAAGTTGCAACATTATGCGCGTGCGCATTACGCTTGGTGACATTGCATACTGGATGTACTGTCGGTGTTCTGATGGTATCTTCAAGCATACCTATATACAGACCCTCTTCTTCACAGCCTAAAGTCGTAAGGCAAGGCAAAGATTTGTTTGCTTGAGCCGCTTGAACCCTCAACTACTTTATTTTTTTAAGCGGGGAAACTCCTAACGCAGCTTCGGGGGAGCCGCAGGGTTATATGGGGTTTGCGCCCACTAAAACCCCGCCGGTGTCCATTTCGGCTGTTAGCAAGGGAGTCACAGGAGATCTTTCAATCTTTATTTTCAACTCCGCGACCCCCTCTAGCATTGGCTCTTCGGCCTCTTCTCGGGAGGACATAGGGATCGTCCCCCCGGAGCGTGGATCTCTTTCCCAACGCTCGACGACAAAATCGGTACACCGCGTTGCGTCGACCTTCTCGGGGCCGTTATATGACTACACGAGGCCCCCGCCTCGTGCACCCAACGACCCCGGGTTCCCCTCTTAGTCGCCTCTTACGACAGGCAGGGGATACCTCAGTCCTATTCTTCGGCCCGGTACTGTAGGGCGCACCCTGAACTACCTCGCCTCTCGCAGTATATAATACTTTACCGAATAAGGTATCAATACTACTACTAATTAGATTAAATAGTCTGATTCACCTTCAATAAGTGATATCTTGTATCCTATATTGAATAATTTTTTTTTACTTTTCACTTAAAAGATGTCCACTGCTGGACAAAGGTCTCCCCCATAGATCAACACAATGATGAACATTGTGGTTAGGCGGGATATGCAGCTATTACTCTGATAGTAGACTTCAGTAATGATTTTATTAGTCTCTAGCGACAATAGTAAAAGAAAATATTTACCAAAAAAAATATCGTGTATGATACTAAATAATATTGTTTAGTTATAGTTCTCGAATAAAGAAAGCTACTTATTTTTGCTAAATGATTGTAGATTTTCACATTCAGTAGTTTTTACGTGAAGAGTAACAAATATCCATACTTACAAACTTTCCAGATTATAATATTAGCAGTATAGGACAATATAAGTAACAATATAATCATAATAATTATGACTATATTATAGTACATATTTGTAGTTTAAAGATCTTAATCAATTGGGTGTTCGTTGATATCAGCCTATTCCTCTCGGATTTAGGCGCGAGTACATTTTTGCATGATTGCTACTACAGCCAAGGACGTGTTACAATCATCAGTCATTTCTGCAAATTACCTACTAGCATTCCTTAGTGTGTCCAATCGATAAAGTCTAGCTCATTATATAGCTCTATACTTGGTAATCACGGAAGCCGCGGTGGCTCAGTGGTTAAGTCGTTCAATCCTGGATTGGCGACTAGAGTTCTATCTTAGGCTGGATACTTACTAATTAAGCGCTCAAACAGACGACCGCCACTGCGCCGCCGCCCCACCACCGCCGCGCCGCAACACTGTTCACACGCGCCGCCACCGCGCCGCCGCCGCGCAATGAATGCAAATTTTATCGTTTCACTGTACTCTTGTCTATACCAATATTATAAAAAGGAAAGATTTGTTTGTTTGTTTGTAACGAATAGGCTCCGGAAATACTGAACCGATTTGAAAAATTCTTTCACTGGTAGGAAGCTACATTAACCCCGAGTGTAATAGGCTATATTAGATTTTCAAAAAAATTAGGGATCCTTACCTTAACTCAAATAATGTAACCCAAGGTGCAATATTTTTTCCGTTGTTTACATATTTTGACAGGTGGTTTGTTGTTGTTGTTTGTTTTTTATTCGGTCATTCTGGGCAGTCAAAAGAACATAGTCTATAGAGCCAAGTCTTTTGTAGTATCTTATATTCTATGGCGTAACGAAGTAAGCCGGGAAAGCTCGTTAGTAATACATTGCTAGTTCTGAACATTGCACGTGACGGCAGCGCGGTGGCGCGGCGGTGCGGAAGCGGCGCGTGTCGACAGTGTTGCGGCGCGGCAGCGGTGCGGTGGCGGCGCGGTGCGGAAGCGGCGCGTGTCGACAGTGTTGCGGCGCGGCAGCGGTGCGGTGGCGGCGCGGTGCGGTGGCAGCATCGTCTGTTTGAGCGCTTATACTGTCTGAAGTGGTACTAGATAGTGTGAAGTGAAGTGGAAGAGAAGCGAGGAGGCATTTTTCAAGCACTGGAACACAATAGAGGTTACATAATAACCTCCTTTTTTAAGTAGGTAAAAAAACCTTTTATACTTTCCTAAGGCAAAGCACAATGTGGCAAATTGTATTATAAAGATCGACACTACATGTATTGTGTCTATTTGTTTACGACTATTTTATACCTATTTAGAAGAAAATTTAATTTTGAATATTTCGATTTTTGCGTGTTTAGTAGTTTTTCTCCTCACAAATAATTTAAGAATCTAGGTAACTTTGCTTTTGCGCCTTGCATACTTTGATTTATTTTGGACCTGGCCAAAGACCTCGCTTGAAAATAAATTAGCGTAGTAATCGTAGTTAAGGCAAAAATAATTTATACGAATCATTGTCTACGAGTCTGTTTTCCGACATTAAATAAAATGTTCTTATAAAATAAGGACAGATACATTGAAATCATAAAGAACCAGAAGTTCAGGACTTTAGAACTAAACCAGTCAATGAAATGTCAACGTACTTTTATTCCACACCGTATGTCAAGGAAAGAGAACTTCATAGAGCATAAAACACAATAGACACCTAATGTCATTTAATTCTTCCATGTTTTCAAATTATCACATTACGTTACAACTGATATTCGTGTGGAAACTCTTATAGTCGTCACAAAATAAGAAGCCCCGTTACAGGGGGCCTAAAATGTTATTTTTTGACCTGTAAAATGTAACTGAATGAATCAAAAAAATATTGTTAATTGCCTAGATACCCCAGGTTATTAATAATATTTTTTTGTTTCATTTAGTTACATAACAACTGTAACAGATAATTTATTGTGTGACGTGAATACCTCTTTTAAAAAGCCACAGCACTGCGAACTGCAGTAATATAAAGGTAGAGTCAAGGAGTGATTCTGCTCACCATACCTAACAACTTTCCCAAAGTACTATGGTTAAAAATAGACCAAAAAACAGCCTGTCCTGTATAGTATATGTATCCCTCTCAGACTCTGACCAAACCGATAATGAATAGCAGTTTTTTTTAGTTTTAACCAATTGTGCTTTGGGTATGGTAAGATAAATCCCTCCTTAGTGATAGATTAATTAGGTACCGCCGTTTCAAAAATTTCCCTGTCTAATACTTACTTTTATACTAGTCAAAAAATATACTTTATAGTGTCGGATTACTCTGTTGTAGAAAAATACTGTAGTGTATTAAATTTATTTAGTATAATTTATAGAAAATACATGAAACAGTTTTGTTAAAGATACGTATTATGGATGTTCCACATTTAAAAAGTAAAAAAGTAAAAAATGATTTATTCAATACAGGATACAAGATATCGCTTATTGAAAGTCAATTAGACTAATCTAATTAATATTGATACCTTATTTCGTAAAGTATCCTATACTGATAGAGGCGAGGTAGTTCAGGGTGCCCACTAATTGGCTCAGGCAAACAATGTTTGCCTTGCCTTACGACAATGGTCGCCTGGAGACGCCCCCAAACGAGCCCTCCTCTGTCAAATGATTCTACTCCCTTTCGCAATGATTTTACAGCGTAGAGAAGAAAGGGGTAACAAACTCTACTTTACAATTTCTCTCTTTTTTTTTTTTTTTTGTTCTTATATATGTGACATTACAATTCAATTTACAATACAAAGAACATAAATTAATAAGATTTAAAGTACATACATGAAATAATGAAAATATCGTGCAGAGCTAGACTACTTCCATGCGTCTTTGTCGTTTTCATAATCATCAACATTGTAATAAGCTTTCTTAATCAAACCTTTTTTGATACGAGTTTTAAACTCATTATCATTCAGGATCAAAATCTCTTCTGGGATCTTGTTATAAAATCTTACTTCGTTTCCTATAAAGCATTTGTTTGTCCGTTTTAGTCTGTTCTGTGGAATACTTAGTTTGTTTTTGCTACGCGTTCTAAGGTCTTTAATTTTATCACATTTTTTATCAAACATATGTAAGTTTTTACGAGTATACATAATAATTTCAAAGACGTACTGGGACGGAAGCGTCAAAATATCAATTTCTTTGAATTTTTGTCTGAGGGACTCGCGAGCTTTAAGCTGATAAATGTTTCTAATTGCGCGTTTTTGTAGTATAAAAATGACGTTAATATATGCAGCTCTTCCCCATAGAAGCAAGCCATAGGTCATTAAGCTATGAAAGTAACTGAAATACACAAGTCTCGCGGTAGAAACATCAGTTAATTTTCTGATTTTCCAGATTGCGTACGCAGCCGAACTGAGCCTTGCCGCAAGATTTGAGATATGGGGGCCCCACTGAAGTTTCGAATCTAGAGTGATACCAAGGAATACAGTTTGATTTACCAGATTAAGCTTGTTATTGTCCAAATGTATGTCTGTATCATAAGCAGTCACATTTGGCAAGGAAAACTTAATGCAATTAGTTTTCTTTGCGTTCAAAAGTAAATTATTAGAAGTAAACCATTGAGAAATCTCCACTAATGTTTTGTTTATATCTAAGTTGAGTGAGTCACCTCGTTTAACTTTAAATGTTAAAGAGGTGTCGTCCGCAAAGAGGACAACATCAGTAAGTTTATCTAACATGTAAGGGAGATCATTTATGTAGACTAGGAACAGGAAAGGCCCCAATATCGATCCCTGAGGTACACCAATCTTGATAGGACAACCTGCAGACACCGCACCACCCACGTCCACTCGTTGGTCGCGATCAGTAAGATAAGAGGCAAGTAGATCAAGTGATTTATCAATTAAGCCATAGTGCTGTAATTTAAGTAGCAAAGTCTCATGATCAACGCAGTCAAAAGCCTTCGAGAGGTCACAGAAAACCCCAATAGCATCGTGAGAATCCTCCCAGGCTCCATAGACATCGCTGATGAGTTTGTGACCTGCGTCTAAGGTAGACCGCCCTTTCCTAAAACCAAATTGATTTTTGTGTAGGAAGTTATTGACTGAGAAGTGAGACGCTAATTGTGCAAGAATAAGTTTTTCAAATATTTTACTTAAGGCTGGAAGAACCGCGATTGGTCTATAATCAGTGGGGTTTTCGGTATTTCCAGATTTAAAAATTGGAATGATTTTGCTGTACTTCAATAAATTTGGAAAAATGCCTTTTTCGATACAAGAGTTAAAAATTAATGCTAGATGAGGCGCTATTAGTGTTATAACAGGTTGAAGTACTTTAATTGATATCCCCCATAAGTCTTCTGTCTTTTTTAAATTGAGTTCCTTAAATATCTTAATAATGCATTGCGGTCCAACATGGCGAAACGTGAGTGGAGGCGGGGCGATGTCAACATGTTCCTTAAGTATAGATTCCGCGGCGCTGGCAGATGCGTTAAGGTCTTTAGTGGTTTGAAATGGGATGTTAGCAAAGAATGATTCGAATTCATTCGCAATTTCCGACTTATCTGTTACGACTTTACCATTTAAGTTTAAAGCTTGAATGCTTTCCTTACCGTTAGCTTTACCAGTTTCTTTATTAATAATACGCCAGACAGTTTTACTTTTATTTTTCGAATTTCTAATTTTATTATTTAAATTAATAGATTTAGCTTTGGTGCAAACTATCTTAAACAATTTAGAATAACTCCTAACATGTTCAAGAAATGAAGGGTCTTGATCAAAAGTTTTCCTATCATATAACTCATATAGGGCATCTCTGCTTTTCCTAATTCCCGGCGTCGCCCAAGTACTAAAATTTGAATTTTTATTACTGCAAACTTTTTTGAATTTAAATATAAGATCGAATTCAATCCGTATCGCGGAAAATAACTCTTGATATAGTGTATTGGGATCATCTGCCTCAAAGCTCAGCAAGGCAAGGCGCATCTGAAGACTATGATAAAATCTTTCCATACGACTTTGGTTCATTGGCCTATAAACTAACGAGTTTTCTTTTTCTTGTTCAACTGTGTACAATAAAACATTTAGACCCTTATGATCTGACCTTAAAGAAGTTAACAATGATTTTTTGAAGTAATTACCGTTCATTGCTATGTTATCTAAACAAGTTGCAGACGTACCCGCTATTCTAGTGGGTTCGTTGAACAAAAACTTAAAATTAAAAGACTGGAATAGGCCTAATAGAGTGGTCCTTTGGGTCGTGTCTGTAAGTAAGTCAACATTGAAATCTCCACAAATGACTACTGTTTTATTTGAACAGCTTACTTTACCCAGTACGTCTTCCATTGCAGTTACAAAATTATCGAAATTGGAAGAAATGGGAGGACGGTACACACATAGAATTATATAGCGGTCTAGCTCTGCACACGCAACCTCACAGGTGCTTTCAACTGAAAGTTTGACAAAGTCCTTTCGCTCTTTAACTTTATTAATATTCCTAGTTAATATAAGGCAACCACCTCCATTTGAGAGATTCCTGTTAAATACACTTGTTACTTTAAAATCTAGGAGACTAAAGTTCATTTTGTGTGGTTGTAACCATGTTTCTGTCAGACAAAGAATATCACATTTAAAATCTTCTAGGAAAATTTCAATTTCTAAAATTTTGCCAGAGAAGCGATTTATGTTCTGGTGAATTAGACTAAGTGTACAAGGCTGCTTCTCTGTTGTCTGGCTATGGAGTTTAAAGAACTCCTTGTTTGTAAATGTTTGTTAGAATTACTACTAACCGTCGGGTCCTTAACTAAATCTATCGACTTACCCACAATAGTGGTTGGGTCACTTATATTGTACGCTAAAAGACTAGCAAGATGTCTCCTACAACTAGATTTTAGATATATTTTATCTACGTGTATATAAAAGTTCCTAATGAATTTATTTATGTCAAATAATAATATTTTGTCTCTATGACGAAAAGTCAAATTATACATTAAAATATTTAGGCTATGGATTTTATTATTAAGTTCTACGGAGTTATAATTTGAGAACGGAAAATAACAAATAATAATTTTCCCTGTTCCCATGTCGCAATTTTCTATTTTTAATAATAATGAACTAAAGAAATTTATAATGTCCTTCTTACACGTGTTGGAACTTTCGCCTAGTAAAAGAATCTTAGTAACATTTTTTTCCCAATTATTGACTAAAAGTTTATTTGTAATATAATTAAAATTACGACCAGGAAAGCAATTATTACATACTGCTTGCTTTAAATTGTAGTTAAGTAATTTACCTACACCTACTCCTAATCTATCTGAGTAAACTACGGAACGGGGGGGCGGTGCGGGACCCGCGCGGGCGGCCGGCGTTCCGCTCGCCACCGTCGCTGCCGCCGCGGGGGTGCTGGGCGCTTCATCCGGCGCCGTCGTCGATTCCGCCGCGTCGGAGCCCGGCGCTCCGCCCGCCACTGTCGCTGCCGCCGCGGGGGAGCCAGGCGGCGCTCTGCCAGTCAACGTCGCTGCCGCGGGGGATTCCGGCGCTACGCCCGTAGTTGCCGTCGCCGCGCGGGGCGCCCGAGAGCGCTCCGGCGAGCCTCGCTGCACCCTCGCGGGAGCAGGGGGTTCCCGCCGCCTGGCCGCTGCCGCCGCCCTCCTGCGCGCCCTTCTTGATCGTCGTGTTCCCTCTGCCGCGTCTGATGGTTGATCTGAAGCGGCGCGCACACTCGCCGCCACCGGCGCATGGCTCTGGTCCGGTGCGGTAGCTGCTTGCGCGGCCGCCGATGGCGCGGGCGGTGTGGCAGACGGCGCGGGTGACGTGGGAGGGCACGCAGGCGGTGTGGGAGACGGCGCGGCAGGACGGGCGCGCGCCGCCAGCGCGGAGGCCGCGAGCCGCTTGGCCGCGGCGCGGGAGAGCGGCGTGAGCGCGGGCACGGCGCGGCGCGCCCCCGCAGCCCCCGCCGCCCCAGCAGCCCGCCCAGGAGGAGCTCCAGGCGTGGAGAGGCCCGGCTGTGTGTTCGTGTGCTGGTGTCTGTCACGAATCAGTTCGTCCATAGCCAGCATGTACTCTCTCATCTGGTTCACGCTGTGATTGTACTTCTCGGTGAGCTCAAGTACAATTTGCTGAAGTCTGTTAATCTCTAATTGCAGTAGTCCACTGTCGAGCTGGTAGTTTTCAACCACGGTTTGAAGGGCATTGAGTTCCTTGTGGAGTTCAAGCTTTTCCCTTCTAAGTTGAACTGAAGTTACGGCTGATCTGCTCTTTTTGATCATTTTTTGTAATTTTCTAAGTCTCCTTTTAGTATTAATATATTTCTTCAGTTTTCTCACATGAAGAAATACATGGGAAGACTCAGAAAAAGACTCTTCGTTGATCACTTCAGTGTCATGACTGTGGTTCATAAGCTCAGCATACAGCGACATTGTGCTTGCAGTTTCTAGCTTTAAACGTTCAGCCTTCATGCTCTCTACCTGTTCCCGAGCTGCAGCTAGTTGATTAATTAACTCTTTGTTGTGATTTAAAGTCTGCTCATAGGTGTCGCTACATTGATTGTAAGAATTCAGAGTTAATACTAGTTGGTCACGTTCCCCTCGGATGTCTTCCAGCTCTATGTCTCCTAGTGCTAGTTGACTCTTAAGAGATGTATTTTTATCAACCAACTCTTTGACTTCCAGTTCAAACTCCGTGCGTTCATCAAGAAGTTTATCTCGGTCCTCGCGAGTAGCTCTTAGTTGTAACAAGGTTTCTTTGAGCTTGTTTTCAAGTTGAGTTTGAGTAGTCCTTCTGGTCATCATTGTGAGAGTGGTTGTTCTGAAACAGAAACCGGGGGAAACGGCAGTATCTTCTATTTATTTCCAAAAACGGCAACCTGCCTACTAACATTAAATAGTTCCTGACTAAATTTTGAGTGTCTACACTATTTAAACTGTCCTGCCTATGGTGAGATAGGTACTCCCTCACTTTAAATGGAAAGTGCTCTGTTTTTCAAAATTAAAAATTCAAATCTAAGTATTACTATGACTATGTATATGAGTTTTCTACCTTCACTAAACTTGACTGTTCTGCCTGTGTAATACTAACATTAAAAGAAGAAAAGCTAAGGTAAATGGGCTAATTAAACTGGTTTTTAGATTACTTAAATAAATATGTTTGTGCCTAATTTTCAAAAGTATGATTTACATTACTTATAAGTAAGACTATTAGCTGTCTAAGCATTTGGTCAGATTTCCCTACCTTAGATAGTATCTATTTGTCAAGTTATAATCATTAAAATAGCACTAAATACTATTTAAAATTAACAAAAACTTCACCTGTGATTCAAAAAATAATCCGTTTGAGTACCGTTGTTTGATGTTTGTTCCAACGTTGACGAGACGATCGCAGGATTTTGTTCTAAAAACTGACTATTGACACTTTTTGTTTTATTCAACTTTGTACTACGTATTTAATAATTATTTTAATACAAATCAACAGGTTTTAAACTCTAAAATACTATAATTAAAATTAAATAATTTACGGAGCAAACAGAACAGCTGTTGCCCCGCCGGTGTTGTTTCTCTATACAGTTGAGTGGTCGATGGTTAACGCTATTTCAGTAAATGCCAATCGGCCGATGCACTTTTGATAAAGGAATTGGAACAATAAAATTTATTTTATATGCATACTTCATCTAATAAGTAGGTACTTTAGTTCTTGAAGCGAATCAAGATTGGCCTAGCCCTTTTTGTTTTTGTATTTAACATTTACAGTGCATCCACCTACCCACCTTAGTGCGTACTACTTAAGACTTTTGTACTTTTTTTTTAATATACAGGGTGTTTCTGACAAGGCGGTAATAAATCAAAGGAGGGATTCTGCTCACCATACCTAACAACTTTCCCAAAGCAACATGAATCGAAATCTCAAAACGAATACCAGCTGTCCCGTACATTGACCCCGTCAGCTGATCGAACCGGAAGTGTTACGCCGACCTAGACCGCCACTGAACTACAAATTTCATGAACTACCTACGTATAACTTGTTAAACTAGTTTTTTTTTTGACACAACATTATTACAAAAAAAACATGAAATAAGAAGAAACATACGTAACATCATTAAATCAAGATCGCAAAGGACGACTTTATGCAACGTCTCAGTCTCGCATCTCTCCAAAGGCCGTGTTACAGTACAATTGGGAAATACGGCTGTCCTACACTGCGCAGTGGTCACTGGTCAACTAATGGTCAAAATGAGTGAGGATTACTCAAATTCTCGCTATTAAGAAATTTGTTTGGAACAGCTAAGTAATTCTAGATGGAGCCTTTTGCATTACCTTTCAATTTCTAGAAAGTACTTTAAAAAGCTGAATTTATGTAGGACTAGAGGCTGCCCCGCGGTTTCAACCCCGCATTTTTCTCACTAACACAAAAATCCCGTTTTTTTTCGGGAATTCCCGTGGGAATTTCGGGAATTCATTCCTTAGTGCTCCCCTATACTCCCCAAGGAACCCACGTGCAAAATTTCAGCCCGCTACGCCCAGTAGTTTTGGCTCTGCGTTGTCTGTCAGTCAGTCAGTCAGTCAATAACGGAAGAGTTTTATATATATTGATACTGAACCGATGACGAACTTTTATTATTATTTTTTCGAAATAATAGAAATTTCAAAACATCGATTAGAAAGAAAAAAAAAAAATTAATGCATCACGCTCCGAGCCCCTATTTAAGGGTGCATTCACGTTCAAAGCTGGTAACAAGGGCTTGTTGTTGCTGGTTCGAAAAATGTATAGAAAATACCTGCGCGGACATAGACGCTTGTTCCAGCGCAATAGTCCGTGCAGATATTTTCTACGCCAAGAAGCGCTTGTTACCAGCTTTGTACGTGAATGCACCCTAAGATAAACCTGCGTCTAGGGTGGCCGAAATTATACAAAGACATACTGACAAACACACCCCACCTTATACAACAATACTAGAGGCTGCCCCGCGGTTTCACTCCACAAAAATCACAAAAATCACGTTTTCCCGTTCCCGTGGGAATTTCGGGAAATCCCTTATTAGTGCTCACCTATACTCCCTAAGGAAACTACATGCAAAATTTCAGCCCGCTACGCCCAGAAGTTTCGGCTCTGCGTTGTCTGTCAGTCAGTCAGTCAGTCAATAACGGAAGAGTTTTATATATATTGATTGATGATAAGCCCCCGCCGAAAATCGAACTCTTATATCTTAGAAGTCACACTTATTTATATATTTGTCAAAAACTGTATTTTCGCCCATCTATATCTTTTTTTGTATCCAAATTGCGATCCAATTCACAGTGAGATGCGATGTTAGAGCTTGAAGTTCCAAACTAGTTTATCTGCATCTGACATGAAGAACTGCTGCCGCTGGCATTAATAATCACGCTTATATAATAGAACTAGTCGACCCGGCGAACTTCGTACCGCCTAACCTATAACTATCTTGTGCACGTATATACTTATAAACCTTCCTCTTGAATCACTCTATCTATTAAAAGAAACAGCATCAAAATCCTATGCATAATTTTAAATATTTAAGCATACATAGGGACAGACGCAGGAAGCGACTTTGTTTTATACTATGTACTAGAGGCTGCCCCGCGGTATTTCCCGCGCAGATTTCTCATAAACACAAAAATCCCGTTTTTTCCCGTTCCCGTGGGAATTTCGGGAAATCCTTTCTTAGTGCTCACCTACACTCCCTAAGGAACCTACATGCCAAATTTCAGCTTTGTATGCCCAGTAGTTTCGGCTCTGCGTTGTCTGTCAGTCAGTCAGTCAGTCAGTCAGTCAGTAACGGAAGAGTTTTATATATATTGATTGATTGATGCTGAAAATTCCAGTGTTTTTATGTACCTTTTCACGCTAAAACGGCTGGACGGATTGGGCTCAAATTTGGACTTAGTTAATCCCTGGATAGAAAAATTGGTACAGCAGCAAGAAACAAAGAGTTTTCGACGGAAAACGTGTATTTTAATTTGATCCCGTTTCAAACAGTACCTATACATTAATAGGTCTTAGCTTCCAGACTTCCAGGTGGGTCGTCAGTACTGCCCTCCCGAGACTAAAGTGCAGTATCACCAAAATTGAGATTTCGAGAAAACGTCATTTAAAGTTTTTATTTAATCATTTAAAAAAATTAATACATGTAATTATAAAAATTTAAATGTAGAAATAAGGGGCAATTATCGATGCACAAATTAAAAAAACAACGAAATCGATGTAATAAAAAATAAAGGATTAATTAATTAAAATAAAATATTAATCGATTTTGGCGCCTTTTACTGCTTCCCCCTTTTTTTATAAATATTACTGTAAAACTAAGTAAATTGCAGTAAAAAGGCCTGTTACTGCGTTTGATTTCAATTAACTTTGTAGAAAACTAATTAAATTGCAGTAAAATTGATATACTACTGCATTTTAACCAGTATCTGATGGAAAAAACATTCATATTTTGAAGGTAGTATGTAATTATATAAATAAAACATTTTAATTTTACAAAAATAACGTAATTGTTTCAATTCAAAATAGGTCTTCATTACTTTTAAAGTAAAATACTTACAAAAAAAAAACTAATACCTAATTAAATTATTATTATACCATATTAATTATAAAAAACTTGAATATCACAAAATTCATTAACAAAACAGCTCTTTCTAAGCAACCTTTTAAGGTTTATAACTGATAGTTTTAAGTTTGTATTGAATTGAATTGAATTAGCACTGATTTCACATTGTACTCGAAAATCCGAAATCGATTACGTTAGAGCTCCACAATGGTGTCAGTGTTGCGAAAGCTGCTCGCGCTTTTTTGACACGGTTTCCAAAGTACATTTTAGTTCCTCCTGTAGGGCTCACTCACCACTTCACCAAAATGGGCAGGTAAACTTTGACACATGCTCCTGCTCTTCCTTCTCCCTTTATGTTCAGAGGGTCCTGTTATGTGTAGTGTAAGCGCATTTCCTTGGTCTTTGGCGTTTAAATACGAAGGTGTGAATAGGTAGGTCATCTGAAAAGTCGCATCCTTAAGAAACGTCTGAAAGTTATAGTGGATACTTTGCTTGCCATTTCCGGTGACTACACAATATACTCGTCACTTGTCGTCTAGAACCAGTAAGAACAGCGCTAGTGATAATAAGCAACCCTTCCTTGCTATACTGTTCAGCAACATTTTGGTCAGGAGTTTAGTGCAGGCCGAGTGCAAGTTATTGCATCGCCACGTTGAACACCGCGAAATGTCCCTTTATTGCATCTTTCCAAGCGTAAGAGAATGCTCTTTGTTTCCCAGAACGCTTAAAATTATAGTTTAAAAAGTCAAACACTGCAAAAAAACCTGACTCCATCGGTTTATGATCATAACGGTATCAATATTTAGTCCACTCACGTTATTCAGAATTGGTGGCGCTGACCCGGTAGGGGTCACATTGATTTTCCACAATGTGAGTTCTTAAACCATATTAATTTTATGCCATTAATAAACATTACAAATAATTTACCGAGTAGTAAGTATATCCGTTGGCAAATCGGCCGCACACACTATAAATAATTATAAATACTAACTAAATGAAAGTAATTAATTCTAATACTTCATAAGTCTAGTTACCGATTTAATATTAACGTAAATTAAACTGAATAAAATGCAGTAATAAACCAGGATGCTCTGCGCTTTAGTTAGTTAAGCAAACTTTTCTTATTTAAATTAAAACCAATTAAAATGCAGTCAATCCAATTATACTGCATTTTAGTTGGTGACGGTACCACAAAAAGATAAAGTATTACAATCGCCACGTCGTATAAGAGATGATACTGCATTTTAATTGGTTATTATCGGTAAAAATTAAAGTGTAATAGTTTGCAGTAAAATTGATTGTATGGAGTTAGTTTTTACTGCACTTTAATTAGTTTTTTAACATGTCTAACTTAATAACGAAACTATGTAAAGTGCTGGCAAATTCAATGTCTTACTGCAGTTTACTTGGTTATCCTAAACATATGGGATGCAGTAAAACATAGAACTGCATTTTAGTTGGGAAGTCATGAAATATTTACTATTTTTGGCTTTGCAGTAAACTTTTTAAATTAAATAACTTAATTTCTAAATTATGTATACAAAAATGGATTTTATTAGCAGAAAGAATAAAAATCAAATTTTCTGAATCACAAAAAAAACGAAAATCGAAAAATTGCCTGATACTGCACTTTAGTCTCGGGAGGGCAGAGTAAGGAATCGGCGCTTTTAGCTATTGCGCCGCGGATTGCCCTCTTTATCTCCCTTTCTAAATGATTCTGTTTTTTTTCGGTAATGGTTCATCATCATCATCATTTCAGCCGTAAGACGTCCACTGCTGGACATAGGCCTCCCTCAAGGCTCTCCATCTGTACCGATCGCAGGTGGCCTGCATCCAGCGTGGACCCGCAGCCTTGCGCAGATCATCCGTCCATCTGGTCGGTGGACGTCCTACGCTGCGCTTGCCGATCCGTGGTCTCCACTCGAGAACTTTTCGGCCCCAGCGGCCATCTGTTCTGCGGGCTATATGACCTGCCCATTGCCACTTCAACGAGCTTATCCGCTTGGCTATGTCGGTGACCCTGGTTTCTCTGCGTATGTCCTCATTTCTGATTCGATCCCGCAGAGAAATCCCGAGCATAGCCCGCTCCATGGCTCGTTGAGCTACTCGGAGCCTGTTCATAAGCCCTATAGTGAAGCACCACGTTTCAGAACCGTATGTCATCACTGGCAGCACACATTGGTTAAATACCTTCGTCTTCAGGCACTGAGGAATATTGGACGAGAAGACGTTGCGTAGTTTCCCGAACGCCGCCCATCCGAGCTGGATTCGGCGATTGACCTCCTTCTCGAAGTTGGACCTACCTAACTGGATGGTTTGTCCTAGGTATACGTACTCGTCGACAACTTCGAGAACCGAGTTCCCAACCATAACTGGGGTAGGCAGAACATGGACATTAGACATGACCTTCGTCTTGTCCATGTTCATTTTAAGGCCCACCTGTTGGGAGACTCGGTTGAGGCCTTCGAGCATCGTGCTGAGTTCCTCCATCGACCTTGCCATGACTACGATGTCGTCGGCAAACCGAAGGTGAGTGATGTATTCGCCGTTAATATTGATGCCCTGCCCTTTCCATTCTAGAAGTTTGAAGGCGTCTTCTAAAGTGGCGGTGAACAGTTTCGGAGATATAACATCTCCCTGTCTCACGCCTCTGTTCAAGGGAATAGCCTTCGAATTCTGTTCCTGTACTCGGACAGACATGGTGGCGTTGCTATACAAACACTTCAGCACTTCGATGTACCGATAGTCAATCCGGCATCGTTGGAGGGACTCTAGCACCGCCCATGTTTCGACCGAATCAAAGGCCTTCTCATAGTCCACAAACGCTAGACATAGCGGCAAGTTATACTCTTCGGTCTTCTGTATAACTTGCCGCAGTGTATGTATGTGGTCTATGGTACTAAAGCCTTTTCGGAAGCCGGCTTGTTCGGGAGGCTGGAAGTCATCAAACCTTCGTTCGAGACGATTGGCGATGATCCTGGAAAACAGCTTATAAACATGGCTCAAAAGCGAGATGGGCCTATAATTCTTCAAAAGGGTTTTATCGCCCTTCTTAAAGAAAAGCACCACCTCACTTCTGTTCCATGCTTCAGGCGTGGTCTCTTCGAGTAGGACAGAATTAAAGAGCCTCTGAAGGACTTTGAGTACCGGTGTTCCACCCGCTTTCAGAAGCTCTGACGTGATTCCATCCTCACCCGGTGCCTTGTTGTTTTTAAGCAGTTTCAGGGCCATCCTTATCTCGTACAGGCTGCTGTCCGGGATATCTTCGGTATAGTGTCGGGTTAGTTTGGCTCTAGGGTCGTTAGCCGCACTAGTAACAGGCTTAGTGACCGAATCGTATAAGCACGAATCATCTTATTTTTCGGACAATCAGGTGATTCAAGCCTGCAATGTTCTATCCAACCTAAAACAACCACAACGTGATTTTTGTGAGATATCAATATGTGGTGTTTTCCGCGGGGATCGAATCCACAACCTTCCGTGCCCTAATCAAAGGCGCAACGCGCTACGCCACTGAGCTAAGGAGGCGGAAATAAATAAGTAAATATAAAAATTATGATTTATTTCCTTCCCACGCAAGTAAGTCAACAAATAAAGTTATTGTACAAAAATAATATAAATTTATAACTAAAGGTCGAACGCGAGATAAAAATAACAAATAAAAAAAAACACAATGCAAAACTAAAGCATTTCCTTAGAAAGGTGGTCGCCCCGAAATGCCAAGGTCGACGTGCTGGATACAAAAAGTAACACGATTTTCTTAGTATAATTTACCATGAAACGTTATTAGTGCGTTTTTAACTGACCACGATTTGAGTGATTTGCCCCCCACCCGGTTACTCGAATTGCAATACTAATTGGGGCGTCTCCAGGCGACCATGTCGTAAGCCTATCGGTGGGCACCCTGAACTACCTCGCCTCTAGCAGTATATGATACTTTACCAAAAAAGGTATCAATAGTAATTAAATTTAATCTAATTGACTTTCTGTAAGCATATCTTGTATCCTATATTGAATAAATCATTTTTTACTTTACTTTACTAATTCCGTCCAATTTGATACTATAATAGCCTTTATCATAGCCTTCTATAAGTATTAGAACATACATTAGAATTTGCCAATGTCTATAATTATCGTGAATTAACGTCATAATTTCAAGTTTAAAAAACGTTTTATATCTATGATACTTGTTTAAAATTCCGGGTTAACTCAAAATATGCAACCTACCTAAAAAAACCTAGGAATCAAACATCTATATATAATTACTAGAGGCTGCCCCGCGGTTTCACTCGCGCAGATTTCTCATAAACACAAAAATCCCGTTTTTTCCCGTTCCCATGGGAATTTCAGGAAATCCTTTCTTAATGCTCACCTACAACTCCCTAAGGAACCTACATGCAAAATTTCCGCCCGCTACGCCCAGTAGTTTCGGCTCTGCGTTGTCTGTCAGTCAGTCAGTCAGTCAGTCAGTAACGGAAGAGTTTTATATATATTGATAACACTGTTCTACTCCGCCGGAATCAAACCCAGACCCCAGACCTCCAAAGTCACAAGTCAACATCACCAACAACTGAACCACTGGCTTTATATGAGCCCACGAGAGGCATCAGACTGCTCCGTAGCTCAGTTGGCAGTGATGTGGACTGAGATGCGTGTGCACCTGGGTTCGATTCCCGGCGGAGCGAACATTGTTATGATTACCATCGTGACAAAACCCTTGTCACGATTATCAATACATAGTATAAAACAAAGTCCCTTCCCGCGTCTGTCCCTATGTATGCTTATATTTTTAAAACTATGCAACGGATTTTGATGAGATTTTCTTTAATAGATACAGTGATTCAAGAGGAAGGTTTATAAGTTTAAAACATGCACTAAATAGTAATTGGTTAGGCGGTACGAAGTTCGCCGGGTCGACTAGTATAAACATAAATTCGACCAAACTTGGATCCAACTTGATGCATGAGCTGGTGCCTCTGCCTAACCCTTCAGGAAATAAACGCGTGAGATTATGGTTGTCGCCGCGGAAATATCGACCACTACTGCGACTGGGACCAATGTGTTCACGTGCCTTCCGAAGCACGGAATTATCTTTTATATTATTACTAGTCGACCCGGCGAACTTCGTACCGCCTAAATTTTTACTATTTTGTGCATACATGATACTTATAAACCTTCCTCTTGAATCACTTTATCTATTAAAAAAACCTCATCAAAATCCGTTCCGTAGTTTTAAAGATTTAAGCATACATAGGGACAGACGCGGGAAGCGACTTTATTTTATATTATGTATTGATATTGATGATAATTATGATTATGATAATAATTGATGTTTTTAAAATATGCTTACTTAGTAACTAATGTAGTACCTAGTAGCATTTAACTGAATCGCCAATAAAGCAGTAAAGCAAATGAGTTGGTATAATTATGGTGTCTACTTCCCGTGAAAGGAATTCCAAGTCCCAAGGTCATTCAGACTTGTATTAAGTCTACAACTTTTAATATATTGATCAATTAAATATATCTGTAACTTAACTTCTCTAACTGCAACTGGGTGCGATACTCGCGCCACTTTGATAAATAATGAATATCTTCTAACTAAACCATGGCTGAAAATATGCGTCCTTGACGCCCTAGATAATCTGGCTTAGAATTTGAAGGCTCTGTTGTCATTTATACAAGTGCCTTTGAGAATTGCTTAATTTCTTGGAAACAGATTAGTATAACGTAGAAACTTGTAGGTGGTAAATGCAATAGATTTAAGAGCCAGTTTACAGCGATGCTAGCGCCATTCGCGAAAAAAATATTATCTTCTAAACTAATGCAAATATTAAAAATGTGGCACAGTATGACACTGATGATGTAGTCTAGTATATAGGGCACCTTTTTATATATATTTTTTTTTATTTGCCTTAGTTTAGATGTTTAGAGGGTTGATATAAATTTTGTTCTGTAAAATATTTTAAGACGATATACGAGAAATAAATCGAACGACCGAAGAACAACGGATGTCCTTTTCCCTAAAACATACTGAGTGAAAAGGACAGTCATATGTCAGACGCCCACATCGGTTACTACACTTTATTGGAGAAAGTAGTTAATGTAAAATATCTTTTTAATTATTACTTTTAAATCAAATTTGAATTACCAGAATTTGATATACTTTATTATCATTATTCCTATGTAGTTTCAACAAAAACTAGTTAGTAATTTCGAAGAACTAGCTATTCCCGTTTTTTGGAATGGTTTTATCTTTGACGAAATAATGTGTCGAGGTTTTTTGATTCCACTATTGTTTCTCAATTATAAAAAACTTTGTTATATCCTCAAAAACGTTATATTAAAATTCCAGATCTTTATCTCTTATAGATTAATAGAATTACTTGATTTAAATAACCTTCAAAAGTCATATAGCGTCTTAAGTACGGTACCTAAGACTGATAATCATCTATTAGCTAATCGCAGAGTAACCTAATTCTATTTTGTAAAGCCGTCACTAAATTCCATTCCATGCATTTTTCAAACACCTTTTAGGTGCGATATTATGCAATATGCACTTACTTGAAATGTAGCATTTTGATGCATCTTTATGATCTTAAAGGCTACTATCTTAAAGGATATATTTGTTTGAAGTTGCATTGATGAGTTGAGTTTACTGTACATTGCATTCTATGAAATCTTGCTCACATACCTATGTGTCTGTATAATTTATAAGGTTCTTTAGTGTTTTGTCAACCTCTTTTCGAACAAAAGATGTCCACTGCTGGACTTAGGCCTTCCCCACATATTGCCATAATAACTAGGGCTGGTGTTACCCTCATCCAGAGCAGTCCCGCAATCTTTACCAGGTAGTCTGTCAACCATAAAAAAAAATGTTCATAAAAATCATCGATTCTTTTAACGTTATATTCCAATCAAATTATTCGATTCTGATATCGATTATGAAGGTAACACGTTTCGTTACCCAACTATTAGACAATGGTTGTCCATCATTCCGTTTTACGCACCGATGGTGAGTTAATAATACGTCCAAACAATTTATTTACATTACACTATTACAACATTTTAGTAATGGAACGTAATCTATTTATTGCGTTTGGTTTTTGTTTTTATTTAATTCACGTTCAGTATTTTTATGATAAGTAACCGGTAGGCATAATGTCCAGCTGTAGATGTCTTCAAAAATGAGAGATAAGAGATCGCTAGACAATATTCCTGTAGTTAAATAGTGTACCTATACTAGGTAATCTATAAACTTAATAATCTTGCAAAGTATTTTTGATGCAACAGCTTTTTTATGAAGCCAAGTTAATTATAAGTTTTCATCACACGAGATCAACACGACATTGTAAGTAGGCCTATACTTAAACGCCTAATATCTATTTTCGCAATTGGATGTCGGCAATCTGGGCAAAAATACCCAAAGGCGCTTCATAATGACGCTTAGGCCCAGTTTACACATTATGAAGCGCAGCGAATATACAGATGATGATGATCTCCTTTTATCCCTCATCAGGGACATAGGGCTCTCAGTAAAGCTCGCCACTTGCTCCTATCCTGGGCGACTTCCTCCATTTCATTCCACGGTGCTCCAAGTATAGGGGCCTCTTGCTCCACCGTGAATATACAGATAGGATTATAATTTAAACTGGGTTTAACTGAATAAAATCTAGAATAGCATTATGTTTCAAAACAAGTTTATAATCGAAATTTATTTTAAGTCATCATGGTACTCACAGTATTATACTCCACCGTACTCTCTCAGAATAGAATAGAATCATTTGATTTCCTTAATATGGTAGAATGCAAATGGAAACTAACTTAAATATTAATGAGCCGTAAACCCTGTAAGGGCACCGAAATATAAACTTAGAATACTTAAAAAGACTAAACGTAAAACTATACCCATTTATCAAGTAAGAAAGTACCTTATCTGCACAGAATACCAGCAATTTTAAGACCAGCAATTTTTTCTAATCTCTTTTTTTTTAATAATCTGTGACTGTGTCCCACTGTTAGGCAAAGACCTCCCCCTACCGTTTCCACGTTTCTCTCTCCTGTGCCACCTGAGTCCAGTCGGACAGTCATTAGCGTAAAAAAAAAAAAAACTAGATTTACGCAAAAATAATAATAAATAGTACTTACCTAATACCTGTAGTAGAAAGCTAAGACTATGTCAGATGTATTTAGTATACCTAAGTTAAATTAATTTTAAACGGATATTACACCTTCACATAAAAATTCTTAAGACGTGTTTACATTCGTAACATCCGTAGAATACATCATTAAGCGAATATATAACATTATCTTAGTTTGCTAATAAAAAAATATATAAAAAATTGGCTAGTGCGTTAGCGATAAAAATTTGATTCTTCAAGTTTTTTACTGAATCTGTACCGCTGCGGCCCGTCCTCCAATTCATTTTGATAAATCAAAAGAATATTGGGCCAGAGCTAGAGCATTCTTTCTTGAAATTTAAGTATTGACAGAACAACAGATTGCTCTTAGTCTGCTTAACCTAAATAAACTGATTGAATGAGATAGAATTTGCTCGTTTGATGAAAATACTATTCGCCATTTACGACCCTCACGAGAGGAGATGGGGTGCCTTTTTCTACCCTAACGAAATATTTAATTAATTTTCTATTGTCCCCAGATACTTCGTGAGCACAATCCTACAGTTCCAGATCTTCAGATCACTATGCGAGAGGACGGGTCAGTTTATACCCGGAGATCCGACGCGCGCTCTGCACAAGTGCGACATCTACCGGAATCCGGAAGCGGGCCGGATACTGACGTGAGTAATCGGCTTTATAATTTTTAAAAGTCAGCGTGGTGGGCGTATATCATTCTTGTTTTGTAAGGGATTATGATATCTAGTTGTGGGGATGTTAATGCGGATATGAAGAATAGTAAACTAAAATGGTAATTTATAAAATTGTAGTCGCAAAATTATTATGTATTTTTCATTATTTCTCGTGCACGCACTTTCAGGAAAAATATTTAAATACCCTTATTATTAAATTTATGAAGTTTTTTTGGGTTGTTCCTGTTTCGACCCACGGACTTTCTACCCACGATTATTTTTTCCGTTTTCAACCCATTTGTATGCCTGTTTCAACCCACAATCAACCCAACATAAAATAATCATTATTTTTGTCCGTTTTCTACCCATTCATAGTACTGTTTCAACCCGCTGTGCAATTCCTAATTTTGGAGAGTTTGCAAAACATGATCAAAATCATACTAATGTTAACTGCGATAGGTTTGTTTCACTTCACAAAACACTTACCTACTCGTACTAACCAAAATTTTGTGAAATTTCATAGTACGAAAGTAATTAAACATATCTGCGGTTTTCTGTGTTTTATTTTTAACTTATTTTTTTTGTTCACTTTAATGCTAAATACCGAAAATCTAAAAGAATTAAAGATATTTTTTTTAAATAGTGGAAAACAAAAGAATTCTCGGACTTCTTTGGCTTACCTTACAAATATATCTATTTTTTGACAACCTTACATATTACTTATGTGTATTTAATAGGTAGGTACTTATCGTGGGTCGAAACAATAATGACCATTTGTTGTGGGTTGAAACAAGAAAAAAAGGTGCGTGGGTAGAAAGACCGGGGGTCGAAACAGTAACAACCCGTTTTTTTCTGTAAATTATTTACGTATGTACTTATTAATTTGGATACTTCACAATTAGGAAATTAGTGAGCAATAGATATTTCCAACATATTAAAAAACAAAATCCTGTCAGTGTGTCGGGATCGTTGCAAGTGGAAATCAATTGTCTCTGCCCCGATGGGATACAGGCGTGACGTTATAAATGTATGTAAAATCCGGTAAGTCCCGCAGTGTGAACCAATCCTAACATTACCATTGATGAAAAACTAAATTTTCACATTGTTCCGAATAAGATCTAATCTTAACAATACAATAATAACAAATCAGATAATATTATTAATAACAATTATCAAGGCTTCAACAATTCCAATCAGTGATAAGGTAAAACTTCCTATTACGGCGGTAGCCAAAATCACGCCCTTATAAAAACGGACATTCAAAGGTATTTTTTCTTTTGTAATTTATAATTAAAATAAAATAAAATTAATAAAATTATTTATGTCTGTTTATCTTTAAAGTAACTCCTTAATATCCAGGCAATAAGGGATGTTAGTAAATATCGAGTATATAGTTAATCACAATCGTATCGAAAATTCGATGGGCGGCCTTATTACTAAAAGATATGAGCGATCTTTGTTAAAACCTGGTACTATTAGTTATTCTATGTCATTACATAGTATAAAACAAAGTCGCTTCCCGCTTCTGTCCCTATGTATTCTTATATCTTGAAAACTATGCAACGGATTTTGATGTTGTTATTTAAAATAAAAAAGAGTGATTCAAGAGGAAGGATTAAATGTATAATATATTCACAACATACTAATAGGTAGGGCGTTACGAAGTTCGCCGGTTCGACTACAAATTTATAATAACAAAGGAAAAAAGCTACCGGCGTATCAGTGATTTTGACTACCGCTGTTGTAATGGGACGTTTTACCCTATTATAATTCTGACTCGAAACAAAACAGGCGAGACCTTATCCGCAACATTGACCAACAAAATGTATCAAGGTCGTACAATCCCTTATTTCTGTATCCGTCGGTTAGTTCACTCTATCTCATTATCACATAAACTGCTTGGATTATGTCTTGTTTTACCCGACTGCGTTAAACTATAAGTAGTAAGACTCACATCGGGGTCACCAAACCGATGTGGGAGGAGCGGTTATCGTCTTTTTGTTAAACAATGAATAATTTCTTTTTACAAAAAAGGAACCTGCCTTTAATACACACATACATCAACTGAGCACTTCCTCTTTTTCGAAGTCGGTTAAATTAGGTACTAAAACCTTCTCCCGAATGTAACAAACAAATACTTATCTGAAAACCGCATCGAAATCGGTTCAGCCAAACGCAAGATAATCGCAGACAAACAAACATACATACGTACATACAGGTCAAACTGATCACCTCCTTTTTTTGAAGTCGGTTAAAAAACTATAGTGTGCGTCCCGAAGGTTCAACAGCGCAATTTTACTTCAAACCCCAAACACCTGAGTGAAGAAGTGAATTTTAAAAGAGCGCTAATACATTTCTATCTCAGCTCTCTTTTGAGTTGGCAACACTGGTTGTAAAAGGCGACTAAGGGAATCTCCGAAGGACGGGCAGCGACGTATTGCGTTACTTAAATATTAGCAGCCGTACTACGATCGCACCTGCCAAGCAAGGCGATTACGGAAAACTCCCGCAGAGTCAAAGTGGGAATCCTTTTTTAAGAGCCAGTTTACAGCGATTCTAGCGCCATTCGCGAAAAAAAAATTCTTCTAAACTAAGGCAAATATCAAAAATGTGGCACACTATGGCACTAGATAATGTAGCCTAGTATTTTTAGGGCACTGTTGTATAGCTTTTAGGTTAAAGACCAAGGAAAGCAACAAAGTTTTGCTAAAAGTGGCCACTTTTAGCAACAATGTGTGTATAATAAATACTAAGCAAGATTATCTAGTGTCATACTGTGCCACATTTTTGATATTTGCCTTAGTTTTGAAGATTTTTTTTTTTCAAGAATAGTGCTAGCATCGCGGTAAACTGGCTCTTAAAATAAAACTTGATTCAAACAGACTCAAAACATACAACTTTACAAGTAATTTATCATGCAGTTTATTTCTCAACCACCGACGTCGTCAAAGCGTTAGGTAGTTTATAGGTAGCAGTCTTGTAGTTGTAAAATGCATAGTCAAGTAGCACACAGTTAGTGCTTCCTGGAGAACATTGGGCGCTAGTAATTAGAGTAGACGTCGAGTCACGGCTTTGTAAGGTTCTTGCCTTTAGAGGTACACTAACTAACGCTGATACCAGTGGCGTAGCGTATTTTTTGACCAGGCGGCGGCGGAGAGTGCGTGCGCGAAAGTCAATATTTCGGCATTTTAAATTTGTCAAAAAAAAAAACAAAAACATCCAATTATATTTAGGTATGCAATGGTGCAAGGGTGCATGGCAAACTGATTTATTATCTAGTAAACTAAAAAAAACTTAAATTTACTAAAATTATAGAACCAATATTGTATGAAGCAATGTATGGTCAGGTCAACAATCCATTGTTAGCTTCAGGCAAGCAAACGCGATACATATTCAAGTCCACAGACTGAATAAAAAAATGTATGAAGTTTGAAGGCACTCCTGGGGTATTGTTCAGATATGTCCCATTATTTTTATCAAACTTTAATAGGTTTGGTTAATAATAGTTTATTTAGTAATACAACAATAATAACAACTTCAAGCGTTAATCCATGAGCGTCTAAGTGCGCTCTCTCAAGTTAATCTTATGTAATTGAGCCAACAATATCAAAGTGGCTGTTACAGAGCAGGACGCAAGCTCCTTTATGAGTCACGAATGTTTTTGCAACACCCTGTATGTCTGCGTTATTATGTTAGAGTACAGTAAGTTGCACATACATTCACGTTCGTTGTTAATTCAGCAATTGATAATTTTTGATAGAATTCATCATCGTCCACTGCTGGACAGGCCTCTCTCACAAATCGCTATAATAACCCGTCTTGAGCGACACTAGTCCAGTGTACTCCCGCAACCTTTACCTGAGGTCGTCTTACTAGGGATGCTCGATGTTCGATGACCATCGATGTTAAGAGACAAAACATCGATGTTTCGTCATATCAAAAATCGAATTATCGATGTTGCATCGTAACATCGATTTTACAACCATTTTATCAAAGTCAGGCCCTTGGAAGAAATCGATTTCTTAAAGTTTTGATGAACAACCCTCAACAAAATCTGTAATTTATAAAATTGTCTTTATCCACAGATTATTTTATCAATTTCTGAAAGAAACGAATCATGAAAAAAAATATTGCTAACTCTTATCAATGTCTGTAAAAAACAACGATGTTACCTGACATCGTTGTTTTGGGTTCGATGATTATCGAACATCGATGTTGAGCTATCGATGTCAGTATCGATGTAAACATCGATGTTGAGCTATCGATGTCAGTATCGATGTCAACATCGATGTTTACTCATAATCGAGCGTCCCAACGTCTTACCACCTTGTGGGGGGTTTGCTTACTCTGCGTCTTCCAGTGCGCAAGAACAATTAGGGCCCGGCGACCATCTCTTCTTCGAGCTATGTGGCCTGCTAATTGACGCATAAGATTTGCATTTCTCTGGGCTTTGTCGATGACTTTAGTTCTTCACAGAATACCTAATACACAGAACATAAAGGTTCTTCTGCAAATGAAGATTCAATTGTATGGGCCGCAGCATGGCCGCAGCTGAAATAAATAATACTTAACAAAAACTGACCCGCATAAAATTAACTTATTTCAACTTGAACAAGTGTCTGCATCCTGACAGACCGTCACAATATCAATATTAAACAAATCTACAAAGAATACTTATCTTTATTGCCTTGGCTATAATGGTGATTTTAGTGCGGTACCATCAAATTACGTCTGATGGGGATTTCTTAGAATAATTTCACCGAATTTGTCAATTGAAATTTACGCTGAATTAAATTTTAATAGTCCTTGTACACGCAATGAAGTGATTTGTCTTGTTTGGTTCATTCTCAATTATTTAACATAAGAACATGCCTTAATAATAAATAGGGTACTATCGTGGGCCTTAACTGCCTAAAAAGCGCCTAAAACTATAAAATACGTGTTTCTAAACCATGGCCCAATGTAAAAAGATGATCCTATTGATGCACTAGTCACTAGGTAACTTTTCTTGTAGTTTTAAAGGCTTCGTTTAGATATCGATACGATGTCTCGCAATAGTTTAAAACTTATTATTTTATTATGTTTTTCAGGTTTTTAAGACTAAGCCGCACTGAAGGTCTAGGTCGTACGGTCTACAACAACATAATCTTGTTATGTCAAACTTAATGAAAATAAAAAATTAATAAAGACTCGACTGCGAGGTATTTCAAAGCGGTTTGTTATAGTTTGGAGCCGCGATGAAACTGGAGTTTCAGGTAGGAAAAGGTAAAAAAGAGACAAATTTTTTCAGTAAAAGCTGAATACTATTTTAGTACATTTTGGCTATGAATACAAGTATTTTAAAACTTATTTTACGCCAACGTACTATAATGATTATAAACTATTCATGCGGTGAGAGGTAATAATACTATTTTTTTAGCTTGAAAATTGTAAAAAAATAAGAGCTATGAGCTAAACCCAACTTTTAGAGCTAACCAAGACGATTTAGAACTAAATCCAGCTCTAAAAACTCCGAGTTGGCAACACTGGTTTACAATTACGCCCTTGGGAGGAAAAAGTGTAGTAGAATTTTGTGCCGTAAAAAAGAAAGAAAAATACAAAGTATATTTTGAAAGATACAAATTATTTTCGTTTAGTTACGGCACAGTATGAGAAAGAGTAAAATGGCTAAAACTAATCAAGATTACTAGAACATAGTACATAAACGTAATACCTAAAGGCATACATTTCATAAACAGCAATAACACGGTATACCGCTGTACTTTATGTCAACTCTAAACTAATCACGGACCGTGCAATTAAACCATTAACACAGAATTATGAAACTATCTTTTAACAGAAGTTTCACATCGTTATCGGGCCACACGTGTGCGTGTGATGGGATACTAGCGCCACTTCGAAAAATAATTAATATCTTCTAAACCATGGCCGAAATCAAAATATGCTTTCTTGACGCCATAGATAATCTTGCCTCAAATTTGGTGGCCTTTGTTTTAACAAAAAATATTGAACTTTACACTTTTACTATCCTAACGCTTTTACTATCGAAATCCTAAAAAGAAAATGGGGATGGATAGGCCACTGCCTTAGAAGACCTGAAGCAAACATCAGCAGAGTAGCCTTAGAATGGAACCCTACTGGCGGCCGAAGGAGACACGGTCGTCCCGCTGAAACCTGGAAGCGTTCTATCATGACAGAACTCAGGGAGGCAGGGATGACCTGGACCGACGCCAAAGAAAGAGCGCAGGACAGAGAAGTCTGGAGGAAGACTGTTGAGGCCCTATGCTCCCCGAGGAGTTAAAGGATTAATCATCATCACACTTTTACTGGGAAGGTTCTTAAATTATGTACCTGTACATTGAAACTGAAACACAATTTCAATGTTTTTACTATGGCAGTTTTTTTTTTGCTGATAAGTTTTGGAGTAGGCAGACGGTCCATAAGGTGGTCAGACGACCTGGTGAATGCTGCGGAAGTACACTGATATGACGGTTCAAGACGCTCTCACACACACGCTCAAGACAGTTCGTTGTAGCGTTCTGTGGGGGAGACCTATGTCCAGCAGTAGACGACTTTCGGCTAAAAAGATGATGATGAAGTTTTAAGACTCCTAAATTATTTTTATTGCAAACGGCAATGATTTTTTCGTAGGTACTAAAGGCAGATTTTTAAAGTTACATAACTGGCCAATGCCGCAGTTAGTGAGATAACTATCTACTATTTACAATCCATGGGAACGGTCGTTAAATACTATAACTACTATTAAAACGAGATAGTAAACGTTTCAATGCAGATTTATACGTTTAAAATGTTTGGAAATATAGAAATAAAATAAAATATTTTTTTACCGAGACCTTTTTTTAGTTGATGCCGTATAGTATTCGGAGGAATTCTAAAAAAAATATAATTTGTTCTACAATAGCTAAGTACCTAAAACTTAAAAAACACCCTAATTTTTCACACCATCTCAGAAGTTGAATTGGAAGAGATGTTGAGAGAGAGAATTTGACGTCGGAGGTACGGAATAGATTCCCGAAGGGGGCTTACATTATAATTGATATTTGTTTCCAAGGACTGTTCGTATGTGTTTGGGGCATCCTATAAAGGTTATTTCTAGTTAAAAACTCTTAGTGTGATGGGTTATCTACTATAATATTTAAAAATGGTTTATCGTGGTACGTTAGTACGCTAAAACTCGAGAACGGCCGGGCCAATTTAGATGATTTTGGTCTTGAAATGTTCGTAGTGTTCCAAAGAAGGATTAAAAGGTGAGAAAATATGCAGGGGAAGTTAGTAAACGCGATACGAATTTCGCCGGGACAGCTAGTTTTGAATAAAAATATTATTTAATTTACTCATATTGAAGTACAGAAGCGCAATAAAAATAAACTGCCTTATATAACTGTAAACTGTAATAAATTAGCAATTTGGCAACGATGCAGCTTTTGGAACTTTTAACTGTGACATAAAGCTTTCGTTACGTATTGGGATTGGGAACATAAATAAGGCTCTACATTGCCAATCGTATTCCCCTTCCAGGCAAGAAAACTTTAAAATTTAATTTCTCATTATAATAAAGTAGTCTAAAGTATAATAATAATAATAATAATAACACACATCACACTCAGAGCTCCTAACTAGGAAGAACCTGTATCTAGGGTACCCGAAACACACACAGAGACGAACATTACACCCAGACCATTACATATTCATCATATCAACATTCGCCCCGCCCGGGAATCGAACCCGGGTGCACACGCTTACTCAGTCCACATCACTGCCAACTGAGCCACGGAGCAGTCGTAAAAGTGACAAAAGACGTTGTGTCGTAGTGGCATAAAATACACCTGGGGCCTATTTAATATAACTTACAAATTGTAGAATTGTAATTGTAATTTACAGGCTACAATTTACAAGTTTTTCTTTTTTTTTTTTTTTTTTTTTTTTCTCTTCTTTTTTCCGGCAATCTGTCTGACGACTTTTAGCTGGATATTAAGTATGGTACAGGCGGGAACGGTTACGTCCAATGACGCAGCCGTGTAAAAAATCAGAGCAAATCTTGAGGAGCTACTCTTTTTAGTCTCAGGAATGTTGTATTTTGTTGTCTTTGCATTAATGCATTTGCCAGCTCATTCGGATGACTCTTGATTCTCTCCGTGTATGTCTTGAGTTTGTCGGTGATTTCTTTCGTGACTTTTGGGATATTTAGGTCGTGGTGCAGTTGGTCGTTTGTTATGTACCATGGTGCATTGACAATCATTCGAAGGATTTTCGACTGAAACCTTTGCAGGATTTCAATGTTTGACTTTGCCGCCGTTCCCCACAGTTGCAAACCATAGGTCCAGATTGGTTTTAAAATACATTTGTACAGCAACAGTTTGTTTTCTATATTTAACTTAGATTTGCGATTTAATAGCCAAAACATTGATCGCAGCTTGAGTCCCAGTGCTTTTCTTTTAGTAAAAATGTGCTTTTGCCATGTAAGTCTTCTATCTAAATAGATTCCAAGGTATCTGACATCGTTTGCTTGGGGAATTTCTATTCCATTCAGCTTCACCGAAGGGCAAGTCTCTCGTCGCAATGTAAAAGTGATTTGAGCAGACTTGGTTTCGTTTGCCTTTATACGCCAGTCTTTTAGCCATTTAGATATGTCATCAAGACAGTTTTGGAGGATATCTGAAGCCTGCCATGAGTTGTTGTGCCTGGCCAAAATAGCTGTATCATCAGCAAATGTACCTACGACGACATTTTCATTATGTGGAGTAGGTAGATCCGAAGTAAAGATCAGATATAGTGTTGGTCCCATGACACTACCCTGTGGAACACCTGCATTGATTTCATAGAGTTCGCTCAACTCGTCGTCATATTTAGTGTAAAATTTCCTTTTGTTGAGATAAGATCGAATAAATAGGTAGTAGTTCAGAGGAAATGCTTGCCTGACTTTAGCAAGAAGTCCGTTATGCCAAACTCTATCAAATGCCTGCGAAATATCAAGAAATGCTGCGGAACAGTACTGTTTTTCCTCAAATGCTTGATTTATATTCTCCACAAGCCTGTGAACTTGTTCAATAGTACCGTGAGCCACTCTAAATCCAAATTGATGCGCTGGAATTAGCTTCATTGTACTAATTACTGGATTTAATCTTTTGAGGAATAGAATCTCTAATACCTTTGAAGGTATGGGTAAAAGGCTTATTGGTCTATATCCAGTTACATCTTCTGGAGACTTTCCTGGTTTTGGCACTAAAATGATTTCGGCTACTTTCCATTGTGGCGGGACGTAGCATTTCCGTAGGATGGCGTTGTACAATTGTGTCAAATACTTAATGGCCTGATCTGGCAGTTCTTTTAATACCTTGCTAGTGATTAAGTCATACCCAGGAGATTTGTTTTGTCCCAACATATTAATAGCTGCTTTGACTTCACTTTTAACAAATTTATTAATAGGTAGATCCAGTTGATAAGGTTGTGATAAGATTGCATCAACTTCTGATATTTTTGAAGAACCATTTTCAGGATTTGGGGTAAAAACGCTTTCAAGATGCTTTGCAAATAAAGAACCCTTCTCCTTGCTACTTTTCGCCCATGTTCCATCAGGCTTTCTTAGTGGTGCTTTATGCGGTACAGGTCGGTCAAGATGTTTTGTGGCTTTCCAAAGAGAATAATCGGAAACTACTGTAGCGTCTAAACTTTTTAAATATTTTTCAATACAGTCATTTTTGTGAGAGTTAAGGAGTTGTTTTAGTTCAGAAGTTAACTTATTATATGTCTTTTTGTCATCCGGGTAACGAGTTAGCTGCCATCTTTTACGTGCTTTTCTTTTTTCCTGAACCATATTTATAATTGTTTTAGGATAGATATATGAACATTTTCCAACCGCCGCAGAAGGTGTTGCTCTCCACGCTGCCTGTTGGATAGTCATGTTGAAGTACTCAGTTGCTTCAGTTATGTCACTTTCAGAATTTAGAGGTATCCGTGTGTCCAAGGTTTCTTCTATTTCTGTTCTGAAAAGGTCCCAGTTTGTATGTTTGCCGTGTAATCTGCATAATTGAGATATTTGTTTTCCTTCGCCTTTAAGCTGGGCTAAAACGGGAGAGTGATCAGAAGACATCTCAAAGCAAGATTGACACCTGACATAATCCTTGGATAGTCCACCTGTTACGAAGAAATCCACTAGGTCAGGTTTCTTTTTCCGGTCTGATGGCCAATATGTAGGTTCCCCAGTCGAGACAACATTTAAATTACAATTTTGAATAGTTTTAAGTAGTTCCCTGCCCTTTGGTGTTGTTAGTCTTCGTCTATTGTAGCTACAATTTTACAATTCTCAGTTTAATAAAGGTTTTCTTCTTACAGGTGAAAACTTACATATTTGTAAAGAAAACAGTTTTATTGAACGCACAATTGTAATAAAAAGTTTACATATTTGTAAATTGTAGTAAAATTTCTACAGGTGGATCGTCATGTGTCAGATATTTACAATTTAGTGCATCAATCTATAAGTGTTTTTTTTGGTATGAAAAAAAGGTGGAGTAGTAGGTAAATCAGTAGTTATAGATTGGATTAGACTGTTTGAATTACTACAACTGTACTGTTTGTTTTTAGAATACTAGTCGAAATACTTAAAAATTACTAAGGACCAATAACTGACTTGACCAATATTTGACTGCTCCGTGGCTCAGTTGGCAGTGCTGTGGACTGAGTAAGCGTGTGCACCCTGGTTCGATTCCCGGGCGGGGCGAATATTGATTTGATGCGAATATCGTTCGATGTTTGTTTCCGGTCTGGGTGTAATGTTCGTCTCTGTGTGTGTTTCGGGCACCCTAGATACAGGTTCTTCCTAGTTAGGGGCTCTGAGTGTGATGTGTTATTATTATTTTATTATTTATTATTAATATCTAACGCGCAAGGGAGCCCTTTTTTTATAAAAAGCCTTACGACTATGACTTCTTTTTAGAGTGGCGTCACTGTTCGCGTTAAAGGACTCTTAACAAGTTTATTAATTTTTATTTTCGTATAAACTTGTAGCTACAATTGTCATAGAAATCTGCAGGGGTTTTCTAAACTTGAAAACTTTTATTAAACGGCACTTGTAATTGGAATAGGTAATAGTAAGATTGTTACCTGTAAAATTGTAAACTTGTGGGGTTTATTAAACAGCACTTGTATTATTAAACAGCACTTGTAATTGGTACAGTTGTAAGGTTTTTACCTGTAACATTTTTACTATTTGTAAGTTTTATTAAACAGCACTTGTAAAAAAAACTTACAAATATGTAGCTTTTTTTCACAATTGTGGACTTGTAAGTTATATTAAATAGGGCCCTGATCTTATCCTTTGCCTGTCGTAAAGGGCGATTTAGGGAACGTTCGAAAAACGGGCGAATGTTCGTTGAGGAAGTTTTAGTTCAAATATGTAGAGGTCAATTTGATTTCAGAACTGAGAAAGAACTTATTTTCTAAAACACTGATAACGCATCGCACTGCATGAGCTCCCAACTAGCAAATTTTTATATCTAGGGTACCTGAAACACATACGAACAAACCCAGACTTAGGAAACAACTTCGATATCTCGCCGCCGCCGCCGCCCCGCCAGGAATCAAAACAAGTCAAATCCAAAGTTAGCTAGTTGTTGTGATTGTTTTCCCGAAACATAGACATGCAACACACACGGTAGATTACCAATCGATATCAAAACAATATTTCCGCTGGGAATCGATACGAGTCGAATCGAGTTAGCTTATTGTATTACGTTACTGTTCCATATACATAAAGCACGCAAATAAACATCAGAACTCGACATTTTAAAGTTGATTTCGCTGTAAAATCATTGCAAAAGGGAGTAGAATCATTTGACAGAGGGCTCGTTTGGGGGCCTCTCCATTCGACTATATGTCGTAAGGCAAGGCAAACATTTGTTTGCTTGAGCCAATTGGTGGGCACCCTGAACTACCTCGCTTCTCACAGTATAGGATACTTTACCAAATAAGGTATCAATAGCAAATTGGATTAGATGTAGTCTAATTGACTTTCAATAAGTGATATCTATCTCGTATACTATATTGAATAAAGAACTATTTGATTTGATTTGATTTCCGGTTAACCTATATCTAGGAGTGTAAATAATCCTTATTGCGTATAATTACACATTACACTGATATTGTATAAATTACGACCCGTCTAGTGTTCTGTTCACGGCTGATTACGCTCAGCACAGCAATCGTCGGCCGTTATTGCGTTTGCGCAAAGTTATATTATAGATCGCTGGCGGCGAGTTTATTAGAGCAAAAGACATGTTGTATGGTGAAATTTAACAAAAGTGTTGTAAACTACAATACCTTAGATAGTTTAAAAACTATAGCATCCCGCCAAAAACAAAATTTCATTTCAAACCGCAAAATCCCAATTATTCTGTCCTGCCTGAGGGATTTTGGGGATATAAAAAGTAGCCTATTTCCTTACTCAGGTTTGTGACTACCTCTGCAATAAATTTCATTTTAATCGGTTCAGCAGTTTTGGCGTGAAAGCAAGACAGATAGATAGTCAGAGTTAATTTCGCATTTATAATAATAGTATGGATAAAATGCTGATGTTGTTGATGTCGTCGAGAAAAATAAATTCAATTTTATATGGGTGCCTACTGCCTAGTTTTGTAGACAATCTTGAAAAATTACTTGGCTAGTTTTCATATAGACATCATGTACTAGACATCATAGGTATCTTAATTTTGAATTTCAAATGTTTTTATAGTGTAAGGTAAAATGCTGGAAAAACTAGCCTATTTTTTTTTTTTTTCAGGACTGTCTACAGAACTAGGCTATCGGTATCTTCAAACTAATGCTTTTTTCCAAAAAGTAATCTATTTATATATTTAAATTCCAGTCGCATCATGGAGCGCGGATCGTCAGCACCCTGGAGCCAAGTCCTTCAAGAGACGATAGGGGAAAGTAGACTTAATGGAGAGGCCCTTAGGGACTACTTTAGACCACTTGAAGATTGGCTGAGGAGCGAGAACCTCAGGACCGGAGAGTACCTCGGGTGGAGTTATGATGGAGACTATTGCAAGTTCAGGTACTTATAATAATAATAACATCTCACTCTCATCTCTCTACTCTCACAGAGCCCTTAACTAAGAAGAACCTGTATCTAGGGTGCCATAAACATATACAGAGACGAACAACACACCCATTCCGGGAAACAAACATGCATCCGCGTCTCAGTCCACATCACTGCCAACTGAGCCACGGAGCAGTCCTCAGATTCTTTTTTTATCTCTAATAACGAGCTGGAAGGGTGGTAATCACAGGTTTCTTGTAAACTGGAAGAAATCTGCGATCACCAACCCACCTGCCAAGCGTGGTTATTACGGCACACTCCCTCCATCCACAATGTTTGTCTTTTTTACAATCTGTGGAGGAAACCTACCTCTTCAGGTCGAGTAGTGGACCGGACGTCTATTGGTTGTAGAGATGATAACTTATTAGGTTACAAGTAACGACACCGCGGAGTAGAGGCACAAGCACAAGGCGATTGTTTTTAAACGCCTGCACGACCTTATCCGCTTAAAGTCAGCCCGGACATTGCTTGCTATACGTAAACTAGAATTGGAAGACACATCTAGAAATTTATTAATTTATAGATAGTAGAACTTAACTAGGGTTTCAAATGTTGCGTTTTGATTATTCCCGAGCGTAGTAAACTTTGAACCTTGTCCAAAGTGGAATAGCTCTTTACACCCACATTCTATGCTCTACTTTTTACCCCCCATGTGAAAGAATGACGCAACGGCAACCTAATTTATTCAAATATGAATAAAAAAATATTATTTTGTCAACAGTATCGAGACAGCTGGCCTGCAGGTTTACGGAGGCTTCTACAACGCTGCATTCAGACACTATGACGTCACAAGCTTCCTCGCCATTTTGTTTGCGTCCGCCATTACAACGGTTATCGGGTTGCGTTGGCGCTAAAACGGTTTGACACCTGTCAAAAGTATTAACGTACTGGCTGGTTTTGGTTATTGTTTAGAAATGTTTTTTTTTTTATAAGTCAGGCAGGGTTGTGTATTGCAATATTAATTTGTTTATGTTTAGTTATAAAGTACGTATTAAATATTTCTGTACGTAAGATAACTGTTTTTTGAAAATAATGCGAAGGATTAGACACGCAATTCTAGGTAAGTACTACTCTTCATTCGGAAAATGACAAAGTACTTTAATTTTGCTTTTATTACAGTGTGGAGCCTTATTTTTGACATAATGTAACTTACACATAGATAGATAACTTAACGTATCATGAAATAATTTCAGATTATAAAAATTATCTCAGTAAGTAATACTTTTTTATATATATTTACATAGATATATAAAAATACACTAACGTTGATGCATAATTATTGTTTTTTTCTGTTTACCTACGTGCTTATTACTTTTTACATTAAAAATGGATTGTTGGTTTCAATTTCTTGAAGTATGTATTACCTATTAAGATTTTATTTTATTGAGTCGTTTCATAAATATAAGTAAATTTTAAGTAAACAGATCATACATGTAAATATTTAGTAAATAATTTTATGTTAATAATTTCAAAATAATATAAAATTTTATGAATAAATAAATGTGATAACAGGTAAAATAATAGTTTTTCTAAAAGATGGACGAGTTCATCAAATAATCATCATAATTTTTTCTGTCTCACTTACCATAGTAAGACAGAAAGGGAAAGTATGATTAATAAATAAAATCCCTACAAGGGTCAGAGATGCGGGCGATCATAAGAATAATAATAAATTGATGCATTTAGTCCAATTGAACAATTTGTCTTCTCATTATGATCAAAGAATATGTTATAAAGGCTATCAAAAATATTACAATTTCGGTTCTTAATCTTGTCATTTTATGCAATTCCTGGGAAACATTAAACATGAAGCAAATTGTCCTCATATTAAAAAAAAACCTTTTAATTAAAAAAGCCTCACCTAGGGCTCTTGAGTGTGAATGTATTAATTATGATCCCACCAAAAACATTATAGACAAACATTTTATGTGAAAATGGGCTGATAAAATTTTTTTATATAATAAATTGATTAATTACTTTGATTAGTGTCCTTTCTTTTGAAGGAGGGACGAAGGAAAGAATCCAAGTTATACAGGCTCTTTTGAAACATTGATATTGCTACGAACAACCAGACACCTAGCAGTACTAGCACTAAATATACAAAAAGGTCTTGCACCCAGCGGCAGTATTAAAGCATGGACCAATTTCATGATTATAGTTATTACTTAGGTTTAGGTTTAAAGAACTATAATACTCATAATAAGAACATAACAGTTCACTTAAATTAATGAACATAATACTGTACTAAATTCAATATAAAAAAAATTAAAAGGTTAGAGTATATTTTCCAATACATTATCTTATTTATTTACTAGCAAACACGGCGAACTTCGTTACACAACAGAATTAAAGAAACTACTAAACATTTGGCTCTAAAGACTATGTTCTTTTGACTATCCAGAATGGGCATTTTAAAAATAACAAACCACCAACTGTCAAAATATGTAACAACGGAAAATAAAGTACCTTGGGCTACATTATTCGAGTTTAATGGATCCCTAAATATTTTGAAAATCTAATATAGCCTATGTCACTCGGGGACAGTGTAGCTTCCTACCAGTGAAAGAATTTTTGCATATCTGTTCAGTATTTACAGAGCCTATTCGTTACAAACAAACAAATCTTTCCTCTTTATAATATTGGTATAGATAACACCATCTGCCCAAGACAGGGTAGGGTCGAAGGAGGGTAAAAAGGCCTTTGCCCAGCAGTGGGAAAACGTAATAATAATAATATTACACCATCGTCTTAGGCCTAGTATGAAACAATATTATTTCAACTCGCAGACCAACCAAACAAACAAGGAAAGTAAACATTATTGGTGGCAATATTCTATTTTGTCCCCCGAGGGTTCTTAATGTTCCACTCAGTGCACATTCTGCTTCCAATAGACATTGTTGTGGTAATAAATAATATAACAAGACTAACTTATATAACCGATGGGAAACGCAGAGTAGGCAGATCCCCATCAATGTGGTCAGAAGACCTGATAAAGAATGCGGGGAAGGCGCTGCTTGCTTTGTAAGTTTAAATAAAATTCATTTAGTAGTTTTTAGGTGAAAGAGCAACAAAAATCCATACTTTTGCGTTTATAATATTCGTAGGATTTCAGCTCTACATACATTATTATATAAGTAAATCACTAAAATGATCTTTAAGATCTATAATTTGATGATGCCTTTGCCTCTGTTTACGATTGACAAAACTACCATCGACCAAACTTCCTTCCTTGTTTATTGGGCACGAGCTTTCCCGGCTTACTTCGTTACGCCATTGAATATAAGATACTTCAAAAGACTTGGCTCTATAGACTATGTTCTTTTGACTGCCCAGAATGGCCGAATAAAAAACAAACAACAACAACAAACCACCTGTCAAAATTATGTAAACAACGGAAATAAATATTGCACCTTGGGTAAAATTATTTGAGTTTAGGTAAGGATCCCTAATTTTTTTGAAAATCTAATATAGCCTATGACACTCGGGGTTAAAGTAGCTTCCTACCAGTGAAATAATTTTTCAAATCGGTTCAGTATTTCCGGAGCCTATTCGTTACAAACAAACAAACAAACAAACAAACAAACAAACAAACAAACAAACAAACAAACAAATCTTTCCTCTTTATAATATTGGTATAGATTAATAATCCTACTTTCAAGTCTACTCTAATCAACATAAGGTTGAAAATCGATTGGATCATGAAATGCTAGGACAGTGGACTGAGTAAACTTGATAAAGGTATGTTGACTGTTATTTTAGGTTTGGATTTTGCTTCTGCAACGAGTAACCCCTGAGATTAGAGGGTTTAATTTTAGAACGATAAAAATAAAACCAAGAACATATGTACTTTTCAAATTATACTACTTAGAGAAGTTTCCTGACAAGGCAATAATGTAGAGAAGGGATTTAGAACATCATGCAAATTATACTCAAAAACTTGCCTGGAGAATATAGTTTAAAAAATTGCTTGAGTCTGATTGTTTTTTTTTTTGCAATGGTGTGATGTTTTTAATAAAAAGGCCAATTTTAACCTTTTCTTTATCCATTTGGCTAGACTGAATCCCATATTAATAATACTATTCAACCACAAATAATATTTAAATAAAAGTAAAGAGAAAGTCAACCAAATTTAAATTAATGGTCTTCACTCAGAAATGAATGGTTCACAAGGGATCAATTTTCATTGGTTTAGAAATCGGATAACATCGATGGAGTTAAGCAAATGTGTTGAGTAAAGCAAATAAATTAGATGCAGTTGGCCTTCGATATCATTAGTTTTGGGGCCATAGAAAGAGAGATTTTGCTTCTGATATATTTTTATATCAAAAGGTGTAATGGAAAAAAAAAAACTAATATTGTCATGAAATTTGTAGAAATTTGTTGTGCTTTTTAGTTTAGTAAAAATTGTCAAAGCAATAAAAACACATAAATGCTAATTTGCTCGTACAAAGAGGAAAAGTTCTCAATCGTCTAGCTAGACTAAAGGGAGCTACAAAACTAATGATAGATGAAGAAAAGGTTTTTATCTCACACGACCACCAGAGCTAAATGAACCGAATATTGTTCCAGCTAGATGAATTAAGACTATTAATACCAAATGTGGCCCCTGTTCCCCTATTTGTTGACCATTTAGGTCAACAATACGTACTAAGTATTCAACTCAATTCGCTATTTCAAAACTAAATCGCCAACCGCTCCGCTACCCGCACCTTACCTAGCCCCAATAGCATCCCGCTAACATACGACACATCTATAAACAAACTAGCAACCCCAGGGGCTGCACTGGCCGGCGCCGACTATCTGTCGCCAGTAGTATTGACTTCACACAGCCACCTTCTACGCAGTTCTGCCTCCCTGGTACATGTGGGTCTCTCAGATAGGTGTGTATTATTAGGCGTTATAGCGATAGTTGTAGTATTAGAGTGGTATTCCGATATGAGTTCATAAAACTTGTATTGGATGCTTGCGGTCCCATACACAGCTGTGAGGGAGATCTTTAGAACTATATCACTCCGCTCACGGAAATGTATGGAAATGGGTGCAGATCTGTACCCAAGTTGAGTGAGAGCAGAGAAGTTACGTCGATGTTGGACGAAATTAGTTTTTTTTTATACTGAAAGTTACAAGAGATCTAGATTTATCTAGCAACGCAGTTACGCATCTGTTAGTATCAACTAATTAACGCGCCTATGTGAGAGCCTTTGATTTGTAGAAGCTATTTTTAATAGCGTTTTTGGTTTGAATAAGATTCTATAGCTTATTATAGCTGAAAAAAAACATAAGTATTGAATGTTAATGGCTAAAATACTTAATAAACACCTCATTATTTTAAGTAAGGTAAGTGATACTAAGTAAACATATACGGCTCTACCACAAAAAGTGTTAAACCTGGTCTAAATCACTAGACTAGGTTTAAACCACTAATTCCTCATACAAAATCGCGATTTAGACCGGTCTAACTTTTTTGTGGTAAGGGGGATAGTTTTTTTATAAGCAGAATATTTAAAGAGCTTAGTAAAAAAAAACATTACTGAAATTGTTTAGAACTGATTTTTAAACAAGAGAATAAATAAAAATAAAAATACTGTGAGTACTTAAATAAGTTTAAAATTCGTATAGTCGTTAAATACCTTAAACGAACTATAAAAGTCACGCAACAGAATTCTTTGTTGTAAAAAGTATTCCTATTTTGGAATCCGAGTTCTACGCATAGGTTAACCGTAACAATAACATAAAAGGAATATCCTACAATATTTAATGTGCTCCACATTCCACGCTCCCTAATACTGTTAACTTTACATTCAATTATGTAATATAGCTTTTGTGTTGAAGGGGATAAGGGTGAGGATGCATAGTAGTTTAATATTGACAGCATCAATTCAAAATTTCCGTAGTTAGTTTGTATCCCGACTGCCTGTGGGATGAACGTGCTTACTAAATTCTGGAACCCTGGTAGCTGTGAGATGTTTTTGTGAACTATGTGACTAAAAACTGTGTTTTTGTTTGGTTTTTGTGTTTTAATGGTTTGTAGCTAATTTAATACATAACAGTGGCGGTGTCATTTAGCGTAACACTTTTGTTTATGGTCTTGTGCGCAATACACTACCAAAGAACAAGAACTTTTTTGCACTACAGAATCACTGGAAGTGTTACGCTGAACGAGACGGTGAATTTTTTTTGGTGTAGTTTTAAGTACACCTTAAATATAAAAAAGTTTTACATTAGAGCTAGTTTAATAATGGAATTTCAGTAATACTCAAAAAAGTACCTGGTTTTTAAATTACCTTTTAGTTACGGATTCAAAATATTATAAAATTATGCTCCCATAAATAACAGAAACATTTGTATGAAAGTTATTCAAATAATTGAACCAGTATCTAAATATGTCGTGGTAAAGTGTAAGGCGAACCACTTAACTACATCCAACTCTACTATTCATCATGCATTTACAATATTGAGAAATTTAATTTTATTACTGTTACGTACGACACGGTAACATTTTGGTACCATCTCTTTGTTGCCTAAAGTGGCTTTTAGCAACGCTTAATAAATTCCTAAACCTAAAAGCTATAATAGAGCATTAAATACTAAGCAAGATTGTCTAATCTAAACTGAATCACATTTTTGAAAAGTATTTTTAATATTTTCAATACATGAAATTAAAAAGAGAGATTTAAGAGCCAGTTTACCACGATGCTAGCGCCATTCGCGAAAAAAATTTATATCTTCTAAACTAAGGCAAATATCAAAAATGTGGCACAGTATGACACTAGATAATCTTGATTAGTATTTTTTGAGCCCAGTAAAGTAGTTCTAAGTATAAAGAACAAAAAAAAATAGATTATTGCCAAAAGTGGCCACTTTTAGCAACACTCTGTAGCTTTCTTTGGTCTTTAACCTAAAAGCTATACAATCGTGCCCTAAATACTAGACTACATTATAAATAAATAATTAAATTGGAGTCAGATCAAAATAATATATTAACTAAAGAAATTAATAAAGTTTGTATACCTACAAAGTAGCAAACAAAATAAGTAATTTCTAAAGATCTAGTGTCATACTGTGCCCGATTTTTGATATTTGCTTTAGTTTAGAAGATAATAATTTTTTCGGGAATGGCGCTAGCATCGCTGTAAACTGGTTCTTAAAGTCCGCGCCAGCTAAGTCAGCGCAACTGAGGGCGCCACTGACGTATGACGTACTTCAACTGTCATTCAAAACAAATTGTTATTTGACTGACTGATGGCAAATTGGTTCATATTTTGACCGCGCGCAGATTTATCTGGCACACACTCTACATTCTCAGACAGAGGCACCAGCTCAAGAGCCGGACCCACATTTAGCCGAGTTTATGCTTTATATTACCAACGTTACAAGGGGCCAGCTTGTCGCCGCGGTTATAACGTCCACTACTGCGGCAGGGACCAACGACTTAACGTGCCTTCCGAAGCACGGACTTGTCTTACTTTTCATTCATCTCATTTTTCATTCTTCTTAATCCACCAATTAAAAGCTGCAGTATTCCGTATGTAAAGACGTTTGTAGCTAGCGTTTTTAATCACCTACTTATTATAGACATTGAAGACGCTTTATTGCATGTAGTGTAAGATGTAGTTAGGATTCTGAACTGACATAATAATAGACCGATAAGTAGCAATCAGTTAACGATTTCCTTTCCAACCGGTCCATCTACTGATTTGTCGAATACTCAAGATAATATTTTCTCACGCAGTTCTTTGACTTTGCAAGTTTAATATACCTCTTTAAAGATAAGGTAAGTTGACTATCTTCAGAAAATAATTTAACATTAACATTCCGCATTCGAAAACCATTGCCTGTTTCTGAAGACCCAAACAGTACATGCCCTTAAACGTTCTTATGGACATATATTTCTTACAGATCACATTCAATATGTATCTGGTTCCGTTGGACCCCTTGTGCAAGTCGATAACTTTTTGTCACAATAATTTAGACCCCCTCCGCCACCGCCGCCTCCGTAGCTCAGTGGCGTAGCGCGTCGCGCCTTTGATTAGGGCACGGAAGGTTTTAGGTTGGATTCCCGCACAAAACACCACATATTGATTTCTCACAAAAATCACGTTGTGGTTGTTTTCGGTTGGATAGGACATTGCAGGCTTGAATCACCTGATTGTCCGAAAAGTAAGATGATTCCGTGCTTCGGAAGGCACGTTAAGCCGTTGGTCCCGGCCGCAGTAGTGGTCGTTATAACCGCGGCGACAAGCTGGCCCCTTGTCACGTTGGTAATAAAAGCATAAACTCGGCTAAATGTGGGTCTGGCTCTTGAGCTGGTACCTCTGCCTCACCCTCCGGGGAATAAAAGGCGTGATATTATGTATGTAATTTAGACCCCCGCCTCGTCTCTCGTGCAACGTTGGGTACCCACCCAACGTTGCATCCATCCGTGCATCCACTACTGCACTTGTAAACTACTGGCGTAAACAATTAAATAATCTACATAATACGTAGTTAATTAATATACGATATCATTTGTAAATAATGAATCTAGTTCAGAGGAAGCCCGCACTGATAACTATAGAACACTTGTTTATAGTATTATGAACACAGAGAAATAAACCAACTTCCCTGAGATTTTTTTATAAACAAGAACATTGAACAGAATTAGGTGATAGGGTAGTAGACTTAATAAATATTGTGATTTGAATGAGAATAATCGCGAAAATCAATACCCAATAAAAATTTTTTCGCAAAGCAAATATCCAGCCAGTATGTGTTTCAGAAAACAAAAAAGTAATCTTCATAATTACAAAATTGGAATTTTATGTTCTTTTGTGCGTAATTTTTTTTAAAGAATTTATTTGTAACCAGACAGATCTTATTTGTATCTGTTAAACAGATACCTAACCAAGAAGTTAATGCATTAACCAAGTGACAAATGCTTTATGAGATTTCTAGCTGGAAAGATATAAATAAATACAAATAAGTAACTACGTAGTTTTTTTAAAATACAATTTAATTATAAGTAAGTGGTTATAATCAACGTTATACTAGGCTCTATCTTTTAGATACTACCAAAATAAGTCAAATTTTGGATAGTCACAATCAAAATTTGCATCTGAATATATTACAAATAATAAATCCTCTAAAATTACCTTGTCAACTACTGTACTCAAACAAAATGCGGTTCGGCGGATGAGGCCCATTCCGAACCCCTCTATCATCTAAAACAACAGTTATAGTTATAGTCCTGACAAAATATAGAGACATGTTGCCAATTGATTAATAGTTCTTGTATGGGTCTCTAATTTTAGGGTTCATCAGTTCTGTCCCAAAGGGCAGACTGTTGAAAATCAGGCTGTTGATTGTATCGTACTTATATTAACGCGAAAGTTTGTAAGTATGTATTGATGTGGGGTGCCTGGAAGAAATCGCTTTTAGCCATAAGGGCGCCCATTGCATGCAAATTAAATTTGTTTGTAGTTTAATAATGAAGTCTTGTATCTTGTATACTTTGTTTGGAATTAAGTGTATTATATTCTATTCTATGTTTGTTACTTTTTCACGTAAAACGACAGACTGTATTTTCATGAAATTAATGTAATGAATGTTCAGATTATATTATGCCGTTTGAAGGGAATTTGTGCTAGCGATGCAGCGGGGTGCACACTCACTAGTTAGAAATAAAATACATTTATATCATTCATTAATTACAATCGATAGACGTCCACTGCTGGACTAGCCTTCCCCACAGTTTGCCATACCGAGCCGACCGGTCTAGCGCTACCTTACCGCAACCTTTCTTCTTCTTCTTCTTCTTTTCCTGTTATCCCTAGCGGGGACATAGGGCTTCCAGAATTACCGCAACCTTTACCGACATCTAATCACCTTGTGGGGGACCAGAAATATGACAAGAGATGACCAAAAAAAGGAAGTCAGTTGAAATAATTTTAACAAATAAATGATTCCATTCAATTCTATTTTTGAATCCACAATTTCTTTTTCAATGCCATTCCTTCCATTCATGCCAAGATACAGGTCAACGGCTTTATGCACTACATAAAGTTTCGAGTCCCGTCTTTGAATGTTTCATATTTGAAAATGGACTTTATTAGCTGGTGATAAGGTCCCCAGTGGTAGGGCTGGTGGGTCATACGTGTCATAATTGTCACATCCTGTCATAGCAATTGGAGATCGCGTGCGAATCGAAGCGTATGAATGTGCGCACGATTGTAACTGGAGAGATAGATAAAGGATTATCTATGCTACCTAGGCTACCATCACACGGCAAACTTGAGCAGTAAATAAGATTTCAGGTGAATTTTATGTTTTTTAGACTAAATACTCTAGTTTTAAGTGGGGTAATACAAATGGATCAAAAATGTATTTATTCTGACCTTGCTGCTTCATTTAAAATCACTCCCCCTTACCACAAAAAAGTTAGATCGGTCTAAAATCGCCAATTTGTATGACGAACTAGTGATTTAAACCTAGTCTAGTGATTTAGACCCGGTTTAACTCTTTTTGTGGTAGAGCCTACTATGTTCAGAAAAAGCTTTATCTCCCAAATATTAATAAATAAATAATAGAAATTCTCTAAAAAAATGGAATAGGAAAGAAATAAAGCAATGAGAGGCATCGCTAAAAGTTTCTTCCAGGCGACCCACTTAATATTAGTCAATAATGATCAACATTTTCCAGATTCATTCAGAAATCGTAAACACGTAGATTAATTGGAAAACGGAGTAATAAAAATAAACAAAAGCCGACCTAAGACATGTAGCAGAAGTCTTTGGGATTTCATTCAGAAATTTTTAAATCATATTAACATACAAGCTGACACGGCAAACTTCGTGCCGCCCTGCATTCCGAATTTTCGAGAAGAGAGAGATTCTATAGCCTATGTCAACCGGGGATAGTATAGCTTTCCAACAGTGAAATAGGTTTTGCAATCGGTTCAGTAGTGTCGGAGCCTATATTCAATGCAAACAAACAAACAATCAAATCTTTCCTTTTTTAATATTAGTATATATTTTATCAAAGTAACCAACTCAGTAGGTTCGTAGGTACTTCGACTGCTCCGTAGCTCAGTTGGCAGTGATGTGGACTGAGAAGCGGGTGCACCTGGGTTCGATTCCCGGTGGGGCAAATATTGATGTGATGAATATCGATGTTTGTTTCCCAGTCTGTACATGTTTCGGGCACCCTAGATACAGGTAATACCTAGTTATGGGCTCTGAGTGTGATGTTATGTAACCTAATTATTAATTAAAAATCCCGAACCCGGAGCTCCTATGCCACAGTCAACACTGACTGTCAACAGAACTAGGCGTCCTTATCAAAGCTCCCAAACTCATAAAAACACTTACCCGGGCTCTTCAACCAAATGCTTTATCAAAAATTTTATTCATAAAAAGCTACTGAACGAGCTATCACTAGTAACTTAAGGCGGGGCATAATTCTAAAATGTAAGCTTTTAATAAAATAAAGTTAACTGCCAGTGGATTAGCGATCTCATTTATGGCCGTTTATTTTTTTATGGAAATTCAGTTAGTCGACTTAGTCGCCTTTTACGACACTAACGGCGACAAAATGAGATGGTAGAATTAGATTCCGCCCCGACACGGCACAAGCATAAACATATTCATGAATAATATATTAAGTAAAAAAAAATAGAGATAAATTGTAAAGTAGAGTTTGTTACCCCTTTCTTCTCTATGCTGTAAAATCATTGCGAAAGGGAGTAGAATCATTTGACAGAGGAGGGCTCGTTTGAGGGCGTCTACAGGCGACCATTGTCGTAAGGCAAGGCAAAAATTTGTTTGCCTGAGCCAATTGGTGATCACCCTGAACTACCTCGCCTCTCGCAGTATAAGATTATAGGATACTTTACCAAATAAGGTATCAATACCAAATAGATTAGCCTAATTGACTTTCAATAAGTGATATCTTGTATCTTAAGTATGTAAAATAAATCATTTTTTACTTTTGACTTGACTTTTATTATTGTACTTGTCTCAACCTAAAGTCAAATATCGCTAATTTGATAAAGAAGCATCGCCTTAAGCTCCTATCACACGCTCTCCCGCATTAAATTCAGCGTCCCAATTCATGGCATCCTGGTGTCACAGGCTTGTCAGAGTTATTTGACCTCGGTGACGACGTGACGATGATGGGAGGACAGATGGGAATTATGCAACAGCTGCTGCTTTCCTAGTACCTAGTTGATTTTAATCACAGTTATGAAATTTTGACCCAGATATTGCCTTGCAATATAAGACGACACGTAATTATTGATTTAAGTCTGTGTGTTATTCTAAATTTTTGAAAATATTTCATAGCCTATTTCTCATCAGGGATGAGTAGGTTTCTAATGGAGAAGCTTTTTTTTTAAATCGGTCTAGTATTTTGGAGCCTAATTATAATAATAACTAGTCGACCCGGCGAACTTCGTACCGCCTCACCTATTACTATCTTGTGCATGTAATAAACTTATAAACCTTCCTCTTGGATTACTCTATCTAATAAAAAAACCTCATCAAAATCCGTTGCATAGTTTTAAAGATATAAGCATACATAGGGACAGACGCGGGAAGCGACTTTGTTTTATACTATGTATTGATGATAACGCATCAAACTCAGAGCCCCTTACTAGGATTAGCCTGTATCTAGGGTTCCCAAAACATATACCGAGACGAACATTACCTACACCCAGACTGGAAACAAGCATTGATATTCATCATAAAAATGTTCGCCCCGACGTGAATCGACCCCAGGTACACACGCATCTCAGTCCACATTACTGTTAGCCAACTGATCTATGGAGCAGTCAAATCCTATTCGAATCAAACTAACAAATAATTAAGATTTCCTCTGTGTCATTCCTTTACGTTTAAGCTTTCAGGGCCATCTGAAAACCAGCGCTGGAAACCGGGCAACCAGTTCCCAGCATTCGTTGAGATGGCACCTTTTGTTTCTTTAGCACAAAATTTTATATTTAGGTATGTTCAAACTTCGTTTTAACTAAAGAACAATAAAGACTTTTGTATTTTCAAAAGCTCTGAAGATCGTGCCTGTCTTCTTAGCTTTTACGCTCTTAAAGCATTAAGTCATGTCATGTGTGAAAGACAAAGTAAGTAGCGATGTGTTTTGAACATTTGAAAAGCTACCGATCAGTTTTAAGAAGTATAGAACATTTTTTTTAGTAAAATCATATAATGTATTACTAGCTGTGCCCCGCAGTCTTAACCGCGGTTTATTACAAAAAGTAGCCTAATGTGTTAATCCTGGCTATCAGCCAACTTCATACCAAATTTCATTGAAATCACTCCAGCCGTTAAGACATGAAGAAGTAACAAACATACACACAAACTTTCGCGTTTACAATATTAGCGTGATAACATTATAACGCATTGGTAGGGCCCTGTGATTTTTTTTTTAATGATCTTGTGACGATAGAAGCTCATAAATGAACTATTGGTGATTATTTGCTTGTTAACTGATCTTTGCAAGCAATAAAAGCATTGTATCTTTTTTTTAGATAGCCTAATTTGTGTCCCACTGCTGTTTCCACGTGTCCCTTTTCTGTGCCACCTGAATCCAGTCGGATAGATAGGAATCGATAGCATCCCGCTATCTCTTGTATCTTATGATAACTTAAAAATTTCTATTCTTTTCAGACTTATCAAGACAAAAACATGCAAGTAAAAAACAGAAATCAAACAAAGAAGAGAATCAAATAGATTAATGAACAATAAAAATGATACCTCCAATAAATGTGAAAGTGAACAAATATGAACTGGTGGTAAAATGGTGCATTGTGGTAGTGGTGGTGATGGGGGAGGCAGCGGCGTTGACTGGTCCCAACGTGTGCTTGGAGAAACAGAAGTTAGTATATTTATAAGGAATGATAATTAATATTGAGATAACGAGAAAAAGGATTAAATATATATTTCTCTCTCTCTATCTCTATTCCCGTTACTCCTCCGTGGAGCCTAGGGCCGTCGGAAGATGTCTCCATCGCTGTCGTTCTTGGGCCAGGTCCAGCAGTTCCTCCCATGAGTAGCCTATCTGTCGAGCTTCGGCTATGACGGACCGCTTCCAGGTGTGTCTTGGTCGCCCTGGCCTCCTAGAGCCACCTGCAGGCCAATTTAGGGCTTGTCTGTGGACATAACTATTTTTAGTTCATAATTTTTATCCGAAAGATTGTCTACAGTAAAAATAGGCTTCTGCCATAGATCGCAAGACAAAATTTATTAAAAAGGGAATTTGTCCCAAATTTAATAAAAAGCAGGATGCTGCTCGTCCTTCAGGTGTCCCCTTAAGTCTCTTTTCTCAACACCGATTGGAGGAGATGATGGGGTGGTATTCTATGCCGCCACCAACCTGTCTCTGACAGTTGTAAAACAAGAAATTAGAGTTAAGATGAAACTAATGGTTTTGGACTGACGCTTCTTTATACGTTCACACCGTACGAAAATCATCAAAACCTAAGAGCGTATTCACGTACAAAGCTGGTAACAAGCACCTTGTTTGCGCTGGTTCAAAAATGTTATGGAAAATACCTGCGCTGAAATTCGCGCTGGTACAAGCGCGCAGGTATTTTCTATACAAATCTTCAAACCAGCGCAAACAAGCGCTTGTTATTAGCTTTGTACTTCTTTTATTTTTCAAAATATTTCTCAAAATAGGCTACAAATCAAGGATGAGGATTGAGGAATAATGAAATTGCAATTTACAGATACAATATAACAAAACGCGTCAAGTACCGGGCTCCGATGTCGGTGAGGACGTACGAGTGGTGCCTGGCCATGCCGCCCCGCTGCTCCCGCTGGCACACGGAAATGAGGAACCTCACCAGGCTTGAAGTTAGTACCGTTTAATAGCTTAGTAGTAGAGACTAGGTCCTTGTTTAACCCCGGGCCGTAGACTTCGAATGAAGGTAAGCCGCACACGAGTTACATCGCAAGGGAGAAGTTTCGGTCCGCCAGTTCCCGGTGAGTGATGTTAGGAGCGAACGCGCAGCACGGATGCGGATAAAGCTATGCACAATACGTATCGGATAAGCTAGAACATAACTCTTAGTACTAAAACTAATATTCACAGTCTGTGTTTTGTGAACTGTGAACATGAACAAGCCATTTTGATTCTGACTAAAAATTATCCAGGTTCGATCCGTTTTATACTCCTTAAAGCGTATGCTCTCTGTTGTCAAGTCGGAACTCAACTGTATAACAATCTGGACATATTAACAATGTTCAGTTCGAGTATAAAGGGAATACCATACCGGACTGTTAAGTTACGTCGAAATTGGAGAAAGATGGCGCCTAAAGAAACGATACATATTTCTAGATTATCAACAATATTTTGGTCTAATACTCACCGTAAAAATGGGTGAAGTCGACATCATCATCTGAACCGAAAGACGAGCACTGCTGGGTAATAAGGCCTTCCCCACAGATCGACAAAATGAACAGTCTCGTAGCAATACTCATTCAATGCCCTCCTCGCGCAACCTTAACTACCTAGATTTATAGAAAATCCTGACTTTTATTTTTCAGACTGAGGAGCGAACGGCCGACGTGGAGGTTTGCTGTCCAGGATACAAGATAAAGGACATCTCCTGCATTCCCATATGCCCCCATGGGAAGACTGGTCATAACTGCTTATTGGGTAAAACATTAGCTTTGCCTATACAAGTGCGCTTTCCTGTTCATCATGCGTTTTCCTCTGATGCAAATTTTGATGATTTATATATATGTTTGTTTCCTTGGTCTGAGTCTCAGGTCTGAGTGTATTTGTTTGTCTCTGTATGTGTTTCGGTTTCGGTACCCCTAGATACATTTTTACCTACTAAGGGGTTCTGAGTGTGTAATATCATTGATTAAAGTCCCAAAAAGGTATCTGTTATAATTTTAAACACAACAAAATACTGACTCTGTTTGCATTTCGATTAAAGTGATCACCATCAAAAGCACAGTTAGCTTTGAATTAAGGCCATTGTTGACACGCTGTAAAAACAATTAGTCCTATTAAAGACGTGATGAAAGATATACAAGTAATGAAACGTTATTGTATAAAGACCTGTTTTGAGATTATCATATCTCAAATCATTCTTTAGATGCAAAAAAAAAAAAAGAGAAACATAAGATTAACCTTGACAAATTTTAGCGCCAATTAGTTTGGTTTGCGAAAAACCTGTACTAACAAAAACTTTTAATTATAATTAGGCAAAATCGTTCGAATGCTGAAGTGCAATTTAACCGACTTCAAAAAAGGAAGTTGTCAGTTTGACCTGAATGTATAATTATGTATGTATGCATCTATATGTCCGCGATTATCTGGAATTTGGCTGAACCGATTTTGATACGTTTTTCACAGATTTGTTACATTCAGGAGAAGGTTTTAGTACCAAGTTTAACCGACTTGAGAAAAGTGGAAGTTCTGAGTTTATGTATGTGTAAATTAATCGAAGGCAGGTCTCTTTTTGTAAAAAAGAAAAAAATACTATTACCTCTGTGCTATTACTAGGTATATAAAAGCCTGAGCGAACTTATGAGCCAGTTTACAGCGATGCTAGCGCCATTCTCGAAAAAAAAAAAAACTTCTAAACTAAGGCAAATATCAAAAATGTGGCACTGTATGGCGCTAGATAATCTTGATTAGTATTTTTTGAGCACAGTAAAGTAGTCATAACTTAAAAGAACAATATTATAAACAGATTGTTTAGCAACAATGAAGTGGCCACTTTTAGTAACACTTTGTGACTTTCTTTGGTCATTAACTTAAAAGCTATACAACAGTGCCCTAAAAATACTAGGCTACATTATCTAGTGTCATTCAGTGCCACTTTTTTGATTTTTGCCTTAGTTTAGAAGATAATATTTTTTTTCGAGAATGGCGCTAGCATCGCTGTAAACTGGCTCCTAAGTACTTTACTCTTTAGGTAGCTATAACCAAAATGGCCGATTGAAAAGGGTATTATTATTGCAGACTGTCCTCCTAACAAGTGGGGACCTAACTGTGCTTACGAGTGCAAGCCCTGCCTACCCCCCAGTGCCTGTTCACCGCTGAATGGTGACTGCGTTTGCCTCGATGGATGGCAAGGTGAGAGGTGGGTCACGTTGTTTTATTAATATTATATTGCTAACTAGCTGTCCCGGATAACTTTTTACGCCTAAAAATATAAGTTAACACACTAGATATTTTTTTAGCTTTTGTTCATCAGGGATGATGTAGAATTGTAATGGTGAACTAATTTTTAAAATCGGTCCAGTAGTTTCGGAGCCTATTCGATGCAAACAAACCAACAATCAAATCATTCCTAACAATATCCATTATCAATATATATAAAACTCTTCCGTTACTGACTGACTGACTGACTGACTGACTGACTGACAGACAACGCAGAGCCGAAACTACTGGGCGTACAAAGCTGAAATTTGGCATGTAGGTTCCTTAGGGAGTGTAGATGAGCACTAAGAAAGGATTTCCCGAAATTCCCACAGGAACGGGAAAAAACGGGATTTTTGTGTTTATGATAAATCTGCGCGGGAAATACCGCGGGGCAGCCTCTAGTTATATTATAAAGTATGGATTTAAATAACTTAGGTTAAAAAGCAGATTAGATTAAAATATAAAAAGTAAGTGTAACACTAATACTTTCTAGATGTACCTACCTATACTACTAAGATAACATGATTTTTTATTTTATTTTTCAGTTGTGAATTCCGCATGTCGACCAGCACAACAACACAAAGAGCCGAAATACTAACAACAAGTACACCACCTACAGTAATAGTTGAAAACACAACACATTCCACAAAATTGAAAAATAAAAGTTTTACAGAAATTATTACAATCAGCACTAGTTCTTCAACTGTAGAATCGACCACACCAACATTCTCAACTTCAGAAACAGGGCAAATGTCTGAAATAACAGAAGCAACTACGCCTTTGACTTCAGAAACAACAAAAACTGACATATTTGATACGAGGGACTCTACAAAACCAATTGTTACAACAACTTCCGGAACCACAAAGATCTCAACAGAAAAAGAGTCAATTTTATATCGTGTACCAATATTATCAGCTACAACACAACAACCAACAGCCAAGTTGATCAACTCGTCTAAAGTTGAGACAACGACTTCATCACCGAAGACATCAACTGTTTCTACAATAGTTACAAAACCTGTAACAGAAACACCAAAAGACGAGACAACGAGAAAAACCGAAGCAGTGTCAAAATTTCCAACAACGTTGAAATTCAAGCCGAAAGAGATATGGATACGACCGGCCACAAAAGGTGAATCATCCACGGAAACTAGAACCAGACAAGATACTCATACAAGGCACAGGAACGCAACTAAAATAGAGATAATATCAATAACAACACCTCGAACGATATTGGTCTCTATAATACCATCATCGATTTCATATTCGTTGCACAAAAAGATTACACTGTCAAGCACCCTATATCATACACCAATTCAAATAACATCTCAAGAGGAGCCAGCGGTCACTGAATCTTTATCAACTAGTGCTTCTACACCCAGTCATATAAAATCAGAAAGCACTAAATCTTCAATAAGTCATTCGTCAACATTATCAGTCAGAAAAACAAGTGAAAGTTCAAAGAATCATACAACTTTGTTCAGTAGCACACAATCTGCGACTATTTTACATGTCCAAAACAGCACTAATAGCATGTCAAGCACGAACGGTACGGACTATTCCTCCTCTTCTCTAACACTCGCACCTACTGTTCTAACAACGAAATTTAACGATTCAATGGTTCTTGACAAAACTACAGAAAAAACTATACTAACTACCGCAGAAACCACAATTCTAAAGTTAGTTACGACGGAAACGAGTCAAATAGAAGCGACTACAAGAACTAATACATCTAATTCGACTGTAGTTGAAACTAATCTAACACAAATACTTACTAACGCGGGCAATGCTGATGAGACTAACAAAAGGACAACGCAAAGTGAAGAAATCTTTCCTATTTTGACAGAACCAGAGCACATAACTGCTATAGCGACTGACAAAGCACAGGAGAGGACCTCAGTGGATCTGATATCAGTGCTGAGTATTGCTGGAGGAGTCATGTTCGCAGTTATCACTGTTGCAGTGATAATAGTCATGATTGAACGGTGTAGAAGGCCGAGGTACGAAGATGTGAGGAAAATGGACACTATTCGTATGAAGGTCCTGATGGATGAAGAAGATTTGCCTCCTCCGTATGTTAGAAGCATCTTCCATACTCCTTTGCCAGGTTGGTAATGTTTGATGAGATTGTCACAATAACATATCTCTGAGAGTCAACGGGGTCATATTAGAACTAGAACTAGACACAAAACTGATAATTATATTTTTAAGAAGGCTTCTGAGAACTTCCTCTGTTTCGAAGTCGGTTAAAATATAGGTAGGTACTTACTTAAAACCTAAACCTTCTCCGAAATGTAAGAGATCAAAACCGCATCAAAATCGGTTCAGCCAAATGCTGAATAATCGCGGACAAACGTATAGGTCAAACTGAGAACCTCCTTCATTGAAGTCGGTTAAAAATTATTAGTAACGAGCTTTCCCGGCTTACTTCGTTACGCCATAGAATATAAGATACTACAAAAGACTTGGCTCTATAGACTATGTTCTTTTGCCCGCCCAGAATGGCCGAATAAAAAACAAACAACAACAACAAACCACCTGTCAAAATATGTAAACAACGGAAAAAATATTGCACCTTGGGTTACATTATTTGAGTTTAGGTAAGGATCCCTAATTTTTTTGAAAATCTAATATATCCTATGACACTCGGGGTTAATGTAGCTTCCTACCAGTGAAATAATTTTTGAAATCGGTTTAGTATTTCCGGAGCCTATTCGTTACAAACAAACAAACAAACAAACAAATCTTTCCTCTTTATAATATTGGTATAGATAAAATAAAAAAAAACTAGTAAGAATTAGTATCAATATTTTGAATCAGCAAATATCGGCCCATTAGCTCAGTTGGTTAGAGCGTCGTGCTAATAACGCGAAGGTCGCGGGTTCGATCCCCTCATGGGCCATATTACTTTTTTTTTTTGTTTTCAGAACCACCTGTTGGAGAAAAATGTCATTATCAACCAATTTCAACTTTGGACCGGAATTTGAAACAATTTATGAGGCCAGTAGTAGTACAAACAATATCTCCGATAATGATTGAAAACTTTAGAGGTAAGTAAGTGATATTTTTTAATCTTTTTCAATTCTTATTATAACTAAACTACAGTTAACAATTTTTTTTTCTTATTTTACAGGTATTTTAGAGTGCCACTACGACCACTTGCCACGAAGAAGTCACGCCTTCGATTCCTCTCAGTGCGACCTGCGCTGCTCGCTAGCGCCATCTGTTAGCAGTGCTACGGAACCTCTATGTTCGCGCGCCACCTCAATGATAGATGCCATAAAATGTGAAGCCAAACTTGATGAAATTGATTCGACTACTTCGGAGCCTTTGTATGCTGAAATACCAGCATGGAGACCACCATCAGAGCATGCCATTGAAGTGATGAACATAAATGGGGAAGCTTGTACGGAATTATGACAGAATTTGGTGTAAAAAGAAAAAAAAAATTCATCGGTAGTGTCACTACTTGCTCACAGATGGCGTTAGTTACTAGTTATGTTCGTGCTATGTGTTTGAATTGATGTGTTGAATATTTAGGCCAAAGAGAGATTACGCATAACATTTTATTTTGTAAGGAAATTAATAGATTTAAGAATTAAATAAAATTAATACGCTACTGTAAAGCTGATATTTTATTTATCTAACAACATTTTTTTACAATGTTAAAAATTATATCCCATGGTACCTACCATCACAAGTAAGTAAGTGAGTATATAATTTTGGATTACAGTTGGTTCATCATCATCTTCATTTCAGCCGTAGGACGTCCACTGCTGGAAATAGGCCTCCCTCAAGGCTCTCCATCTGTACCGATCGCAGGTGGCCTGCATCCAGCGTGGACCCGCAGCCTTGCGCAGATCATCCGTCCATCTGGTCGGTGGACGTCCTACGCTGCGCTTGCCGATCCGTGGTCTCCACTCGAGAACTTTTCGGCCCCAGCGGCCATCTGTTCTGCGGGTTGCAGTTGGTTAATAATTATCAACAGGATGCCCTTATCGTTAAACTACTTGCATTATAATAATCCTAATTACGAAACAAATCAAGCTGCCACCAAAGCTTTTTTTTAATGTCATTAATAAATTAATAAATAAAATAGGTAACTTTTTTATAAACGTATTTTTTTCTTACGAGAATACGCGTCCACTTAGTACCTATGGTGGGCCCAAATTCTCAGTTTCACACTGGCTACCTATCTCGTTTTTGTAAGTATCAGGGTGCATTTACGTACAAAGCTGGGCTGGTTACAAGCGCTTGTTGGCGCTGTTCAGAAAATGTATAGAAAATACCTGCGCGGACATGGATGCTTGCTGTAAGGTTGTTAAGACCTCACAGACCTCACAACAGAATTAGTTCGTGATTAGTACCCACAGTGATTGGGGATCAGACCAGAACGAAATATTAATGATTTAATCTGATCCCTTAAAAGAGGGATCAGTCCGGAACAAAAACTAATTCAAATAAAAACTGATCCCAGGGATCTGTTTTAAGGGATCAGTCCGGAATGACTCGTCCAGATACACGCCTCATACATACATATACGCGCCTCTCACACAGCAGTCCAGTTTTTTGCAGGAACCCGTTTGTGATCTTTTTTATATGCTAGCGTTTACACGAGCATCCCGCCTACTAGCATATAGGTACATAGGTACATAACACATTCGCCATCAAGCGGGATCCTATAATTTCTTTTTTCCAAAAAGAGACCCGCCTTCCACACACAAACATAATCTGAGAACTTCCTCTTTTTAGAAGTCGGTTAAAATAGGTACCAAAACCTTCTCCTGAACGTAACAAATACTTTTCTGAAAACCGCATCAAAATCGGTTTAGCCAAACGCGAGATAATCGCGGACAAACATACATATAAACATACAGGTCAAACTGATAACCACCTTTTTGAAGTCGGTTAAAAAATGTAAAAATGTACTTCCGTGTGAAAATGGAAGGTCGGGGGTCCATGGGAGGCTCGACGGCGGTGGTCTGTTGGCTCTAGTCGAAAAGTAATCTAAGTTTTGGAAATAAGAATGGTAAAACTCTATCAGAAAAGTGCCCACCGGAATCAGCTACATTTGAAAGTGCATTATGAGAAAAAAAGTGACTTAAAAAGTTAAAACATCTGGTAAGAGGCATAGCACAACTAAAGTAGCGCCACCCGAGAAAAAAAATAATATCTTCTAAACTAAGGCAAATATCAAAAATGTGAAACAACGGCCACTTTTGGCAACAATCAGTTTCTTTCTGTGGTCTTTAACCTAAAAGCTATACAACAATGCCCTAAAAATACTAGGCTGAATTATCTAGGGGAATACTGTTTCACATTTTTGATATTTGCCTTAGTTTAGAAGATATTTATTTTTTTCTCGAGTGGCGCTACTTTAGCTGTACTATGGCTCTTTATATTTTCTGTTAGTGTGGTTTGTGTAAATCAGCTACATGTAGTGTCTACCATGCATGTACCTAGTGTCTCGTAGTGGACATTCGGAGTTTAAATTAAACCCAAAAATACTTTGATGCTGTTTTAATTATAATAAATTTGAATTTAGTTACAAAGAAGAATGTATGCGTGCCGAAAATTAGAGCCGAATAAATGATTTAAAGGTAGTACTTAACACTTAAAAATAGCGTTCAGTTTCTGCACACTTTAAAGGAGCACTAATACGATGTGTAGCTGGTAGGCACTTTGGTGTGGGCTTCAACACTTAGCTCAACGGTAATTCTCTGTAAAAATTTCGAACACGAGATAAATCTGCAATACAGAGAATACAGGCCCGTCAGAGATAGGTCGCGCGTGGGTGCAATGCTAACTATTTCATTATCAAACAATACTTCCTTTAGTAAAAAAATATAAAATTTGCACAATGCTTAGATTATAATTTGCCATCTTGTCCATTAAGTACTAACGGCTCTACCACAAAAAGAGTTAAACCTGGTCTAAATCACTAGACTAGGTTTAAATCTCAATTTCGTCATACAAATTTGCAATTTAGACCGGTCTAACTTTTTTGTGGTAACAGGGTTAGTGTTTTTACGAGACAAACTTAGAGCTCAATTAATTCAAAAAATCTTTACCAATATTATAAAGAGGAAAGATTTCTTTGTTTGTTTGTTTGTTTGTAACGAATAGGCTCCGGAAATACTGAACCAATTTGAAAAATTCTTTCACTGGTAGGAAGCTACATTAACCCTGAGTGTCATAGGCTATATTAGATTTTCAAAAAAATTAGGGATCCTTACCTAAACTCAAATAATGTAACCCAAGGTGCAATATTTTTTCCGTTGTTTACATATTTTGACAGGTGGTTTGTTGTTGTTGTTTGTTTTTTATTCGGCCATTCTGGGCAGTCAAACGAACATAGTCTATAGAGCCAAGCCTTTTGTAGTATCTTATAATCTATGGCGTAACGAAGTAAGCGGGGAAAGCTCGTATTATTATAATTTCAAAACGTAAGTAGTTCTAAACTCAGAAGACAGTTATAGGTCCCAACAGTAATCATATGGGTAAGTAATAAACTTATTATCAACCACGACCACTTTTATATTATGAAACGTTTTAGAGCTTATCTTGGAGTATCTTTTCAGCATTTCTACGAAGTTTCAGATTTTTTTTTCGAAGACGGGGTAAAGCCTTTCGCACTTTCAGTCGCTCGGGGTGCGAACTAAAACCCCGCGACACAGCGATTTTTGTGAAGGAACCCAGGAATCATTTATAATTAGGGTTGCCAGATGTCCGGTAAAATATTAGTGGTCATACTGGAAAGAACAATGTCCGGTATTTTGAGGAAAGTCGGTACTACTGGTCACAAGTGCCTACAAAAGTAGGCATATGAAATCCATAAAACGCAAAACTCGATCCTCGATCGCTGCTTGTATCTGATTATAAAAAAATACCTTTCTAATTTGAGGTGTTTTTTTTCCAAGTTTCTAGCTTTATTTTGTAAATAAGTAGTTATTTATAGTATACTTACTAGTCGACTCGGCGAACTTCATATCGCCTAACCTATAACTATGTTGTGGATGTATTATAATTGTAAACCTTCCTCTTGAATCACTCTATCTATTAAAAAAAAACTCATCAAAATCCGTTGCATATTTTTAAAGATTTAGGGATAGGACAGACGCGGGAAGCGACTTCATTTTATACTATGTATATTGATTTGGTAGGTCGCGGTGAATTCCACAGGCTTACCTGCGATCCTCCTTCTAACAGCCGAAAAGGACAAGTTTTAGTGGGTGCGAACCAGCTTCCCTGGGCTGCAGGGTTCTCGTGAGGAGTTTCCTATCCTTAAAAAATTTGTAACTTAATTAAAAAATATTATACTTTGGTTTTTTACTTTTTAACCTTTGTTACCTAAATAAAAAATATTATACTTTGGTTTTTTATTTTTTTTTTACTTTGAAGCCTAGAGGGCCGGCCAGACCATTTTTTGTACGGAACCCTATAAATCGTAGCTAGCAAGAACAGAAAGGAAGTTGCATACGGTAGCAGATTCGATGCCAGTGTGTCATCGCTTCGGTCCAAGGGCGGTTGAGTTAAATAAATCATTAAACCGGATAACTTAATTAAGGTATGTGATAATACTATGTATTTACTATAGATAAATACCAGTTTGAATGTTTTTAAAACAATATTTCTGTTAGGTACTTACTTACTTAAGAGCCACTTTACAGCGATGCTAGCGCCATTCGCAAAATAAATTATTATATCTTCTAAACTAAGGCAAATATTAAAAATGTGGCACAGTATGATCTAGATATTAATGTAGCCTAGTATTTTTAGGGCACTGTTGTATAGCTTTAAATTAAAGACCAAAGAAAGCTACAAAGTGTTGCTAAAAGTGGCCGCTTTTGGCAACAATCTGTGGATTATTTTGTTCTTTTTACTTAGGACTACTTAACTGTGCTCAAAAAATACTAAGCAAGATTATCGAGTGTCATAGTAAAAGTAAAAAAAAAGTAAAAAATGATTTATTCCATACTGTGCCACATTTAGTTTAGAAGACGGAATTTTTTAGCGAAACTAACGAACAACGATTATTTTTTATGTTTATGCTTAGTAGATAAATTAACGAACAAATTTATGATAGTGTAGTATAATGATAAATTAATAAATAATGTCTAGATTTGGTCGTCATAATTTTACGTCGTCAAAGGCTAGGCAACTAGGGAAGGAATCCTTCCAAGTATTTATACCTCTAAAATAAATAACATTAAATTGATTTTGCTGCTAAGCACCAAAGTACATACAAGTTAAGTCACCATTATATCTATCGCACACCGTGTTTGATCGGATTACGTAATTTGTTTTGATTTGATTCATCTTGAATCAGATATTGTTACATTAAATCAAGGAATATTAATAACATGTGAGATTCTTCAAGGTAAAAAACAAAATTTAAACTTATTTTATTTATGTTTTTTTTTAATAGATAAAGTGATTCAGGAGGAAGGTTTTTAAGCACAAACTAGTAATAGGTTAGGCGGTACGAAGTTCATTAAAAACCTTCCTCCTAAATCACTTTATCTATTAAAAAAAAAACACATCAAATCCGATGCATAGTTTTAAAGATATAAGCATACATAGGGACAACGCGGGAAGCGACTTAGTTTTATACTATGTATTGATAAATTACTACCTGTGTGTTCCCGCGACTTCGTCCGCGTTTAAAGTGACTTTTCCATATTTTTCACCGTTTAAACGTCCCTGGACGATGACAAACATTTCAAAACCAAAATTAGCTGAATCGGCCCAGCCGTTCTCAAATTTTAGCGACAAACAAAAATCTATTGATTTTTATAAATACAGTGTGAAGAGCCAGTTTACAGCGATGCTAGCGCCATTCGCGAAAAAAATTAATATCTTCTAAACTAAGACAAATATGAAAAATGTGGCACATTATGACACTAGATAATGTACACTGGCTCTGAATATTTCGTTAAGTACTGCACAAAAAACCCAGCTACACAACTAAGCCTTAAAAAATCTTAGCAAGATTATCTAGGGCGCTATGACGCATATTTTTTATTTCGGCCATGGTTTAAAAGATATAATTTTTTATCGGTTGTGGCGCTAGTATCGCGTATAGTACTACCATGTGGCCCGATAATAGAAGATCTTATTCAAGACATGGTAAAAAAAAACAGGTCCCTCAGGTCAAATTTGATTTTTTTATACTAGGTATTTAAGGCCGCCCATTGCAATCAAAGTTTTAATTTAAGAATATTGTAATATTTTAAGTTCATTGATTGTAATAAAGAGTCTTAATATCTATCTATCTATTTACAGTTTTTTTCATGTTATCAATCTAAGCTGCCCACTTTTTCAGAGCATGTGGCGTGTGCTTGCGATACTAGCGGCCACAGGCTGCGTGGGCGCACTCCCGCAGGAGATAAAGTCTGTAAAAGGAGGCCACGGCGGCGGCGGTTTTAACTATAATGCTACTGCGAATTTAATTAGGTAACTACACTGTTTCATAGATAATAATAATTATAAATACACTCCCCTAAACCCCTTCTACGACCTGGGATCTAACAAGGAGAAACCTGTAAATAGGATGCTCGAAAAATATATAAAGACGAACAAATCTATACCAATATTATAAAGAGGAAAGATTTCTTTGTTTGTTTGTTTGTTTGTAACGAATAGGCTCCGGAAATACTGAACCGATTTGAAAAATTCTTTCACTGGTAGGAAGCTACATTAACCCCAAGTGACATAGGCTATATTAGATTTTCAAAAAAATTAGGGATCCTTACCTAAACTCAATATAACCCAAGGTGTAATTGTTCCGTTGTTTACATATTTTGACAGGTGGTTTGTTGTTGTTGTTTGTTTTTTATTCGGCCATTCTGGGCAGTCAAAAGAACATAGTCTATAGAGCCAAGTCTTTTGTAGTATCTTATATTCTATGGCGTAACGAAGTAAGCCGGGAAAGCTCGTAACAAATAAACCCATACCGGGAAACGAACGTCAAGATTCCAATGTTTTACGTTTTCCGAACCTGGTGCTCCTGGTCGTGACGTCACTTCCAACTACCTAATCCACGGAGCCAGTCTAAAGTAATTTAATTTTTTTTTCTTATCGATTCCTCATTTCTTAGGGTTTGACCAACACAATCAGCTTGTTTGATGAATGCTTCCAGGTTATTCTATTTGTCTTTTTTTTAGATTCTATAACCAAAATGGTACTCAGCATAATCAGATCTCTCACCACAACAACACACCCCCATTGGACTTCGAGAGAGGTGTGTGTTACATTGAAGTTCCGTAAGTGAAATTTTACTAGTACTTAATAGTACTTACATAATCCATACTTCCATACTTAAATGTTATAAATGCGAAATTAACTCTGTCTATCTATCTGTCTGTCTCGCTTTCCTGAGATAAACTACTAAACCGATTGGAATGAAATTTGGTATATGGATAGTTTAGAGCATTAGAAAGGACAAAGGCTACTTTTTATCCCTAAATTCCCACGGGAATATGACGTTTCAAGGGAAAATGCGCTGGCGAAGCCGCGGGGCGCCCACAGTAATAATATATTTTGATTATATTAAATTTTATAAATACTTATTTCTTTCAGTACAGCCAGTTTGGCACGTGACAAGGAACACATACCGGCTGGCAATGGGGTAAGAGCTTTAATCATCAGTCCATTCATAAATTAAGAAAAGACAAAGATCCAAAGACTTCGAATCGTTTCTTTCCAAATTGTCCGGATGTTTATTAACCAATTCATAAACTTTACACAAAGACATGCGTAGCAGATTCTCTATCTATGAAAATGTATATGCACGCTACTTTTTCCACAACCCTGTTTCATTAAATTAAAATCCTTTAAGTAGTTTCTACGTGAAAGAGTAACAAACATTTATACCTACTTGCAAACTTTCTCTTTTATAATATTAGTAAGACTTTCTGCTCCATCTTCCAGTCGTCACCAGAACTGAGCCGCATCAGATCTTGCTGCAAAGGCTACATCAGGAACATTCATAACTTCAAGCTCTGCGATCCCATCTGCAGTGAAGACTGCGTCAACGCCCTCTGCACTGCCCCTGAAACCTGCACCTGCTTTCCTGATCATATCAAGAATCTCGCAGGGTTTTGTATCCCTACCTGTCCGATTGGGTGTCAAAATGGGGTCTGTTCTGGCAACGAGTGCTGGTGCAAAGATGGTTTTAAGCAGAGTCCTGATAAAAAGTTTTGCGTTCCGAGTTGCAAGGAGAACTGTGGCGGACTTGGTAAGTTTATAAGGATCACAATATCTTTGTCATTTTTTTTAAATTATTGATTTGTTAATAAAATTAATGAGAAAATCTTGGTGTAAAAACATGACTTCTGTCGATTATTAGAACTTCTGATTTCATAACTTCTTATAATTCTTATTCTTATTACTTATATTTGAACTGCAGTATAAAATTGGTTCCAAAACCTTTACCACTTTAGAAAAATCTGTCACCATAATAATCCTATATTATTCCTAATTATGAACTTAGGCTATAAAATATTTTCAAAAAAGTTTGATTGAAAAACGACGTAAGATATAACATACATTTTAATAAACTTTCAGGTAACTGCACAGCCCCAGACACGTGTGAATGTGTAAAAGGCTACTCCTCCGGACCAGATGGGTCCTGCAGGGCAAGCTGCAAGAACTGTGACAACGGAGAATGTATAGGGCCAGACAACTGCGTCTGCTACCAGGGTTTTGCGAAGAATGAGTATGGAGAATGCGTGCCGTCTTGCCCTCAGTAAGTTATGTTAAGACAAACTAACTCTTTGAGGGAGAGTTCTTTCTTGTTCTTTAGGAGAAGTGAGGAGGGAAACCACCTGAAAACTTGCACAATTTCTTAAGTCAATAGAGTTCATAGACAGAAACTCTTCAAGCTACATATGGACTACTAGAGGCTGCCCCGCGGCTTTTCCCGCGCAGATTTCTCATAAACACAAAAATCCCGTTTTTTCCCGTTCCCGTGGGAATTTCGGGAAATCCCTTCTTAGTGCTCACCTACACTCCCTAAGAAATCTACATGCAAAATTTCAGCCCGCTATGCCCAGTAGTTTCGGCTCTGCGTTGTCTGTCAGTCAGTCAGTCAGTCAGTCAGTCAGTCAGTCAGTAACGGAAGAGTTTTATATATATTGATGCACCGATACTAGCACCAGAACGTTTTGCCAGAGTTGTTTCCATACCCAACTATTCTCCACATGCCAAACTTCCATTTTTTCGAAGTAGAGTAGTTAATAGTACTTTAAATTTAACTTTTTTGTAGATTCTTCTTTGAGAAGCAAGGATAGAGAAGTCTGCCCATCAAAACGTACCATATTATAAGACTTTGCTATTGTCAAGAAAAAATATGCTGTCAATTTCCAGGGGCTGTGGAAACGGCCAGTGCATAGCTCCGAACATCTGCTCCTGTCCCCACGGTTTGGACATGGATGCCATCACTAAGCAATGCGTCCCCAAGTGCAGCCTTCCTTGCGTCAACGGGGTCTGCACTGGCGCTGATCGATGCTCCTGCAACTCTGGATATGTTTTGGATAAGGAGGATGCAAGTGGCACTAGGTAGGCTGGCTAATATTCCTTCGAACTGATATTTTATTGACGTGGTGGTAGCCTCCAGACGCCGGTCATCAATGATTCCCTGGGATTTTCTCAAAAACGTCGTGATGGCCACCGGGCTAAATGCACATTGTGGAGCTGGCATGGCACTCACTGAAAACGGGGGGAAGGGCACATACCCCCGTCTTTCACTAAGCGGCCCTCTCATTATCAAAAAAGAGGGGAATATAAAGCGTGGGTTTTCCCCGGGGCAAGGCTCGAGCCCCAGTGGCATCAAAATACCTACAATTAAATATTTTTAGAATTTAAATATTGCTCCATTGCTTTCGTGCTTCGGAATGCACGTTTATCCGTGGGGCCTACATGTTGCGACGATCAGCCGTACCATTTTACACTAAGATAATTTAGGGACTAAATAATTTCACCTACCATCCAATTCACGGTCACACATGATGTAGTTATCAAGAAAAACTACCGATCGTAATGAATTCACAGTATATTGATATATTTATAATGATCTCATCTCTCTTCTGGTTCCCAGGTGCATACCAAACTGCCCAGGCGGTTGTCCGAACGGCGTCTGCTCTGCACCAAACTTCTGCATCTGCAACTTAGGTTACGTTAAAGACCGAGGGCTTAAAGGTCGCCCAGCCTGCGTCAAGAGGAACCGAAGGTCCCTGGACCTTGAGAAGAAACCTCTTAAAGTAGCTGAACTCCTGGTCTATGAGATTTCAGATGAATACTAGAATATTTTTCTTGTAAAAATTACTTTTTTGACATAGCTATTGTTTGTAGCTTTATATATTGTTGGTTTCTTTTACATTAATTAATAAAGAAATTAATCATTCGTTCAAAAAAATTGTTTAGGTATTATGTTATTAGATTTGTCTTTTTTGCAAAAATCTGTTATTCTTTGATGAATTAATTACTGAATTAAGAAAACATTAAATGAATAGATTATTGTCTTTTTCCCTCTAAGAAGACGCAGTGAAAATACCAAAAAATATTTCATATTGGTCTCTATACACACAGGGTACAAACAGTGGTTCTAGTCCTGGTTTCATTTTTGTTAGTTTTTTATTTAAACGTACCTACTCGTTTTTTAACTTAGATTATTTTAACCGTTTAATTACTATTATTTTGGTTCTAACGCTCGGGTCGGGGTTCTACAAAGTTCTTTAATTGATTGTAAACCTTTCACTATCAATTAACTCTATCTGTAAAAGGTTCTATTTTTTTTATTATAAAATAAATACTAGAGTATAATTAGTTTGTTTCAACATTTAACTTAAAAAGAGCATTTTTCACACTACACCCGAACCCTCGAAATATAAGCATGGTACCTATATAAATAAAAAATGAAAAAAGCTTTATTCATGGTATTCATTCCCCTTAAATTTTAAGGTCAGATTATTTTTAAAAACAGCTCATAAAGGTTATTAAAAGGATTCAGACGTAACGTAACCTAACAACATCTTTATTTAATCTGCTTCAATATCTTTAACATCTAACAATTTAATTCGAGTATCCCCAATAGAATTAGTATGATTCTCGTCGTGTTCGTTTTCTTTGGCGTGTTCGAGTTCATGATCGCGTTCGTGGTCATCGTGTTCACAATCGTCGACGTTGTGTTCTTCTATTTCGTGTCGGTTATTTAACGTGTTCAGTGTCATGGCATTGTTGAAAGTTATTCCTGGAAAATAAAAATCTTAAAACTAGTTTCAATTTAATAAGTAGGTAAGTATGTGGATTCAATGAAACAATTATTATTCCAATTAATTACTAATGATTACATTATTTTTTGTACAGTGACGGTCTCATTCAGTGTCACACTTTTGTTAATAGTCTCGTGCGCACTTAACTGTAATACCAAAGATTTAAAGCTGTTTTTCAATACAGAAAAACCGGAAGTGTGAGTCCATGACTATACAAAAACACTAAAACAAGAATCGAATTCATAATTTTTTTTTAAAGAATTTGACTGCTCCGTAGCTCAGTTTGGCAGTGATGTGGACTGAGACGCGGGTGCGCGAATTATTTATGATGAAAATCGATGTTTGTTTCCGGTCTAGGTGTAATGTTCGCCTCTGTATATTTCAGGAACCTTAGATACAGGTACTTCCTAGTTAGGGGCTATGAGTGTGATGCGTTAATATTATTATTATATCAGTAAGCTGATTCGATTTCTGGCATGTAACATAACAAAAATACTATATGAACGACTAAGTTCATATAGTATTTTTGTTATGTTACACAGACAAGACATAAAATGACGTATACCTATTCTATATAACCTAAGGGCTATAACAGACGAGCGGCCTGTCCCTTATGCTTAAATCTTTTAAACTATGCAACTGATTTTAATGCGGCTTTTTTTAACAGATAGAGTGATTCAAAAGGAAGGTTTGTATATGTTTTAAAACATGTACAACATAGTCATAGATAAGGCGGTACGAAGTTCGCCGGGTCGACTAGTAAGATATAAAGAGGGTTTTGGAAAAGGTTCTGTGAGGAAGTCGTTAGCACGCCTCAGAGTGCCAGGATCCATAAAGTACTCTCCAAAGGTAAACCTAAACAATAGGTCTACTTAAAAAACCTGACGGCTCGTTTACCACTAGCGAAGACGAGACTCTGCAACTGCTAGCGTTAACCCATTTTCCTGGGGCACGGGGCTCCTGTGACCCGTCGCATGAGTTTTCTAGCCCTCGCAGCCTCCAATTAGAGGACTGCGAAAGGGTTTGCAAGGGTTATAAGACCAAACCAATGAAAATAAGAATGAGAAACATGTTGACATGTGATAAGTATACATTGCGGATTTACAGCTGAATCTCTTGTGTAGACAAAATGATTTACCTACATACCCGCAATGTATACTTATCACATGTCAAAATTATTCAAATTCTCATTTTCATTTTGAACGGCAATAGATCCCCAGAAAAGCTGGGCTGCAAGCACCTTTAAACCATTCAAATCTAGCGGAGAAGATGGCATCATTCCTGTGATAATACGGCAAGGCATTTATACTACTTCTGCCTTGATAGAACTCTTCAGGGCATGCTATGCCTGGGGCTATAGGGCTACAGAGGAAGGCTCGTTTGGGGGCCTCTCCAGGCGACTATTGTCGTAAGGCATGAGCCAATTGGTGGGCACCCTGAACTACCTCGCCTCTCACAGTATAGGATACTTTACCAAATAAGGTATCAATAGCAATTAGACTAGATGTAGTCTAATTGACTTTCAATAAGTTATATCTTGTATCCTATATTGAATAAAGAATTATTTGATTTGACACATATCAAACATGCCTACTATTTCGGGAAAAAAAAACAGAAACTGCACTTATGAATCTTGGTGACATAGCTGAAAGAGCAATTGAGGATAAACTGTGTGATAACTATTTGTGTGCTGGGAATGAATCCAGGGTGTTGTTTTAAATACAAAACGCCTTCTGTTATAATTTTATATCAACATTTAATATCTAACTTAAAAATAACAATAAGTATATATTTCGTCTTTGTGCGTGATTCTATACATGTTACAAATTTACAATGCCCCTGGATTACTAGAGCAAAGAATTTCAAAGAACATCTTTAACATGAGGCTGTATTGAATGACACTAGATAATCTTTTATATAAAGATCTTAGATACCATAGACATAGATAGAAATTTATTCACAATAATTTCTTTTTAAAAAAAGAGACCCTCCTTCAAAATTGACACATACTTACATAAAACTGAGAACTCCCTCTTTTCTAAAGTCGGTTAAAATATGTACTAAAACCTTCTCCTGAATGTAACAAATACTTTTGTGAAAACCGCATCAAAATCAGTTCAGCCAAACTCGAGATAATCGCGGACTAACATACATACATACAAACAAACATACATACATACAGGTCAAACTGATAACCTCCTATTTTTGAAGTCGGTTAAAAACAATACTAGCATACAAACTAATAACAATAATTATATAAAAAAGCGACTAAAGTAAAACAAAAAGGGTAATAATAGAACAAGCTTAATACAAGCATACACAAACAAATATACCTACTATAAAATAAAGTTGAAACCAACCTGCGTAGCATGACGGACCATCTAATTTTTTCGAATCTTTCTGTCACATTAATTCGCTTTGGACATTTAAATGCGGGAACATGTATGGAGAATCGACAAAAGTGACAGATAGATACGACAAATTTGAGAAATTGTCCGTCATGCTACCACCGCAAGTGTTGATAAAAGTAGTCACTTCGAGGAACAAAAAAATAAAACAAATGTCCATCTAATACAGTGCCCTAAAAATGGAAAGCAAAATTATCTAGTATCAATAGACTGGATCACAATTTGTAATTTGCCATGGTTTAGATTTAGTACATATCGCACCTTCAGAATTGTAGGGGTTTAACTCAAAATTTCGCGTAATTGAGTTACGGTCATAGAAAGGCTTCAAAATGTGCACTCTAGCTGATGAATATTAAAACACAGGCATTTTAACGACAGAAAAAGAAATCCGATACAAGTCTCGTTTACACTGGGACGATTTCCTGCACCCGCTCGAGTGACGCAATCATTAATGCGCCAAAAGTAGGACGGACAGGTTCAGTTTCTTACAGGCTCATAGCCGATTGTCTTCTTCTTCTTCTTCCGGTGCCTCTCCAATACTGGAGGTTGGCCGTCAGCTCCGCAAATGCATCTCTTTCTCCTGCCAGTCGAAAAAGTTGTTCTACGCTGGCAATCCCTGTCCACTTCTTGATGTTGTCGAGCCACGACTGCCTTCTTCTACCAGCGCGTCTTTTACCCTCTGTCTTGCCCATCATTATAACTTGGAGAAGACGGTATCGATCGTGTCTGAGCACATGTCCGAGGTAGCTGACCTTTCTTCTCTTGATGGTTAGCAAGAGTTCTTTTGGCCTCTGGTCGCGCCGGAGCACTTCCGCATTTGTTACGCATTGAACCCTGCTGATCTCTGCTCTCTGCTGCATGCGGCGGTAGAACCACATTTCTAGGTCCTCCAGTTTTTTACAAAGCGCCTCTTTTAAAGTCCACGCTTCACAACCATGAAAAATAATCGGCCAGACATAACAACGGAGTATTCGGACTCTGAGACTCACATCCAGTTGCCGACTACAGAGCACCTTTTTCATTCTGTTGAATGATGCACGGGCGATTTCAATTCGGGTCTTGATTTCGATATCGGACTCCCATGTTTCATCTAACCACGTGCCTAAGTACTTATAGCGTGCGACTCGCTGTAGTGCAGTACCAGCAACATCGATAAGTGGATACTGAGCATTATTGTTCCGTGATACTACCATGTACTTAGTTTTGGTCAGGTTCATAGAGAGACCGGCGCTCTCACTGCACTCATGAACTCTTGTCTACAATATGCTGTAAATCCTCTGCTGAGGAAGCAATGAGTAAGGTATCATCGGCATATCGGATATTGTTGATAGCTCTCCCGTTTATTTTGACACCCCATTCTTTATCTTCTAGTGCTTCTACAATAATAGCTTCTGAGTACAGGTTGAACAATACAGGTGACAGGATGCAGCCTTGTCTCAATCCTCTACATATTGCCACCTCATCAGTCTCTTCACCCTCAACTCTAACCGTGCCTGTTTGGTTCCAGTAAAGGTTTTTTATTACTCGCACGTCCTTGCCATCTAACCCTATTTCATACAAACGACGTAAAAGTATCTCGTGTCGAACACGGTCAAAAGCTTTTTCATAGTCAACGAAGCACATGTATACATCAGTATGCATGTCCCGGCATTTCTGGACAAGGACATTAATTGAACACAAGGCTTCTCTAATACCAACGCCTGATCTAAAACCAAATTGATTCTCTCCTATCTGTTTGTCGCATTTCACTCTGATTCTTTCGTGAATAACAGACAGAAAAAGCTTTAACACCTGGCTCATCAAGCTTATCGTACGAAAGTCTGTACATCTTTTGGCATTCGGTTTTTTGGGTAGTGTTATGAACGTCGACTTCAACCACTGTCTTGGCAGTATTCCCGTGTCGTAAATGCTGTTAAAGAGTATCGTTAACGCATCAACATACTCGTTCTCTATCAGTTTGAGGATCTCCACACTGATATTATCAGGCCCTGGAGACTTTCCGGTTTTCGCTCTGGTCAGAGCTTTGATTACCTCTGATTTCAGAATCGAAGGTCCAGTAGTATCGTGCTGTAAGGTAGTATCATCTCTTGCAGAGTCCGCAAACATATTTTCAATGTAGGTCTTACAAACTTTCTTCTTCAAGCTGACATCCTCAAGCAGCTTACCGTTTTCGTCCTCCAAATTGTGGTATTTTGCACCCTTGTTTAATCCTGCCATCTCCTTTATTTCTTTGTGTAAGTTAAAGCTGTCAAATTTCTTATCTAGGGTTTCAATGGTTACACATTTTTGCTTATAAAATTGAGATCGTGCTATCCTAATTTCTTTTCTAATGATATTGTTGAATCTTCTATACTCATTCGTATTAATGTTTTTCTGTGCGCGGCGTTGCTCCATAAGATTAAAAATATGATCTGTCATCCATATTTTCTTCTTTTTACTGATTTTAGAATGTAAAACATTTTTGTTAATTTGGTTTATAGCGAAATTAAGACTGTCTACTATGTTATCTATGGCTGGTGAAGGCTATTGATGGTATAATGAGCTTTTGATCGTTTTTCTGGGTTATGCAACTCTCGGATGTCAGGTTAGCAACGCTTTTCCTCCTCTTAATTTGTTTGAGTTGGCAAGCGATCCTCACCACCACAGGATTGTGGTCCGAATTTATGTCCGCCCCAGGATAAGTTTTTGCTGATTTAATACTGTTTCTAAAACGTTGGTTCACGGTGACATAATCTATTTGATTTTTAACTATATTGTCTTTTGTATTTTGCGGTGATATCCAGGTATAGAGGCGTCTTGGGTGTTGTTTAAAAAGTGTGTTGGCTATGACTAACTCTTTTTCCTGGCAGAAATCTAGAAACATTTGACTACGATCGTTTCTAACTCCTAAACCGTATCCACCAGTCACGCCCACAACTTTATCTGAGCCTACTTTGGCATTAAAGTCACCCATTATTATATTTATATAATGTTTATTTGTGTACTGCAAAAGTGATTCTATTTCCGAATATAATTGTTCTGCTTCTTTCTGGGGCTTACTTGCTGTCGGGGCATAGACCTGTATTATATTTATATTACGAGGTTTACTTTCCAGACTCAATAGCATAGCTCGATTTGAGTGCGGGACAAAATTACGGACCGCTTTAGATGTTTCTTTATCGAGCAAAACAGCGACTCCATAAGGTTCTATTGCACCATCTGTGTTCCCGGAGTGATAAAGAACGCTTCCTTCCACAGTTATGTAGCTATTCTTCCCAGGCCACTTTGTATCACTAATTCCTAGAATACGGATTTGTAAACGCTCCATTTCCTTGATGACATTGGCAAGCTTTCCATGCTGCTTCAAGCTTCTGACATTCCACGTACCGATCTTAATATTATGTTGATATTTTGGTTCATGTTTAAGTTTCCCTCCGGAGATTCTTAAAACCCCTGTCCCATTTAAGGGACGCCAGAGACTCGGGGCCGTGGTTTTCTTTGTACTATCCATGTGTTAAATTTGTTAGAGCTGACTAACTAGGGATTGCTTATGACGGTGGTTTCCCGTTGCCTTCCGCCATCGCAGCCTTCTCCGCCAATGTAGCCGTGTTGATTGTTAACAATCTCCGCCTCCATCACCGTTAAGGTCTTCATCCGTAACCCTGGACAGGGGACCGCGTTATACCCCGCAATACTGGGTCCTTCTCTGAACCTTGCCACCAACAGTACTTCGGCCTACTGAAGCATGAGGTGCCCACTCCCGCGACGTGGACGCGTCAGAGAAGATTTACTCAAGTAAACTACATGGAAGGTGACCCTGTAGTTTCTTGAGCCGGGTTAACGGTTTTGTTTCATACCAAAACCGAAAGCCGATTGTGGCCATATATATTGTGTTTTTGTATTTATTGTTAATTTAATTTATGTGTGTGTGTATTGCTTACCGAAATAAATATTTTATCTATCTATCTATCTATAATAGTAAACGTCATCACTAAGTATAATTGTTATTATCAGTTCAGAAAAGACACTTTATGTAAATAGGTCTTTACGATACCGAATTATATTAATATAAAGTGAGACTTATTTATGATTGTGCCTTTTTCATACCGAAGGTATTTAAAAATTGTTTTTAAATTAAGTTTATAGTTTAGAATTGTAGAGAACTTTTAGGTTTTAGGCCCATAAAACCATACACAAATATAAACTATCAGAATAAAAAGGGCTCATTTCTTCCATTGTTTTTTTTTTTTTTAAATATATATATAAAAAATGAATATAAACCCTCTTTTTACCTTTCATAGGCTAGAAGACAACCTAGACTTAACCTTAGGAATATAAAACTTAAACTTTTAAGGTAGGTCAAATTAGCGAAATTATTACTTTCAAAGTTCAAAGTTACAATTTTATTTTTGTTTTTTGCGATTTCCCGAAAATCAAATTTTTTGAATTGTGCCCCTACCGTTCTGAAGGTGCGATATATTTTTTTCGCTATTGATCGGTGTATGAATTCGGACGTTAACTAACATCTTTAGTAATTATTCTTCAATATCTTTAACTTCTAACAATTTAATTCGAGTATCCCCATTACAGTTGGTATGGTTCACGTCGTGTTTGTTTTCTATGTCCTGTTCATTTTCGTGTTCGTGGTCGTCGTGTTCGCAATCGTCGACGTTGTGCTCTTCTATTTCGTGTCGGTTCACTAACGTGTTCGGTGCCATGTACATGACATTGTCGAAAGGTGTTCCTAAAAATATATATCAACAAATTAGTTTATTTCAAAGTTTCCGTTTTCTGAAGAAAAGAGAAAACTGGACTGCCGTGTAAAAGGGGATCTAGTATGCGAATTCAATAAAATAATATTAGGTACCTATCTCTTTTTTGGTACAAAAAAAAGAATCGAATACATCAGTATGCTCTGCTGTCAAAACGTTACCTTATCGCTTGACACGATTTCTTGCAGCCAACCTAATAAAATGCAAGTTAAATAAAAGCTTTTAAAAAGGCTATTGAACGACTAAGTTCTATACTACCTGAGTTATTTATCATTATAATCACCCATTAGATACAAAAAAATACGATATATGATAAAAACCCCTTACCTAGATCATCAGACTTGGTGGTCTTGTGCCGTCTCCATGTCCTTTGAATGATGATCACCATGATCACGAGAAGGACAAGACTGACCAACCCAGCTACCAGCCATGTCATCTCCAACCCAGCTAACCTGAATAAAATATAAAAAGTATAAGCTGAATTAGAAAAGGCCGAGGCTTACATACTTTTTCTGCTATATCCATAATCTGGACATGTTGTTTATCCTCTTGGTTATAACATATTATGTTAATTTTGTAATTAGAGTGTGTGCTAAGTCTGCGCGCGGTCAAAATATGAACCAATTAGCAATGTGACAGTCTCATAACAATTTGTTTTGAAGAAACCTAAGAACTAAGGCTAAGGCTGACATTTACAGTCGAGTCGCAGCTTAAACCATCGTTCTAGCTTCAAGTTTGAAGCACACGCTTGACGGAGTATGAGTACTTTTGAGACTATGAGAGAGGATAACCAGTAGCTACTCGAGAATGACTTACCCGAGTAGAGTTTGAAACTAGAGCGAGTGGAATTCAAACGCTGACTGTGAATGTCAGCCTGAGATGAAATGTGCAACAAAATACTACATACGTAAGCGAAGATGCCACTTCTGTAGCGGCTGTGCCGGGAAGCGCGTAGCACGGCGTGCCGTCGCTGCACCAACACGGCACTGAGGAACATGTACCGTTGCAGCTACTGCACTCCACACTGAAACAGATTTCAAGTCTAAGTTTAATAGGCATTGCCGAATTAGCAAAGATCGTAGGAGGAATTCGTAACGAATATCGCAAAGGTAAAAATAAAGATCTTAGGATCTCCAGTGCAAGGGGGTGCTAACAGCCGAGATGGACACCGATGGAGTTTTAGTGAGCGGAACCCACATAACCCGACGACTCCCCCGGGGCTGCAGGGTACTCGTTAATAGTTTCCCCGCCTTTAAAAAAGAAGTTTCGTATCGTATTATACATAGCACAATGTAGAACGACGCTTAACAAGTGCATGTTATAAGTCAAACTTGAATAAAGCCTCTTCAAATTACTACTAAATCGGTATCTAGTGGCTTTTTCTTGAGTTATCATTAGCAGCAAACTAAGTCTCGATATTATAACAATCTAAATATAATTATATTGACCTCGACTTCTTAATAGGCTTAATCATATCAGCCGAAAATACGACCACTGCTGGATATAGGCCTGTCCCACATATCGCCATACTGACGGTTTTGCACGACCCTCATTCAGACTTCTGAAACCTTTACCAGGTCGTCTGACCACCCGGAAGGTTCAGAAAATTGGCAGAACTGATATTATATCAGTCAGATCAAGGCAAAGTGGTCTAACTCAAGTCATGATTAGAATATACTTATACTTATAATACTTACGGTACTAATGATACACATGTGTCATTTCTCAGAGCGAAACCAGGGTCACAGGTACAAATTCCGTCAATATCGCAGCTTCCCATAATACAACCGACGCAAGGCTTGTAACAAATGTTAGGCGCTGTCTCGTTTCTTGCGTAGCCTTCTTTACATTGACAGTGGTTGGGAGTAATGCATTCACCATTAATGCAATGTTCTTGACAGACGGGAGCACAGTCATCTTCGATCAAGCTGTAACCTTCATTGCAATCACAATTGTTCGGCGATACACACACACCGTTATGGCAGGATGAGCAGACTGGGTCACATCTCCAGGTTTCCTCATTTGTTTTAAATCCAGGTAAGCATGAGCAGAAATTTGGAGACTCACACGTTCCATTCACGCAGGGTGGATCGCAAATCGGTCGGCAAGTGTATTGGTCTTCAGAATTTACCTCGTAACCCAAGAAGCAGGTGCATGTATTTGGTTTGGAACAAAATCCGTTGGTACAGTTTCTTTCGCATTTAGGAATACATTTTCCTTCTATTAAATTGTAGCCTGGCAGGCAGATACAGGTGTCTGGTGCTATGCAGCTTCCATTTTCGCATCTTTCGCACGTTGGCGCGCATATATTAGGCTCGGTTACCATGTGATAGCCGGGCAAGCAGTTGCATGTACCAGGTTGACTGCATGTCGAGTTAACGCATTCAAAATCGCAATGAGGTTCGCAGTTATACTTGTCCATTTTAAATTTGTATCCAGTATCGCAGGAGCAGGTTTCCGGAGCAGAACAGAAGCCGTTTGTACAGTTCCTATCACAAACCGGTAAACAAACATCACCCTGTTTCGAAAAGCCTGCGTTACATTCACAATTCTTCGGTCCAATGCAATAACCGTTATCACAACTGCTGCATGTTGGCTTGCACCTCCAGGAACTCTCTTGTACGTAACCATCGTGACATTTGCATTCGTTTGGAGCTATACAATCAGCGTTTTCGCATTCATTATAACAAACAGGTACGCAATCTTCATTCTGTAATTTGTAACCATCGGGACACTTGCATGTATCTGGCGCTATGCATTTACCAAGTGTGCATCCACGACAAACTGGCTTACAATCGAACTCTTCAAGTCTAAATCCTGTTTCGCAATTAGGGGTGCAATGGGTGTCATTAAAGGGGGAGAATCCATCATTGCAAGTACAGATATTGGTATTAGTGCATTCGGAATTGAAGCAAAGGGGGTCACACACTGGTTGAACACATGCATGGTTGATAAGGATTAGGGGGGGTTCACATCTACACACTTTGGGTGCGATGCAAGTTCCGTTCTCGCAGCCAAGGTCGCAGATCGGGTGGCAGGTGTCAGTTGCTTTGCTATATTCCCAGTCTCTGCAGCAAGCTGGTATTTGTTCGATCGCCGCGTAAGTCTGGAATTATTTGTTGAGAGATATTTTAGGACGCAATCGTAATATGGTTGGAAATGCTTAAGAAAACTATTAGACCGATAATTGCACTAATTGCGAAACATTTCAAATTTCTAAAATGTAGTACTTTTTTACACTACATAATCTGGCTGATACGACACAATTTCTTTATCATAAACATTGTCGAAGGAAAGACTGAGGGAAATAGAGAAAGGGAACGATAGAGAAAAAACTATTTTGACCAAATAAAGGAAAGGATAGGTGTCGTGTCATATCAAGAAGTCAAGCAGATGGCGGGGAAAAGGGAGGAATGGAGAAGGCTCCACCGACAAGAGCGAAGCTCTTAAGTTTCAAGAAGAAGAAAATAAGGACACTGTTACATAGTCCTATTTTAAAAAGACCTAAATCCAAATATTGCTTACAATGGCCATTTTTAGCAACAGTTAGTAGCTTTCTTACTGCACAATTGTAGTGCCTAAAAATACAAATTATATACTTAGTGCCATCTTCATTTTTTATTTTCTGCCATGGTTTAGGGAGAGTAGTAGACTTCAACTAAAACTAAAAAACTTTTCAAGTACAGAACAAGGTAGACCTTATTTTTATTATTATTTTACTACTACTACTTATTTTACTACTTATTTTTTTATTATTTTTTGCAACGCTTACCAAAAAAAAAAAGTTAGTTTGATACAAAATAATAAAAAAAAACTAAAAACGTGGTCAAACGATTGTACAGTACAGCTCGATGGACTGTGATGCCTCTCGTGGGCTCAGTCAATGAGCTGGTGCCTCTGCCTACCACTTCAGGGAATTTAGGCGTGATATTATGTTAACTTTTCTTATGAATGAAAATATTTATTCTCACCGTAGTATAAGTCTCTCGAATAGTTTTGACTTTGCAGATCTTTCTTCCTCCCCAACCGCATTTTTTCGTCAGAGTCCTTAATCTTGTCATCGGTCTAAATTTTGTTACCACGTCACTGTGAAAAAAAAAATACATTAAGTAAATCAATTTTCGACCTTTAAAACCCTACGTTTTAAATCTAAAAAGAGAACTAATAAAGAAAATTAAAATTACAGAACCTAAAAACAAACAAAAAAAACTTAAAAAATAATTTTACGTGGTTTTTGAACCACGTAGACTCTATTTTAGTGTTGTTGTATGAGTATTCACACGGCAAAACTACTTAATTGATTGCAATTCATTTCCAAACCTAAAATCTGGAGCAGTCAACATTAAAGTTTAAAAAAAACTGTTTAGGAATATATGCAGATGCGGTTCGCGGTTATAACAATGTCATTTTATGATAAGGGATAACACAATTAAATACTAATGTAATAAATCATACAGTAAACATATAGAAGCGCGGGAACCACGAGTTCTCACACACTTGCCTTACAAGTACCCATTGCATCCTACTGCTGGATACAGTTCTCTTCTTTTTAACCCCTGACGAAAAATTCAGAGGGGTGTTATAATTTTAACGTGTCTATCTGCCTGTGTCACCCAACACATAGGCTCTTTATTTTCCCTAATGAACCGCGGGTGACACCGCGAGGCACAGCTAGTATAATATAGAACACAATGTATCACTCATAGAAAGTCTAGGTCTTGCTAGTTCGTTAGTCTCGCTAAAACTCAAAAACTTCCGAGTCGATTTAGCCGATTTTGGTTTTGATTTAAAAGATGAGAACATATGGCAAAATGGTGGGAAAGTTAGTAAAAACAAAAAATTATTTTTCTATATAAAATGGTAAGCTGCGATACGAAGTACGCCGGGACAGCTAGTAAAATTTATTATCATTATCACTCACTCCTCAGGGCAAACGCCTTCCTGGCCCAGATTTAGCGAATCACAAAAGTTCACAATCAGCACACTTATTACTATAAGCACTTTCGTCCAACCAGCCATGATTTTACACTCTTAAATAGCATAAAATTGATTTACAATTACGAGTTATACAAAGAACATAAATTTTAAAACTTTCAAGCACTGTGATGAAAAAATCTACAAAGAGAGATTATGTACATGTACATTACAAATAAATGTACAAAGTCTGTATTTATGTATGTATAGTTATAATCAAACTGTTAAAAAAAGTTAAGACTATTAAATACTCTGGAAATGTAGTTAAACGTATGCGCAACTGATTCCCGACGTGCCCAGAAATATAATGGTCACTGGAGCTTCCAACTTCATTATCAAAGGACGACTATACCTATTCTATAACCTAAGGGTACGTATACAAATACATACTTACAAACAGTCACAATAATTAAACATGCATTCTAACTTTGTATATGTCGTAGTAATATTTGATAATTAGGTTTTTTGCAAAAAACCTAGGGATTTTGCGAAAACACGGATAATTTGATATAAGCATTACTTTTTTTTCAATCATCCTGACATAAAGCAGTTTTTTTGCAAAAAACCTAGTAATATTGAAAACTTTGAAACCTTCCTATAATCTGATTGGCTAGATTATTGCTTGCTGGTAAACTCTTATTCTGATTGGTTCGTTAAAATATCCTTTGACGCTACAGAGAACCAATCAGAATAAGAGTTTACCAGCAAGCAATAAATCTAGCCAATCAGAGTTAAGGCAGGTTTCAAATTTTTCAATTAAACTAGGTTTTTTGCAAAAAATCTGCTTAACGTCAGGATGATTGAAAAAAAAGTAATGCTTATATCAAATTATCCGGGTTTTCACAAAATCCCTAGTTTTTTTTGCAAAAAACCTAATTATCAAATCTTACTACGACATATATATTTTTCGCGGCATATACAGTGATCCGGCAAAGTAGTAACAAAATTTTGAGGATGTTATCTATGGTCAATTTCATAAACAAAAACACCCCATATCATGCGTATGCGTATCATGCTTGTGTGAGTGAGATATGACGTGCTATTTGTACTGAACGGTAACCTAGAGGTAACCGAGCGAGGGGCCGAATTTGCTGAGGGAAGCAAGGAGTGCCCATACTGTATGTAGTTCTATTTATTATACTGTGCCAACGTAACGTACAGTCCATCGTCTCTGTGACAGAGTATTCAAAAAAACAGTTTGTATTGTTATACTCTCGGTATCTTCGCCACGCCTCTCGAAATGTGCGCTGGGCCTTAGGTAGATAAAAGTAATAATAATAACGCATCAAATTCAGAGCCCCTAACTAGAAATAATCTGTATCTAGGGTGCCCGAAATATATACAGAGACGAACAATACACCCAGACCGGGAACAAACGGGAATAGAACCCGGTGCGCATGAGTCTAAATCCACATCAGTATGATGTGCTTTACGTAGGTATACTATGTATAAGGTGGTTGATAAAGGGCCTTCAGAATACTGAGATACGAGCATCAAAATCACAGAGAGATACTTTTGAGTTATTTATTATTATTGATTGCTTTTTAAATGATAATTAATGTCATATCAAATATGATTCATTTATGTGCTTCAATAACATCCTTTTCCTGGTGACGTTATTATAATCTTTATCATACTGCGACATCCTTTTCTTTTTTTTTAAGGCGGGGAAACTCCTAACGAGTACCCTGCAGCCCCGGGGGGAGCCGCAGGGTTATGTGGGGTTCGCACCCACTAAAACCCCGCAGGTGTCCTTCTCGGCTGATAGCAGGAGGGTCGCGGGAAAGTCAGAACTTAGGAATTCTCCGCGACCCCCCTCCAGCATTGGCTGTGTAGCCTCTTCACGGGGGGACAGGTGAAGGTGGACTACCTTCACCTGTCCCCCCTGACCGCGGATGGCTCTTCCTACGCTCGACGGCGGAAACGGGACACCCGCGTTCCGCCGTCCTTCTCGGGGCCGTTATATGACTACACGAGGCCCCCGCCTCGTGCACCTAACGACCCCGGGGTCCCCTCTTAGTCGCCTCTTACGACAGGCAGGGGATACCGTAGTACTATTCTTTAGCCCGTTACTACAGGGCCGTTCCTGCGACATCCTAGTTTAACCCACAACACACGCACAATCCATTCTTAGGTTCATCTTTATATCACTCTGAACTACCTCGCCTCTCGCAGTATAGGATACTTTACCAAATAAGGTTGATACCAATTAGATTAGTCAAATTGACTTTCAATAAGTGATATCTTGTATCCTATATTGAAAAAATCATTTTTCACTTTTGACTTATTTTGAACTGGCGTCCATCTGAAGACAGGTTGATTTCACATTCGTTTGTCTGAGCTGTTTGATGAGCGCCCCTGAACCACCTCGCCTCTCACAGTCTTCTTCTTCTTCTCTCTTAAGAGCTGTGCTCTTGTCGGTGGAGCCTTCTCCATTCTACCCTGTTCCCCGCCAGCTGCTTGACCATCTGATACGACTCTGCACTGACTCTCTCCCTTAATTGGTCAAAGTAGCTTCCTCTTGGTCGTCCACGCTGTCTCTTTTCTTCAATCTTCCCTTCTATAATATTAGTAATGAGTGTGTCGTTTCGTATCAGATAGCCCCGTATCTTTCCCCTTCTTATCTCTATGGTGTTCAAAATCATCCGCTTCTCACAGTATAATATGATACTAAACTAAATATAAGGTACCTACGAAGTAAGTAGCCGTAAGTAACTTACAATAAGAGATACCTGCATCCTATTTTTAAAAAAACATTTTTAATTTTCATTTTGAATCTCGCGAATGCTCGGTTGATGTAAATGCAGCGTAGACGTTGCCAAGAATGTTGGTATCGGTCATCTTTGTCATTAATAATACAAATGTTTTGCATGTCCGCCCGTCCGTTTTATGGATATCCGGCGTCGGACAATGAACACGGTGTCCCTGTCGCCATGTGCTTGCGAGACCTGAATTTAAACCTGACGAGACCGTTTTCGATTTGAAAGTAATAAATTTATGAAACGGTTCCTTTTTAACCGACTTCAAAAAAGAAGGTTATCAGTTTGACCTGTATGTATGTTTGTCCGCGATTATCTCGAGTTTGGCCGAACCGATTTTGATGCGGTTTTCACATAAGTATTTGTTACATTAAGCAGAAGGTTTAAGTACCTATTTTAACCGACTTTAGAAAAGAGGGAGTTCTCAGTTTTATGTATGTGTCAATTTTGAAGGCGGGTCTTTATTAAAAAAGAAATTTTTTGATTAAAAAGTTGCTATCTTTAGTTTTTTGATTGATCTTAGATACTTACTAAACATGATTCATTGATCTGACAGTTAAACCTAGATGGATATTGATCGTGATGATGATGATGTCCTCTTATCCCTCATCAGGGACATAGGGCTCTCATTAAAGCTCGCCACTTGCTCCTGTCTCGGGCAACCTCCTCCATCTCGCCCCACGGTGCTCCGAGTGTGGGAGCCTCTTGTTCCACCGCGCCAGGTCTGCTTCCGGCGGACGACTCTGCGACGTCCTCGTGGGCACCATTTAAGGGGGCTATCTTTGACGGATAGTTAAATGGATATTTCCGGCCTATAAACGTAGCTTCATAATTCACATTAAACTTTATTATTTATATGGGTAGTTGATATCAAGGCGTTTTTTAACCGACTTCAAAAAAGGTGGTTATCAGTTCGACCTGTATGTATGTATTTTGTAGGTATGTATGTATGTATGTTTGTCCGCGATTATCTCGCGTTTGGCTGAACCGATTTTGATGTGGTTTTCAGATAAGTATTCGTTACATTCAGGAGGTTTTAGATTTAGAGCCTCTTTGAACCGACTTGGAAAATAAGGATGTGCTCAGGTCAGTTTATTGAAGACGGGTTCCTATTTTGTAAAAAGGAAATTATTATGCAGTCTGTTTAAATTCTTTATTTCCGAAGGCCTCTCTAATAGATTGCTATTATACTGTTTTTTTGTCTTCATTCAGTGCACTCCCGAAACGAAGCTTGCAGAAGTCGTCTGACCGTTCCGGTGCTCGGTCACCACTTTATACCATCTTCGAGCTATCTGCCCTGCCAAACTTAAGTTTAGCAATTATTTGGGCTACTATTCTTCTTTGGTCCTTTTGCGGATCTCATAATTTCGAATTCGAGTTGTACTCAGTAAACTTTGTACTTTATCATTAGGTATTACATTTATTACAGTCAACGCGATGGAATGTCGGAATGATGGCGCTTCAGGAATATTCCACATCCGCTGATTATTCTTTTTTTATTTTTTTCCTCTGAAGTGATAACAGAGTAAGCTAGCAAAACAGGTTTTATATAGATATTTTAGGTAAATATGTAGTTTTTATTTTAAGTGGATAGATAGGATGCAAAATTACAGCTAAAGTAGACAGGTACTTACTCAACTAATCTCGGAGTCCTGCAATTGTCATCCAGGCATACCCCGTCGTGACACGTTCCGTTACACGCTGCACACGGCATCTCGCACACATAGGAAAACGTTCCATTTTTCACAAAACCTTCCATACACGAATACTCGTTAGGGCCAGTGCACACAGCATTGACACATTTCTCCTCACAAATAGGTTTGCAGGCACCAACATCCATTGTAAAGCCGCGTCTACACTCACAAATGTTCGGTGCAACGCAGTCACCGTTTTCACAAGTCTCACAGATAGGAACACACTGGTTTTCATTAGCTTTTTTGTAACCGTCTAAACACGAGCAATTGTTAGGTGAAACACAAACACCGTTTTCACAAGGAAGATCGCAAATAGGTTCACAAGTGAATTGGTCCTTTATTTTGTATCCATCCTCACATGTGCAGTTGTTGGGCGCTGTACACTTTCCATGAAAACATTCGTTGTCGCATTTCGGAGCGCATTCTCCAGCATCATACAAATATCCGTCATCACAGTTTGGAAAACAGTGCGTTGAATTTTCGATTCTAAATCCAGGTAGACAGGTGCATTTTCCGTTGACGCATTCCGCGTTTACGCAAAAGCTTTCGCAAGAAGGCAGCAAGCATTTGTTCGAATGTTCAGGATCCAAGATGGCGGGTGGTTCGCAGTGGCATACGTCGGGAGATATGCATATGCCGCCGAGGCAACCAGTGCTGCAAAGGGGCGTGCATGTGTCATCCCCGCTGTTGTATTCATAGCCGTTACAGCAAACTGTTTGACTAGCGGTCGCTGCAAAACTCTGCAATAAGAAGTGTAGGCTTTTAACTTTTTTTTAAACCTGATCTTTCGTGGATAAGTTTAAGGGTAATCAAAGTAACTGTTGTCATGAAAAAAAAAAAGTAATACAAAATGCTGGATTAAGAAATCCTGAAAACATTTGTCCTGATTTGAAGATTTTGAAAAGCAGAAAATTTTGATTTGAATTATCTGATAAATTTATTGTAGAGTAATTATCTGGAAGGACATAGTTACCAACGACTAAGTGTTGAGGAGGGTGAAGGAGGATAGGAATGTGTTAAAGACCTGCTACCAGACTGCAAGATGATTGGGCATCTGATAAGACACGACACCTTCCTCAACAACATTATAGAGGGGACGACCAAGACGAAATTAGTTCGATGAACAGGAAAAGATAGGTGTCGTGGCGTACGTATCAGAGGTCAATGAAGCAGCTGGCGGGAAAATAGAAGGTGTGTAAGACGGTTAACCAACAAGAGAGTATCGCTCAAATTTGAAAAATCAATTCTTATAAGTACTTGACTTCAGAAGCATTATTAGTTTTAACAGATGCACTTCAAAGCATGTATAAGAAACCGCTATCTAAGGTCAATGGGCTATTACAATCTAAATACCAATTATATTCACATATTAAGATATTCATAAATTACAAGCAGACACGGCGTACTTTGTACTGCCTCGCAATAGTATTTTTAATAATATTCTATAGCCTATGTCATCCGCAAATAGGGTAGCTTTCCAATATTAAAAGATTTTTTGAAATTGGTTCAGTAGTCTCGGAGTTTATTCTATATTTAATTTGAGGAAATCCTTATGCTCCAGCAAGCATCTACTATATATATAAAAAAAATATCGTGGTTCATAGTCTCGCTAAAACTCGAAAACGGCCAGGCCGTTATGGTTTTGAAATGTTCGTAGTAGTCCAGGGAATGTTTATAAGGTGAGAAAATATGGAAAAATTGAGATGATGTTTGTAAAAGTAACAATTTCTTTTTCCCATACAAATTGTAAGGTACGATACGAAGTTCGCCGGGACAGCTAGTAGGCTATAAGAATATTCTCTAAAATTCAGAATAGCACACACATTTTATAGTCTATACCTGCTTATTATTATTGTGTAAACAAGTTCGCCCTGCAGCTAGTATTTAATAACATAACATAACATAGTTATGTCGAACCAAAAAGTTTATGAACATTGTCTGGAAAACTTTTTTAATAAAGACGAAAAAAAAAATTTGTCTTACCTCTTTCCTCGTCTTTTTAACCACACATTTCTTTTTACCGCAGTATTTATTCGTGTAGGCAGTGAAGTATTTTAACCGTGTTTTCGGTGTACTGAAAGATAAAATTATAAGGTATTTTGTAAACTTTAGTTGCTAAAAGTAAACGCAAAAGTCTGTAATTGTTTTCTAAAAACAACACAATAATCTACAAATTGTATGAATAAAAGTTATCTCTCTTTTTGAAATATTGTTTAAAAGTGATAATAAATGAAAAATCACTAAAATTCGGTTTTTAGATGTTTTTTAATCTAATGTTACTAGCTTTCTTTATAAATATATGAGAATTTAGAAGCAATGGAAACTACCTTCTTACTTATAGAAAAGATACGATAAGAGATACTTTATTGCAACCAAATTAAAACATCAAGAAACAACAAGAAAATAATTGACATCAGATCAGACAATACGAAAAGGCGGCCTGCTCACTAAAACCGATTTCTTCCAGGCAGCCAAGGAAACGGAAACAGAAACAGACACCTTAGAAATCTTTTTTCATCAAGACCAGAAACACATAATATGTTATGTAGGTACATACCTAATTTTAACAACACAAACTCCTTTGTCGTCAGGGTTGAGAGCATCACAGGACAAATCAAAAATCACCAGTCCAACTAGAAGGTGAAAAACGCAATACTCATCAAACCACATTCTATCTTTGAAAATATTATTATTTTCTTAAACCCTCTACTTTTAAAATAGTTTCATTTTAGCACTAGTTAAAAAAAATTGGAAATTATAAAAAAATATGGGCAATTTTCGTGTGGCCACTTTCTTTTTTAGCAATTTTTTTTTAGTCAAGAGTTTTGTCAAACATTGGTCACACACTACAAAGTAATGAAGGGCACTATCACCCAAACTGTATGGTATACGCATTGTCATTCATACATCAAGCTTTTATTGTAAATCTTAAAAGCCAAAACAGACTTTATGCCATTGCAATAAGAACTAGCCGCTCAAAGGACATCTGTATACAAAATGCATAAATCTTTAGAGTAGCGCTTCTTAATCTTGTGGTAGGATGGTTCTGAAAAAAATGTTGGGAGTTTAGGTAGGGTAAGTTTACATGCAGGGTTTTTATATACCTACCTTGATTTTTTTATGTAGCGTATAAACAAAACAAAAGGTATAATAAGGATTTTTTTATGCCAGACTAAAATACTTATCTAGCGAAGATTTTTAATGTTAAAAGTTTACTATAGTTTCAACATTTAATAAATAATATTGTCTTTACATAGACTAGATATAGACAGACAAGCAGAGTCACTTTAGTATTTATAATTATTATAAGTATGGTCATATCAAGACTTATCAAGAGAACGCAGTTCATGATAACCTAAATGTTTTTTTATTAACATAACTAGTCGAACCGGCGAACTTCGTACCGCCTTACCTATTTCTATGTTGTGCGTGTTTCATACATATAAATCTTCCACTTTAATCACTCTATCTTATAAAAAAAACCACATCAAAATCCGTTGCATAGTTTTAAAGATATAAGCATACTTAGGGACAGACGCGGGAAGCGACTTTGTTTTATATACTACTAGTCGACCCGGTGAACTTCGTACCGCCTTATCTGTTTCTGTGTTGTGCATGAATTTTACATATAAACCACCATATCCTTAAAAAAACCGCATCAAAATCTATTGCATGGTTTTAAAGATATAAGCATACTTAGGGACAGACGCGGGAAGCGACTTTGTTTTATACTATGTATTGATTGATGTTGATGATATTGATATTGATTATTCAGCAAAACACATCTAAGTTAATTTATAAGTAGCATGTGCTCGTGAATACGGCTCTCTAAGTTCACACTTTGAGTATCTCTGTTACGCAGATTGTCGCCAGCGGATCAATGACCCACATCGCGTCGGAAGCGATAGCAAGCTGTTGCAAAAACAATTAAACTATACATTTACTAGTCGACCCGACGAACTTCGTACCGCCTAACCTATTACTATTTTGTGCATGTATTATACTCATAAACCTTCCTCTTGAATCACTCTATCAGTGCCAAAAACCATTGCATTTTTTTAAAGATTTAAGCATACATAGGGACAGAAGACGCGGGAAGCGACTTTATTTTATACTAGTCGACCCGGCGAACTTCGTACCGCCTAACATATTGCTATTTTGCTCATGTATTATACCTATAAACCTTACTCTTAAATCACTCTATCTATTAAAAAAAAACAGCATCAAATTCCGTTGCATAGTTTTAAAGATATAAGCATACATAGGGACAGACGCGGGAAACGACTTTGTTTTATACTATGTATTGACTATGAAAATTGATTGATATACCTACGCTCCTCCTCTCAGCCTCAAAGACATTTACTGCTGGCCTTCACCATAGATCACCACAAGGACGAACATTTTAGGGGCTTTTTAGCCGACTCCAAAAAAGGATGTTATCAGTTTGACCTGATTTCCTATTACGGCCGCTTTTGTAATATTGCATTGCGTCCTCTTTGCGTTTTTTTGTATTGACTTTGACACTCTAGAGGACGAAAAGCAATATTGCAAAAGCGGCCGTAATAGGGCCTCTGTATGTATGTATGTATATTTGCCCGCGATTATCTCGCGTTTGGCTATTTTTGCGGTTTTCAGATAAGTATTTTTTACATTCAGGAGAAGGTTTTAGTACCTATTTTAACCGACTTAGAAACAGAGGAGGTGCTCAGTTGCTGTATGTGCCAGTTTATTGAAGGTGGGTTCCTTTTATATCAAAAATAAATTATGTAGCCTTTTTCTGTCACCATCCATAAAAATCACTGGCGTGTTAATACTACATCGGTGTTTTTTTTTTGTCAAGTAGTTTGAATCAGGGGTGCCCACTCTCACCTCTTATGTTTAATATATTTATAGAATGTGCAATACAAAAAATTTTAGAAACAGAGGAAGGCGGCGTTAAAGTGAATGGTGAAAGAATACATTTTATAAGGTTTGCGGATGATATTGCTGCTCTTGCTGAAAGCACTAAAGATTTGCAAAATTTATTAAACAGAATGGATAAGATATTTACAGAATTCAGTCTACGCATAAATGTGAACAAAACTAAAGCCCTGACAACGTCTAAAAAGCTAAAGAAACATAGCCCTATTATTTTAAACAGCACCACACTAGAACAAGTAACAAAATTTAAATACCTAGGATCGATAATAACACAAGATTGTAGATGTACCACTGATATTATATCAAGGATCGCAATAGCCAAGACAGCCTTCAATAAGAAAAAACCTATATTTAAATCTAGAATATTAAAATCAATTAGAAAAAGATTCATAAAATCATACATATGGAGCATTGCACTCTATGGATGTGAGACATGGACACTAACCCAAAGAGATAGGGAGAGATTAGAGGCCTTTGAGATGTGGTGCTGGCGAAGAATGGAGAGAATAAGCTGGAAAGACAAAATTACCAACGAAGAAGTGCTAAGAAGGGTGGAAGAGGAAAGAATGATTTTAAAGACCATTGAGAAAAGACGGGGAAAGATGATTGGGCATCTGATACGACACGACTCCTTTATCACAAACATTATTGAAGGAAAGATTGAGGGAAAAAGAGAAAGGGGACGACCGAGAAGAAACTACTTTGACCAAATAAAGGAAAGGATAGGTGTCGTGTCGTATCAAGAGGTCAAGCAGATGGCGTGGAAAAGGGAGGAATGGAGGAGGCTCCACCGACAAGAGCGAAGCTCTTAAGTATCAAGAAGAGAAGAAGAAGTGTGAATCAGTATACTAAGACATGGTATAAATTGCGTGCTGAGAAGAGACATGGTTTTATTTTACACTTATGCTGACCGGTAATTAATGACTTATATAACCATTTACCCCTGTATCTAGATTACTATAGTTCCCTGTCCCCTAACGTGACAATAAACAATAGAAAAAATCAAGTTTCAGGTCAACACAAAAGGATAATAAATAGATAGATAGCCGATATACACCGTCATTTATTTATGCTCCCTTTAAACAAAAAATAAGACTTAAAATACAGATAACCTATAACCCCTACAATAACCTAATAAATAAAACAAAATTAATCTTAAGAAAATTGACCAATCACGCCGTGGACATCTAAACACATCTTGCATAATTGAACCAGACAACATTGAAAGCCTTACTGCGCATGTATTAAATAAGACCACGTTTTGTTGACCTCTATTTGCTGTCAAAAAGCAGAGACTTTGAGGGCAAGTTATGCTGGAGTCAAAAAGGAGCAACTTCAGAACGTGGGGTTCGGAAAATGTCGGAGGACTTCGGCTGGTTTTCCCTCAATTTTCTGCGGCGACAGGGCCGAAGCAAGTAAAATTTTTAAACACAGAAAGAATTCGAATTGTAAAAACACTGTAAGGTACAAAGTTTTTGGATACTATTTTTTATAGTTGAAATTTGGAATGTAGCACTAAAGCTGGAGAAAGGCTTATTAAATTAAGTGGTAAAGTCGATATTCAATGTTAACTATGAGACTCCGCTTTTCCTTTAAAAAACTGCCTTGTCAGAAACACTTTTCATAACTTATTTTGTTTGCCACCAGTACCACAAAAAGAGACTACAGATATGGTGAAGTTTCTTAGCTAAAAAAAGATAAAAACTAAAAAAACGATAAACGATAAAAAAAAAAAACAATACAATTACAAGTCGATCGTTTTAAGTTAAGAAACTTGACCTGCAGCAAACAAAAACCACCATTAGGAAGGTGATTCTAAATCCCTCTCTGCGCAACCCGGGAGCATTGCCCGCGCAGCCCGCGTCGATACGGCCCGAGTCCGCCTCACGCTTTCCACGCCACCAGCTACAGCCCTGGCCTAAACGCGAATTCAAAAAAGGAACAGACTTTTTTTTCAGATGGTCTCTAAAAATCAGCCAGTGTTTTTATGATATAGTTTTAGTTCTATATTTTGTTTAGTGATCTGTGTTGTTGGTACGAAAATTTTGAATATACAGGTGAGTAAAAGGTTACGTTGTTGTATAAGCTTCTACTTTAATTAGTTTGTTTAGATATCTTGAAAAAATATGCGTATATTCGACTTAATATTAACCTAACTACAAAAATAATTATTTTAATCGCCAAATGTTGTCTTTGTAAGAGTTTTTTAAGTAATGTTTATGGCTTTTAAATGTAAACTTTCAGTATTTTAAAACCCTGAAAAGATTGCTTATCGTCTTTCTTTAAGTGCTGAATGATAATAAAAAGGTAGGCACCTATCTTAGTTGTGCTAGGAATTGTACTTTTAATTAATGTAAATTCCACTGTTTTTTTTTTTAAAGCTTCTGAAAAATGATATACAGTGTGTTGAGTGCCTATAAAAAACGGTTACATAAGTTGCAAACGTATAATATACTTGCTGATACTGCGAATTTTTACCGCCTTGCAATATAATTTTTGAGAATATTGTATAGCCTATGTCACCCGGGGATATTGTAGCTTCCAAACAGTGAAAGAATAATTTTTTAAAATTTGTCTAGAAGTCTCGGAGGCTATTCGATGCAAACAAACAAAAACCCATATCTTTCCTCTTTATCAATATATATAAAACTCTTCCGTTACTCACTGACTGACTGACTGACTGACAGACAACGCTGAGCCGAAACTACTGGGCTGAGAAAGCTGAAAATTGGCACGTGGGTTCCTTGGGGAGTGTAGGTGAGCACTAAGAAGGGATTTCCCGAAATTCCCACGGGAACGGGAAAACACTGGATTTTTGTGTTTATGAGAAATCTGCGCGAGAAAAACCGCGGGGCAGCCTCTAGTATTGTTATAGATACCTACTTACTAAAATATTTTATGATATATCAAAAAAAAAACATTGCCAAGCCATACAGATTTTTCGTCTCAAATTTTTAATCGTTAATTTTTATATATATTACTATATAATAACGAGGAATGATTGATTGTTTCTTTGTATTGAATACGCTCGGAAAGTACGGAACTGATTTGGAAAAAATTTTCACTGTTGCTAAACCATCCCCGGACGGATGACAAAGGCAATTTTTTTTAAATTCAGAACACAAGGCGATACAGTGGCGGTCTAGGTCGGCGTAACAGATTTGTCTATGGTTTTGTGCGCCCTAGACTGTATTACCAGAGAACAAGAGCTATTTTGCAATACAGAAAAACCGAAAGTGTTACGCTGCCACTATATGTAGTTCGCCGAGTCAGGCATAAGGCTAAATCCATACATTATTCATTCTTCAGTGCAAACAAACAAAGTTATCACAAAGAAAAAGCAATTTCTAGTCTACTTCCACAAACAAATCCGCCGCTGACCTTTCTACAATATTGACATAACAATGCTACTTCTTTGTATGCCACTCGTCTTTACATACACTACGGTGCGAAACTAGCGCCATTTCCGATAAATAATTAATATCTTCTAAACCATAGCCGAAATCAAAAATATGCGTCTTTGACTCCCTAGATAATCTTGCTTAGAATTGTTGAAGCTCTGAAAAAAACAAACCGTTTGTTGCCTAAATGTCCAGTTGGCTTCAGTTCCTTGCAGCTGAGGTCGTAAGCTGAATTGGTGTAACCGTTTCACCATACACCGACTGGAAGATGCGCGTCGATGACGGCTCGCAGGGCCCGTGTGACGAGTGACCGTAGGCATGCATATTGCTGTCTATGTTAACTGTAGTTTATTTTATTTTGTTTTCACTTTATCTGTGTAATTATGTCGGTTTTGGTGAATAAATGTTTATTCTATTCTATTCTTTATTCTAATGTTTGTTGCCTAAAATGGCCACTTGAGTTTCATAAAAGAGTATATCTAAGATCATCAGATCTTAAAAGCTACACAACAGAGCCTTAAAAATTCAAAGCAAGATTATCTAGGGAGTCAGAGACGCTTATTTTTTCATTAGGCCATGTTTTAGAAGATATTGATTATTTAACGAGGAGGCGCTAGTTTTGAAAAATAATTAGTAGTGGAAAAGCGTTTTCTCTTCTTGTATGGACGCTTTCGGGGTATACGGTCCTCTTAATAGATAATCTTAATTACATACAATACATAATATCACGCCTTTTATTCCCCAAAGGGAATCTTTAATCTTAATTAAGAAAGACATTTGGCCCACCGGAACGGTTTCGTGTCAAAGAGATTTATAAAGACCCTTGATTTGAAACGCTCCGAATATAGATTACGAGGTCAAACAAAATGTTTGGAGGATTAGTTAGTTTAATAGTGCTGTTCTACTGAAAGATAATAGACGAAGTCATGTTTAGTTTACCTTTGTGGACAATCTAGGAGACTAGTAAATATATATTATAGTAAAGATTAGAGTGTTGTTTTATTAAATCAAATCATCATCAATACATAGTATAAAACAAAGTCGCTTCCCGCGTCTGTCCCTATGTATGCTATCTTTAAAACTATGCAACGGATTTTGATGCGGTTTTTTTTTAATATATAGAGTGATCCAAGAGGAAGGTTTATAAGATAAAACACGAGCAAAATAGTAATAGGTTAGGCGGTACGAAGTTCGCCGGGTCGACTAGTATTGAATAATTAAAGTTGCAAGGTTAATTTAAACAAATACTTACGTACTTAAATAATTAGAAGACTTCAAAAACGGAGGTTCTTACAGTTTGACCTTTAGCATATTTGTATGTCAGTAGCGTTCTAGGTTGGCGTAACACTTTCGGGTTTTAGTTAGTTTAGTTTAGTGGCGAGTTTCCGCAATTTGACAGCTTTAATGCCTATTTTGCGTGAAAAAGGGGTAGAATACTTTCGGGTTTTTCTGTATTGCCAAATAGCTCTTGTTCTTTGGTAATACAGTCTAAAGCGCACGAGACCATAGACAAATCTGTTACGCCCTCCTAGACCGCCACTGTACGAACGTAAGTATGTATGTTTGTCCGCGATTATCTCGCGTTTGGCTGCGGTTTTCAGAATAGAATTTGTTACATTCAGGAGAAGGTTTTAGTACCTATTTTAACCGACTTCGAAAAAGAGGAAGTCCTCAGTTTATATATGTGCCGTCCCTTCTTAATCAAAAAGATATTGTAAGGCTTTGACAAATTAATTATATATTAACTTCTTCTTCTTGATACTTAAGAGCTGCGCTCTTGTCGGCGGAACCATTTTTTTTTTTAGGTGGGGAAACTCCTAACGAGTACCCCGGGGGGAGTCGCAGGGTTATGTGGGGTTCGCACCCACTAAAACCCCGCCGGTGTCCATCTCTGCTGTTTGCAAGGGGGTCACGGGAGATCTCTCGAACTTTGTGTTCAGCTCCGCGACCCCCTCCAGCATTGCCTGAATAGCCTCTTCACGGGGGGACAGGTGGTGGTAGTCCCCCCTGAGCGCGGATGGCTCTTCCTACGCTCGACGACGGAACTGGACACCGCGTTCCGCCGCCCTTCTCGGGGCCGTTATATGACTACACCCCGGAGTCCCCTCTTAGTCGCCTCTTAAGACAGGCAGGGGATACCTCAGTCCTATTCTTCGGCCCGGTACTGCAGGGCGTAAGCGCGAGCCGTCGCACTTGGCCGTTAATTTAAAACAGAAATTGTTATAAGCTTTACCTAAGTTAAGTATTCAAATGTGATCGCTTTGAACAGTTTCGATACGAAAACGTTAACTCTAGTTATTTAGCTTATGGAATTAATAAATTAGTGTAACAATTATAAAAAAAACACATTCCAATTACAAAAAACAAATGTCGACGCGATTTGTTTATTAGAACTTACAGCTTACATAGCTTTTGCGTGCTTTGCTTCTGTAAAACAAATATAACTATAGTAGCTTTCTATTACTAGGTATTTATTTAAGTAGTAGAGTAGTCCATAAAATGTAATTGAAACATTTAGCAGAAAACCTGGGTTATTAATTAAGTTAACATGGTTTTAATAACTGTTTGCGTATTTTTATAAATAAAACACTTTTGTTGATGTCACATGTTGTCACATGTTGTCAAACACAATCGTAATCTAGAAATTTTACAATAAAGAATAAAATATAAAATAACATGTTTTTTTATCGCCTCCGTAGTGCAGTGTGCTAACCTCTGATTAGGGCACGGAAGGTCGTGGGTTCGATCCCCGCGAAAAACACCACATAATATTGATTTATCACAAACTTCAGCTGTGGTTGTTTTCGGTTGGATAGGACATTGCAGGCTTGAATTACCTGCATGAACCGAAAACTAAGATGATTCCGTGCTTCGGAAGGCACGTGAAGCCGTTGGTCCCGGCCGCAGTAGTGGTCATTATAACCGCGGCGACAAGATGGTCCCTAGTCACGTCGGTAAAAAAACATAAACTCTGCTAAACGTAGGTCCGGCTCTTGAGCTGGTGCCTCTGCCTAACCCTTCAGGGAATAAAAGGCGTGATGATGTTATGTTATGTTTATTTTTTGGGCCAAAACCTAAACGTACTAAGTAGAAAGCATAATCTAGCTAAACAAAGCCTTTATCTAGACAAAGTACCGGAAATCCGGAAAGCGGAGTTTCCGGAAATTATTTATAAATATACCCGCAAAATTGGCTCTTCTTTGCTGACTTGCTACTTTTGAATTCACCTAAATAGATAAAAGCATCACACGAGCCCTTATTGGGTAGAACTAGTGTGTCAAGACTACCCAAAACACTGACAAAGTGCTCCCAGACGCTGAAAACAAACATCAAATGAAAACAACGTTAGCTCTTGAAAATGAAAATGAAAAAAATGATTATTAAAATAATTAACACAACATTTTTTTACAATAGCTTCCACACTAAGCGTGAGCCTGTGTTGTGGCAACTAATAGATGTAAGTTTTAAAAAGATTACAATATTATTTAGCGGGCGCTGCTAAACATTTACATATATTTTTTTAATTTAATTAAAAATTTAATTTTAATTTTTAATTAATTCTTGCCGGGAATATAATATGAAACTCTGAAATCACGGTCATTTATGACTGGCAACTGAACCACTGATTTGGGTATGGGCTTTTGATTAATTATCCTATGTAGAAAGCGAAATTATTAAAAAAAAAAGTAGGTAAGTATTTTACTTTTTTAGAAATAAACATTTTTAAAACTATAAAATAGTACATACAGAGATACTTTTTGACTGCTCCGTGGCTCAGTTGGCAGTGATGAGGATTGAGACGCGGGTGGTACAACGGGTTCGATTCCCGGCGGGGCGAACATTTTTATGATGAATATCGATGTTTATTTCCTGGTCTGAGTGTATTCTTCGTCTCTGTATATGTATCGTGCACCCTACATACAGGTTTTTCCTAGTTAGGGGCTCTGAGTATGATGTGTTACTATTATTATTATACAGAGATAATCAAGACATACCTTTATAGCGTAATTTTACTAATAAAAAAGACACTATAAAACTTAGGTTATTTATTTCAGACTCATTTCAGATATTCAAGGTTCAAGTTTAAAGTTAGTTTTTTTTAAACGGAATTCTTTTACTGGTCACCCATTTTCTTTCAAATAATCCTTAATAAAAAAAACGTAAACAGTTTTCCATTTTTAAAAACAAAATAATAGGTACTCGTTTAACACAGCAATGAGCAAAAAAAAACAAAATTAAATGCTCTGCTGCATTCACCCGCACTGCGCTAGACGTGCCCTGGATATTTTACGTCTCTATTACAACTGAATAAGGTTCGAAATCGTATGTTAAATTGTTTTTTATTTAATAATATTACCTGCGGGATTTTTATGTAGAGTTTTACACAGATCTAGCGCCATTCGCGAAATATTTATATCTTTCTAACGATGGCAAATATCGATAATGTGGCAATGTATAAGATTAGATAATCTTGCCAGACAACCTTGCTTTACTTTAAACCTAACCTATTATTCAGAAGAAGTAAAACCTAAACTAAACATAGCCCCAAAAATTGCAAAACTTAGTAATTTGAACTGATTTGAATTACTTACATACCTATGTCTATTTTTTAGATAACGTCATCTACGGGCGTATTACGAAACTTTTTTTTGAAGTCACTTTGAAAACCTCTCGTTAAATTATGTTTTTTTTAGAAAATAAAAGGCATTTCCCAGAAAAAGATAATTGTAGAGTGCGTAAAATAAACCTAAAAATATTTTATAATATCTTTCCGAAAAGTGGAAAGTAGCCAATTATTTTCGAGTAGGGGCTGTGGTATAACACGGCAAGATAATTCGATAATTGCTCTGTTTGTTCCAGTTTCAACCCTCTACTGGCATGGTGATGTTGCCATGGAGACACTCAGTCTGCCGGTGTCGGTCTGCCTGTTCCTGGTGGTGAGTGCGGCACCCAACGCGACGCGCCACCGCCGGCCTACCCAGGACGACCTTCCTGATGAGGTATACTTTTGTTGCTGATTGTTCTGTTAATAAATGTTGATGCAGGTCAAGTAATACTGGATTTATGCACCATCCAACGCCGTACATTGGTATAATCTGCGCATGGGGCTGTCCCTCTTCTTACCTCTTCCCTCTACTGGTATATACGCGAGATAACATACGTTCGGCCGCCATATTAAAATCGTTTTTTTATGTGCGTCATCATCATCATTTCAGCCGTAGGACGTCCACTGCTGGACATAGGCCTCCCTCAAGGCTCTCCATCTGTACCGATCGCAGGTGGCCTGCATCCAGCATGGACCCGCAGCCTTGCGCAGATCATCCGTCCATCTGGTCGGTGGACGTCCTACGCTGCGCTTGCCGATCCGTGGTCTCCACTCGAGAACTTTTCGGCCCCAGCGGCCATCTGTTCTGCGGGCTATATGACCTGCCCATTGCCACTTCAACGAGCTTATTCGCTTTATGTGCGTGCTGTTACCAAAATACATTAAAACTTAAAATTTTATCAACAAGATTTTATTTTATATGGCATACTATGTTTTTTTTTAATTATTTAAGAGGCATATCACAGCTAAAGTAGCGCCACCCGAGAAAAAAATAAATATCTTCTAAACTAAGGCAAATATCAAAAATGTGAAACAGCATTCCCCTAGATAATTCAGCCTAGTATTTTTAGGACATTGTTGTATAGCTTTTAGGTTAAAGACCACAGAAAGAAACTGATTTTTGCTAAAAACGGCCACTTTTGGCCGTTTTTAGCAAACTTAGTTAGAAGTTTTTTTTTTCTCGAGTGGCGCTACTTTAGCTGTGCTATGGCTGTTAAGTTAGGTAAGTACTTATTGTAATTAATTAGGCCACAGTAGTGGTCGTTATAACCGCGGCGACAAGCTGGCCCCTTGTCACGTTGGTAATAAAAAACATAAACTCGGCTAAACTTGGGTCCAGGTCTTGAGCTGGTACCTCTGCCTAACCCTTCGGGGAATAAAAGGCGTGAGATTATGTTATGTTTTGTAATTTACTAAGTGAACTTTCAATATGAGATATCAATATTTTTCATTTTATAATGCCCTTATTCTTGCAGGTGCTTCTTCCAGAAGATGAAGACGAGAGGAACGCAGACCTCAGCTACTATGACGAAGCCCACATTAACATATCAGGTCAGTGCCAATCAAATTGAAAGTGTGATTTTGCGGTACCTCGGTACGGGATACAGTGTGTCGTTCGCAAGCCTTCCCGTGACCCCGTTGTCAACAGCCGAGAAGGACACCGTCGGGATTTTAGTGGGTGCGAACCCCACATTACCCGGTGGCTCCCCCCGGAGCCGCAGAAATACTACCTCGTCAGGAGTTTCTCCTTCTTAAAAATATGGCAATAACAAACTGTGAAGTAACATCAATGATTCCCGGGGCCCTTCCCGAAAATACCCGAGATTGCCACCGGGGGGTTTTAGTGGATGCGAGCCCCACATACCCCCGTCGTTCCGCCGAGCGTAGGGCAATGAGCGCGTTTACACCGTTATCATAATAAGGTAATAAAATAACAAGGTATTTGTGAAATCCTTAGGGTTTTTCAAACCGAAGGCGTCGCTCCAGAGCGTCGACCTGTAATTTACTATGTCGGTATTACCTGTGGTATTACGCTATAACACGATTCAGAGCGTCCTAGCGCGGCGCTAGGACGCTCTGAATGTTTAGGGAACGTGTGGTTCAAATACAGTTTGCGTGGAGCAGCAGATTTTCTTGAAATGTTACATAACGTAATGAACTCAATTGTAGCACCAGTAGAGAGAAGAGGCTGCGGTTGTGCCCTGATTCTGTTATCGATCATTTAGAGACGAATAAGCGTCAATCCGCGTGGGAGCCCGTTGCGAAGGCGTCTCAGAATAAACAACCCTTATAACAAGGTTATTTAACCTTTCTAAAAATAAATAATTTAATTAGCGATGTATTTTATTACCGCCTCTTTGTATGTGTCGTAGTAAGATTTGATAATTAGGTTTTTTGCAAAATAACTAGGGATTTTGCGAAAACCCGGATAATTTGATATATAAGCATTACTTTTTTTTTCAATCATCCTGACGTAAAGCAGTTTTTTTGCAAAAAAAAACCTAGTATAATTGAAAAATTTGAAACCTGCCTTAACTCTGGCTAGATTATTGCTTGCTAGTAAACTCATTCTGGTTGGTTCTCTGTTAGCGTCAAAAGATATTTTAACGAACCAATCAGAATAAGAGTTTACCAGCAAGCAATAATCTAGGCAATAAGAATCGCAAAATCCCTAGGTTTTTTGCAAAAACCCTATGTATCGACACGACTTAAGTATGGTGAATAAAGGTTTCGGCAAATAGCAGTATCAATTTTAAATTGCGAGAGTGCTTTGTGTGTTTTAATGTAACAAGCAGAGTGTGCGCCCCTCGGCTTTGCCAGCGCTATTTCCCTCAAACCACAAAATCCTAATTTTTCGTTCCCGGTTTTCGGAATAAAAAGCATCGTGTGGTTCTAAGCTTCCTACTAATTATATTACATTGTAATAATTTTATACAATACACTCAGTTAATTCGCGTTTATTATATTACCTAAGCATGGATGGTAAAACAAAACCCCAATAGTTTAAAGTACAAAAGCCGTCGATCTATATAAAATATATTATAAAGTAGTACTTACCTAATAAAAAATGTCTGTAAAATGTCGGCCTTTTCATAAAACCTAGCCAAACCAAGATGGCCAAACTTTATGTAACCGATCAATCTTGAGGGAAGCTTATCGCAGTTCGACCGGTGCCAGCATCGGGCCAACTTGGCGCTTCGCCAGCCCCGTTTCGCCACCGTTCAATAATGCTTCATGAATTCCAGTTGGAAAACAATCCACCACTTTGAAGCTGTTCTAAAGGAGTATAGTATAAGCACTAAATAAGTTGTTTAATTGGATACTTAAGTACTTACTTTTTGTGTTTTTGTAATTATATATGTCGTAGAAAGATTTGATAATTAGTTTTTTTCAAAAAAAAACTAGGGATTTTGCGAAAACTCTAATAATTTTAGACAAGGATAACTTTTTTTTTTAAGGTTTAAAAAAATTCCATTTTACTAGGTTTTTTTGCAAAAACTGCTTTTTGTCAGGATGATTGGAAAAAAATTATCCTTGATTAAATATCGGGGTTTTCGCAAAATCCCTAGTTATTTTGCAAAAAAACAAATTATCAAATCTTCCTACGACATTTTGCCACGCCATCTTAGACCCTCGTCGAATATCCCGTGGACCCTTATGATTCTCCTGGTACACTCTGGGTCCAATAGGTTTTTAGGCGCAAGTTTTTTTTTTTTAGATAGGTAGATAAAAAGTCTCTATTTAGGGTATCTGATATATAGGGTGTTCGAAATTAAACATCGATATACTACACCATAACGGAGAAATAATTGAATTTGCGTGCACTGGGCGACCTTATCAAACAATGGATAGTACCTATTTAAAAAATATTTTATTATCATTGAATTTATTTTAATAACAAAGGATGATAGTGTCATAAAACGGTGATGCAGGGCAGCGAAGGGAAGTGTGACCTAGAAAATGTGCGTCGATAAAATACTTCACCGATGAGCTTTATATCTTGAACTAAAATACAAAAAAAAAGTCATAACTGTTTCAGGTATTTTAAACAGTTATACAACCTGAACAGAGTTTAGTTACAGTCAATGCCTGAAAAAAAACGCAATTATACACCTATCTTTTTATTTATCTCAAAAAAAAGTTTGTTTTTAATTAAGTATCATTGATTGCAAATTTGCAACTATATATGTCTATATAGGTATCTAAGTAAATTGTGTATGGGGATCGCATCCGAGAGACTAAGGGGAGAGTTCTGGTTTTTATGTACTATTAAAAAAAGAGTTCAGTACGGCACAGAGTATATAATACTACGGCTTAAAATTCAAACTAATGTTAATTGTAGCTCCCATTAGGATCAAAAATAGTCCCACCGACTGTTGTTGAAACTAATAAATAATTGAAAGGCTTTCAGATTGCAAAATATTATTTGCTCAAAAACACTGGCCGTTTCTATTCGTTATTGTTATTTCCACCGATACATAAAAATGAATCGAGTCTCGCTCGCTAAATCTCGAGATCGGCCCGGCCGATTTAGCTAATTTTGGTTTTGAAATGTTCGTAGTAGTCCAGGGAAGGTTTAAAAGGTGAGAAAATATGAAAAAATTAAAGGGTGAGTTGGTAAAAATAACAATTAAATTTTCCATTTTAAATTATAAGGCGCGATACGAAGTTCGCCGGGCCAGCTAGTTTATAATAAAACTGGTTGTACTGTTAATCGTCGTAATCTTCTAGACAATGACACCGAGGGTGTGACTCGCAATTCGCAATGACCTCAAATAAAGGATTATGTCATGTATAATTTATTTAGGTCGTTCGTTACAAAGTTTTCTTTAGGTTTAAAGGGCTTAAAATAAATAAGGAATTTAATGTTGTTTAAGGAAATATAACAGTTATATTCAGAATTTAGTCTGCACATATAGCATTTTCTTTTATTTAGCAAATTTCCTAATATCTAATTGTAGTGCCTTCACTAACACATTTTCTCTTTATTTCACAAAATGAACATTAACTAGAGGTTTATTATACAAAACTGTAAGCTTTCCCATTATTTTTTACTAAAAAAAGTCTTCATAAGACTTACGCGTATTTTTTTCTGTTTTTTTTATAAATAAAAAAGAAAATTATTTAAATTCTATACCGGTAAATAAATATAAACACTATGTACCTATATTTGTTGATCAATCACTTCCTACTAGGTCTGGGGTTAGCCTGTGGTTACTTTCATACTAAATCTCCAATTCGTTCCCTATTTTACAAAATAACAGTAGGTATCCTAACTCTAGTCACGCCAGAAGGGTACCGACATTGTGCAGTTTTGTCTAAATGTCACGTACGAAGTTACGGACCATACGCTGTTGCTCCAGGGATCTTTATAAAAAGGAGAAATTCTTTAAACCTACGTTTTATAAAATTGCTTGAAATATGTAGAAGTTAGGTTTGCTACGATCCAAGCTGTATAACTAGATTAGGATTAAATTCAGAAACTATATTTTGCTTCAGGCTTTAGTGAAAAGTTTATTTTTTTGTATAAACTAGCGTAGATAGATACTGTTGTGGGGACTTTATACTCAAAATGCTCAATGGTTCATTTTGAGTATAAAGTTCAAATTTGTAAGTTAATATAATAGATGAAAATTAATCGGGTAGGTAAATACTAAATTAAGGGGATGCTGTAGATCTATTTGGTCCAAACTAGAGGCAGCCTTGTTGAATTAGTGTTATAATGCATGAGCACGAATCGAAATCTGTCGCAATGTGCTATTGATGATAAATCACGACTATCTGAGTATTTGTGCACTGCATCGATATTGCTTGATTTATGACTAAGTACTAGAATCAGGCGACCATTGTCGTAAGGTAAGGCAAACATTTGTTTGTCTGAGCAGCTTGGTGGGCACCCTGAACTACCTCGCCTCTCGCAGTATATATCATACCTTACCAAATAGGGTATCAATTCCAATGAGAGTAAAAAGTCTAATTAACCTTTAATAAGTGTTATTCTGTACGCTATAATTAATAAATATTTTTTGACTTTTGACAAAAATAGCTAAAAAAACTATAACTTTTTAATGAAGTAAGTTACACTCAAAAGTTCTATATCTATAATGTTTGTTTAAGAGATCTAAGAGAGAGGCCTATGTTCAGCAGTGGACGTCTTCGGCTGAGATGATGATGAAGATAATGATGATACTTAATCATTTTAGTAAAAGTTTTCTACCTTTGTACACTACGTAATTTTAAATTTTTCATGTTTCATTTTACGTTTTCAAATTAAAATTAAAACTAATAAGATTTTTGAAGGTTTCTCAGCCAAATCACTTGCCAAAAACAATTTCCTATGTAAAGCAGTTGCAATGGAAGCCTACGTAAGCAACTAGGTAGATGCGAAGGTTTGTTAAAGGTAAGGCTACACTATGAACACAATAAAAAGATAATGGTTAACGCCACGTTAACACGACTCTGTAGTTAACACTTAAGAATATACGTACATCCTTTTTTTTAGTTACGGAACGAAAATAACCTTACGACAAGGGTCTCCAGGCGACTTTTGTCGTAAGGCATGGGCCGCTTGGTGGGCACCCTGAACTACCTCGCCTCTCGCAGTATAGGATACTTTACCAAATAAGTTTACAAGGTATCAATAACAATAAGAGTAAATAGTCTTATTGACCTTCAACAAGTGATATCTTGTATCCTATATTGAATAAATAATTTTTGAATTTGGACTTGAATAGTAAAGTAAAGTAAAAAGTAAAAAATGATTTATTCAATACAGGATACAAGATATCGCTTATTGAAAGTCAATTTTACTAATCTAATTAATATTGATACCTTATTTCGTAAAGTATCCTATACTGATAGAGGCGAGGTAGTTCAGGATGCCCACCAATTGGCTCAGGCAAACAAATGTTTGCCTTGCCTTACGACATGGTCGCCTGGAGACGCCCCCAAACGAGCCCTCCTCTGTTAAATGATTCTACTCATTAGTATGTGGGACTCGCCTCGCACCCATTGAAACACCCCGGTGGCCGTCTTGGTGTTTTGGAGAAGGACCCCGAGAGCTAAGGAAATTGATTAATCGGTAGATAGACACGTTACCTTTTTTCAATCAATTTTAAGTACTTACTTAATTCAATTTTTTAAATAGGGATACCACTGCGGCTACCCGTATAACGCGGCGTGAGTGTCCATATAAAAATGGGGTTTCCAACTTTCTATCCTTAGTGGCGGGCGGCAAACACGAATGAGTCTTTTCGGATTTTTAATGTTGCCACCATCACTTTCCATGCTTTGAAAGTCTTTACCGTTTAGAATTATAGATCTTATGCTACTTTTATGAATGATTTCTTCTTCATTGGTTTTTATGCTTGTCGTTAAAAAACGTCTCGAAATACCTATATACTTACATCCATAATATACTTGTTTACTGCCTCTTCAACTAATTTATTTTTCTGCGATTGATTGTAAAGTAAAAGTAAAGTAAAAAACATTGCACACAAAGTAAGAAATAAAAGAGGTAAAATAACACGTTAAAAAATAAAAAAATTGAATTTGCACGCAATTGGTGACCTTATCGCTGAAAGCGCTTCTATACTATACATACATTATATAAGCTTGTATAAGTCATACTTATTCATTGTTGTTTTGGTAGTTTGCCTACTTTTTCGACTTGAGCATAGTGAGTTCTAGTTCTAACCCTGTTTGGCGCCTAGCCAAGCATTCTGGCACGGCACCACCCTTCTACCAACTTTATATTCAACCTACATTATGATGAGGTTTCGCAAACAAAAAACTTACAAACTGCTTATGACACGTTCTCTCAATTGTGAAAAGACTTACCATTACTATAAACACGATATTTAGACAGGATTTATAATGAGCCAGTTTACAGCGACGCTATAGCGCCATTCGCGAAAAACATTATTATCTTTTAAAGTCAAACAAATATTAAAAAATGTGGCACAGTATGACACTAGATAATGTAGGCTAGTATTAAGGACACTGTTAACCTTACTCTGATCTGAGATTAAGGTTAAAGACCAAAGAAAGGTTGATAGGACATTGCAGGCTTGAATCACCTGATTTTCCGAAAAGTATGATGATTCCGTGCTTCGGAAGGCACGTTAAGCCGTTGGTCCCGGCCGCGGCCGCAGTAGTGGTCGTTATAACCGCGGCGACAAGCTGGCCCTATGTCACGTTGGTAATAAAGCATAAACTCGGCTAAACGTGGGTCCGGCTCTTAAACTGGTACCTCTGCCTAACCCTTCGGGGAATAAAAGGCGTGAGATTATGTATGTATGTGTCAAAGAAAGCTACACAGTGTTCCTAAAAGTGGCCACTTTTGGCAACAATCTTTGTATTATTTTGTTCTTTTAGCTTTTTCACTGTGCTCAAAAAATACTAAGCAAGATGATCTAGTGTCATACTGTGTCTCATTTTTGATATTGGCTTTAGTTTATAAGATTTTTTTTTTTTGAGAACGGCCCTAGCATCGTTGTAATAAACTAGCCAGCAAACCCGCACTTAGGGTAGGTACAGGAGATTGATATGTTCCCTAAAGTCATCTTATTTTGAGCTAGCTTTGTTAAATTTATATTTATGAGCAGTCACCGGTTATTTCAGAAGCTTCACCTTATCACGACAAAGTTTAAATTAAAAGCAATTTTAATTTTAAAACGAATATTTAATTAAAGTAAATATTACAAAGCCAGCGAGCTCACACGAGCGTAATTTAAATGTCTAGACGCTTTTTGTATTTTCACAAAATAAGTTTTCACATACGCTGCGGTATATATGTAGGTATTTAACGTAGGTTTATATTGGAGGTATTTATTACTTTTTAGAAGAAAGTTGAATGTACTTTATTTTTACAAAATAGTTTTGTAAGGTAGACTTATTCGAAGATGCCTTATAACAACCGCTCAGCAAAAGACACTGAACAACTTTATTCAATTTGCCGTTTTAACTTCTACAGGCGTTTTCATAAGCTTAAATAAAAATAAAAAAGAACCTCTACTAGCGTGCCAGTAAAAAATACAAAAAACATATTATACACTCAGAAACAGAAAACAAAAATCGACATTCACCATACTAGTTTTGCCCCTACTGTGAGTCGAAAATAGACCTCAGGATAAACACTTCACACCGCTGCTAACTATGCATCAAATCGTCTTTTTATTTCAATATGACTTGTAATCAGGATTATATATAAGGTACATTATACATACTTATACCAAAGACTACCATATACTTTAATGACCCACTATATACAAGAGGAAATATTTGATTGTTTGTTTTAATTGAATAGGCTCCAAAACTACTGGACCGATTTCACAACTTTTACCATTACAGTTCTAAATAATCCCTGATTAATTAGGTTAGAGAATCGAATATTCTCAAAAATTTCAGACTAGCACATAGGCTGTCTGTAACCTATTGTATTGTACCTACAATTATTATTGTAAGGCGGTACGAATTGTTAATAACTATACTCTGTGTAGGTAATAACACGGACCTTACGTAAACCTTTTGTCAAAAACCAGGTGACCTAGCCACGTGACACTCTAATGATTTTAGGTTTAGAGTTAGGTATAGCTATAAAACTATATATGAACATAGTCTGTATCTATAAATTGTAAAGTACAGTTGGTTACCCCTTTCTTCTCTACGCTGTAAAATCATTGCGAAAGGGAGTAGAATCATTTGACAGAGGAGGGCTCGTTTGGGGGCCTCTCCAGGCGACTATTGTCGTAAGGCAAGGCAAACACTGAGCCAATTGGTGGGCACCTGAACAACCTCGCCTCTCACAGTATAGGGTACTTTACCAAATAAGGTAATAATATCAATTAGATTAGATGTAGTCTAATTGACTTTCAATAAGTGATATCTTGTATCCTATATTGAATAAATAATTGTTTGATTTGATTTGTATCGGTTACAATATATTAGTTTTAACTTATATTAACTTAGCTCAAATGGAGACAGCCAAGGACCATAACAGATGGATAAATATACTTCATACCCTTTGCCTCTAATGCGGGGCTTTAGGAAAAATTGGCATCATATTATCATGCTTAGAGCTAGCTATGATAAAAGTTCCCTGCGAGATAGACGTAGGCGTCTTTAATCAATGGTGATAAGAATATTGATTGACAGAATTGAAGATCCTCTGAAGAACCAAAGTCACGTTGCCCAAAAAATGCAAAACTTTACTGGTTCTGGCAGGGCACATATATCGCGCACCGGTAGACGCAAAGTAGGCAGTTCCTATAAGGTGGACAAGACCTAGTGTGGTGAAGGCTACGGGAAGGCACAGGATAAGGGTCGCACAATATATACTGGTCATTTATGGCGATTCGGGGGCACCCACAGTCAAGTAATGATAATTATAAGCCGCGCAGATAAAGAACACATTTGAAAATTGCGGCCGAACGCATTCTATCTCGTATATTAGTATGAGAGAAGAGTTAAGAAGAGAGACAGCCCATACAACGGCCGCCATTTTGATATTTGATCTGTATGTGAGCAGGTTATAACTAAGGTTTTTAACTTCTTTTTTAACCGACGAAAAAACAAAAAGGAGGTGGTTCTCAATTCGTCGCGTATATATATATTTTTTTTATGTATGATCACGCATAACTTTTTACTGCGTGGATCGATTTTTATAATTCCTTTTTTTTATATGGTAAATTCATGAGCCAGCATGTCGATCCAGCCCTACTTTTTTATACCGAAAACTAGAGGCTGCCCCGCGGTCTCACCCGCGCAGATTTCTCATAATTACAAAAATCCTGTTTTTTCCCGTTCCCGTGGGAATTTCGGGAAATCCCTTCTTAGTGCTCACCTACACTCCCCAAGGAACCCACGTGCAAAATTTCAGCCCGCTACGCCCAGTAGTTTCGGCTCTGCGTTGTCTGTCAGTCAGTCAGTCAGTCAGTCACTCAGTCAGTCAGTCAGTCAGTAACGGAAGAGTTTTATATATATTGATTAAGTATTTTGAATATAGCTATTCCGGTATAACAAGTATTTCCGTGACTCGGAAAACATTTTCTACATTAACTTACCATGTGCCAGGCTAACGAGCAAATATTGTGACGTGGAAATTGCAAGGTGAAATTATTGCAGCTGATTCCTGGCGGGAAACTGGGTTAAACATCATATATTTAAATACAATGGAGTCTATGTATACTTACTTACCCATATAACTCTTCGGTAACTGACTGACTGATAACTTACAGCAAAAACTGTATGAAATTTGGTGTAGAAACACTAGTTAAGTATATTCCTAATTTAAGTTGGTTTTTAAGACATTCCAGTGCCTTCAATGTGCTGTTCATAAATTTTTTGACCATCTTTTGTACCTACCACATGAAGGATTTTTTTTTTTTTATTCTAGGATTCCCACAGGATCAAAAACACTAACAATTCAGCGCAGATAAAGAGACGAGTACCTATACTACCACACACTACCTGTGCTTACAAGAAATTTACTTCACCTTCCCTACCGTAGTCAATTTCATGAAATCGTAATTTTTATAGAAGTTTGTAATGGTACCTACCTACATATACTTACTTCAGTTTCAAAAAATATGAGTAAATCGAATGCAGTATCTTTCCTTACCTAAAAAATACACAGGTAAAAGTTTACCCATACTTATACCTCGGTAAAATCAAACGTAACTTAGAAATCATAAGAAACATTAAAACAACTTGATAATAACAAAGTTGAACCAAGTTGCGAAAACTTGTGGATCCGCAGGTTTATGTAAGCTGGGGGGTGATTCTCTTAGTTTGTACTAAAATGTCTAGATTGGCTATAGAATCGCGATGAAAGCCTTCTTAACCCTTTCCCTTAAGGCTTGGTGCTTCAAAAATTTGTGTTTTTGAAATTTTTTTAAACAATCTGAGACATACAAAATTGATGTCTTCATTCTGAAAAAAATATATGTGTTAGTTAAGGATCTAATCTAGTCATCATACTAAAGGAAAACAGGATCTAATTAATTTTAGTTGATAGAAAAAAATCTCAAAGTTACCCCTTTTTGTTCCGTTTTTTCCATTTTATTTTTAAACCGCTGATTGTTTTTATTTGATTTTTGGAATGAAAATTGCTGACCTTAAATTTTAGACATACTACTATAGTAAGAATTTTTAAGTTTAACGAAAAGACAAAAAACCAGCAAAAACTAAAAAAAAACATCGTTTTCGCGCGGTCCGATGCCATGCCGCGCCGCTCCCTACCCCGTCAGTACCCTTGTGGCCACGGCCGAGGCCGGTTCTGTGTCAAATTTTTGTTTTCGCGCTCTCGTATTTCGTTTTATTTTTATTCAAATGTAAACAAATTTTGACAACAGATGTCAAAACAATGAACCATAACATCTGATTAGGATCTGTATGGAGCTGAAAGAAACCAATTTTGATACCGATATTACATTTATAAAACCGTCGCATTACAAACTTACCTTTTTTATTCCCACAAATAAAACTTAAATCATAGGGTACTTATATAGTTATATCATATCTTTGTTAGTTCTGTGGCGCCGATAACACAATATTAATATAACATTAGCACAATATTACGTGGTATACTTACTCAAATTACTTTAAGAAGGCAGTAATTTATGTCTTAATAGAAAATGTTTCCTTTTTATTTAACGCTTTTCGGTTTTTTCGGCTGTTTAATTTTTTGATGAAAAGATTTTATTTTTTGCTTTTCAGTTTAATTTTTATGGAATCCCCCCCCCCCTCACTTCAAGGTTCACCTTCACCTCAAATCACCCTCCAAACGCTGGTCTCACACCCCAGGTGAAGAAGGTGGTCAGATGACCTGGTAAAGGTTGCGGTCTATGTCCAGCAGTGGACGCTATCGTGTGAGATCGGCTGCTTAAAATCAAAACCTAGTAACTCGTTTTAACAAAAATGTTCAGGAGAGCCAAAAAAGGGGTCGACCACTTTAATTCGTTGCCCCGAAGAAACCAGACGCAATAGCGATTTCGGTGTTTGACCAAAAGTTTGACTATATTGTTGACTATAGTCACACTTAAATCGATCCCACTATTTTTTTTTTTTTAATTTACCCAAATATGACAATGAAAAAAATTTTGAAATACAATCTCTGAGTTAATTCTCTACTTTTTAAAGCATTTTATATTTTTAGTTGTACGTTTCGAATGAAAAATGTTATTTTTTGAAGTGCATTCATTTAAAAGTTATACAAATGATTTATTTGTGGCAGAATTAAGTTTTGTTTACGATTTGGTTACGACTCGTGGTTAATTCAGCCAAATTTGTATACTGTTTTTGTAACTTACTAAATTCCATCAAAATTTGATTGATTTTATAATCGGCGCCAAATTCAAAACATAGTAAGTCAGCTTTCAAATTCATAACCTAGTAAGTCGGTTGAGTTGCTAGGTTTTTTTATTTGTAATCCGACATGCGCTATGTTAAGAATATGTACTTCATGGAAATTTCAATAACTTTTCCAAATTAGGTAGACTTGCTAAATTTTATTTTTAAAATTACGTAAGAAACTGGGTGTTTTAAGGTTCATATCAAATCTATACCGCCTAGTAAGTCGAAAAATGACAAAAACGGTTTTTTTGCAAAAACACCGTTACTAGGTTTTGAATTTGGGCAGCCGAGATGATGATGATGATTATTATTATATTAGTCGGCGAGGCGCTTCTCCAGAAGTCCCCCAGAGTCCTCCAGAAGAAGGCAGGTAGTCGCCACTTACAATGGAACTGGTGGGGCGAGTGTTGAAAATTTTGCGGTTTTTGTAATCCAATCGTCGTAGGTCGCCAATTTAGAGAACTCCTATGTCCGCCCGCCTGCAGTAGAAATAACTCCAGAGGTTGGAGAAGGGATGATATATTTACACATGGTTAGGTACACTATTTACAAGAAAATGAATGCATGTTAATGTGTACAGCGGCTGAGATGTACTGCCTAGTTAACAAAAGTCTTTTTGAAAGGTAACCATGTCAATTTTAAAATCTTCTTCTATAAATTAAAAAGTAACAGTATTAAAAATTAGTTTGGTTACAAAAAGGTTGGAGGAAAGGCACAATTTACTTTTATATAAAAAATATATATACTTATGCGAGCAGTTCTCATGTAAATTACAATATGGCAATACAATCTGTGAGTGAATAAAAAAGGCATCCATATTTTATCCACCCTTAGGCCGCATTTGCAGGCCGCACGCAGGGCGTTGCGCGAGGCGTCGTGCGGGGCGTGCTGCGCCCAAATCAAATGTATAGCAATAGTATGAGACCGTTTAAAGAGACGCGCATAGGCCTATGTTCGATATCGTATAAGGAAACGCGTCGGCTCCCGCGGCGGCGCCCGCAGCGGCGGCGCCCGTGGTGGCGCCCGCGTCGGAGCCCACACGACATCCCGCACAACACGCCGCGTCTTCGTAAAGGAGGCCTTAGGGTGTGATTTTAGTTGCAAATAAAAAAAGTTATCAACTCAAACTATATCGTTATTTGTTTAAAATTAAAACAACCAGTGGTGTTTTATTTATATTGAGAAAACACTACAAAAAGGGTTTACTTTGATATTTATTTCTACAGAGTGAAATTCATTACATCTTGTTACTTTTTAATAACTTGTCTAAACTAAATCCTACATCTATATTTTTCAGAATTAAGAAATCTGTTTTATATTTCTCAGATGGTTTAAAAAAAACTCGTTATTACAAATACCTTACCTAAACGCAAATTCTTGTTAGCTGAAACGAAAATCGGAAAGAAAAATTGTGCGGTAGGTATAAACATCTCGATTTAACTTCGGCTTGTATGAAAAGTAATAAAATTTAAAACTGCCGCGACGCCGCGACATTTCGCATTTCGACGCGCGCATGTCACAGCTGCGAGGGAGAGGGACCCTCATACCTAATAAGGTAAGAAGCTTCAAAGTACGGAGTCTTAATGCCAAAATGGCAATCAATCAATATATATAAAACTCTTCCGTTACTGACTGACTGACTGACTGACTGACAGACAACGCAGAGCCGAAACTACTGGGCGTAGCGGCGTGAAATTTTGCATGTAGGTTCCTTAGGGAGTGTAGGTGAGCACTAAGAAGGGATTTCCCGAAATTCCCACGGGAACGGGAAAAAACGGCAATTTTGTGTTTATGAGATATCTGCGCGGGAAAAACCGCGGGGCAGCCTCTAGTATATATATATAAGCTGACTGACTGACTGACAGACAACGCAGAGCCGAAACTACTGGGCGTAGCGGCGTGAAATTTTGCATGTAGGTTCCTTAGGGAGTCTAGGTGAGCACTAAGACAGGATTTCCCGAAATTCCCATGGGAACGGGAAAAAATTGAATTATTGTGTTTATGAGAAATCTGCGCGAGTGAAACCGCGAGGCAGCCTCTAGTCTAAATATGTACTGTTCACATTAGTATGCACTCCGCTGTGCTTCGCCAGCGCATTTTACCTTCAAAATGCAAAATCCCTTTTTCGTGTTCCCCTGAAATTTTCGGAATTAAAATTATCCGTCTCATGGTTTTAAGACGCTATATGAGTTTTGAAGGTTTTTTAAATCAAGTATTCTCTTATTCTTTAAGAGGTAAAGATCTGGAATTTTAATATAACGTTTTTGAGGATATAAAAAAGTTTTTTATAACTGAGAAACACTAGTGGAATAAAAAAACCTCGATACATTATTTCGTCAAAGATAACCATTCCAAAAAACGGGAACAGCTAGGTCTTCCATTTGTTTATAAAGTAATAATGAAAAAGATATTTAATATTTATTACTTTTTTGAATAAAATGTAGTAACCGATGTGGGCGACTGGCATATGACTGTCCTTTTCCCTCAGTATTTTTGAGGGAAAAGGACATCATTTGATCCTCGGTCTTTTGATTTATTTCGCGTATATCGTCTTAAGAGGCAGTTTACAGCGATGCTAGCGCCATTCGCGAAATAAATTAATGTCATCTAAACTAAGGCAAATATCAAAAATGTGGCACAGTATGACATTAGATAATGTCGCCTAGTATTTTTAGGGCACTGTTGTATAGCTTTTTGGTTAAAGACCAAAGAAAGCTACAAAGTGTTGATAAAAGTTTAGCAACAATCTGTGTATAATTTTGTTCTTTTAAGTAAGGATTACTTTACTGTGCTCAAAAAATACTAATCAAGATTATCTAGTGTCATACTGTGCCACATTTTTTATATTTGCCTTAGTTTACAAGATATAATTTTTTTTCGAGAATGGCGCTAGCATCGCGGTAAACTGGCTCTTAATAGCCTTGCGTTAGTTTCTTTTTCCTCTATAACCTTACAACTACAAAAACTGCAAACAGCTACAAGACCACATATCCATATTAAAAAAAAAATCATGCAATCCCATACAAATAAGGCAACATTTGCCTTTCCAGTACCTACCTCTACCTAACTCGATTGTGACCGGAAACGCAGCCTGGGAGGCCGGAAGTGGAGCGGTGAAGTAGGCGGGAATGACTTCTCTATGAGCCTCTAAAGCTTAGTTTGTATTTCGAACGTTTTATTAGATTTAAAAACAAGTTATAGTCAGCCTTACCTAAATGTTAAATGTTAGTATAGGCACAGAATACCGTACACTAGGTAAAGTAAGTATATATAAGTTGAGATTAATTTTAGATAAACTCTCATTCTATTAATTTCAGAAACAAAACCACACCATTATTAGTATTTTGTGCCCAAACTTAGAAAATAATGTCTGTACAGTGGCGGTCTATGACGACGTAACACTTCCGGTATTCATGTATTGCAAAATAGCTCTTGTTGTTTGGTAATACAGTCTAGGGCGCACGAGACCATAGACCTTACGCCGTCCTAGACCGCCACTGTACAGTGGCGGACACGGTCGGCGTAACACTTCCAGTATTTATGTATTGCAAAATAGCTCTTGTTGTTTGGTAATACAGTCTAGGGCTGACGAAACCATAGACAAATCTGTTACGGCCTCCTAGTCCGTGACTGTACATGCGTTATGCTTTTACGCCTAAACTACCTGGAGCGTTTGGCCGGACACGACACGGACACAGCATACTTTTTATTCCGAAAATTGGAAATTTTACGGTTTGAAGAGAATTTGCGCTGGCAAAGCTGCACTAGTCAGAGTTACCTATCTACAAGGCACGCGAAATAAGATAGAGGTAATTTTTAATGAGTCAAAATCAAAAACCTCTAAACTAGTAAAATTTCTATAATTCTAGCGTATCGTCGTCGGCTGAATGGTTGAATAGACTATGGAGTTAGCTCTTAATAACGTTTTACTAAACAAAGCCCCAGTTGAGGTCTGAAAACGGACATTGTGCTTCATAACAATGCGCAAACCGCGAGGCAAGCTTCCGTAGGTAACTTTCATAAAAAGTTTCAAAAACGTTTTATATTTTTTCATAATACAGTTATAGTAACTCTTATCTCCATTTGCGTTTAAAAAAATGTACTTTTAGGTATTTTAAATTGAGGTCAGAATCAGAATCTTTATTTGTTACCATAGGTCTTTACAGATGTTAAGTAGTAAAAAAAAGTATCACTATGATATGCCTAAATTAGGCGCACAAATTTACATGTGATTATTTTAAATAATAAACATTATGGACAAAATCCTTACATAACTAAATAAAGTTTATCTCAAAATGAGAGTTCTTATCTCTTTCCTATCAGACTTTTTTTAGAGTCGATTGCTTTTACATTTTCACAAGCATTAAATACCTAGGGTTGCCTGAAAGAAATCTCTTTCAGTGATTAGGTCATGCATTGCTCTCTTTCTATCCTATTGAAAATCTTACTTTATGGGTACTTTTCTTTCTTGTTTTAAATCTCAGTTTTAAATATAATATCTACCACCTTTATGTACCTACTTGTTTTTATTTTGGCATACGGCCCTCAAACGCATTTAAATTATGCACAGTTTATGTGCGCACGACGCGATGAGGTTTAAAAAAAGAGTTAGCTAAATAGGAGAAGTTAGGTATGTAGGTATGTATAAGATAATCGTAGGTACCTAATTAATAATAGAACACATAGTAATAAATAAATTAAATAGCTCATACAGAAACAAATAAGTATTACCTGACCACTCTGGCTAGATTATCTATATAATATCTAATAAATAAATCAATTAGTGATATATTGAATAAATAATTTTTGACCTTTGACTATTTTAGATTATAATTTTAGTTTATGATATACATTATATCTTATTACAAACCTTAAAAAAATAAACTAAACAAAGAAATATTTACAAATAAAAATTTGCCTCAAAATCGCTGCCACCGGAAGGTACGGTGCCTAGCAGGCTGGCTGCGTTACCCCTCTGAATGGCCAGACTTATTTTCTGGCCAAGGTACGAGCCAGCCCGCCGGTCACCGGAATGGTCGATCAGACGCGTCGATAATTCTTTGAATAGTCGACGCGCCCCTGGCCCCCAAGGCCCCAAAGTTTCGACCCCAAACGGCACAAACTCATACTGCTCACAAATTGACGCGTATTTGCGCCGTTTGAGGTCTTCGGCAGCTGCGGCTGCCGCGCCAGCCTCGCCTGATGTTCTTTGCACGTGGCAAGCCGCCATGGTGTCAACACACGTGGCGTCCCACACCAGCGGCCTGCCACGTGTCCAGGGGACGATAGTCATACCGTCGGGCCTCTTTCCGTCTTCTCGTGCCAGACCGTTAGGTTCAAGAACGGCCGGCACGTTGACAGTGGTAAGGGCCCGACGGATAATGTCATTTAGACTGGCGTGGCGAGCCATGCGGCCAGCGCTGCGCATACAGGAGAGGCCGTGGTGGCCAAGAAGATCGACCATATCTCCACAGTGGCAGCGATGAGGAGCACACGTCCTGACTCCCAGTCTCAGGCACACCCCCAGGGAAAGTGTGGTCTTGTGTAACAGGGTTCCCAGGTTAGCCAGGTTAAATAAATCTATATCATATCTAATAATATAATATCTAAGGAAAGAAAATAAATCTCGAATTTGGTTGAGTTTTTCACGATTTCGTGTTAGGGCCTCGTGACGCCTTTGACAGCGGTATCGGAACAGTAATCTCATTACAGCGGTTTCAATTTGATCAAATCGTAAACGAATTACGTTGGTTGATTATTACAGAGTAGGGAATGCTGACAAAGGTCAATGTCTAATTTAAGTGTGTTTTTAACCGACTTCAAAAAAGGAGGTTATTAGTTTTACCTGTATGTATGTTTGGCCGCGATTATCTCGCGTTTGGCTGAACCGATCTTGATGCGGTTTTCAGATTAGTATTAGTTACATTCAGGAGAAGGTTTTAGTACCTAATTTAACCGAATTCAAAAAACGAAAGTGCTCATTTGATGTATTGTGTCAGTTTATTGAAGGTGGGTTCCTTTTTTGTGAAAAAGAAATTATTGATTGTTGAATTTAATAGCGTTTTGTTAAATTACTGCTTTTCCTACTTATAGTGTGACTCTGACATAGCGACATAGCAGTTCTGACAAGGCGGTAATAAATTAAGGGAGCAATTCATGACAAGTGATGTTAGCCTGTTCCATGGAACATTCCTAATTATAACCACTTTTTTAACGATTGCAGGCTATTTAGTTAATATTTATACATATTATATATTTGAATTAGTTCTGTATTTGTTTCGCTTTCAATTAGTTAAGGATTCATGTCGATACGTTTAATAGGTCATGAGTTATGATGAATATAAAGTTCAAAACTTTAACCGCGTTTTTCTCGAAAGCGCCAAAATCGAGTTATTGCACTTATAGTTAACGCGGCAGAATTCAGCTCATCATACCTAACAACTTTCTCCAAGAAACATGGGTTCGATCAGCTGACGACGGCGTCAATGTACGGGACAGCTGAATTTTGTTATGAGATTTCGACCCATGTTGCTTTGGGAAAATTGTTAGGTATGGTCACAGAGTATATAATATGGTGAACGGAACCTTCACGCAAATTTATTACCGACGTGTAACAAATACACAGTATACAGGTTAAAACCTTTTTTTAGGGGGGGGAAATGCCTATCGCATTTGTGGGTATTGTGGGTCTCGCACCCACTAAAACCCCACCGCCGACGGCCGTCTTGGCGCTTTTGGGAAAGACCCCGGGAACCATACATTATAATATAGCGTCCGAAGTCCTTCCCACGCTCAGCTGCTATCAGCTGCATGCTCGGAGAAGGCATATTGTTCCCTCCCCGGCTCGCCTTTGGGAGCTGAGGCGGCACAGTGCCACAAGAAACCTGGCTAAAACTACCAAAAAACTACCCTTGTTTCCATTCTCAGCAAAGGGCATGTACCTGGGCTCCCCGTGCGAGTTCACCTGCAACCCGCAGCTGCAGCACGCGTACTGCGACCCCAGGACTTCCACCTGCTCCTGTGATGCCAAGCATCCTGTGCAACTCGGCCCGGCCAAGGGGTGTGCTAAAGGTAGGTAACATTTAATTCCCGTTTTCCGTAACGATAACGCAGAAAGTTTTTAATTTTGCTGCCACTTTAAAGAAATTCTATGCAAATATTTCTTTAAGATAGTATTGACTATTCTCTAATCTGTGTTATTGATGTACTTAGATACCTGTAAACCCATGTTTTTTCCTGCATATTATTATGACTGTAAATTAAATAGCGGTTCAGTCAGATGCAGTTCCAATACAGTTGTTGAGTTAGTAAAACCGCAAAAAAACTGCAAAGCGGTTTGCAGTTGCGTTACAGTAACACTACCTGTATTCAAACTGCTCCCGTACTGCAGTTTATGCAGTTGAAATTCATTCTGTCTCAATAAGCCTGTACCTTATCCTACCTATAACATAAATTCTCATGGCTCTCATTATTATACTGGTTCCAGGTTTAGTTAAAGTAACTAACCCTCATATTCATAAAAAGTTAAAGAGCATTTTAGTTATTTGACGTATGTCAATTTAGACTGGATGTCACGTATTTACCATACAACAAACCAGAGAAGTAGACCTCCAGTAACGCTACTTAAAATGTACTGTATCTCTATGAATAAGACGGTAAGTATCTAATTTAATTAGTAAGGCCAATTCAAATTTTTTTTTTGATTAGTGGCTGGCTATGCAGACCTTTATCAGCCCAGTATCGCTGCAACCTTTGCAGATCTATTGTGATTGTTACTAAAGTTTACAGTTCAGGTCTTTTGCTCCATAGAACTTTATCTACAAAAACCTAAATGTTAATTTCTCAAATTCCAGCAAACAAACTGGGCGAGCAGTGTTTCTACAGGCAGGCCTGCGAGGCCTTCGACCCTCACTCGTCTTGTGTGCAGGTCAACCACAACGCCTACTGCCAGTGCGACCCTGGCTACCACAGCACCAGCCACTCGAGACCTACGCACAGGGTGTTTTGTACTGAAGGTAATTATTAAACAGTCAGTATAATGAGTCAAGATTGATATCTCACCATACCTAAGAAAAAATCTCATGGAGCAATGTAGGTAGTAATCTAAGTAAGTACTTACATTATTCTTAAAAAATATGGGCCAGTGGGTAGCTTTTGGCCGTGATTTTGGGAGCGGATGTTATGCCATCATCATTATCTTTCGTCATATTTCCGCTGAGAAGTCCACAGCTGGCCATAGGCCTCCTCTACAGATCGCAATACCAGGGTCACCGACATAACCAAGCGGATAAGCTCGTTGAAGTGGCAATGGGCAGGTCATATAGCCCGCAGAACAGATGGCCGCTGGGGCCGAAAAGTTCTCGAGTGGAGACCACGGATCGGCAAGCGCAGCGTAGGACGTCCACCGACCAGATGGACGGATGATCTGCGCAAGGCTGCGGGTCCACGCTGGATGCAGGCCACCTGCGATCGGTACAGATGGAGAGCCTTGAGGGAGGCCTATGTCCAGCAGTGGACGTCTTACGGCTGAAATGATGATGATGATGATGATTATCTTTCGTCATATTTCCGCTGAGAAGTCCACAGCTGGGCATAGGCCTCCTCTACAGATCACAATACCAACCGGTATTTTACGACCCTCGTCCAGTATGCTCCTACAAACTTTATCCGGTCGTGTTCTCGGCCTCTTCCGTTCGTTATTAGAGAACTTTCCGGCGCCAGCGACTACCTGTTCCTGGAGCTATATGCCCTGCCCATTAGTTTCGCAATTCTTAGATCTATTGGCTGTTGTTATTATGCATACCCTAAATAACTCATTTAATTAATTACACCAATTAAAAAAACTATGTTACAAAACTCTCTCTTCCCTCACACGCGAACTACGGTTTTCCCCAGACATGGTCTTGCTGACAGCAGACATGCCGACCCTGCTCGGCGTAGCTTCAGGCATCTTCGTCCTAGCCGGCCTTCTCTGCATGGTGCTGCATCTCTACACCAGGGCCAGGTTCCATCCAGCTCACCTGGCTGATGCGAGATTGACTCCACCTTGCTTATACTCTCTTAATGATACTGGTATGGTACTTTTTATTGTTAGGCTTCTAATTATTGATGGTAATGATTGTTGTTGTTGATAATGCATTACTTAACGCTTACGCCTTTAGAAATGATGTGTTCGCCAGAATATTTCGTGTTAAACTGGTTGTATTGGGTCAAGTCCGGGATTACTTAAACTATACCTAAATGTTCATGTTACTAACGAGCTTTTGCGTATACGTCTACGTTAAAGTCACAATATCTTAACCACAAGCCTTTGAGCCAGTCCAGACCACACCTTCCTAGGAACCTTACTAAATGGATATCTTACGTCCAGAATTGCCTTCTGCAATAAAACTCACCAGCAACCTTTCCAGGTGCTACATGAGCGCGCAACCCGACCGGTTAATTCTCACCTCTCCCCCGAATTGCCTTCTGCAATAAACCAGCAACCATTCCAGGTGGTACACTGAGCGCGACCCGCCCCTCGTCGCGCTCATCAACCCGCAGCGCGACGACAGGCGGCACGCTGGACTCGGCCAGCTCCCGGCGCGTGTCGCGCGCCCGCGGCGTGCCCGTCTCCGCCTCGCGCGCAGGTGCGGCGCGTGCTGCGGCCATCTTGCTTATCTCGCGCCACCTGAAGGCCGTAAGGCGGGACGGCGGCGCGCACCCGCCTAAGTGCGCCGCCAAAGGTGATACGGATGTATGCAGCGCGGTCCCATCTCTGCACGTCTCGGTGTGCCGGCCGGCGCGGCGGGCTTGGGGCTGGTGGCTTTTGACCTGAATGCCGTTGAAAAGGGCTTTAAAAGGTTCCAACTGAGGATCTTGAATTGATATTTACTGTATCGCTTCAGCCGGGTGATGCTTTCTTTCATGTTGAAGAAATTGACCACCAAGATGACTGATTCCTAGAGCACTACTTTTTTAAGAGCGATGTTTAACTACTATCGAATCAGATGAACCTCTGATTGGAATCGTAATCTAATACGAAATTGAAACGATATTCTCAATGTCTTCAATCAAAATTGACAAAATTGAGATGAGCATCATAGTAGTAGACTTCCAATAATACATTCCACAAGGCTATTTCTGCTAAAATAATCACAGTGATCCTCAAAAGAGCTATGTTGGAAAGGACCTTCACTTCAACCAGTATCAATGGCCACCAGCCCTGAGCGCATGACGTCTTGCGCCGTCCGCGTCCGTTAGATGTTGCGTGTTGGTGTTTGTAGCCTGGGCCCTGGACTGCGACGACGACTACCATCACTTGTTTCTCTAAAACACACTTGTGGTTATTCAGATATGCTGCTAACCCATCTGTTTCTTTTGAATCAGGTAAACTACCATGGATTATGATATAAATTCGTCCATTGTTGCTAGTCATTTGTAAAACTGCTACATCTTCTCTCCCCCATTAACCTCGTATATTCCCAAACAGCATATTTGAACAACCGTCGTTTTGTAGAAGGTAGAAGTTGATTCAAATTGTTCAAAATTGGAACCATGAAATCGGTAAGTGAATGCTTTGCTAAATTTGGTTGTCGTGTGTCGTAAATACCATCCCAGAGATCCCGCGTGATAAAGCAAGATGGCCAGATGTCCTATCTATCTCTTCTCTGTCTGTATCCAACGCTTCTGTGTAAGTTGTTGTTCGTCAAAACTTAAGGTGGTTATTGTTTTTCTTTTTGTTTTCTTTTAAGAGATCGAAGTCTGGTTCCGTTTCAAGTGAATGCTTTGGTCTTGGAAACGCTTTGAGCGAGAGCAACTGTAACATCACTTATTTTATTTTCCACTTAATTTTAATTAGAAATTTCAAGGAGCAATATGCTTTTACTTGGTACTTTATCAGTTACATAAGCTTCATGCTCAAGTTGGTACTCCTTATCAATCTCTTTGAATACAACGCTTTCTGGATGCCCGTTCACATCACAAAACGCATGTAGGTTTTGCCCTTCACAAAATATGCACTTTATTACCACCACTCAAAAATAATTATTTCTATTTTGGACTGATAAAACATGCATTCTACACTCCGCTTTAATTGTGTGGCATGGCTTTTGTTAATTGACGTTTAAATATCTATTGGATAAATTTAATACTTATATTAAGCCACTACCTTAAAATAATTATAACAACACATATCATGCTTTAAATCCAACAACAGTTAATGTTATAACTTTAGCTTTGACTTTATATGAAGTCGCTATTATTTATAGCGTATTTTATGTAAATTTTCTCTATCCATCCACATCAACAATATCTCTATCAAACGCTGAAAGCAACACAGACACGCAAAATAGCAAACACATTGCAACCATATAGGGTACACAATTCCAAAGGGTCTTACATCAAGGATTCTTTTTCAAAAACTGACAGGTTCAAGACGTCCAAGTATAACTTCAGTGCAGAGCAGCTCATCCTCAATCCGAAGTTATAGTGCTAGGAGGTGGGAGAAGGACAGGGAGCAAAAAGAGCAAAGACAGATGAGCATGAGGCTAGCCCAGCTTCATGACAAGATGGCAGCGGGCAGGGAGGTGCCCAAATTGGCGCCAACGCCGTCTCCGCGGTCGCCCAACAACTCTACTGATGGTCTACTACCATCCGTCTGCGAGATCAGAGAGGTAAGGATCTTAAGTTACAAAATCTTTAGAGTTTTTAGTTATCTTTGATATTTGCTTGACAGTTTAACCCTACTTTGTGTATTTTGTCTCTTTTGAGTAGGTAAGGTCTGTCCAAGATCCAAGAAAGTATAAGTTCAGTGGCAGGCTAATGGACCGATGGTCGAATGACTTTGATAAAGCAGGTAAAAATAAGCAGAGCTACTAGAAACGCTAGAAGAGGCGAGAAATTATAGAGGCCTTTCTCTGTCTAGCAGTGGATAATGTGGGCTATTTATTTTACTAAGCCACACTTGAGTGTTTTTGATTGGACGGGATCTTTAATTCTAAGAATTCCTTATCCATAATTCTTCCAATATTTCCCTTGTTTCAGCTGCTAAACAACCCGGAGCAGAAGCTTCAGGGCGTAGACGGTCCGTGTACGAGTTCTTCGCTTTACTGACAGCAGGCTAACAAGCGAGCTCGTCGCTCCATGGACTCACTCTCCTCCGAGAGTTCCCCAACTATAGCATGGATGTAGGCTGAATAAGCCCACGACTGAGATCTTTTAAAAAGTATTGGAACGTTTTAAATAGTGTTGATCCCTGGACAGTGGACACTGGCTGGACGAAATAAACTTTTCTAAAATAGAACGTTTAAAAATAACGGCGAAAGACGCTTGTGTATGTGTGTCAACAAACCGAAAAGTGGTGGAGTGTAATCTATGTTAATTTTGCATGTTACGTTTTTAATGTTGTTAGTCAAATAAATCTAAAATCTTCTTTATCAAATGCTAGGCAGTTTAAATATGCTCAGCTTTAATTCTTAGGGCGGCTTGCAGTTCTACAATCTCATACAATTTAGCTGTTTTTTTGCGCTGATTTTAGATTATTTAAATACTTACAACAACATAACGATAGGTATTAATTGTGCAACCGTTTTATATTTATTATTTCCATATTTGACGCCTATTTATAGTACTTACAAAAGACATATACTTATAAATCATGATATTAATATCCCGGCCTATCAAATTCAGTAACAATACTTATCTAGATCATTAAGTGCTAAGTGTACAATTTTATTAATTAATAATCTCCAGTTAAGGCTCTTTATTTTCAATATTTCAGTATAAAAAGAACGCAGTTAAACAAGAACTTATAAGTATCATAATGTTTTTATTGTATGTAATATTCTGTGTTTAAAGACTTTTTTTAACAAAATGCTTGATTTAAAAAAATGTATATAGTTATCTACCAACTAGGTAGCCTTTTCTCTACTAGAAAAATAGTCAAGAAATTACAAGCATACTTTTGATCTTTTATTAGAAAGTTCATAGCATAGCGCATAACTCGAAAACTCCTTAGTTTTATCCATAGCATTTATTAGGTCAAGGTTTCAAGGTGAATTCATGGTACGTAACGTATTCAATGTAAGTACAATAAATGTAACCAAAGATTTAAATTATGATCCTCTATCAAAAAAAGGGTTATTGAGGTACCTACTAGAATTACCAACTTGCCTATTATCGGAATGAGGTTGTTAATGTTTCTCAGGTTTCTCGTTTCTCCATTTTTGTGGCCTTCCCGAATTAAAATTATTTTGTTTACAAATACTTTATCTGCTCTTCCGCGCGCGTAGATAAGTTGTTTGTAAATAACCAAGGTAAAAGTATTATTTTTGTATTAATAAATTAATTCTAGATAGAATTTCACGACAAAATCTTTGAAAAGGTATAAAAAAAACTGGTGCGTAAAAAAGCTGACTGGTTCATTTCCAATTCATTTGGAGCCCAAGTAGGTAATAACTTTAGTCAGTAGTTTAGTTAAAAGATAGGTATGCTTTAAAGAGGTTTTTTGCCTAAAAATGTATAAATACCATAAAATATATGTAATAATTAAGCATATATTTACAATAAAGATTGTATAATAGGATAACAACCAAATAGTGTAAGTAACAAAAACGTTGTTGTAGCGGCAATTGTTAAAATAGATTATTTTCGTAAGTTATTTATATTTTTTGGACACCCCAATTATAAGATTAGCTTTGTTTTGCTAAATTTAAGATGAATCAAAATGTAAAAGAAATACGGAAGGTAGGCTCAACTAGGCCCTAAACAGAAGGACCGCATTTTATCTGCAAAATTGCAATTTAAAAACTGCGCAGTCTAATTTCTATGATATGAACTGTTGAAGTTAAGACTAACTGCATTGGAACTGCAATTCGACCGTGCAGTCGCATTGAACTCGATCTGTCAGCGAAGCAACGCCTCAAAAAATTAAAAATATTAGGCAAAAAGTGTCCGAGTGGTACATACTCATTTTATAACCATAGGATTCTATAGTAAATTTGCCCACACTAACTTACACTTCAATTCTGATGCTAGTTAAGCAGAGAATCCTGAAATTTTGCGCCATGATATAAAAAGTAACCGTTTATAAGATTAGCATATTTTTTTTAAATATACTGGATGTTTCTGACAAGGCAGTAATAAATCAAAGGAGGTGTTTAGCTCACCATACCTAACAACTTTCCCAAAGCAACATTGGTCAAATCTCAAAAAAAATATCAGCTGTTCCATACATTGGTTCGATCAGCTGACAGGGTCAATGTACGGGACAGCTGGTTTTCGTTTTGAGATTTCGACCCATGTTGCTTTGGGAAAGTTGTTGGGTATGGTGAGCTGAATAACTTCTTTGATTTATTACCGCCTTGTCAGAAACACCCTGTATATTTTACTCCAAGTTTATTTGGCATTTACTTAGTTGGTAAGAATCAAAATGCGCACACTATCTTAAAGAAAAAACAACAAACCATATCTAATGCCTAACTCATATAACTCATATTTTATTTAGGTTCCTACTTTATTCGAGCAATTTGGTTTCAAACAAATTTGTAAGTAGGTACTGTTATGTAAGTATACCTACCTAATTCAAAATGAACAGAAAAGACACTCATAAAAATTTATCGGCTTGAACAGGGATATAATTGGATAGAATAATAATAATTGCTTAATAAAAATCTATCTATTTGTAATTAAAATCAGAAACTTAAGAGGCTGTAAAAATTTATATCTTCTAAACTTAGGCGAATATGAAAAATGTAGCACAGTATGACATTAGATAATGTAGCCTAGTATTTTTAGAGCACTGTTGTATAGCTTTTAGGTTAAAAACCAAAGAAAGCTACAAAGTGTTGCTAAAAATGGCCACTTTTGGCAACAATCTGTGGATAATTTTATTATTTTTAGTTAGGACTACTTTACTGTGCCCAAAAAATACTAAGCACTGTGCCACATTTTTTAAATTTGTCTTAGTTTAGAAGAAATTAATTATTTTCGCGAATGGCGCTAGCGTCGCCGTAAACTGGCTCAAGAAACGATTTAAATTTATCTTTTAAATACACAAGGCCCATGGCGGTCTGCCTTCCATGCAGTTAGCAAACGGGTTTGGTGCATGTTACATTTAATTTATTAAACAACGAGCGGTCCCGGCTTACTTCGTTACGCCATAGAATACAATGTAAGGATGTCGTAGGATGGATGTTGATGATACTACTAAAGACTTGGCTCTATAGACTTCGTTCTTTTGACTGCCCAGAATGGGCAAATAAAAGAACAAACAACAACAACAAACCACCTGTCAAAATATGTAAACAACGGAAAAAATATTGCACCTTGGGTTACATTATTTGAGTTTAGGTAGGATCCCTAATTATTTTGAAAATCTAATATAGCCTATGACACTCGGGGTTAATCTAGCTTCCTACCAGTGAAATAATTTTTCACATCGGTTCAGTATTTCCGGAGCCTATTCGTTACAAACAAACAAACAAACAAACAAATCTTTCCTCTTTATAATATTGGTATAGAAAAAGTGATTGATACACGATTATGATTAGCATCCATATTAACTTAGATTTATTTATCTCTCCGAAATGTATATTTAAGTATAAAAAGAGGTAGGTGTACATAACGTAAGTAACCTATTACCTAACCTAGGTATTGTAACGGCCCGCTTGCAAATTATTATTTAAGGAAAATTATATACTTACTTATAAAAATAATATGTATAGTTAATGAGGTTTGTGTTAAATGTTGTATTTCTAATTCAGTTTTTATATTATTGTTACTAATAAATAAATAAGTTGAATAAACGAGCCTATTATGTGGTACTTAAACGTCTTTTAAAACATCAAATTTGCAGTTGGCACGTCAGCAAAGAAACTGTTAGTGCAGTTCGTTTGCAGTCGATATGCGGTGCAGTCGGTGGCAGTTCGAATGCATTTTAATATCATCTGGCTACGTCGAAACAAAGTAACATACCGACTGCAGTTTACAGCGATGCTAGCGCCATTAGCGAAAAAAAAAATCTTCTAAACTAAGGGAAATATCAAAAATGTGGCACAGTATTTTTTTTTTCGAGAATGGCGCTAGCTTCGCTGTAAACAGGCTCTTAATAAAATTCCTCTTACATTCCGATCCGACTAAGTTTTAAGCCTTTCCTGAACTCTTTATTATACGTATCTCAAGGTTTCGTATAAAAGCCTGCCTTTTATGGTTTCAGAGCTCGTAAGGTGCGAGGTTAGTCTTCAATGCATTTTTTTTTTTTTTGTAATTGTAATTTATTCGAAGTAAATATATTTTACAGTTTTTTTGATAATTGCATTGCATTGATTAATGTACCTAATAGTTGCCTAGCCTAGTTATCTAATACGAGCTTTCCCGGCTTACTTCGTTACGCCATAGAAATAAAGATAGGTACTACAAAAGACTTGGCTCTATAGACTATGTTCTTTTGACTGTCCAGAATGGCCGAATAAAAAACAAACAACAACAACACAAACCACCTGTCACAAAAATATTGCACCTTGGGTTATATTATTTGAGTTTAGGTAAAGATCCCAAATTTTTTTGAAAATCTAATATAGCCTATGACACTCGGGGTTAATGTAGCTTCCTACCAGTGAAAGAATTTTTCAAATCAGTTCAGTATTTCCGGTATAGATGTTTCAAAGCAAAGTCGGTTAAAGTACCTATATCGCGAAAATCAATAGCAAAAAATAATTTCTTTTTTACAAAAAAGGAACCCGCCTTCAATAAACTGACACACACATAAACTGAGAACTTCCTCTTTTCCGAAGTCGGTTAAATTCGGTACTAAAACCTTCTCCTGAATGTAACGAATATTTTTCTGAAAACCGCATCAAAATCGGTGCAGCCAAACTCGAGATAATCGCAGACAAACATACATACATACCTACATACATACAGGTCAAACTGATAACCTCCTTTTTTGAAGTCGGTTAAAAAGAAGCGCCACGAATTTCTTACCACCTGCCGCCTTAGTTTATTTTTAGGCAGGCACTTGTCCTGAGTCACAGAAAACTTTTATGTAAGTATAGATAGAACCCAAGGAGTTACAGAAATTTCAAAGAATGCCACAATTAAGCAACCTTCTAAATACTGATACTTCAAAACCCTATTTCCTTGTCTGGCTGATTTTAAGTATTTTATTTGAAACTAGTTGTCCCGGCGAACTTCGTATCGCGCCTTAAAATGTGTATGGGGAAGTGAACGTTTTACTTTCACTAACTCCCTCTCTATTTTCTTTATAATTTCTCACCTTTTAAACCTTCCCTGGACTACTACGAACATTTCAAATCCAAAATCAGCTAAACAGGCCCGGCCGCTCCCGAGTTTTAGCGAGACTAACGAACCACGAATCATTTTTATTTGAAAGTTTTGAGACCCTAATCCAAGCCCTCCTAATAATGGTGCCTTGAAACTGACATGGTGTAGGTACACCTACAGGTACCTCGTTAGTAATAGGTACAGTGGCGGACACGATCGGCGTAACACTTCCGGTTTTTCTGTATTGCAAAATAGCCCTTGTTCTTTGGTAATACAGTCTAGGGCTGACGAAACCATAGACAAATCTGTTACGGCCTCCTAGTCCGTGACTGTACATAATGATTCCCCGTGTGCATACTTAGTGATGCCTACGTGTTATTTCTTATCAATCAATATCACGCGTTCACATCGTGCAGTCTCGTCGCTTGAACTTGGACTTGAGGCGAAGGTTATATTAGGTTACTTAGTACTACTGGTTAAGTATTATATACTCTGTGGTACTACTTACTACCTATACCTACCTACTTACTGTACTTAATTTTTTTAATAAGTATTCCATTCAAATGGAATAGGAAGATAGCGGAGTGAGTGACATACCTTAACTCAAATCTGCGAGCAGACACACGTGCAGCACCAAGCCAAAGCAGCATTTTACTGTCGGTCGGTCGACCATTCAACCACAGATTAGTAATTAGAGAATACCCAACACTCCAAGCTGTCGTCGACGCAGCCTAGCTAACAAACGTAGTGTTTTAAATATTAATTTACCCATGGCGCATGAAACTGCTGCATAGCTGCGTGCGGCAACATCATCTTTAAATCGACCTAAGTACCTACACTACACAAGACCTATAGCTACACACAATGCAGCTATCAGCAGTCCGCGGTTGACCGCACAGCCAAAAAACTAAAAATGATAGGTATTATGAATGAAAAATTATGCCGCCGCCGTCATCAGCCGCAACAGTGCGCAACAAGAATATTTTTAACCCGCGACAAAAAAACAGAGTGGTGTTATATGTCTGTCTGCCTGTGGCATCGTAGAGCCCGAATGAACCGATTTTCGTTTAGTTTTTTTAATGTCATAGATAATTTTAACCCGAGTGTTCTATCTAGCCGTGTTCTATAGCATGTTTCATGAAAATTGGAAGATCATTAGCTCTTTTCTAGTTGATGAGGGGATCTACCTAGCTTCATGTCCGATCGATTCGAAATTTGGTACCGTGTTACTTCAATGATATTAAAAAAGTATAAAGTGAGGTTACATTGATCTGATCAGCCATTAGAAGGCTACTTACTAAAGGGAACCTTAAGACATCTAAGACAATAAAGTACACTATTGAAGATGATCAGACGTTTGTCCGCGATTGGCTGAACCGATGATGCGGTGTTTAGAAATGTATTTGTTACATACAGGTTTAGTAGTATCTATTTCATCTGACTTCGAAAAGAGGAAGTTCTCAGTTTATGTATGTGTCTGTTTGTTGGCATAACCTGTGGCATAACTCAAACTAATTGTAAGGCATCTCTTTTTGTAAAAAAGAAATTTGTTAAGTAACCTATCTATTTTTTCTCACCACTTCCCGTCTAACCTATAAATACCCGCCTCTTCCAAGCCCGTCCCACCCACGCAGTTTACAAGAAGGAAACCCAATAATAATCAGTACATGTATAGTTTATTCATCATTTAGGTAGGGATGTTCGTTTTTTGTGACGGATGGAATGTTTTAGTCGACCTCCTCGATGGTGGGTCCAGCGCCGCCGGCTCCGGGAGCGGCTCCGCCAGCACCGGGCGCTCCGCCAGGGAAGCCCGGCATGCCTCCGGGCATGCCCCCGGGAGCGCCACCGGCTCCCTGGTACAACTTAGTGATGATGGGGTTGCAAACGGCCTCAAGCTCCTTCTGCTTGTGCTCATACTCCTCCTTATCAGCCAGCTGATTCTGGTCGAGCCACTTGATGCAGTCGTTGCACTTGTCCAGGATGGTGGTCTTGTCGGTCTCGGAGATCTTGTCCTTCAAGTTCTCGTCCTCCATGGTGCTCTTCATGTTGAAGCAGTACGACTCGAGCCCGTTCTTGGCCTGGATAGTCTCCTTCTGCTTGTCGTCCTCGTTGCGGTACTTCTCCGCGTCGTTGACCATGCGCTCGATCTCCTCCTTGCTGAGGCGGCCCTTGTCGTTGGTGATCGTGATCTTGGACTCCTTGTTGGTGGATTTTTCTACTGCAGAGACGTTCAGAATGCCGTTGGCGTCGATGTCGAAGGTGACCTCGATCTGCGGCACTCCGCGCGGCGCGGGAGGGATGGCGGTCAGCTCGAACTTGCCGAGCAGGTTGTTGTCCTTGGTCATGGCGCGCTCGCCCTCGAACACCTGGATGAGTACTCCGGGCTGGTTGTCCGAGTAGGTGGTGAAGGTCTGCGTCTGCTTGGTGGGGATGGTGGTGTTGCGCTTGATGAGCGTGGTCATGACTCCGCCGGCCGTCTCAATTCCGAGCGAGAGCGGGGTCACGTCCAGCAGCAGCAGGTCCTGGACCTCCTCGCTCTTGTCTCCGTGCAGGATGGCGGCCTGCACGGCGGCGCCGTACGCCACGGCCTCGTCAGGGTTGATGCTCTTGTTCAGTTCCTTGCCGTTGAAGAAGTCCTGGAGCAGCTTCTGCACTTTAGGGATGCGCGTGGAGCCGCCGACGAGCACGATGTCGTGCACCTGCGACTTGTCCATCTTGGCGTCGCGCAGGGACTTCTCGACGGGCTCCATGGTGGAGCGGAACAGGTCCGCGTTCAGCTCCTCGAAGCGAGCTCGGGTGATGCTAGTGTAGAAGTCGATGCCCTCGAACAGCGAGTCGATCTCGATGCTGGCCTGAGTGGACGAGGACAGCGTGCGCTTCGCGCGTTCGCAGGCCGTGCGCAGTCGTCGCAGAGCGCGCTTGTTCGAAGTCAGCTCCTTCTTGTACTTCCGCTTGAACTCCTGCACGAAGTGGTTCACCATGCGGTTGTCGAAGTCCTCTCCTCCCAGGTGGGTGTCTCCGGCGGTGGACTTCACCTCGAAGATGCCGTCCTCGATGGTCAGGATGGACACGTCGAAGGTGCCGCCGCCCAAATCGAAGATGAGGACGTTACGTTCTCCTTGTCCCTTTTTGTCCAAGCCGTATGCAATCGCGGCAGCAGTTGGTTCGTTGATAATTCGGAGAACGTTTAAGCCAGAGATGGTACCAGCATCTTTTGTGGCTTGCCTTTGTGAGTCGTTAAAGTAGGCCGGGACCGTGATTACTGCATTCTGCACAGTTTTGCCAAGATAACCCTCAGCGGTTTCCTTCATCTTTGTAAGCACCATTGAGCTCACTTCCTCGGGGAAGAATGTTTTGTTCTCACCCTTGTATGAGACCTGGATCTTTGGTTTGCCTCCATCACTGACTACCTCGAAGGGCCAGTGCTTCATGTCGGCTTGTACAGTCGCATCTTCGAATTTGCGACCGATGAGACGCTTGGCATCTGTGGACAAAGTAAGGCTTGGTCAAATATTTGGCTATTTCATTTTAATTTACATTATTATAAAGGAAAACCTCAGAATACTTATATCATTCAATATGTTCAGAGACTCTAGTCTAGTATATTGGATATCATCATGAAATGTGTTAAGTGTATGCACCTAGCTTCCTAAACAAGTTTCATACATTTTTTAGCACCTAATATTATTGCATGACATTGAATGTTCTTGAATTTTTTATTGTGCTTAACTAAATAAATTTTTAATATAGGTACAAAGTAGTACAGTATACTAGTACAGTTAAAGCTCAACACTATCATTATTTCCTTCTTAATGACTGAATTAATAATGCAAATGAAATGAAAAATCAATAATGCAAGATATACGTACAGCTAACATAAATTTTTGAAATCTTAGATCATTTTAACAATCTACTGAAAACCATCTGATAACAAAACAATACATATAAGTCATGATGACTCATTCCTAATTACTCGCTTGTACCAAAAACCTAGTTACTCCTACATATTTTCACAAACAATGTAAGTGGGTTCTCATAAATAAACCTTAGTGATAACTGTAAATTATGATTAGGAATCAATAGTCCTTCATTTAATAGTTAGTCTACATTTACAAGTACTTATACACATTACACTGCTGAGCTATTATAGTAATAATCAATGCAACTTGATAGATCCAAGTAAACTAAGACAGCTTTCAAGAATATTCAAGGTATTGCATGAAATGTGATTCACATAGTATTCAGTAAGATACAATATAACTTTTTGATAAGATATTGTTCAGGAAAGTGATAAAGGTAGCTATGCAAAATTGTGTTAATAACTATAGTTTGTTTAGCACTAAATAAAATCGCAGCTTGGACCTGAATCCTATTTCAGTATGTCCAGATATTAAGTTAGTAATTAGATAGCAGAAGCAGGATTTATATACCTTGTCTATTGACCTAGATTTTAACTTCTACGGTACTGCGGCTAACAAAGGAGCTGTAGTTATTCTCTTGATAATACAGAAATGGATTCATTTAGGTAGGTATGTAGTTATACAATGATGATTAAGTAGGTAGGTACTTAGGTACATAGTAACAAGGTGATTGGACTTCAGGTGTGAGTGTAGGATGTAAAGGACCATGCGGCCAAGTTTATTGACCCTGTTCAAACTTACCAAAGATTGTGTTGTTGGGGTTCATGGCGACCTGGTTCTTGGCTGCATCGCCGATCAGACGCTCTGTGTCTGTAAAGGCGACGTATGAGGGCGTGGTCCTGTTGCCCTGGTCGTTGGCGATGATCTCCACCTTGCCATGCTGGAAGACACCCACGCAGGAGTAGGTGGTCCCCAAGTCGATACCGATAGCGGGTGCTTTCGCCATCTAGACAAAAAAAGCTAAGTTAGATGATGTAATGTAAGGAAAACGTTGAATTGCATGAATTAAACCGAGCGCTAGTCATGGCAATAAAAACCACGCGCCGTGTAGCGGCCGCCATTACGAGGCCAAGTCGAATCGATAGCGCCTCCGGAAAGTTCCAGTGCTCAGAAAGAGATAAATTATATCAATTTCAATGGTAAGAAGATTAGCGTCAATAGAAAACCTGAGAAATTAAAAATACCTAGGTAGGTAGGTAGAAACTACATGATAATCAGGATAACCTCACCACGTGGTTTGCGAAACTGGCGCTTAGACGAGACAAAGGAATGATATGAATTATTTATGTGCTGAATATACCTATTACAATATTTCGTGCAATATTAAAGAAAGACAAGGTAAATGTGAAGAAATAACCATGAATCATCAAATCAGGGCGGGAGTTCAAGGAACTTTCCGGACGGGTCACCGAATTTCCAGATTTCCTGGACACTTTAAAATCTAGGAACAACTGTAAATATAGATGTGTCTACAAAAAGGAAATATAGTTTAATTTCACTTACTTTTTATTATTATAATAAATTCAGTCGTAGGCGTAGGAATATGAGTAAACTCGGCAAACGTGCGCGATTGACGGCTTCTTTTCACTAAATAAAATGGCTGCCAAAATTATGTCAACTTTATAGGAAATGCCGCATTGTTGGACGTCACTAGCGATTTCTGGAATATTCCTTTAGCCATCAGCCAATAGGATTTGTTCCCTCCTGACGCTCTGCCTCGTGATTGGTTATTATTTGACAGCTGCATTTAAAAAAAACTTCGCATTGCTAGAATAGTGATGTTCAGTGAATCAAATGTATCGATACCAAATGATATAGATTTAACTGAGTAAAATATTTTAAAACTACAATGGTGGTAATGGTTGAATACAACAAGTGCAAGAAAAATTACAACAAAATGCGATGGGAGATAAGCCTGCGCGCGGTCAAAATATAAACCAATTTATACATCGGCCATTGGTTTTGAATGGCGGGTTAAGTACATACATACACATACGTATGTTATGTACCTGCTGGGCATTAATAAAGTCGTGAAAAAAATAAGGCCACCACTATGCTATTCGTATGGCATGGCAACTTCTATAAAGTGACAACCATTTAATACCACATTTGGCCAGCAATCAAAATATTCTAAAATACAGAAAATCAGTAACTCTGTCTTCCAAAAACGATTGAGAGAGTTATGCAGCTCTGGAAAGTCACTAAAACTTTATGATAAATGAATACTTTCGCCAGAATAAAATGAAAAACGTGAAGAAAAAAAGGGATTCGCGAAACGCCTTGCCCATCACCCATAAGTAGCATTTTATATATTGATTTAACTCTAAATTATTAAAATCTACGCATATCACAATCACGCTCGCGCACTTTATGCATGCATCAAAACATACACAGAATTTTTTTAACATTAAAAATCGATATTTATTTTTTTGAACAATTCACATCATTGGCACTCGTTCAAGTTGCCATATATGTATTATAAATATTTCTTATCTTAGGCTATGACCGCACAGGCGAATTTTTATCTGCGCGGAAAAAAAACCACGACAGTGGATTTTTATCCGCGCGATTTTTTATCCGCAGGTGCGGACACTCCCATAGGATTCAATATGATACATAAAAACCGCGCGGAAAAAATCTGCCTGTGCGTTTGAAGCCTTAGTCTAGTGTTACAAAATAATCGCCTATAATCGATTGTGTGCACCCAAAATTAGTAAAAAAGTAGCACCAAATTAAACAATCGTATTCTTAGGCTTCGAACGCACAGGCGGATTTTTATCCGCGCGATAACAAAACGCGCGGATAAAAATCCAATGTTGCGATTTTATTTCCGCGCGGTTTTAAAAGTTGTTATTTCATTTTCAACCGTATTCATAGGCCACGAAGGTACAGGCGAATTTTTAGCCGCGCGGAAATAAAACTGCAACAGCGGATATTTATCCATGCTGTTTTTTATCCGCTGGTGTGGACACTTCCATAGGATTCAATATGTTACATAAAAACCGCGCGGAAAAAATCCGCCTCTGCGTTTGAAGCCTTAGCTTCCGAAACAGAACTAGATCGCACATCGATATCGATTTTTTTAAGTCCGCCATGGCTCATCACAAGTGCAATCCGCCATTTTAACTGTACGTCAGACTCGTCAGACTAAGCAGGCGTTGTCATAATTTTTATTTTGTTTCATCTCCTTTGTAGCGTAGAGTTTCCCCACCTCACTGGACAGCGTTTCCCCCTCAGAGTAAGGAAATCGCCGCTAGTTTCCCCACCTCACTGGACGCAGTGAGCAGTGAGGTGGGGAAACGATGACGACCATACGACGATAACGACGACGGATGACGGCGTAGATGTAATAAACTAGCAACACTCACAAAAAATATTACATGAAGGCGGGAAAATTAAATTTTTAATGTTGGTCTGGCGCGAATTTTAAAAGTATTTTGCCCTCGTTTTGCACAATAATTTATACCCAACCGAGGGGTTACTTACCCAACAGGAGATTAGCGGCGGTTTCCTTACTCTGAGCTCAACCAAATGGCCATTGATAGATAGCCATGTGGGTTGCCTGGAAGAAATAGCTTTTAGCGATAAGGTCACCCGTTGTATGCAAATTTAAATGTGTTATTTTTAACCTGTTATTTTACTTCTTTTGTGTACAATAAAGTGTTTTTTACTTTACTTTAGCCCCCCACCCCACAGCCAGTTTCAACATTTTCTATGCCCACAGCAACTTCCTTCTGCATCTGCAGCATATCTGCTGCAGTACGAACGAAGTTATTATTGATGTGCTGGCTGATGGCTAAATACCTACATAAAATATAATTTTATTGTGAATCAATTTTGAAAAACGAAATTCCAGAATAAGTAGGGTAAGTTATAGTAAATTTTCTAAAACCAGTTAAAAGACCTACTTACTTGTCCAAAAAGTTAAGTTTGTAGTACAAAAAAGTAGGTAAGTATAAAAAAAAACACATTTTGGTGGTAGTCAGTCATTTATTTAAAAAAATCCGTTAGGTACCTACTTACAATCAACATTGAAATGGTTTTGTTTTCGATTTTTCCAAGTCTCAAAATCAAATCATATCTTGTTTAAATAAAGCTTTGTAAAAAGCTTTGTCTTTGTTTCTTATCTACCTGCTACAAATAAATAGGTAAGTATTTAAATATTTAATTACATACTTTAAATAGGTATATTTTTTATATTACAAAACATTAAACCTTATAAGTTTCAGTAGGCAGAAACCTACTTAATTAACTTAGGTTCATCTTTACATAAAAACATTTACACTTATAAAAAGAAAACTATTCAGCATAAACAAGAGAACATTCCGATATATAAAAAAAAATAAAGAAACGATTTGAAAATGGCGGCCGTTGTATGTGCTGTGGGCTGTCTCTCCTCTTAACTCTTCCCTCATACCTACTTACGCGAGATAGCATGCGTTCGACCGCCATTTTCAAATCGTTTCTTTATCTGCGCGGCTTAACAATACATCCGAAAGCCGTCCGCTGCTGGACATAGGCCTCCCCCATAGATCGCCATAGATCTACTAATTATTTCCAATCCTTATATGACAATGACAGGCACAATTTGAAAGTTAAAAGGGGAACAACACGCTCAGTATAAGCGCAGATAAAGAAACGATTTAAAAATGGCGGCCGAACGCATTCTATCTCGTATATTAGTATGAGGGAAGAGTTAAGAAGAGAGACAGCCCACAGCCCATACAACGGCCACCATTTTGAGATCGTTTTCTTTATGTTTTACTTTCAAAACATTTTGGAACGATTTCATGTAATTTAATTTTATATTGAGTATATTTTATATGTATTCAGCGATTAATTTAGCTCTAAACAATAGTAACAAAACAAAAACCCAAAACTATTTGACTAGACTAGACAATCTAAAAACTAAAAACACCTCCTGGTAACATCACGATATCCTAAAGTAAGTTTGGTAAGCGAGACCAAGCGAGGTGGTCAGGAACCAGGCGAAAGAGCACCACCAGGTTGCAAAGCCGAACAAACCGCGGTACACTTCTTGCGTAAACACCTGGGGAAAAAGATCAACATTAGAATCTTTCTGAGGGGCCATTACGGCCACATTTGCAATATTACTTTTCGTCCTCTAGAGTGTTAAAGTCAATACCAAAAAAAACATAAAGAGGACCAAAAGCAATATTGCAAAAGCGGCCATAATAGGGGGTCTTTTGGTCCTCTTTATGTTTTTTTTTTTTGGTATTGACTTTGAGACTCTAAGAGGACGAAATGTAATATTGCAAAAGCGGCCGTAATAGGCCCTCTGATCAACAAATGCACGGGGATAAAAATGTCTTGAAACTAATGTATGATTTATTTGAAACTATTTCTTTTTTTTTAAACATTTTCAATACCAACCACGTTATTGTTTGTTTAAAAAAAAAGTTGTCTGGAAAAAATCGCACCAACCGATAAGTCCGCCTATTGCAATCATATCAATTTAAGAAACATTAACATGTAATCTATCTGCCTATCTAAATTACATAGGTAGGTACACAAAAAATATTGAAGTTTAACTTTACCATCTTCAAATTCTCCAATGCCAACTGAAACTGCTCAGCTTCGCTATCGCCAACAACTGCCCCCACCGTTTCCCCAGCATTCGCCAACACTTCGGCCGAATTCGCCAACACTTCGGCGGAATTTGCGAACTCTTCGCCCGAATTTGCCAACACTTCGCCAACATTGCTCACAATTTCTGTGATGTTTCCACTTGCAGGTACAGCATGGTCATAGAATATACTAGTCCAAGTATAGCCTCCGAGGGTCTTGTACATTAGTGCGAAGAACACACACATCAGTACTGGGCAGATGTATTGAAGAGCCACCACGCAGAGATAGTAGAATACTGAGGCTATCTGCGGACAGAAAAGGAATAATAATAAGCTTCAAGCTACAGTATAATATACAGTGTGTCCGGGGAAGTTATAACATAATTTTAAGGGTGTATTCTATGATCAATTTCATCGATGAAAACACCCCATATGGGGGGTCGCAGCCTCACCCCCCCCTCAGTATGATGTTTTTAATTCTTTTTTTGCAAAAGTCGACCCCGCCTACTTTTAAATTCACAGTTAAATATCTAAGGCTCACAGAACCTTCATTAAGGTCTTGATCGAAGACTAAGTAGTTAGGCTACCTAAGTTACTACCAAAATAACCAAGTATTGCTTTTACTTTTTTTTTTAAAGATGATAAACTAAAAAAAAAAATTATTTTTGTACATTTTTTACGGTTTTTCAAAGTTTTCACAAAAAAATGCAGATTCTTTTTTTTATTTTTTGTGTTTTATTGATAGCTTTTGAGTTGTTCTCCAAATTGGTATTAGATTTATTTCTCTACGTCTATTACTTCAGAAATTATCAACTACCAAAAAGACCCTTCGCTTTTACCTTTTAATTTAAGATTTCAGTTTAACCCACTTTTATTAAAAATAAAGTCAATATTTAATTCTTTTGTTAGTTATTTTGGTAGCCTACCTACTTAGCCTTTGTACAAGACCTAAATTAAGAGTCCTTTTACGCGAACAGTGGCGCCACTCTTGAAAAAAATATATTTTCTAAAGTAAGGCTTTTTTTTCAGAAAAAAGTGCTCCCTTGTGCATAAAATCTTGGTCCCTAGTATTTTTTTAGTATTAAAAATAATATCTAGGTTTAGAATATTTATTTTTTACTGTTTGTTGCTAAAAGTGGCCACTTTAGGTTTATACTGCTTCATGTATTACTATTAGTTTCTAAAAGTAGCTAAAAGTGGCTAATTTTAGCAAAAAACAGTAATCCATAAAAATTCTAAACCTAGATATTATTTTAAATACTTAAAAAAAATACTACGGACCAAGATTTTATGCACAAGAGAGCACTTTTTTCTGAAAAAACGCCTTACTTTAGAAAATAATTTTTTTTCTAGAGTGGCGCCACTGTTCGCGTAAAAGGACTCTTAATTTAGGTCTTGTACGAAGGCTAAGTAGGTAGGCTACCAAAATAACTAACAAAAGAATTAAATATTGACTTTATTTTTTAATAAAAGTGGGTTAAACTGAAATCTTAAATTAAAAGGTAAAAGTGAAGGGTCTTTTTGGTAGTTGATAATTTCTGAAGTAATAGACGTAGAGAAATAAATCTAATACCAATTTGGAGAAAAACTCAAAAGCTATCGATAAAACACAAAAAATAAAAAAAGTATCTGCATTTTTTTGTGAAAACTTTGAAAAACCGTAAAAAATGTAAAAAAAAAAATTTTTTTTTTTGGTTTATCATCTTTAAAAAAAAAGTAAAAGCAATACTTGGTTATTTTGGTAGTAACTTAGGTAGCCTAACTACTTAGCCTTCGATCAAGACCTTAATGAAGGTTCTGTGAGCCTTAGATATTTAACTGTGAATTTAAAAGTAGGCGGGGTCGACTTTTGCAAAAATAAAATAAAAACATCATACTGAGGGGGGGGTGAGGCTGCGACCCCCCATATGGGGTATTTTCATCGATGAAATTGATCATAGAATACACCCTTAAAATTATGTTATAACTTCCCCGGACACACTGTATAATATAGATGTAAAGTGATATTATTATGTATGACTGCGGTCAGAATAATGGCCTGTGACTTGAAAAAGCGAGGGCTGTAACAGCACCCGAAGCAGAATAACTTTACACCGAAGTTGTATTTTTTTTAAATTTCCGCATTTCACCTTATCATAAGTCATACAGAACCTGACCTTCTTCTGCAGCTGCACATTAGTGACGCGGCCGGCCTCGCAGCGCGCGGCGCGCAGGCGGCGCTCCGCCATGTCCAGGTAGGCCTGCAGGGCTCCGCGGAGCGCCGCCAGCCGGGAGGCCGCCAGGCTGCTGCAGACTAGGAGGCGGAGGCTCTCGAATGACGCTGGTGTTAACCTGGAAATTTAAATATTTTGGTCTCAAATATTATGCATGTTTAATTCATTTAATAAAAAAAAACTACCTGGAAGAAATTGCTTAAAGCGATAAGGTCACCTTTTGTCAACTTACTCATGTAAGTATTGTTTTTGTGTTTTTTGTACAATAAAGAGATCATTCATTCATTTATGTTTAGGTCTAGTTTGGGTGTTTGTCGGTAGCATAGAATACAACTACCTTATTTTCTTCCATAGGTGTCGTAAAAGGCGACTAAGTAAACATCCTAAGGACGGGCAGCAGCGACCTTCATTGAAATACTTAGAGGGCCACACGGCATTTGTCGTGTGGCAAAATCGGAGGGAGTTTGTTCGTTCCTGTGGCAATTTGTGGGGGAGACTTATACCCCCTTACCACAAAAAAGTTAGACCGGTCTAAATCGCCATTTTGTATGAAGAATTAGTGATTTAAACCTGTGATATAGACCAGGTTTAACACTTTTTGTGGTAGAGCCGATAATGTCGAGCAGTGGACGTCTATAAGCTGTAATGATGATGAAAAAATATAACAGCATAATATATGAACTCCAGCATCTAAGATTCAATTATTTCAGGGGAAAATACAAATGAGAAGGATTTACTAAAATCAGCCATTTTGGCTCCCTCAGCAAGTGCGGCCCCCGCGCTTGGTCACCTTTCAGTTTTCAGTTACCGCTCAGTACAAATATCACGTCTTATTTCACTCACACAAGCATGATACGCGTGCACGTACACAAGGTTTCGGCTGTGCGCGAAGCAACGCGCTTTTTAACCGACTTCAAAAAAGGAGGTTATCAGTTTGAAATGTATGTATTTATGTTTGTCCGCGATTATCTGGCGTTTTTCTGAACCGATTTTGATGCGGTTTTCAGATAAGTATTTTTTACATTCAGGAGAAGGTTTAAGTACCCATTTTAACCGACTTTGAAAGAGAGCAAGTGCTCAGTTGATGTATGTGTCAGTTTTTTGAAGACGGGTTACTTTTTTGTAAAAAACTAAATTATTCTATGCAGTGTCCGAGGTGTGCTTCAGGGCTGGCTACAGTAGAGGGGGACAAAATAGACATAGATTTATTTGCACACACAATACAGACACATAGTACATATTCATAGATACAAAAAGGTAAGCTAGGTTGAAGTATTTTTATATGTATAAATAATGTAGTATAAATACAATAGTAGGTAGGAGCTACTCACAGAGGCTTCTCCATTCCGCTAAATACTCTAACAGTGAGGTAGTCGCGAGTCAGCGGCCGCACCCACAGAAGAACTAGCACGAACGGCACAGAGAAGTTCAGGTTTAGTAGAAAAGTCCGCAGTTTACTCTCCGAGTAGTACCTGCAAATAATATGTTGAAAGTATAAAAAACATTTTTGGTAAGAAATTAAAATAATCTTGTCGGTAATCGTAGTGGTCGCTATAACCGCGGCGACAAGCATAAACTCCGGCTCCTGAGTTGGTGCCTCTGCCTAACCCTTCGGGGAAATAAAAGGCGTGATATTATGTTATGTATGTTAACAAAATAATGTGATAGCAATTAAAGTGAGACTGTTTTTTTTTATATTACTGTGTCGATCGGCAACATGGCTGCCAAGCAAAGCTATTATGGCAAAATCCGCTCACAATGTTTGCAATTGTGACAATCTGCGGGGGAGAGCGAAGTCCACCGTTTATATATTTGTGTGTATTAAAACAATGACGCTGTCTTAAATTAGCACTACATAGTTTAAAACAAAGTTGACTCCTGCTGTCTGTCTGTCTGTATGCTTAGATCTTTAACACAACAAAACAGATTTTGATGTTTTATAAATAAGTATAGTTACTCAAGAGGAAGTTTTCTAGGTTGAGATATTGACATTGGCATTGTATTAATTTCTAATCCTAAAGTTCGCCGGGTCAACTTCATACTATCTTATTCTTACTGCAAAGAATCCCAATGCATTCTCGCAACTCTCATGCCGGGAAACGTGAAGAGAGCTCCTACAAGTGCTGCCCACACTGCAAGCGTCAGCTTCACTATTATTTTAGACGCTGGACCACTGAAAATAAGTTTTAAAATCATTTAACACTAGTTTTGTCAAGGAAACAAGATTCGAGGAACAAATTAAGAATTTCCTGTTTTTTGATGATGGAACAATTTAATTTTGGACATTGACTTTTTAAATTTTTGGTTTTTATAACAAAGTTTTCTGTATTAAATCAAATCCATGGTTCAGTTTGGATTGATGTTAACTGTGTCTTCAGATGGTCCGGTTCGATTCCCGAAGGGAACGAACATTGTAATAATGGATATTGTTTTTGTTCCGGGTCTGGGTGTATTTTTTTGTCTTTGTGTTTTGGGGATCCTAGCGACACCATATTATTCATAAAGATACAATAGGTTTAAAATAGCTTTACTGGAGGTCTACAACTCTGTTTAGTTGCATGGTAAATACGAGACATCCAGTCTAAATTGACATGCTTACGTCAAAACACTAAAATATTGCAACCATATTATTCATAAAGATAGAGGATTTTAAGTAGCTTTACTGGAGGTCTACTTCTCTGGTTTGTTGTATGGTAAATACATGACATCCAGTCTAAATTGACATACGTCAAATAACTAAAATGCTATTTAAAAAGAACCCAATTTACTTACACAGAACTGAGACCAGTATTTTCAAGGAACTTCGAAGCATTCTCATGGAAGCTATCGTACGCTGGATCCACACCCACTTCCAGGATACTATCGTCCACAATCAGAACAACCATGGCTATAAGGAGAAAGATGCAGAACGAGACGATGCATGTGGAACGTTCACCGATTGATTCTTCGCTTGTAAAGTACAGCTTTGTTAGGGATAGTAGAATTTTACTGTGGTTCTTAGTTGAGGAAATTATAGTTTAAATTTGAAGTGGCTTACCGTAAAAGTAGCTTAACTGGAGGTCTACTTCTCTCATTACTTGTATGGTAAATATGAGATATCCAATTTCAATTGAAATGTGTATGTCAAGTAAAGTTACTTGCTAGTTGTTTCATTCTAAAATGGCTTTTAACTTTTTATAAATAACAGAAAGTATTTAGTTTACAGGCAAGTTTCCGCAATTTGACACCTATTGTGCATATTTTGCATGAAAGGGGATAGCAGTACTCTAACTACCCTAGCTTCTCCACGAAGCTTGCACCCAGCATGCTGTTGCCACCCAGCATGCTGTTACGTTGGCTAACTGCCTCGCACACGGTACTTGGGAACCATAGGTGCTTACGTCTGTATACTTCTACTTGTTACAGACGGTGTTTAATATAACATAGTTTAAGCTTATTTTCTGATGACAGATTTTTCTTGTAATAAAAAGGATACAAAGAGAACAATATGACAAGCAGACACCAGACCATACTCAAGTTTAGCTCATCCTTCAGCGGGAATATTGTGTGATATATCTGAAATTGGGAATAAACATTTAAATTAGTCATTTAAAATCAAATTCTTATAAAATTGTAAAATAATAATCATATTAAAATTGTGCATGTAAGTTATTTGAAGCATCCGGTGTGTAAGGTCTTCCCAAATTAATTTTTAGATTTATTATCAACCATTATTTACTCAGTAGAGACAAAAAATAAAGTAATGGTAAATCAAATTTAAAAAAAAGTCTTAAAAATGGCATGCTCTACCTCAGACAAAATGTAAACAATGATGGAGTATAATGCAAAATCCACAATCCACTGATACTCCGTGTAAAACCTCAAGTAGACCACATCCTGAGCTGTAACCGGGGTTGTTTCCAAAGTGATTTCAAGACTTCTTGGTACGTGAAATGTCTCTGGCTTTCCATTCTGATCTCCTTTGCCACTTTTTTTAGATTTCGGTTTTTCCTTTGGCACCCCTGCCAAAGCCCTAAGCTCGTTGTTGTCAGGATAAAGATATCGGAATAATCCCCGTGAACAAAGCATCCATCTCGCGAAGGAATAGTTCCCAATCTTTTGGATAACTGAGACCATAATTAAAGTAATCACCAGCTGAGCTCCGAGCAGCGCCTAAAAATAATAGAAATTGTTACCTGGAGAAGTTTTGCAGAAAGTTTATTTTTAGTTTTCAGTTTCGGGTTTTGTGATTAAAGTTACCATGTCGTATTTTATTTATTACGGCTAGGATCGTATGGATACAATTTTATTTATTATTTACATTCCCACATTTCAATAATTAATTCCAGAACCTGAAAAAAAATAACCTACAAAATAGGTCAAGGGCCAATGGTAATAAATGGGGATAAACCTGTGAGATGAAAAAGGCCCAAAAATTTCAATGGATTTAGTGGAGTGAAGAGTGCAGCGTTATGTATTTTGTAAATGCAAGAACGAAACAGCTTGAAAATCTGGAACTTTATAATTTTGTAGTATATTATTTTCTGCGTTCAAGTTGTTTATTTTTATTTTAAAACTATTGTTTGTCCGCAGCTTCGTTCGCGCGTAAGGCTTCAAACGCACAGGCGGATTTTTATCCGCGCGGCAACAAACCGCGCGGATAAAAATCCGCTGTTGCGGTTTTATTTCCGCGCGGTTGGAAAGGTTGTTATTTCATTTTCAACCTTATTCATAGGCCACGAAGGTACAGGCGAATTTTTAGCCGCGCGGAAATAAATCCGCGACAGCGGATTTTTAACCGCGCGGTTTTTTATCCGCTGGTGCGCACACTTCCATAGGATTCAGTATGTTACATAAAATCCGCGCGGCAAAAAACCGCCTGTGCGTTCGTAGCCTAATAGTTCCAAAAGTTTCTTGTTTTTCTGCTCCTGTGGAAAAACAAGAAAACTTTAAAATGCTTTTCTGTAAAACTCGATTTTATCACCGAAATTATTTTTTTTGTACTCTATAGTAAAGTAAATGAGTACGAACACTATAGAAGACGAATAGGATTGCAAATGCAAATTATTTTGTCTCATCTCACTCACTTAGCTTATCCATTATTGTTTACCTAGGTATGTATGTAAAAGGAAAACAAAACAGTTTTTATTATAGCTAAATACCTATTTTACCAAGTTGAGGTGACTGAACTTGAACGCAGCAATAACAGTGTTACTGTACTGTCATGAATGTGAATTACCCGACTTGAGTGGTAAATTTAAAACGAGTTTAAAACACATAATAGTACATTATAGTTGGTTTTTGTATGTTACTTTATTTATTTTTGTTTGTTATATAACAAATATGTACTTTTTTTTTATTTATATAATTTAAATTAAATTCATTTTTGAATAAAAATACCTAGATGATCAAGTCCAAAGGCTAATTTAAATTTGCGTATGGTATCCCCAAACAGTTGTCTGTCGCGTTGCGCACGCAATGACTGCCTGTTTTGTAGAAAAGAAAATCAATTGATTTCCGATTGATTTGCCGTTCCGTCGCCGCCCAAGTCTGTCCCGCGACGGGGGCCTTCCTAGCCTTCCTCTTTAGTTTTTAGAGCAGTTTGTTTTCTGTTTAGTGTAGTGTGTAAGTGCAAAAACCTTCAAAATGGGGTCGATGTTCAGAAGTGAGGAGATGACATTATGTCAGCTCTTCCTGCAGAGCGAGGCGGCTTATGCCTGCGTGTCGGAGCTTGGGGAGCTCGGCCTGGTGCAGTTCCGTGATGTGAGTACTACTAGCCCCTGTAATCGGTATTGCTAAACTTACCTGCAACTTGCAACCTACCTGCTTCTTATTGAGGCAGAATGATTTTATTTACTTACGTTGGTACCAAATCGAAGCAGGTTACTGTAAATTATTATGATATTCGACTTTTTCAATAAAGTGGGTGGACAGAATAGACAATGCCTTGGTTCAATAGGTAACAGAAGTTAATCCTTGCATTATTCAATATTATGATATGACACAACACCAGGGTAATCTCTAATTAAAAGCTAATAATACTTATTAGATTATAATACATACATAACATACATAATCTCACTCCTTTTATTCCCCAAAGGGTTAGGCAGAGGTACCAGCTCAAGAGCCGGATTACAGCCGGTCGGAGCCGGACGATTAGATTATAATAAAGTATCCTTTATAGTTAGTAGTACAGTAGGTAGTACGTAAACAGGATACAATCCTCATGATGACTGAAAAATCTTCAAGCACACAGTCTTACTTTCTCAAAATAATTGTATTAAAAAAAAAAGTTTACGAGCCATTTTAATACTTATGCTAGGCAAGCAGCCTGGCTTTATTATACCTTCATACCTTCTCTCAAATGAGGACATTGCATACATTATTCTTAAAGCATGATCAAAACAGTTAAACAAAAAAACACCAAATTTTACATTTCAACTATCCCAATGGCTCAGCGTGCAGTGTAGTTTTCTGTTACTTCTAGGGCCTGAGTTTGATTCTCATTTGCATGGCATGATACACTAAAGAAGACTTTGCTTATCAAAGAATAAAGTATTATAGGAAATATAATACTGTAAAATTATCATGCAAATCATAAAAATAATTTATATTTTTTGAAGTTTTATGGTTACATTTAGTTTTGTTTTGTAATTCGTAATTAGATCTTAGCCTCAAGGGGTTTGGTAAATCTTAAAAATTGTAAAAAAGAAAAACAGTTTCCAGAAATAAGTCGGACAACTTTTAGGTACATGTGGGTTATTCCATTAAATTTTCTTTGTACCATTGAAAGGCTGTCTTTTTTAATTTCTTAAGCATGTCAAGTTCCAAAATGACATGTCAAACATTTCCCCATAACCAGATGAGCTGTCAAGAACTTCCATTTTAATGTAAATAAGGTTTTAGCCCTTTTGTATTGTACACATTAGGTAACATTCCGAGTACATTGTTAAGTTATTGCCTAGTAACTTTAGACTATTCATTAACATAAAACTACTCATCTATGTAACTTTGGGTACTGTTATCATGTTTGTTGAATAATTGTTACATTGCTTTCATAAAAAGCTCAAAGTGTATTTTCAAATTATCGCTGTATTGCTATCCTTCTACTCCTTTTTTTAATAAGACTGTTCTGTTGTATTGTACACTATTAACGGTATTATAGAATAACACCATCCCTTCTTGCCGTGGGTTGTAAAAGGCGACTAAGGAAACAGCCAAAGGAAAATTGCGTCCTTTGTTGAGAAATTTGAAGAGCTATACTACGATCGCGTATCCGCCTACCTAGCGGGGCGATTATGGCAAACTCTACCTCCTCTGTCCAACAATAGACGTCACTCAGCTGAAATGATGTACAGTAATCAAGTGTATGTTTAAGCAACTCTTTTACACTCGTCCCTAATTGAATTTGCAAATATCAACAACACGTAAACCTTGTCAACAGCTAAACCCAGACGTGAATGCCTTCCAACGGAAGTTCGTCAACGAGGTGCGAAGATGCGACGAGATGGAGCGGAAACTCCGCTACCTGGAGAAGGAGATCCGCCGCGACGGTATACCGATGCTGGAGATACCTGGAGAGAGCCCTGAGGCACCCCAGCCCCGAGAGATGATCGACCTGGAGGTAGGAAACTGGAAAATTTTCGTATTTTGTTTTTTTTGTTTAAATTGACCATGTTAGTCACCTTACGGAGAAATGCGAGATGAAGGAAGTTGCTTAAGACAGGAGCAAGTGGCAAGCTTTACTGAGAGACCTATGTCCTTGATGAGGGATAAGTGGACATGGGAGTAGAATCATTTGACAGAGGAGGGCTCGTTTGGGGGCGTCTCCAGGCGACCATTGTCGTAACGCAAGGCAAACATTTGTTTGCCTGAGCCAATTAGTGGGCACCCTGAACTACCTCGCCTCTATCAGTATAGGATACTTTACGAAATAAGGTATCAATATTAATTAGATTAGTCTAATTGACTTTCAATAAGCGATATCTTGTATCCTGTATTGAATAAATCATTTTTTACTTTTACTTTACTTTACATCATGGCTCCATTAAAAGCACAACCCAAAAAGTTTTCAGTAATTGACAGATTCCAGCTGCTGTGGCTGAATATGGCCTTTAACTTATTTTATAGGTGGCCAAAGTTAGGTGTTTCTTAATACTAAACAAGCATAGTGGCTTATCGAAATAGCTGTCGCCACTAACTGCTCCACCTCAAAAACAGTTAAACCTGGTCTAAATCAATAGACTTGGTTTGATTCCCAAAATCGTCATACGAATTCGCGATTAAGACCGATCTAACTTTTTTGTGGTAAGGCCGTACGAGTCTCCACACTCATAGTCCTTTAGTGGTTTAACTTTAGTGGTTTAAAACCCATCAGTTTTCTAAATAGGTAACTTCCTCACTAGGCAACCTTCGAGAAGCTCGAGAATGAGCTCCGAGAGGTGAACCAGAACGCCGAGGCCCTGAAGAGGAACTACTTGGAGCTGACTGAGCTGAAGCACATTCTGAGGAAGACTCAAGTCTTCTTCGATGAGGTGAGTGTGCTGGAATAAAGTTCAACATCATCCCATTTTTGAAACAAAATCTCGATTATGAATTTTCCTATACCATTGTTGTAAATTATCGATTCTGAACTCAATTAACTTAAGCTTGAAAGTCGGTTTTCAATTGTCAAGTCCATGATTACTAGTCCTGTATTCTGTCTGTAGCCGATGCTGTTGTTTCTTCATCGTTATGCAATGCGGTTGAGATAATGATGCTCAACTGGTTATTGTAGTTTTTGTGTTTTTTTAAATCACATGATGAGGATAAAATATTAAAATTATGTTGGCAACGTGAATTACTCGATAATTAATTAATGTGATGTATCGAGAGATAAGCCAGCCTTGTGACAGATTGTAGATACCGACCAACTGTTTGGCTATGACAATGTATTGTTTGTATGGTTTATAAATGTATTACGTAGAATCTGACGTCAAATTTTAAAGATGCGATCAGTTACCCTAGTAATAATGTGCCTAGACGGTACATCAGCACGATTAAAGATCTCAATCTTCATTAGAAGTAAACGCGATTTCTCAGAGACATCGCTTAGTTTGGCCGGCTGCAAGAAACAGTGTTATGTTGTGTAAATAAATCATACATACAACGCTTGTTCGCCTGCATCATGCGAGAACTAGACAATGGATTTCTGATGCCATCCATTGTTGACTTACTCGCGAGTCGCGAGAACAGAGTGTTCCAAAATGGAAACAGACATCTACCAACAGTCACCGCGCAAGGTCGATTAAGCTGTTGTAGAAAAAAAAAACTAGCTCCACTACCGAATGCCCTAATGTACACAGCGATTGTTTATCGTCTCTCATCATTTTTTTTTTGCTGTCAATGTCTTACCATTCGACTGAGTTGATTTGAAGTCTAACCGAGATCCTCAAGACCCAATTATAACTTTTTAATTTTCAATAACAAGCACAAGAGTTCTTTAATCACTATTTTAGTAACTTGCAACGAGCAATCTTTGATTTTTTAACATACTTTCATTGAGGTTGTGGGTACGTCTTTGATCTCTGTTCAATTGTTTAACTGTATTAGGGTTTACTTTTTTGATGAGGAGGATGGAAGTGTGCAATTTATTTTCTTGTATGAAGAATGTCGTCTGAATATCAATGTCACAATTTTTCCTCTATTTAAGTCCTAATTGCATTTTTATTACGTACTCAATTGTTTTTGCTATACAATACTTAACCTATTAGCATCTAAGGACAATAATAATAAAGTTGTCACTTCAAGTCAAAAGTTTTCTTGTGGAATATGATTGTGACATTGACATTGGAATCATGAACTGACCTTGCCTTGTTGCGGCGTGTTTGCGCAAGATGGCGGACCCGTCGCGCGAGGAGGAACAAGTGACCCTACTAGGGGAGGAGGGCCTGATGGCGGGAGGGCAAGCGCTCAAGTTGGGGTATGCAGAGTTTATTGACAATACCCGCTCGCGGACACGCACTGACTTCCCTCCAACTGACCATAACCCTCTTCCAAGTCATGAGTTTACGAATTTGTTCTTTCGCGGACTTTATGGTGTGGAAGTCAAGGCATGTGCTAGAGCGTTGTTATTTTTTCAGCGCTTGTACTGTGACGCTGACACGGGAGTCTACCAATCACCACTCAGGCAAGCATTGGGATCGGAGGCTTATAGTTTACCATTATGAATAACAGATTCTCTTTGACGTGTGACGAATAGCTTAGCGTAGCACCCTTCAACAGTTAATGTGCCAGCTTGCCTAGGTCCTGGCCCCCTACCTAGTCGAAGCGTGCTAACCAACTGCTGCCTGAGTGAGTTTTTAACTAACAAAAGTGTTATATCGAACATAATTTATTTTTGAAGTCCATCGGCAAGGTTTTTCCACCAGACGATTTTTACTAAGAATATTGTGCGCAAGATCTCTTATTATGTTTCCTTTACTTTTATTTCTCCTCATCCCGTCATGCTTTCCGTAATCTAGTCATTCATGCATGCCTTTTATTGACAAACTGTATTCTTCCCTAGTAGATTGAAACAACGACTTGTTATTTAGTTTAGTGTTTATTAAACATTTTAGTTGTATGTATTTTAAAACACTGTACCTTTGAACACGAAATGTATTTGGCGAGATTAGACCCTAACATTTTAGTAGCGTGGCTGTGGCACCGAGCATCTCGAGTTTCAGGCTTTGAAGGGAGCGTGTGGTTGGCGCTACTTTTTTTTTACTACAACAGGCGTTGGAGTTGAGCTTTCGGGCCTCTTGTGTTGTGCCGTCCGGGGCGATGTTTGTCTGTACGTGTTTGTTTGTCCGGTAGCACGAGGGTGGTGCCAGTACCACAGAGTCGATGACGCGCGCGCTGATATCCGACGACCCGAGTAGGCATACGGGCCAGGTCCAGCTAGGGTACGTATAGAGTGACGCACGCGGACCTGTCCGCAACGACGCGTCTCCTCTCGAGTCGTGTCGATGAACCTTGTCTTATAGCACCTATCAACACCCTGCAAGACTTTCTTGCACATTACTTTCTCTTTCGATCTAAATTAATCGTTAACGCACAATATAGTAACTGGGACGCAAGAGAGCATGCGGAAGTTAAAGGGCCAATAAACTGTATGTCATTTGACGCGTTCGATAACTCGAGAGGAGAGGCGGCGATCTATCAAAATGCTCATGACGGTTTTATTTGACGGAATGCCGGCTAGGTCTTATCGTTCTTAGTAAATATTTGATATTTGCAAAGCGTGCGTAGAGTTTAATAAATCTATGCGTGGGCATCTTGAAGGACTGATAAATTTTGTGCGCCTTCTTTTGATCTTTATTAGTTGGAGTCTCCAAAGTAAAATTTTTGTTTGGAGTAAGTACTCGATTCTTTAGACAAATAGAAAAAAAAACGAAAGGAAAATAGTCAATATGGGAGACTCCTAAATTTGAAAGACAAAAACATCAGACCATTACAAAATAACTAACAGAATTTTGCATGATGCCGACGATTTCACGTGCAGTAACAGCTAAGACAATGTTTAAGCACACAAAGCGAAATATGCTTCAATTTTAATGCAAATTAACGACTTAAATCGGGATGTTGTTAGCATTGTCAAAACAAATTCTGTCGTTACGACAACTCAAACTATTTGGATTTCCATTCCACAAAACTTTGTGAATTTTGACGATCCTATCAACACGGTGTTATTTCTAAAACATATTGTTTAATTTGTACAAAGATGTTTATACCGAATGCTTGATTTATTCCCTAGTTTACGGGATAAGCAAGAGACCTTGGAATTCCTGCCTTGGTTAGTATATGAATGTAATTTTGTATATAGTAGTTGGGTTAATTATTATTTGTATATTATGTGGTGTATTATATGGATGTTGGGTTTGGGACTTTGCACACTTTTGAGCATGCTCCATTCGGATATTATTTCTAAAGACTATTTTGTTGTTTTTAACAATAATGCACTGAATACCATAGTATGGTATTCAACTTATTCCTTACATTACAACCCTTCTAGTATCCTAGTTTCATTGTAAAATTTTCTAAATCTAATATTAATTAGATTAGATTATTAGATTTGTTTATTCGACTGTTTAGGAATAAGAAACAATCTAGTTTCAGTATAATAGGCTTTTGGGTCTGCTTGGTCCCAAAATGTGTCGGTATGATGTGATGTGTTTTATATATCCTATATCACTGTGCTGTGGTTAGTTTTGTACCTTTTGGAATAATGAGGGAAATAACTCATTATTTATAATTTGTGCCATCGATATAGCCTTTGTCGTAAGAATTTGTGCGTATTTAGTGCTAAACTCGGCTAAACGTGGGTCCGGCTCTTGAGCTGGTACCTCTGCCTAACCCTTCGGGGAATAAAAGGCGTGAGATTATGTATTTTAGTGCTATTTGAAAAGGGGATAAGTGATGCTTTTGCTTAGTATTTGAAGATTCATTATCGTACAAAACTTTAGAAAATGCTGCGCATTGTATCAGTTTTCCCCTCATAACGTAGGTAACTAAATATCGGTTTTCCTGCTAACCTTGTTTGCATAATAAGTCACATTGATTCCGATTCTGCTCTTTACAATACTAACCATCACTTTTGCTTACTAACACATCACTTGCGTCCTGTGTTCAATCAAAACTAAACAGCAATCCGGTTGAAAAATAACCTCAAATATTTTTTGAGGTTAGGTTTGGCACAGATTGAATTAAAATAAGAAACGTCTAGGTACTTTGGACTTCAAGAATAGATGATGATTATATTATTAGGTTGTCTTGTACAACTCACACACAATCCTTGAAGAACCTGTAAATATTTACAATGTTACTGCTAATGTGTGTGCTTAATAAACTTAACCGGCTAATGTGAAGATTGTCCACACACCTAACATTAGCTGTAACATACTTACTAAGTTATGTTTTGGTGCAGCAACTTTACTAACCTATTATTACTGTGTGTATGATTTGTACTCCTCTGTTTGTTTTATTACACTTTTATATTATATCATGCACTTTTTTTTGGCACATTTAATGGTCTACTGAGACTTGATCGATTGTGTTTAAAATTCACACAAAGAAGCACTTATTTATTATTTGGTGTTAAACAATTTAGACCAGCTTTTTTTTTTTGTTGTAAGGTCGTTACGAACAAAAAAATAATTGAAATAATAACTTAAAATATAGAAGATTCACTATCAATATGGTATAACTTTTCGGTACATTTCGTAACCTACATTATTATCAGATGTAAAAATGAATTTAGGGAGTGTTGCATTGCAAGTGATAAGGAAAGGATGCCAAAAAACCCTAAGAAAGGTAGTATTTACTTAACAAATCTTAGATAATACAAACTAGGCTATAGTCTATCTTATCTATACTATACTGTCTACTCTCAAAAACATAAGTCTCAAGTATGCATGGTTACTATATACCAAGGATTAAGTATACTCATGCACTTGTATTTGCACTTGATATAATTTTTTAATAGGCATACGACTGAAGATGTCTGCATGATATGACGTATAAATAATACCTTTATTAAGTACTTAGTGACTTATTTCATAACACGTAATCTCAGAGAAATACACGTAATGTAAAATTAGTCACTGATTATTTCATGGTCGGAATATTTATGCCTGCCGATAGAAAATAATTTTCACATACTTATATTTTTTGTATATTTATACATGTACTCTATGTATAAAATATTATTATTCTAAGTATATCACTCCATTTACATATACCATAACTATCTTTATGACTGATCATGATCATTAATTATTTAAAAAAATACTTCAAGGATTGTGTTTTTTTATAAACCGAAATGACAAGGGACATTGGTTCTAACAGCGTCTTGGTACGAGTGCTTTAGATATAATAATATGTATATAGTTTAATTTTATGTTTTACTGCTGTGAGTTTAATTTACTATTATATATTACCTATATTAAGTATGATCGCAATGTTTATTCATTATAGTTTCGCTATGTTAAAAGAAAAATAAAATCTTGTCACCATGCGCTCTATTTGGTAAAAATCAATTCGAATATTCTAGTAAATATCTTATTTTGGAGCAATCGTATTCTGTCTTGGGCATTGTTAATTGAACTAACCAATCGAGATTTCCCATTACAAATCTGTAACCTTGGATCGCCCGTGAACGGTGACCACCGAATGTAATATATTATTAAATAAAGCCGCGGTTTTACATCACAATTGCCTTTTGTAAGTACCTAACCGTTCATTTTGTACGCCTATATATAATGCTATTTGCTATGCTATCACACGGATGCCAGATGATATACCGGTGTACAGCACACTGCGGATAGTTACGTCACGTCTTAGCTCATATGTCTCGCAAACGGAAAAATAATTAAAATGGCGACTAGCGGGCGATTGCGTAATGGGAGATGGCGGGAAAACGGCGGGATAAATTTTTTTCTCGGGTGTTTTTTTTTTGATAATTTCCAGCCAGTACTGCAATACGAATTAAAGACATGAAGAGCCAGGTGTCTCACTCAACGTTTAGAAATTGCCTGGAACGGTGCCAGTTATGTGTAAGGAATACAAAATACATGTTTACATATTAAATTAGTGAATTCAAAGGTGCAACTCGTCACAGCCTTACAAATTTCACACTTATAACAATGGGCGAACAAACTTTTATTTAAAGGGCAATGAAAACGACAAAACCAGATATTTTAATAAGTAATTAAAATTTGACGGTGACCAATTCAAACTGAATGTATGGAATTTATAATTAGGTGCCAATTCGATAATCTCAGCAGTGTGTAACTTTTTGGCTTACCTAAATTATAAATGTCCAAAAAACAGATATTTATCGCAAATAAAGAATCCAGGATTAATCGACCGATAACCACCATTGTAAGAGACCCTTTATTCCCTTAATTTAATACAAATAATAATAACATTCCTTTGTTGCATTTATCGTTGTTTATACATAGATACTCCTCGTCGTCAGTGATGTTATCTCTGCTACTTGACTTGAGACGAAAAACTAAATCTCATGAAAATCTGTGTCATCTGAGATAGATAAGTTACGTAGTATATAACGTTTAAGTGCACTAAAGATATAATCTCTGATGATTTGTGCGGAAGCACTGTCATTGTGTGTAGTTTCTGTTGGCCATGAAATGGTTTATTATTATTTGTCGCCTGTAGAGTCCCACTGCTGGGCAAAGGCCTAATTCCCCTTTCTCCACCTCTCCCGATCCCGGGCACATTCCCACCAGGCCTTATTATGTGTTACCAGCTTATCGCTCCACCGCTTTCTGGGTCGATCACGTCGTCTCTCGCCATCCTTTGCTAACCACTCGGTGGTCTGTTTGGTCCAACGATCTGGCTGCATGCTATACGCGATACCATGGCTTTAATTATACTATGACCTGTATTTTAAGGGATGATTTACACAAAAACGAGTTTCAATCGGGCCGGTCCTAGCCCGGTCTCCACCCGGTTCGTTTGTACGTTCGTTCGTCAGACACACAGGCCAGTGATCTCAGAAATATGAATCAGATTTATTTCCCGTTATAATGTAACTCTGCCTGAACGACCCACTTCGTGATTCGCGAATTTGAACTGTTTTAGTGTCCTAATGTTTTGTGCAAATAAATAATAATGTTTGTTATATCAGTAAATATTATTTTGGTACTTTTTTTCGTGGATTTTGATTTGGACAATAAAGTTTATGGATCAACTATCACACTCAGTACTAGGGCATGAATACCGGAATCTCGGAATCTCGTAATATCGGAATCTCGGAATAATTTTCCGACATTTTCAATTCCGATATTGAAAAAGCCAATATCGGAATCTCGTTACAAGAATTTTTTTTTTATTTGAGTTGTTTTAATCGTTCTGCATGGCTACAATATAAAAAGTAACCTGTAAATTCGTCAATTCTTACCGTTTTTAATCAGAAACATGCTTTCAAAGCAGTTCACTTAGATGTTTGGTACTTTGTAGGTACTGGTACAATTAATCTTTGAATGGTACTCACATAGTAAAAAAAATAATAGATCAATAAAGTAAGTAATATTTTTCATTATAAAATTTAAAAAAAAATTTTGTTCTCATTTGTTGTATTAAAAACCTAGAAACAGATCATCTCAGCTTGATTGCTGACTCCACAAATCATGTTAATCAAATTAAATTAAATTGTATACAGTAACGATTTAAATATTAGTTTCTTCAGTAATTTTTATTGAGTTTTTACGATTCCGATATTAATATCGGAATTCCGGTATTGAGATAAAATGTCCGATATCAGTATCAGAATTGAAAACCTTCCGATATTACATGCCCTACTCAGTACCCCTTATCAAGTAGAAACTTTGTCTAAAGCGTGTTGGAAAGTGTGTACTTTAGTTATATTTACTTTATTTCAACCTGATACATTCATTATACAGATGGGCACTGAATTCTGTACTCTTAGGGATAAATTTAATACTAACTCTGAGTAAAAAACACTAAAAACGATAATTATACCACAAGTTAATACGACTGAGACCATCCGTGGTTCAGTAGGCAGTGATGTTGGCTGCAACTTCAGACAGAAGGCCTGGTTCGATTCCTGGCGGGACGAACTTAGTTTTGATAGATATCGATGTTTTTTTCCTCGGTCTGAGTAAGTTTGTATATCTTTGTGTTTTAGGCCTTAGATACAGGTTCTACCAGGTAAAGGGCTCCGAGTTAGATGCGTTTTTTTTTTTTTTTAATACCTATATAGGACAAATCATTGAGCACTGCACGCCAAAGATAATTGCCACTTAAAAACCTCGTGATATAAGAGTCTTGAAAGTAAATCCATCCATTAGGACATAATAATACGTTCCTTATCGTGGTAGATTTGAAAATGTTATTATTTATGATAAGGTTTGATTATAGGATTAATTAGGCCGCACCTTTTTATGAAACCTGTGGATCTATGGACTGTACTGGACGTTTATGGGTTGGTTAGAAATGGGTTTTCAGTATAAAATTCGTAGGTTTCAAAAAAACTTTACGTAACGTCGCAAAAGGACAAAAGTTCCATCAGTTGGCTCTAACAGGCCAATCCTTTATGAGGACAGTATAGCAACGCATAAATATAAAGAAAAACTCATGCTGTCGCCCCCTAACCGCAACCATGCGACAGAAAGAGAGAGAGAGATTTTTTTTTGATAAAATTCGTGATTCGGGGAAAAACGTTTTTCACTGGTCGCTGTTAGCGGGGCGCCGTCTGCGATACTAGCGCCAATCTAAAAAACTTTTTAAGCATGGCCGAAATAAAAAATATGCCTCAATGGTGCACTAGATAATCAAGCTTAGAATTTTTAAGGCTGATGTGTAGCTCAGGATGAAGATCTTAGAAATAAACGGTTTGTTGTTAAATAAGTGTCCACTTTAGGCGTCCTATAATTTTCGTAAGCACTAAAAAAGTTATTATTTGAACGGAATTCTTTAAACGACTTATTTGATAAAATAAACCCAGTTTTATCTCACTATTATAAAACAGTGCCGTTATATTCCGTGTGCTACCGTAGTTAGATATTTAATTTTGCCTGAAACCTGCTAAATCCAGTAATACCGTAAAAAATATTAAAAAGAAGTTAGTAATAAAACGTAAAAAAAGTTTCATAATGAAATATCCTCTCTCTCTCTCTCTTAAATGATTATTATTAAAGACGTACACTGCTGGACACAAGCCTTCTCAAGAATCGCAACAATAAGCTAAGCCACCATAGGTCATTGCTCTGATGCTACACATCATTTTTAGTTTTCTTTACAAAAACTTTCGAAGGACCTCAAGTGAGCTTGGTACATTATTTTTCAATTTTATTTTCAGGAATAAGTTATTTATAACTACCGTGTGTTAAATTTTCCTCCACGATAAAAAGTAACCGTGTATAAAATAAGTATAAATAATTAAATTTAAAGTTTCTTACCATTAAATAAATAAATAAATAAATGCAAATACGGGAAACAGTTCAAAGCGGATGCTAATCATCAAATCTACTTTGTAGCGACGATGGCTTTATTTTCAGCCGTTGAAAATTAACAATTAATCGATTTCCTACCTCTCTACTAGTTACGGCGAACTATGTTTTTTAATTATTTAGTTTTTCATCTTATAACAAGTTCAATTACAATTTTATAAGTTATTTATTTAAATAATTAATAATAATACTAAAATTGTGTTTAAATATTACGATCATACTAAAATGTTGCATTGTGTTTTATTTTTATACAGGTTTCTTTTTTCAGATGGCGTTTTGATAATATTAAACTCAAAAAGCGTATTTAAACTTGCAAAAAATGTATTTATGTATGTAATATTTAATTTGGACTATTTATTTAAGTTTTATGCCTGTGTCGAGTTCACAAATAGATTAACTCTGTTAATATTAAAAAAAAACTACTTAAATTTTAAACTATTTAACCGACTTCAAAAAAGGAGGTTATCAGTTTGACCTGTATGTATGTATGTATGTTTGTCCGTGATTATCTCGAGTTTGGCTGAACCGATTTTGATGCGGTTTTCACAGAAGTTTTGGTTACATTCGGGAGAAGGTTTTAGTACCTATTTTAACCAACTTCGAAAAAGCGGAAGTGCTCAGTTGATGTATTGTGTCAGTATATTGAAGGCGGGTTCCTTTTTTGTAAAAAAATAAATTGTTAATGGTTTTCCATTCGCTTCCCTGGAGCTGCATGGTGCTTCACCTATACCAGCACACATGCATATTGCTATTTAGGATACGATAGTTATTACCTTGTGTCCTATAATGAATAAATATTTTTTTTTATTTTAGACTTATAACTACGTTACTTTAAAAGTTCCGCGCAATCAGTAGCTCTCTATAAATAGTTTTTGTCGTTCGTCAGTCCACCCACTACAGTTTTCAAAGTATTCGTTTCCTACAAAACTAGCAGATATATACTATTTCTATTTCTTGATTCTCTGCCAAAACCTGTAGATTCCGTTTTATAGATAACAGTATTATTTGCAGTATTCCCGTTGCAAAGAGCAATGACAAAATTTATGTTAACAGCCTCCAGGTTAAAAAAGGGTTTTTATTTGGGACATCACTTTTTCATTGCATTTAATTAGACGCGTCGTCTTTCTGAGCAAAGTATAATCACGACGTATTACTAGGTACTTACTTATATCGTAGTATGTCACTACGATATAAGTAAGTATGTACCTAGTAATATCATATTTAAACCCAGGAAATAAAGTTTAAATTTGGGACATCCATTTTTCATTCCAGTGAATGCTACTCGTGATTCTGAGCAAAGTATATTACTAAATAAAGAAGTGACATAGCATAGGTATCCGATTTCTAGAAATCTTGATACGGCAACATACGTCACGTTTTCCTTTTCCTGTATTCTATTTTCACGTATACAGATTTTCCTGTATTCTATTTGCTTTATCAGTGACACCAACTGATTCTGAAAAATTTGCGAAATATTCATTTTAGTAAGTACCTACTCGCTCTTGTAAGAATTTCAACAGTATGCGTCTAATTTGTAAAATTGTATCTTGAAGTCGCAAATCTTACCGTACCTTGCCAAGGATGTTCCGCTTAGAGTTCTCTGGTTTTAAGGGGCCAACTAGCGCCACTTAGATAAATTATTCATAATATATTTTAAACCATGGCCGAAATCAAAAAAAATGCGTCTTTAACTCCCTATGTAATCTTGCTTAGAATTTTTAACCTTTTAGGCTAATTAATAAATGATCTTAGAAATATTCTTTTATGAAACTAAAGTGGCCACTTTAGGCTACAAACGGTTTATTTCATAGATTTTGAACCTAGACCACAACAGGGCCTAAAAAATTCTAAGCAAGATTATCTAGGGAGATTTTTGATTTCGGCCATGGTTAAGAAGATATTAATTATTCATCGGAAGTGTTGCTAGTTTGGCACCGTGTTAGACCTTAATGATTTACTTAAGTATCAGATTAAAGTTCTGACGGTTGACATAGTTTGGTTAGCTCGCATCCAATTAGCGACAATTGTTGCCTGTTGGTTATTATCGTCACCAAATTTGTACGTGATAACAGTTGCGTTATGTACATTATTGTTTTGCCCTTCTCTATTAATTTGCTAGGTACCATTTTTGTGGTTCCTTTTTTGTACTTATTTATTTTGGTGATGGCATGCGTTTCGTTTTAGGTATGCTTTACATCACTGCGAAGTGAAAAACCACATATTGTAGCCTGCCATTTTAAATCTAAATACTTATTTTTTTTCTTATTGTACAGTCACGGACTAGGAGGCCGTAACAGATTTGTCTATGGTTTCGTCAGCCCTAGACTGTATTGCCAAAGGACAAGAGCTATTTTGCAATACAGAAAAACCGTGTTACGCCGATTGTGTCCGCCACTGTACAAGTTTGGTGGTTCCTTTTTTGTACTATTCATTTTAGTTAGATGGCAGGCGTTTTGTTTTAGGTAAGTATTTTTAACATCACTGCGAAGTGAAAAATCACATAATTGTAGCCTGCCATTTTAAATCTAAATACTTCGTTTTTTTTGTACTTTACCAAAATAGTTTTTGCAGGAAGCTATAGAAATCATTTATGGAAGATAAAAATTACAAAGAACAATGGTTTTGTATGAACTTAAATGAGTAATAAACCGTAAATCATCCATTTTATGAGTACATTTGTATTGTAACTCTATCTTGCATATAATTTTATTTTCCTCCTAAACGCAACCGCAGAAATTGATGGAATTCAATAATGTTGGTTCGTCGAGTTTTAGATTATAGATTTTACTTGTATGCGGTGTAGGTACTATATAAAATAAGTGTGCTTTTTGTTTTTTTTTTTACTGTTAAGGCCACTTGAATCATTCTTAACATGATATCCCCAATTATTTTCTAGTCTCTCAGGATTTTGTAGTATGTATGCAATCAATTTGGGTACTATCTGTACTCAGTTAAGCAAACAAACCAAACGCGAAATTATCGTGGACAAACATACATACATACAGAACAAACTGATAACCTCCTTTTTTGATGTCGGTTAAAAAGTGGTTTCAAACTCCTTTTGAAGCACTTTGAGTTGTTGCTAAAAGAAATAACACATAATGTGTATAGGTATGGTATGTACCTAATATAGTTATCACAAGTCACATTAATTTAAAGTGATTTTTCATGATTACTATTTATTTATCAGTTCTATATCTTATCAGAGGACGACTGTTAAAAGGAAATTATATAAAACTTGTGACGAGTTTTTTTTATCTTTCAACCAAAAATATTTAATTGGTATCAGTTTGGAAAAATTTTAAATTCAGTATGTACTTAACTACTTTTGTTACTTTTGCATAATCTAAGCTGAGAGAGTGGTCAGTAGGTCGTTTTTAGGGGCGGGAGTCGGAGTTGGGGTATTTCTCTTGGAGATGCTTCAGGAGGCTTTAAAAGGTTCATTGTTAGAAATAGTCCACTTCCCAGAGCGACGGAAAGTAGTTAGGTATTTCCCCTCGTTATCAAAAAAAGAGGATTGGGGTGCAAGAGCATTGCAGAGGGTACCTATTTGTGAATTTGGTCACTACACTGGCAAAATACTAAAGTAGATTTGAGTCCTTTAAATAAGATTTTTAGGTTTTTATTTTATTGTATTACTTACAAAAGCTACTTTTGTTATGTAAAAGTTTTGTTATCAATATGCCATCTGAATTAAAAAATACAATTAATGACCAGATGTATTATTTTTTGAAATACTTAATATGTTTGTTGTAAATAACCGGTCAGACGGTCATATAAAGAATGCATGATTTTATACAGAAGTTACTGATAAGGGGTATTAATTAAAGGAAGGATTCAGCTCACCATATCTAACAACTTTCCCCAAGCAGCGTGGGTAGAAATCTCAAAACAAATGTCAGGTTAAGTATGAAGAGCTAAATAACAATATAAATTTATTACCGAATTGTCAGTAACACAGTATAATAATATACGGTAAGGATCATTTTTCTTTAATTTATGTATTCATATTTAAATATTTTGTGGTAAAGGAACTGTGGTTTTTTTTTTTCATAACATGCATGGAACTTTTTGGCATCATTCATCAAGGCGAACTCCTTGGTCTTACTTTACCATTGATCATTTTGAAAAAGCTATCACTTCCTTTACACACAAAATATGCTCGAAAAACCACTGCCTCGATACTAAAGCTATGCTTCGTTTAGTTTCGTCGCCGGCGTAATACTGCGCGAGCGAATCCCGGCTTTCGAGCGGATGCTGTGGCGCGCTTGCCGAGGCAACGTGTTTCTACGCCAGGCTGAAATCGAGACGCCTCTTGAAGATCCCTCTTCTGTACGTATCAATATATGTCGTAGTAAGATTTGATAATTAGGTTTTTTGCAAAAAACTAGGGATTTTGCGAAAACCCGGATAATTTGATGTAAGCATTAAGTACTTTTTTTTTCAATCATCCTGACGTAAAGCAGTTTTTTTGCAAAAAACCTAGTATAATTGAAAAATTTGAAACTGCCTTAACTCTGATTGGCTAGATTTATTGCTTGCTGGTAAACTCTTATTCTGATTGGTTCTCTGTAGCGTCAAAGGATATTTTAACGAACCAATCAGAATAAGAGTTTACCAGCAAGCAATAATCTGCACGTGGGTTCCTTGGGGAGTGTAGGGGAGTACTAAGCAATAATTACCCGAAATTCCCATGGGAACGGGTTTTTTTTTTTTTTTTAAACAGGATTTTTGTGTTTAAGAGAAATCTGCGCGGGTGATAGCGCGGGGCAGCCTCTGGTTTACTATATAACTTTCCTTACATTGGGTTCCCACTTGTCGCCTATCGGGTGATTTTAACCGGATTTAGACAGCCTCCTTAGCGCAGTCGAAATATTGATTGTCCGTAATATAATGATTCCGTGCTTCGGATGACACGTTAAGCAGTTGGTCCTGGCCGCAGCAGTGGTCGTTATAACCGCGATGTTAACATGAACTGTCGGCTAAACGTGGGCCCAGCTCGTTGCAATAATGCCTCGAGGGCTCAGTCAATGTGCTAGTGCCTCTGCCTACTTCTTCAGAGAATAAAGACTTGATTTTATTATGTTTTAGTAACAGAACATTTTAGGTACCTATTTACTGCTCCGTAGCTCAGTTCGCAGGGATGTGGACTGAGATGGGTGTGCACCTGGGTTCGATTCCTGGCGGGGCTAACATTGTTATGATGAATATCGATCTTTGTTTCCCGGTCTGGGTGTAATGTTCGTTTCTGTATATGTTTCGGGCACCCTAGATACAGGTTCTTCCTAGTTAAGGGCTCTGAGTGTGATGTAATATTACCAAAATGAAGGTTTTGTTTTATTTACTTTTGTCGGATGATAATTTCAATGTTTTAAATCAATCATCACTAATCAAAAACTCAAAATTCCAGTCCGACCAGGTCTACAAGTCGGTCTTCATCATCTTCTTCCAAGGAGACCAGCTGAAGACTCGCGTCAAGAAGATATGCGAGGGCTTCCGCGCCACCCTGTACCCGTGCCCCGAGGCGCCCGCGGACCGCCGCGAGATGGCAATGGGCGTCATGACCAGGATCGAGGACCTTAATACTGTAAGTTTCTTGGGTTGTTATTGGAGGTCTTTATATGGTAGTTTTTTTAAGAGCTAGAAAGAGAAGAACTGGGTTTTGTGAGTGTCTTGTCTTGTTATATCGAGAACGAGGATTTCAATACTGTTAACGTTTTATTCATAAAGATACAGTAGGTGTTAAGTAGCTTTACTGGAGGTCTGGTTCTTTGGTTTGTTGTATGGTAAACTAGTCGATCCGGCGAACTTGCTACTTCCTAACCTATTACTATCTTGTGCATGTATTATACTTATAAACCTTCCTCTTAAATCACTCTATCTATTAAAAAACCGCATCAAAATCCGTTGCATGATTATAAAGATTTGCATACATAGGGACAGACGCGGGAAGCGACTTTATTTTATACGAGAGCTTTCCCGGCTTACTTCGTTACGCCATAGAATATAAGATACTACTAAAGACTTGGCTCTATAGACTATGTTCTTTTGACTGCCCAGAATGGCCGAATAAAAAACAAACAACAACAACAAACCACCTGTTAAAATATGTAAAAAACGGAAAAAATATTGCACCTTGGGTTACATTATTTGAGTTTAGGTAAGGATCCCAATTTTTTTTGAAAATCTAATATAGCCTATGACACTCGCGGTTAATGTAGCTTCCTACCAGTGAAAGAATCTTTCAAATCGGTTCAGTATTTCCGGAGCCTATTCGTTACAAAAAAAAACAAACAAATCTTTCCTCTTTATAATATTGGTATAGATAAGCATACATAGGGATAGACGCGGGAAGCGACTTTATTTTATACTACGTATAGTATATTGATTTTTATTTTCATATAATTATCTTGAGAGGATATTTAGCATAAAGCGACGTGCCTGAGCTTGAATATTTAATGCTCACACAACCTAGATAAACCAGGTTCGTGTTTTTAGCATATTTTAATATTAATATTACTGTTACTAATTTACGTTATGCTGAACAATTATGTGTGTAGGTTATGGCTTGGTTATGTTGAGTTGTTATTTTAGGGCAATCTTATTTTACTTTATTTTGAATCGGTATTTATAAGGTATCTATTCAAAATTACTGAAAAATATGTTATTTTTGTTTTCAAAACACAATATTCTATGGTTCTCTTCTTTAATTCTAATCACAAAGGATTGAATAATAAAGTGCTCTTAGTTGGCGATCGCAGTGAGAATCTTCAAATATTTCAACGAAGGACGCTGCTGCCCGTCCTTCAGCTGTACCCTTGGTCGCCTCTTACGACACTACATATGTATTAATAAAACAAAGTCCTCTCCTGTTTTCTGTCTGCTGTCTGTATGATTGCTAAGATCTTTAAACTATGCAACGGATTTTGATGCAGTTTGATTTATTAGATAGAGATTCAAAAGGAAGGTTTACATGCATAACTCAGCCATAGCTTAGGCGGTAGGGAGTTCTCAGTGTCCTCTAGTAATAGAAAAATTTTAATTTAACATTACATCCCTTCTTAGGTCCTAGGCCAGACCCAAGACCATCGCCACCGCGTCTTAGTGGCTGCAGCGAAGAACATTAAAAACTGGTTCGTCAAAGTTCGCAAGATCAAAGCTATCTACCACACCCTGAACCTCTTCAACCTGGATGTGACGCAGAAGTGTTTAATTGCTGAGTGCTGGGTGCCTGCGTTGGACCTGGAGACTATACAGCTGGCATTGAGGAGGGGCACGGTGAGTTAATATCATGTACATTAATATAGTGAAACCGGAAGGCGGGAAAAGACGAATCGGCAGACCCAGGAACACATGGAGCACTTGGGAGAAAGTCTGCGATAGACACAGACCTTCGAGTGTGACGTCCATTTTTTTCGGCCTTTTGCTTCGCCTCCTAAAACACATCCCAGACATACAAGCCTACGACATCATGAGATTGAGTGAGTAGAAAAAATTAATTATCGCGCGTTCGACAAGTTATGTTTGTGACGTAGGCTTGTGTCAATCAATCAATCAATCAATCAATCAATCAAATCTTTATTCAATATAGGATACAAGATATCACTTATTGAAAGTCAATTAGACTACATATAATCTAATCGCTATTGATACCTTATTTGGTAAAGTATCAATCTGAGAGAAGAAGTTATTTTTTTGACTATCTGTGCTTAATGACATGCCTAGTGTACGGGTACAGTACAGGGCCGAAAATAATGGACATCGGCCTTTGAAAGAGACAACCGTCTTTTTTCGATTTCGTAGTTACCAATGTCGCACACAATAAATTAATAATAACCGGGCTCCATCCCGTGATACCGAAGAGTATTGAGAAACATAATAATAATAATAATAATTTATTTCAGACCAGAGTCCATATAATGTTAGTACTTACATACAAAAACCTACTTAATAGCTAATGTTAGTAAGACTTAACTAATATATACAAGGATGTATTTTTACTAATTCCGATCGATGTGTATATTCACCCAATGACGCAGCATTGGAGAATCCCATCGATCGGCAAACACCCTCAGGAGCCCGTTATTGCCCCCGCGAAGGCGGCGCAGTAGAGAGGCGCACCGTTTCCTGATTATGGCGTAAAAATCATCCGTATGCGCCTCTGCAAACATGCCAGACGCACTGCACCTCCACGACAGCCCCAACAGAGCCCTGAACGCGTTATTGTATTGGACGCGCAGCTCGCTGTACATCCGCTTGGTATATTTGGTCCAGAGGCCGCACGTGTAAAATGACTGGCAGTATGCCTTAAACAGCGTCACCTTCACTTGTTTAGTACAACGTGCAAACCTCCGTACCAGCATATTGCAGCGGACAGACAACGACCTACGCTCCCTCGCAATATCCTCACCATCGCTTAAGTCTTCCGTGACCCAGTGACCCAGGTACTTAAACCTAGATACTTTACCCAGGGGCATTCCGCAGAGTGAGACCTCAGGTACAGCTTTATAGGTCTTGGAGCCAGCCTTAAAAGTCATAAGCACACTCTTCTTGGCATTGTACCTGAGTCCATGGGCCACGGCATACGACTCGCAAATCGCAAGTAACTTCCTGAGACCATTGATTGAAGGGCTCAGCAACACCATGTCATCCGCGTAACTAATATTATTCATACATACACCATCTATATGACACCCGATGCTAGTGCTACTGAGCTCTCCAATCAAACCATTTACATACAGATTAAAGAGGCAGGGTGAACTCAAACCACCCTGCCTCACCCCACATTCCAGACTATACTCTTAAGAGTATCGTCCCGCCCACTTCACGCTGTTACGCTGGTTATTGTACCAAAATTGAAGCAGGGAAATGACTCCAGTGGCCACGCTTGTCTCATTTCGTAGTTTTTTCCAGAGTACATTATATGACACTAAATCGAATGCCTTTGACAGGTCCAAGTAACAGGCAAATACCGGAGTCTTCCTCTCAGTGTAGTACTGAACAGTCTGCTTCAAACACAAGATTGCACTCTCTGTTGATAGCCCAGGTCTGAACCCGAATTGCGCGTCCTGCAGCTCAACATTCCCAACCAAATTATTGACGAATCAAAATTTATAAAGTTTTTGTTTTCTGTTAACTAATCAAGTCTACAAAATTCTGTTGTAATTTAATTAAAAATAAATAAAAAAAAAACACGATTCTTAATGACGTCGCCAGTTGGTTCGGCAGTCGCCCCATAACATTGTCTCTATAAGGGCGTATTCACGTACAAAGCAGGCAACAAGCGCTTTTGCGCTGGTTCAAAAAATGTATACAATATACCTGCGCGGACATAAGCGCTTGTTCTAGCGCGAATGTCAGCGCTGGTATTTTCTATACATTTAATGAAACAGCGCAAACAAGCGCTTGTTGCTAGCTTTGTACGTGAATACGCCCTTAGGCTGAGATGTTCCCTTTTCGGTCCCATACTGTAATCTCACATATCCATCAAACTGTAATATTATCCCTGCAGGAACGCAGCGGCAGCTCAGTGCCGCCTATATTGAACAGGATGGAGTACATAGAAGATCCGCCGACGTACAATCGGCAGAACAAGTTCACTTCCGCCTTCCAGAACCTTATCTATGCTTACGGTGTAGCCACGTACCGGGAGGTCAACCCTGGTGAGATTTTTTATACTATAAACTAGCTATGTATGCGTGGAATAGAGATTTTTCCATATTTTTCAGTGTCTGCAATTTTATTCCCTGTAGAATAGTGATTTTAACATGTTTACGCTCCGTTTAAACTTCCCCTGGACTGACAAATATTTCAAACCTAAAATCAGCTCATTGCTCTGATGGTGCACATAATTTTTAGTTTTTTTTTTTTTTACAAAATGAGCACGGTTAATTTTTTTTATATTTTTTACCGACTTAAAAAATGAGGTGTATTAATTATATGTTTGTCAGTGATTATTTGTCCGCGATTATCTCGCGCTTGGTTAAACCGATTTTGATGCAGTTTTTGGAAAAGTATTTGTAACAAAGGTTTTGGTAAGTCTATTTAAAGAGGCATAGCACAGCTAAAGTAGCGCCACCCGAAAAAAAATTAATATCTTCTAAACTAGGACAAATATCAAAAATGTAAAACAGTATTCCCCTAGACAATTCAGCCTAGTATTTTTCATAGCTTTCTGTAGTCTATAACCTAAAAGCTATACAACAATGCCCTAAAAATACTAGGCTGAATTATCTAGGGGAATACTGTTTCACATTTTTGATATTTGCCTTAGTTTAGAAGATATTTCTTTTTTCTCGGGTGGCTTTACTTCAGCTGTGCTATGGCTCTTAACTGATTTGGTAAAAAAGGAAGTTCTCAGTTTTTTGAAAGGTCCCTTTTTTAAGTGACTAGTGTTCCCACAGCGCCGTACACAATAATAACGTTCCCGTTCCTGTTCGCGGTGATGTTCGGCGACCTGGGCCACGGCGCGCTCATGGCCGCCTTCGGCGCCTGGATGTGCTACCGGGAGAAGCCGCTCGCCGCCAAGAAGATCGACAGCGAGGTATAACAATAACAATCTATATATATAAAACTCTTCCGTTACTGACTGACTGACTGACTGACTGACAGACAACGCAGAGCCGAAACTACTGGGCGTAGCGGGCTGAAATTTCGCATGTAGCTTCCTTAGGGAGTGTAGGTGAGCACTAAGAAAGGATTTCCCGAAATTCCCATAGGAACGGGAAAAAAATTGTTGTTTTTATGAGAAATCTGCGCGGGTGATACCGCGGGGAAGCCTCTAGTAATAAGAATAATTGCACATTACACTCTGAGCCCCTAACTAGGTAGAACCTGTATCTAGGGTGCACGAAACATATACAGAGACGAACATTACACCCAGACCGGAAACAAACATCGATATTCATCATATCAATATTCGCCCCGCCCGGGAATCGAACCCGGTGCACACGCTTACTCAGTCCACATCACTGCCAACTGAGCCACGGAGCAGTCACAATCAAGCAGGTATGACAATCAAGTCGCGGAGTTGAACACAACGATCGAACGATCTCCCGCGACCCCCTCGCCAACAGCCGAGATGGACACCGGCGGGTTGTAGGGGGCGCGAACCCCACATAACCCTGCGACTCCGGGGGGCCGGGGTCGCAGGGTACTCGTTAGGAGTTTCAAAAAAGTTATGACAATCAATCAATCGAGTATTGAAGGACTCTGGGCAACAAAAACACAGCTGTGCTTGTGCTAGTATGACGGACGATTTTTCGTGTGTCTCTGTCACTTTTGTCGATAATCTTAATAGATTTTCCCGCATAAAAATGTCAAAAGCGATCAAAAGTGACTGAAAGATTCGACAAATGGTCCGCCATGCTACGCAGGCGTAAATTTATCCTTGGTTGGAGACGTTTTACTATTGATTTTGGAAATTAGTGTACAAATATTGAAAAATGTTCTCAGTTTTAAAATCGTAGATCAAATAACAAGATTGTAAAGCGATGTTTAATGAGGGTTGGCACAGCACCCGAAGCGGAAGTAGCTTTACGCCTACATTATTTACTGTACTTTTTATTAACCTATAGGAACGTTACCTACGCCTACCTACTGCATTTGCATGTTGGTCACCGATTTACACACTTATTATGTGTGAGATGTGATCGGCAACAAAAAAACTGACATGCAGTTTTATTTATATGCTAAGAATTAATATAATGTGAGTATTAATTTATACAGATCTGGAGCATATTCTTCGGCGGTCGCTACATCATTCTCCTCATGGGCTTATTCTCAATGTACACCGGCTTCATATACAACGACATCTTCTCCAAGAGTCTCAACGTCTTCGGCTCTTCGTGGAAGAACAACTATAACGCTTCTACTCTTAGAGAGAATCGGCTTCTTCAGCTAAACCCTGACTCTGATGATTACACGCAGTCGCCTTATCCGTTCGGGATTGATCCCGTCTGGCAGGTGAGTCAATCAGTCTTTCCATATTAAATTAAGGGCGATAGGGTAGGTGATTTATAATTGGTTCTGAAACAACGTGATTTGTAACAAGTTTTAATAAATAGATTTAAGATACAAGGTTGTCGGACGACCTGGTGAGGGTTGTGGGAGTCACCAAATGAGAGTCAAACTCAAGATGACGATACAATGACGATGATAAAGGCCAAAAATCAAGTTTTGTCCTTAGACACAAAATCAGTAGGTCTGTCTTCCAAAAAACGTTGTATTACAATGTGGTAGATGGTTTTTTACATACGCGAATTCATTAAAACTTTATTAAAAATGAATACTTTCGCCAGAATAATTAAAAAACGCGCCATACCGAGTAGCCTCCTACTCCAGTCGTCTCTCCACTCGTTGCTTCACGTCCTTGTAAGCATCCATTTGTGTCATAGTTGTGGCAAATAAATGTTTTCTTTCTCTCATCTTTCACTTTAACTTCCTTCTTCATGTAGATTCCTCTCTGTCTTCCCGGCCCTCTCTTTCTTTAGTTTTTTTTTTTAATAAAACAATTTTGTCCTTAGCTCGCGGAAGCCAACAAGATCATATTCATGAACGCGTACAAGATGAAGATCTCCATCATCATCGGAGTGTTCCACATGCTGTTCGGCGTCTCGCTCTCGCTTTGGAACCATCTGTGAGTTGTTTGTTAGGAATAGCTGGCCCGGCGAAATTCGTACGGCCCTACATCATAACAACGTTAGACGTCCACTGCTGGTCATAGGTCTCTCCAATAGCAAGGGCAAACATTGTGGAGGGAATTAGCGTAATCGCCACGCTTGGCAGGCGGGTTGGCGATCGCTCTTTAAGAGGACGAAAAACAAAAAAGTTTCAAAAAGCGAAAACGTTTTTCTACTAATAATTATTTTCTAATCAACCTGAAGTTTTAGTATGTTACTAACACTATTAAAAACTAGATTTGTACGTTTTTCTTTTTTCAAAATCTGCTTTAGATACAGACTTATAGGTCCCTGAAATAGGTACATAGATTTCGCTTTAAAAATTGGTCGGAAAAAGTTGTTTGTTTTGCAAAACCAATGCATATTTAAAAAAAAAGGAAAACGTAAAAGCCTAGATTATTTAATGCTGAAGCGATGGACATCAAAATCATTGTGATTTGCTAAGATTTAGGTAGTGAAATATGTTTTCCTCCGAAACGCAAATTTCATTAAAAAAATTTGCTCTCTCTCTCTGTCCTTGGTTGCGGTTAGGGAGCGACAGCATGAGTTTTTCTTGATATTTTTGCGTTGCTACTATACTGTCTTCATAAGTATTTCAACGAAGGACGTTGCTGCCGCTACTTCGTTCCCTTCGTTCCTTTACGACGCCCATGGGAAGAGATGGGATGTTGGTATACTATGCTGCCTCCACACGGCAATCCTTACAGCCTTACAATAGCATACATTCAATTTTCACAAATTACTTTAGTATCTATGCTTGTAATATTACTAGCTGTGTCTACAACTTCCTGCGCTTGAAAAATCTGCCCACGACAAACTTTTCAAAACCAAAATCGGCTAAAACCGAGTTTCAGCTAGACAATCTAACCAAGATTAATTCTTTTTATGTAGAAATTGATATATAAATGTGATACTAACTATGTGTAACACTGTGACGCCTAAAATGTTGAACCGAAAAGGATGAAAGTCGAAAATACAAAAAAATAACTCATCTTTCTTTTAAGGAAAGGAAGATGGGGAATGAACCCGCATTCAATACCCAACAGCGATAGTTACACTTAGATCAACTTGACCACTTCCTCTTTTTCGAAGTCGGTTAAAATAGGAACTAAAATCTTTTCCTGAATGTAACAAATACTTATCCGAAAACCGCATCAAAATCTGTTCAGTCAAATGTGACATAATCGCTGGCAAACATACATACATACTTACTTACTTTTGTCCAATCTCCGCTGGGGAGCACAGGGCCGAAACAAATAGCCGCAACTCTCGACGGTCTTGAGCAATATCGCAGACTTCCTTCCAGGTGCTCTGTGTGTCCATATATCCATACAGGTCAAACTTATAACCTGCATTTTGAAGTCGGTTAATAAACAATTTCCCCCTCCCCCTAGGTACTTCAAGCGGCGCATCTCGGTGTACGTGGAGTTCCTGCCGCAGATCATCTTCCTGACGCTGCTGTTCTTCTACATGGTGCTGCTCATGTTCATCAAGTGGACCTCCTACGGCGCCACCGTCGGACACTTCGGCAGCCAGGACCCTGGTGCGTATTAGGGTGCTACCAGCCCCCACCCCCCCCTCCCGCAGCTTGACGCTTCTACATGGTGCTGCTCATGTTCATCAAGTGGACCTCCTACGGCGCCACCGTCGGACACTTCGGCAGCCAGGACCCTGGTGCGTATTAGGGTGCTACCAGCCCCCCCCCCCCCGCAGCTTGACGCTTCTACATGGTGCTGCTCATGTTCATCAAGTGGACCTCCTACGGCGCCACCGTCGGACACTTCGGCAGCCAGGACCCTGGTGCGTATTAGGGTGCTACCAGCCCCCCCCCCCGCAGCTTGACGCTTCTACATGGTGCTGCTCATGTTCATCAAGTGGACCTCCTACGGCGCCACCGTCGGACACTTCGGCAGCCAGGACCCTGGTGCGTATTAAAGCGTTGGCTTATCCCTGCCTAATCTGCGTCTCCCAGTGCGTGGTCGTCACTCGAGAACTTTTCGGCCCCAGCGACCATGAGTTCTTTAAACTATGTTTCCTGCCCATTGCCATTATATATTCTGTTCTGATCCATGTGGGCGAAATTAAAAATGTTACTCAATGATGACTACATAATCTTGCTTAGAATTATTTGACCTTTCAGGATAAAGATCTAGGAAATCTATGGTTTATTTTTTACTAATAATTTCTTTTTTACAAAAATTTTCAATAAACTTACACATACATTAACTGAGCACTTCCTATTTTTCGAAGTTGCTTAAAATAGGTACTGGTACTGGAACCTTCTCCTGGGCCCTCAGTCTCATCGCGCAAAACGTAACTATCGAATAAAAGTAGAGTAGGAACAGTATGTTAATCGCAAGAAAATACACATTTGGTAGTCTCGTAATCAATTTTGCTATAACTATAGCAGTAGTATCGCAATAGATTGGAATTGACCAAAAAGGGTAGTCTGCTCCATAATAAGATAATGTTATGATTACGTTCGACTGACATTATAAATGTCAATACTGATTGATATTAAGTGACAGTTGCACTACGCCCGGTCCAATTTCGTCTAATAAAACAGGATTAACTATTTAGGTAAAAAAACCCAGATTATTCTATAGCTTGCTATTCATATTCTATTGCTATACTATAATGATCGATCAAAGTTACGAGACTCGCAATTTTTGACCCCATCGTAGTAGAGTAATAGTAGAATAATAATAGAATAGAAGTTTAATCGTAAGTTTAAGAGACTAGAGTCCCTGAATGTAACAAATACTTATTTGGAATTCGCATCGAAATCGGTTCAGCCAAACGCGAGATAATCGCGGACAAACATACCTATATACAGGTCAAACTGTTAACCTCATTTTTGAAGTCTTTTTAAAATGACCACAAGTATATTCCTTACGACATTCACAGGAGGTAACGAAGTGGTTGTTTTTATTTAAGTGTTTCTATATGACAGAGATCGTGAAGTCGTCCGCGTACTGCGCGCCCTCCATCCTCATCACCTTCATCAACATGATGCTTTTCAAGAAGGAGGAGAATCCTCGCAAGGAGTGCGACCTCACCATGTACGCCGGACAGTTCTTTATACAGAAGGTAATCAATATATAAAACTCTTTCGTTACTGACTGACTGACTGACTGACTGACCGAAGGGTCGGTTTCGGCCAGTTTCGGCCAAAAAATCTAGGTTCGGCCAGAGTTTCGGTTTCGGCCAAAAAATGGCCGAACCTGAAACCGAAACCGAAACTCAATGGTTGTGCATCGCTCGGCTACCCACGGAAGAATTCGACGATATGCGCGCGAAAAATTTTTTTTTTCTATTTTTTTATTCTTAGTTTACTTTTTAGGCAGGTAGCTGATTTAGGTGGGCCATAATTACGTGAACTTTAACATACATCAGATTTTAATTGACCGACGAAAAAAAAAGGAGGAGGTACTCAATTCGACACGTATATTTTTTTTTTTTTTTTTTTTAATGTATGATCACGCATAACTTTTTACAGAGTAGTTCAATTTTGATAATTATTTTTTTTAATCGACAGGGCATACCTTGAAGTTGGTCCCATAAAAATTTGGAAATAAAATTCCCACCCTAAGGGTGGGAAAATAGGGGTGACTTTTTGGTCGGCTGGTGGATTTATCAACTCACAAGTTGCATTTTACGTGTAACACTAATCATTTTGATATCTACTTACAATATCTTTTGAAATGAAATAAAATCAGCCGAAAGACGTCCACTGCTGGACATAGGCCTCCCCCACAAATCGCCATACCGACCGGTCTTGTCGTCCCTGTCAACCATGTCGTCTGATCACCTTATGCGGTGTGACCACTGACCACCTTGTGGGAGAAGAAAATAATAAAACCCTGAAAGAACTGAAAAGCATAAAATAAAACTTTTTATCAAAAAATAAAACCGCCGAAAAAAAAACTGAAAAGCATAAAATAATAATCGAATTACTAAGTTCTTAAAGTAATGTAGGGTATATACCAAGTAATTTTGAGTCGGCGCCACAGATTCCTTGTACAAAGATCATTAAATTAGGTACCTTAAATTTAAAGAAATAACAAAAATTCGTGCGCTGCCGCGCATCAATCTTTACGTAATTATGGAATTTGCTTGTGTGGCGCGCCGACTTAAAATTACTTGGTATATACCCTACATTACTTTAAGAACTTAGTAATTCGATTATTATTTTATGCTTTTCAGTTTTTTTTTCGGCGGTTTTATTTTTTGATAAAAAGTTTTTTTAAAAATATTTTTACAAGGACAAGTGAGTTCGTTTTCGGTTTCTGCCGAAACTGGGGCCAGGGCCGAAAGTTCGTTTTCGGTTTCGGCAAAAAATCGTGTTTCGGTCGGTCTCTAGTAAAAAGTAATATATTTCGTCCGCAGTTGTTTGTGGTGTTGGCGCTGCTGTGCGTGCCCGTCATGCTGTTCGGCAAGCCCTACTTCCTCATGCAGGAGAAGAAGAAGAGAGACGTGAGTTGTGTATACTGTACTCGCTGACACGGCGAACATCGTACCGCCTTTTTTTTTTGGCGGGGAAACTCCTAACGTAGCGTCAAAGGATATTTCAACGAACCAATCAGAATAAGATTTTACCAGCAAGCAATAATCTAGCCAATCAGAGTTAAGGCATGTTTCAATTTTTTCAATTATACTAGGTTTTTTTTTTGCAAAAAAACTGCTTTATGTCAGGATGATTGAAAAATAAAGTAATGCTTATATCAAATAACCGGGTTTTCGCAAAATCCCTAGTTTTTTGCAAGAAACCTAATTATCAAATCTTACTATTACATATATATATATATATTTCTGAAGAAAAATGCAACTTTTCAGGCCCAAGGTCACCAAAGCCTGGAGACGACGGCTGAAAACGGAGTCGCCGGCGGCGTCGCGCCGCCGCCCGCGCACGACGACGACATTACTGAGGCCTTCATACACCAGGTGACCACCATTATTACTAGAGACCCCTGTTTAAACTAGATTACTATTGTGTAAACCCCTGTTCACTACGCTGTCCCTCCACTGAACTATGGCACACACAAAACATATTATTTTTAAGGGGCGAACGGGTGCGAATCGGCGCGCTACGAGCGCCACTTCGATAAATAAATAATATCTTCCTAAACATGTCCGAACTCAAAAATATGCGTCTTTGACTCCCTAGTTAATCTTGCTTAGATTTTTTTAGACTGTTGTGTTATCAGGTTCAAAATCTAAGGAATATACTATTGTTGCCTGAAGCCCAGTATAATAAAGAGTACTACATACAGTACGGGCACTCCCTGCCTCCCTCAGCGATGCGGCCCGCGCTCGGTCACCTCTCAGTTACCTCTCAGTACAAATAAAGCAGCGTCGCGCGTCTCATCTCACTCACACAGGCATAATACGTATGCACGTACAGTGGCGGACACGTTCGGCGTAACACTTCCGGTTTTTCTGTACTGCAAAATAGCTCTTGTTCTTTGGTAATATAGTCTAGGGCTGACGAAACCATAGACAAATCTGTTACGGCCTCCTAGTCCGCCACTGTACACGAGTTGCGGCTGTGCGCGAAGCAACGGATTTTTTTTTATGAAGTGTCCGAGCTGTGCCTGAAATGACCACCTTTAGCAAAAACAGGACATTTCTAAGATCTTTATTCTGAAGGCTATCTAACAGAGCCTTAAAAAAACCTAACCATGATTTTCGAAAGTGGCGCTAGTATCGCGGTTGGAATACTTTTAAACTCATCATTCAGATTCAAATTAAATCTGGGATCCGGTTAAACTGCCATACTTATAGATGAACCACATTACTCGCGGATTTGATCTACCTTCTATCTACCTATGCGAGTAATTATATAGTTATATTGTCCTATTTATAATCACGTCGACAGACTGACCCTCACATCAATCTATATATATAAAACTCTTCCGTTACTGACTGACTGACTGACTGACTGACAGACAGACAACGCAGAGCCGAAACTACTGGGCGTAGCGGGCTGAAATTTTGCATGTAGGTTCCTTAGGGAGTGTAGGTGAGCACTAAGAAGGGATTTCCCGAAATTCCCACGGGAACGGAAAAAAACTGGAATTTTGTGTTTATGAGAAATCTGCGCGGGAAAAACCGCCGGGCAGCCTCTATCTAGTATATCAATATATATAAAACTCTTCCGTTACTGACTGACTGACTGACTGACTGACTGACTGACTGACAGACAACGCAGAGCCGAAACTACTGGGCGTAGCGGGCTGAAATTTTGAATGTAGGTTTCTTAGGGAGTGCAGGTGAGCACTAAGAAGGGATTTCCCGAATTCCCACAGGAACGGGAATAAACGGGAATTTTGTGTTTATAAGAAATCTGCGCGGGAAAAACCGCGGGGCAGCCTCTAGTATTAAACTCTTCCGTTACTGACTGACTGACTGACTGACTGACTGACAGACAACGCAGAGCCGAAACTACTGGGCGTAGAAAGCTGAAATTTGGCACGTGGGTTCTTAGGGGAGTGTAGGTGAGCACTAAGAAGGGATTTCCCGAAATTCCCACGGGAACGGGAAAAACGGGATTTTTGTGTTTATAAGAAATCTGCGCGGGTGAGACCGCGGGGCAGCCTCTAGTTTACTTATATGCCCCTCACACTTAAATATCTGCCCTCACACTGACATATCTCTTCCCTTACAGGCAATCCACACGATAGAGTACGTGCTGGGCAGCGTGTCGCACACTGCCTCCTACCTTCGTCTGTGGGCGCTGTCGCTGGCGCACGCGCAGCTGGCCGAGGTGGCCTGGAACATGCTGCTGCGGAAAGGTGCGCCCCCACACACCCCCACACACATACACCCACACACCCACACACCAACACACACCCAACATCTATATCTATACCAATAATACAGAGGAAAGATTCGATTATTTGTTTGTATTTTTAACCCCCGAACGAAAAATTCAGAGAGGGGTGTTATAATTTTAACGTGTGTATCTGTCTGTCTGTCTGTGTATCTGTCTGTGGCATCGTAGAGCCCAAACGGCTGAACCGATTTTCGTTTAGTTTTTTTTGTATCATAGATAATTTCAGGCCGAGTGTTCTTAGCCATGTCTGATGAAGATCTGATCAGCGGTTTGAAGATGATCAGCTCTTAAATAATGGATGAGAGGATCTAACTAGCTTCCTTAGGTCCGATCGAGTTGAAATTTGGTACCATGTTACATCTATGATATAGAAAGTATATGGTAAGGTAACCATTACCTGATCAGCCGTTTGAAGATGATCAGCTCTTGAATAATGGATGAGAGGATCGAACTAGCTTCCTCATTTCCGATCTAGTTGAAATTTGGTACCTATGTTACATCTATGATATTGAAAGTATATTTTAAGGTAACCATGACCTGATCTGCCGTTTGAAGATGATCAGCTCTTGAATAATGGATAAGAGGATCTAAGCACCTTCCATTTGTCCTATCAATTAAAAATTTGGTACAGTGTTACTGATATTGAAAGTATATGTTAAGGTAACCATGATATTTTTAAGATGATTAGCTCTAGTTCTAGTTAAGTTTATGAGGGGTCTGACTGCGTCGGGGGTTTTAAATTTTTTAAATTTGAGTTATTATTTGTTTTATTTGCATCGAATAGGCTCCGGAAATACTGAACCGGTTTGAAAAATTCTTTCACTATTTCGAAGCTGCACTATCCCCGAGTGGCATAGGCTATACTAGATTTAAAAAAATATATTAGAGATCAATATTTTCCAAGGTACCAATATTTTCCCTTTGTTTACATAGTTTGACAATTGGTGGTTTGTACATGGAACCAATTTTAGTAGTATCGTATATTCTATGGCGTAACGAAGTGCGCCGGGACAGCTCGTACGTTATACAGCTGAAATAATCTAAAACTTATATTTATGCTGTTCAATAGTACGTTAATGTACCTCTTTACCCTTTCCCTTAGCGGAGTAAAAAAAGACACATTAAAGAAGGTATTAACCCGAAAAACAGGCAGCAGTGTCCTTTGTTATAAAACTTTTTTTTATTTTTTATTTAACTTGAGTCTTTCTAAAAACTCGCCTGCCAAGCGTTGGCGATTGTGATAAAACCCGCACATAATGTTTGTCTTTGTGGCAATCTGTGGGGTAGGCCTATGTCCAGCAGTGGACGTTTTTCAGTTGAGATGAATGAATGTAAACGCAAACTAATGAAATGAGGATTAATGGGTAAATGGATGAATAAAAGGTCGCTGGGTCACATATCCGGCTCGAAGGACCATGAATGGAATAAAGAATGGTAGTTTTCAAATAATTTTGTACGGTTTTACTTTAAAACATATATTTTTTTTTAAAACAACTCGATTTGATGTAACCGCGACTTCGCCCGCGTGGAATAGTTACTTTTATGTATTTTATCACCATTTATAACTTCCCTGGAATTCGACGAACATTTAATAGCAAAATTTTGCTAAATCGGCAGCCGTTCTTCAGCTTTAGCGTGACGGTGAATGATTTTTGTTTAAACAAGTAGATAGAATTAAGACTCGTGCCAGCTTAGTTTGCGCGCGAGTAAAATATGAACCAATATTTAATGGACAGTCAAATAGCAATTAGTTTTGAATGGCGGGTGAAGTACGTCAAGTACGTATACAGTGGCGTAAACTTAGCTGGCGCGGACTTAAGACGCTATATGAGTTTTGAAGGTTTTTTAAATCAAGTAATTCTCTTAATCTATAGGAGGTTAAGATCTGGAATTTCATTATAACTTTTTTGAGGATATAACAAAGTTTTTTATAATTGAGAGTTCAAAAAACCTCGATACATTATTTCGTCAAAGATAACCTTTCAAAAAAACGGGAATAGCTACTTCTTCGAAATTACTTACTAGTTTTTGTAAAAATTACCTAGGAATAATGATAATAAACAAAATCAAAATCTGGTAATTCAGATTTGATTCAAAAGTAATAATTAGAAAGATATTTAACATTTATTACTTTTTCCAATAAAATGTAGTAACCGATGTGGGCGACTGACATATGACTGTCCCTTTCCCTCAGTATGCTGTATCAAAGAGATAGACTCTGTTCATTCGGTCGTTTGATTTATTTGTCGTATATCGTCTTAACATAATATCTCATTACTTTTCTATCGCAAAGGAAATTCAACTAATGAAGTATTCTGTTGTCAGGGCTGATGTCGATGGACTTCCAAGGCGGCATCTTCCTGTGGGCCGTGTTCGCGGGCTGGGCCGCCGTCTCCGTCTCCATCCTCGTGCTCATGGAGGGACTCTCCGCCTTCCTGCACACGCTGCGCCTGCACTGGTGCGTCTACCATTACTCTACTCTCTCTCTCTCTCTCTCTCTCTCTCTCTCTCTCATCTTCCTGTGGGCCGTGTTCGCGGGCTGGGCCGCCGTCTCCGTCTCCATCCTCGTGCTCATGGAGGGACTCTCCGCCTTCCTGCACACGCTGCGCCTGCACTGGTGCGTCTACCATTACTCTACTCTCTCTCTCTCTCTCTCTCTCTCTCTCTCTCTCATCTTCCTGTGGGCCGTGTTCGCGGGCTGGGCCGCCGTCTCCGTCTCCATCCTCGTGCTCATGGAGGGACTCTCCGCCTTCCTGCACACGCTGCGCCTGCACTGGTGCGTCTACCATTACTCTACTCTCTCTCTCTCTCTCTCTCTCTCTCTCTCTCTCATCTTCCTGTGGGCCGTGTTCGCGGGCTGGGCCGCCGTCTCCGTCTCCATCCTCGTGCTCATGGAGGGACTCTCCGCCTTCCTGCACACGCTGCGCCTGCACTGGTGCGTCTACCATTACTCTACTCTCTCTCTCTCTCTCTCTCTCTCTCTCTCTCATCTTCCTGTGGGCCGTGTTCGCGGGCTGGGCCGCCGTCTCCGTCTCCATCCTCGTGCTCATGGAGGGACTCTCCGCCTTCCTGCACACGCTGCGCCTGCACTGGTGCGTCTACCATTACTCTACTCTCTCTCTCTCTCTCTCTCTCTCTCTCTCATCTTCCTGTGGGCCGTGTTCGCGGGCTGGGCCGCCGTCTCCGTCTCCATCCTCGTGCTCATGGAGGGACTCTCCGCCTTCCTGCACACGCTGCGCCTGCACTGGTGCGTCTACCATTACTCTACTCTCTCTCTCTCTCTCTCTCTCTCTCTCTCATCTTCCTGTGGGCCGTGTTCGCGGGCTGGGCCGCCGTCTCCGTCTCCATCCTCGTGCTCATGGAGGGACTCTCCGCCTTCCTGCACACGCTGCGCCTGCACTGGTGCGTCTACCATTACTCTACTCTCTCTCTCTCTCTCTCTCTCTCTCTCTCATCTTCCTGTGGGCCGTGTTCGCGGGCTGGGCCGCCGTCTCCGTCTCCATCCTCGTGCTCATGGAGGGACTCTCCGCCTTCCTGCACACGCTGCGCCTGCACTGGTGCGTCTACCATTACTCTACTCTCTCTCTCTCTCTCTCTCTCTCTCTCTCTCATCTTCCTGTGGGCCGTGTTCGCGGGCTGGGCCGCCGTCTCCGTCTCCATCCTCGTGCTCATGGAGGGACTCTCCGCCTTCCTGCACACGCTGCGCCTGCACTGGTGCGTCTACCATTACTCTACTCTCTCTCTCATCTTCCTGTGGGCCGTGTTCGCGGGTTGGGCCGCCGTCTCCGTCTCCATCCTCGTGCTCATGGAGGGACTCTCCGCCTTCCTGCACACGCTGCGCCTGCACTGGTGCGTCTACCATTACTCTACTCTCTCTCTCTCTCTCTCTCTCTCTCTCTCTCATCTTCCTGTGGGCCGTGTTCGCGGGCTGGGCCGCCGTCTCCGTCTCCATCCTCGTGCTCATGGAGGGACTCTCCGCCTTCCTGCACACGCTGCGCCTGCACTGGTGCGTCTACCATTACTCTACTCTCTCTCTCTCTCTCTCTCTCTCTCTCTCTCATCTTCCTGTGGGCCGTGTTCGCGGGCTGGGCCGCCGTCTCCGTCTCCATCCTCGTGCTCATGGAGGGACTCTCCGCCTTCCTGCACACGCTGCGCCTGCACTGGTGCGTCTACCATTACTCTACTCTCTCTCTCTCTCTCTCTCTCTCTCTCTCTCTCTCTCTCTCATCTTCCTGTGGGCCGTGTTCGCGGGCTGGGCCGCCGTCTCCGTCTCCATCCTCGTGCTCATGGAGGGACTCTCCGCCTTCCTGCACACGCTGCGCCTGCACTGGTGCGTCTACCATTACTCTACTCTCTCTCTCTCTCTCTCTCTCTCTCTCATCTTCCTGTGGGCCGTGTTCGCGGGCTGGGCCGCCGTCTCCGTCTCCATCCTCGTGCTCATGGAGGGACTCTCCGCCTTCCTGCACACGCTGCGCCTGCACTGGTGCGTCTACCATTACTCTACTCTCTCTCTCTCTCTCTCTCTCTCTCTCATAACTCCTCACTCCCTGCCTCCCTCAGCAAGTGCGCCCCCGTGTGTTCAGTTTATTAAGTACTAATCTACCCGGCGAACTTCGTATCGCCTAACCTTTTTTTTTTTTTTTAGGCGGGGAAACTCCTAACGAGTACCCTGCGACCCCGGGGGGAGTCGTTATGTGGGGTTCGCACCCACTAAAACCCCGCCGGTGTCCATCTCGGCTGTTGGCAAGGGGGTCACGGGTGATCTTTCGATCGTTATGTTCAACTCCGCGACCCCCTCCAGCACTGGCTGTTTAGCCTCTTCACGGGGGGACAAGTGATGGTAGTCCCCCCTGAGCGCGGAAGGCTCTTCCTACACTCGACGACGGAATCGGGACACCGCGTTCCGCCGTCCTTCTCGGGGCCGTTATATGACTACACGAGGCCCCCGCCTCGTGCACCCAACGACCCCGGGGTCCCCTCTTAGTCGCCTCTTACGACAGCAGGGGATACCTCAGTCCTATTCTTCGGCCCGGTACTGCAGGGCGTGCGGCGGCGCTTCATGGCCTCGCGCCGCCGCGGCGACGAACTCGCCGTCTGGCCGGGTTCGCCGCCTCTCGTTCTCGTTCGGCCGTCTCCTTTGCAAGCATGACTGCTTCGCAGAAGGAGACGGCCGCCGTCCATGCCTCTCTGCTGCCGACCATGGCTCGCACCACAGCCGGCAGGGAGAGGTCCATCCCAATGGCGGTCTGGAGGACCGCGCGTTCAGTCACCCAGGCTGGGCACACCTCTAGGGTGTGCTGGGCCGTATCTTCGGGGCAATCGCAGTGGTGGCACCCAGGGGTCCGTTCGCGTCCTAACATCGCCAGGTAACTCCCGAAGCAACCATGCCCCGAGAGCACCTGGGTCAGACGGAAGCTAAGAGCCCCGTGGTGCCGATGCAGCCACTGCTCCAGGACGGGGAGTATGGCCTCCACCGTCCTGTGCCCCGCGCTCGGCCTTCCCAGCCTGAGCGCCCAAGCCTCCTCTGCTGCGGTTTCGGCCTCCTGTCGGCGTGCAATCACTTCGCGCGGAGTTGGCCAATGGCCCCTCGCACGCGCCTCCTCGCGCCAGTTGTACGCGGCAGCGAGGGTCCTCGCGTCGAGGTCCCACGGCAAACTCCGCGCCATCAGGCATGCCGCCTCGCGGGAGATCGTGCGGTATCCGCGCGCGATCCGGACGGCCATGATTCGCTGGGCTCGCCCCAGCGCCACCTCGTTGCGGCCGTCCAGTGCCGGCGCCCAGATTGGGGCGCCGTACATGGCGATGGACCGCACAATCCCCGCATACAACTGCCGACAGAAGGCCGTTGGCCCTCCCAGGTTGGGCAGCAGCCTACTTAGCGCTGCTGCCGCCACGAGCAACCTCGGTCCCAGGCGCTCAAAGTGAGCGCGGAACGTCCACCTGCCGTCGAGGACCAACCCCAAGTACTTCAGGGTGGATTCGACGGCAATGGGTTCCCCGCCCACGATGATGGGTGTGGCCGCAGGGGGAGGATTCCTCGCCCCGTGGAACCACATCGCCTGGGACTTGTGGAGGGCCACCTCCAGACCGACCATTCTTATTCTTCGCACCACGTGCGCGACACCAGCAGTCGCGATGATCGCGGTCTCTCTGTAATCTCCTCCTCGAGTCGTCACCAGGGTGTCGTCTGCGTAGCAGGTGAGCTCGACACCCGGGAGGTTGGCTCCGCGCAGCACCCAGTCGTAGCCGAGGTTCCACAGAAGGGGGCCAAGAACAGACCCCTGCGGAACCCCGCACGTCATCGCCCGGCGGACCCAACCCTCTCGGCCAGGGTACGAGATGCACCTGTCCGAGAGGTACGACTCGAGGACGAGCCGCAAGTAGGGAGGCACTCGGTGGTGTACTAGGGCCTCCCTGATGCAGGACCAGGGCAGGGTGTTGAACGCGTTGGCGATGTCCAACGACACCGCCAGCACTACCCCGCCCCTCGCGATCTCCTCGTCTGCGATGTCGCGCACGCGTTGCACTGCGTGCAACGTTGAGCGACAGGCGCGAAACCCGAACTGGTTCTCCGACAGATCCGGCCCAACCGACTGGAGATGTCGGTTGATGCGGGCAGCTATAACTCGCTCGAGCAGCTTGCCCGCCTCGTCCAACAGGACGATCGGGCGGAGATCTGACGGAGCGACAGAGTCGACGAGCCGGCCCTCTTTACGGATGAGGACCAGCTTGCCCGTTTTCCACTGCAGAGGGAACACACCTTGTTCCATGCAGGTGGAGAACAGGCTGCGGAGCCGAGTCTCCAACGCCTCTGGCTTCAACGACAGGAACCAGGCCTTGGCTGGAATTCCATCCAAGCCTGGTGCCGTCTTTTTGCCGCGGAGGCGCTCGGCCGCCGCTGCCAACTCTGTCTCTGAGACTTCCTCAGGTAATTCCCGTTCGGGCTCTGGGCCTGTCGCTCCCATTGCTGGGGCCCGGTGCTCCCCTCGGACGGGGAAGAGGGCCAAGACGACGCTTTCTGTTACTTGCGGCTGGAGACTCTGGGTCAGCGGAGGCTCCCAAGGCCGGAGCTTCCGCCTGGCCACTTTATATGGCCGGCCCCAAGGATCCTCGTTGAGAGTCTCCAGCAACTCCTTCCTCGCGTTCGCCTTGGCCTCAAGGATTGCCGCCCTGAGAACATGCTTGTTCTCCCGGTGCACGCCATGGAGACGGACCTCCTCGTCAACGTCTCTGCGAGGGCGACGGCGCTGTCGTTTGTACTGGCGCCACGACGCTACGCAGGCTCTTCTTAGCTGCGCTAGCTCGTCGGACCACCAGTACACTTGTCGCCTGCGGCGGAGCGTCCTCACGCGAGGCATGGCGGCATCACATACGCTGCTCATGGCCTCGCGGAACCACTCCACCTCGTCCTCGACTTCCGCAGCGCCGTCAGGCACCGGGATCCACGACTGCACCAGGGCGGCTTCCTTCAGGATTTCCCCGTCCATCTTCTTGAGGGCCCATCTCGGACCGCTCGCAACCGGGGCTGCGGCGAGTGCCGCGGAGAGGTCGTATCGGATGTATTTGTGATCCGAATACGTTTCCACCTCCGACAGCACCCGCCAGCCGGTTATCTGTGGCAGCAAGGTCGGGCTCCCAAACGTCAGATCGACGATTGAGGACCCGTTGTGCCGCACACAGGTCGGCTCTGAGCCCCGGTTGGTCACCGCTATCGTATCGCCTAACCTGTAACAATCTTGTGTACGTATTATACATACACATTCCTATTCAATAACTCTATCAATTAAAAAAAAACGCATCCAAATCCGTTGCAAAATTTTAAAGATTTAAGCATACGTAGGGACAGTAGCTACTTTATTTTATACTATGTATTGATATCTTCCTAAAAATATCCCAATCGCCCACTTGACGTATTTTTTTTGTACGTTTTACTTGATAATATTAAATTCTCTCCTGCAGGGTGGAGTTCCAGAGCAAGTTCTACGCGGGCGAGGGCTACCTGTTCCAGCCGTTCTCGTTCGAGGTCATCCTGGACTCGGCCGGGCAGGGCGAGGAGTAGAGTCGCACAGTCGTGGACTTGCCGACTCGAGAACATTCTACAAATTCTAAATAGGAAGTTATCGAACATTCGAGATCTATCATTTTACAGAGGAAGGAATATTGTTGATATAGACAGATTGTTGGCTCAACTTAAAACTGTTTAAATAAAATTATGCGTACTTAGATACATACAAGTTTAATAAAATAGGTGTTTTTGACAAGTTTTTAAAATAAATTGAAGAGGTGATTTGGCTAACCATAGCTAACAACTTTCCCAAAGTGGGTTATGGGTACATGGGTCGTAATCTAAAAAAAAAATTAGCTGTTCCATACATTAGTTTGATCGGCTGATGGTATCAATGAACGAAACGGTCAATTGTTAAGTATGGTGAGCTGAATCTCTTTATTTTTTAACCGCCTTGTCAGAAACATCTGTTTTTAATCTGTTAAAAAAAACTGCTCTAAAGTATTAGTTTGGCAAGTCCTAATAAATTATAATAATAATAATAAAATTTTGCTTCTAAGTGTCTATTTATCAGTTATGAATTCGAGTTAGCGAAATTTATTGATGTCTAATAATAAATCTTATCAGTTATGAATTCGAGTTAGCGAAATTTATTGATGTCTAATAATAAATCTTATTAGTTATGAATTCGAGTTAGCGAAATTTATTGATGTCTAATAATAATCTAAATATTCAAACTAAATTCTATGTAGTGTTAGATAAAACACGTTTGTGAGGTTTAAAAATCTTTGAATTTACTTATATCATATCTGTATCTGAATGTATATGAGAAAATATATATTAGAAAAACTCAAATCAAAATGTTTTGTAGGTGGTAGAATTTTTTATTTTACTGTCGTCATTTATTTTGTTTGCCAAAAACGGGACGGAAGTTATGTGGAAAAAAAAAATAGTTTCGTTTAGTTTCTGCAAATGAAATACGTGATGATTTTGCACATTTATATACGAACGAATCTTGATTTTTTGCACTTTTATTTTATACGGAAAAATGAATTCTTATGTCTTGTACTTAAATTGTGTTTTTGAATGGCTACAGCTCTTGCCGATTACTGAAAGGCTCTCTGTGAACGTTTTGTAGCAAAAATAATTAAATTAAAAATGTAGTTAACATTGTTCCATAATAATAATAAATAATAATAACAGCTGTTCTATGCGATGTAGATTCAAATGAATAAAGGATTCGTAGCATGAAATTGTATTTTATTTACTTTTATTAAAGTTATTTCAGCGCCATTATTTCTTCTTCCATTGGTGTAAAGGGCGACTAAGGGAACCCCCGAATGACGGGCAGCAACGTGGAGGAGGCCTGTTGTCCAAAAGTGGACATCTTTTGGCTGAGAATATATTCTACGTGACAAGTATGCGGAACAGGTATGTCAGGATCGTAGTAAGTGGAAATCAATGTCTACTCCAATTGAATGCAGATGTGATTTTATGTATGTATGTACATACATAAAGTCGCAGTATGTTTAAATATGTAAGTATAGTGATAGCGTATCTAATCGTATTCAGCGCCAATGGTGATACTGATGTCTCCGGGCTGGACGCTCGTCGTGTGGTACCAGCGGTTTGTGTCTACCACCACTGCAACAAACAAATTGCCTAATATAAGCTTACTTCCAATCTGTGCATAGAATTGTGCTTTCAAAATATTGGGATTACGACAAAAAAACGACCAAAATGCTGGATTGACGACCGCGCCCGGAAGACGCAGAGTAGACAGACCCGTCACAATGTGTTTAGATCAGACGACCTGGTGAAGACTGCGGGAGTAACTAACCTAGATGAGGGTCGCTCAAGAGTGGTCGGAGTGGTCATCGTTGGGGGAGGACGTGCAGCAGTAGACGTTACACAACTTTAAGCCAAAATAATAATGATAATTTCGGATATAACACTGCCATAAAACTTACAAATCTCCCCGGGCTGGACATCAAACTGCAGCCAGCGGCATTGATAGAGACACTCGGGCGGCGGCGCTAGCTGCCAGCGCTTACGGCCTCGCACCTGCGCCTGCCACGACATGTGCCGCACTGAGTCCACCTAGGATAGTCAACAAATATATAATAACAAATTTTAATATGATAGTGGTCATTGAATTGCCGTAAATTGGCGGCAAAGAATACCTACCACCACCTCATCTCCTGTGTCGTAAAAGGCAACCCAGGGAAACACTCGAAGGACCGACAGTGGTGACCTTCGTTGCAAAACTAACGTCGCCAAGCGTTGTGGTTATGCAGTCGTCTCTCGCCTAAGATGTCGGCACTAGAATAGAGTTGAGTGGTGGACCACACAGACAAGAGCTCGCATAATGAGAGTTCAAGTCTGACATTCACAGTCGTGTCGCAGCTCCAAAGTGTCAAAATATATCTTTAATTCGTTCTCCGCTCCAAATTGCTAGACATAGTCGAGTTCATACTTCGTGACTCTGTTTGACAGAGTGTAACACAGCTCGAGCCAGCATAATCAGTACTCGGGAACTACTTGTCCGAGTATCACTCGACCGAGTAGCCTCCAAACACTGTCTGTGAATGTCAGCCTAAGTGTCGAATCTCGACGTCGCTCAACCCTAAGATCTCGGCTGAGAAGAACAAGAAAGCCAAAAAAAAATCAGTACTTCTAAACGCAGATATACCTACTTACATGCATATGCGCGCCCTGCCCAGGCCCACCCATGAAGATCCAGTCCACGGCGTCGCTCTCAGCGGTCGCGGGCAGGAAGTAGGGCCGCGTGTAGAAACCGCGAAGCTGTCTGCTCTCTTCATCATGGCAGGTGCTCCAGCCTACGTACCTACGGATTACCCTAGACTTAGAATCTGATAGGTAAGTATGCTTGAAGACCTGGGTTGCCTGGAAGAAATCGCCTTAAGCGACTGTAATCAATGTTTTATTTTAGGAAAAAAACTAATATTGTAATTTCGAATGCTTATTTAAAGTGTCTTTATCTTAAAGACGAACGAACGACGACGTCTTTAATAAGTGTTCTTAAAATAAATTAAAACATTTCTTAGGAGTCTAGGTTCTGAGGCCCTATTAAGACCGCATTTGCAATATTGCTTTTGTTCCTCTAGAGTGTCAAAGTCAATACAAAAAAAAACGCAAAGAGGACGCAAACGTGGCCGTAATAGGCCTCTGGTCAGGGTCACAATTTTCACTCTTAGCATTTAGTCGACCGTGTGCGCTCGGCCATAATGTGGTTTTGAAAGTCCAAACGGTTTTTTGCGTTAGTGAATATCGGGCTGATCAAGACGCGTTAAGTTACAAATAATAATTATGTAATGTACGGAACCCACAGCGAACGTACCAAGGATCTCCAGACAGATTGGCTCGTTTCTCGTCCATACTAAAAACTTCTTTCAACGATTTGAGTCCGGACTTGTATGCGAAGTAGAAACAGTCGTTGGTTTGTTGGCCCATCTTGGTGTTTCTGTAGAATTCCTTGAAGAATTCGAAGGAAAACTCCTGCAAAGCAAGCAAACTAATTTACTAATATAACAACTATAAGTAATTTAACTAAGTATACTTACGTAAAAATAATAATACTGACTTAGCAGTACTGGGATAAGCAATAAAATTAAAAAAATGTACTTATAAGAAATTTAACCGGGACATTTTACGAGTCTATTATTAGGTACCTAAGTATCCTGATCATTTATTAAAATTGGTTCAATAGTTTTAGGCTCTACGGTGAAACCTACAAAGACCTACTTACGTTTACATACGGAACGGACATCTGAAAACATAGCACGTCCTTTTGTTTCATCACCGTGGTCACTAAAATAACTTACTTAAGACGATATACGAGAAATAAATCAAACGACCGAGGAACAAAGGATGTCCTTTTCCCTCAAACATACTAAGGGAAAAGGACAGTCATACATATGTCAGGTGCCCACATCGGTTAAAACATTTTATTTGAAAAAGTGATAAATACCTATTGAATATCTTTTTAATTATTGGTTTTAAATCAAATCTTAATTACCAGAATCTGATTTTCTTTACTATCATTATTCCTAGGAAGTTTTAACAAAAACTAGTAAGTAATTTCGAAGTACTAGTAAGTACCCGTTTTTTGGAAAGGTTATCTTTGACGAAATAATGTATCGAGGTTCTTGATTCCACTAGTGTTTCTCAGTTAAAAACTTTGTAATATCCTCAAAAACGTTATATTAAAATTCCAGATCTTTACCCCTTATAGATTAAGAGAATTACTTGATTTAAAAAACCATCAAAACTCATATAGTGTCTTAAATAAAATTTTGAATGAATGAAAAACACTCTAATTTGGTATTAAATTATGTTTCCAAGGAGGCACTGACTCAGCATCTCGCTATTCAGCAAAGTAAATTAATATTTCCAACTTACATTTACAGCTTTCCAATCCTTAGTCGCATCAGTAACTATAACCGGCTGCATGGTATAAGCGTAGTCATTTTCAAACTCCTGCGCAGTCACGTTGGCAACCCTAGTCACGCTTGTCACCCCCGCGCATGCGTCGCAGGACTCCGGGGGGCGGAAGATGGATTTCGTTTGTGAGGGTAGATTGAGAAAGCATGTCTTAAATGTGAAAAGTAGAAAAGAGTGTGAGGGTTTGAAGTTATAAAAGGTACGCTATAAAAAAGATAGAGGATCAATTTTTAAATGTACTAGTAGGCAGGTCTAGGGGAGGGAACAACATGCCCCCCCCGAGCACGAAGCTGATAGCAGCTGAGCGTGAGAAGGACTTCGGGCGCTAAATAATGTAATGGTTCCATGGGTTTCTTCCCAAAAGTGCCAAGACGGCCACCGAGGGGTTTTCAGTGGGTGCGAGCCCCACATACCTACTTATATCGGGAAATGCTATAGGCACTTCAAATTTGTTTCATACCTCACTCGAAAACTGCGTGTAACTCCAAAAGCAACCACCCAGAGACAGCAAAACCAACAACCCCATACATTCATAACTAAAGATAGCTTTCCGTAATTTACTACCCTCATTTTTGTGTAAAGCCAGTTTGGAAACAAAGGAATCGTTTAAATTTAAATGATGGATCTTGTTGAGAATTTTTATCATTTTTAATTCAGCTGTTTTTATTTTTTTATCGTTAACTTTAGCTTGACTTGTTAGGGCCATACTTTAAAAAAATTGAGGCAGTCTTTTGTTTTAGCAATTAAAAAATATTTAATTAAACTTGGACGAACACACCTACAAGTGTTAAAACTGGACTGGAACGATTTTCCAAGTCCCTGTGCTTTTATAACCAAGGAAAGGGGTTAAATTCAATAACGATAAACCGATTTCGTGGTCGATCGGTGTGAAATTGAAATTGATTATCGCGCGGAGCAGTGTCCCGCAGCAGATGTGCCATGTATATTGCTCACGCATGAGTGGTAATCGTGTTTAGTGTTTAAATGTATTATAACTGGAGTGCTGGAGTTCAGAAAGGTCACGTCTGTAGAACTCTTCGTTCAACTAGTCTACACATTATAACTAAATGAACGGAAATTCTAGATTCAAGATCTTTCGATCTTTATGTTCACCTCCGCGACCCCCTCCATCCAGCATATTTTGGCTCTTCGGCCTCTTCTCGGGGGGACATAATAGGGATCGTCCCCCCGGAGCGTGGATCTCTTACGCAGAGTACGACCTGGGAAAGGCTGCGAGCTGCGAGAGTATACAAATTGTAGTGTACCTACTCTCGTATTGTAAGTAAGTACTGTACTGTACACTTAATAACGGCCTATACCGGTCGTTGTGGCGTTCTGTGGAGGAGACCTGGGTCCTGTGTTAGTAATGTGGACAGGTGTGCCAGCAAAGTTTACTTAAGATGATTAGCGTTTTGTTTACTTTTATTATCCAAACTCGATCTTGATATGATACAGAAACGAAACGCAACGGATCGGCCATCGGCCAGCTGATTGATCATCTGTCAGTTATACGTCATTCATTCATTTTAGTAAACAAAACACGCGAAATCCTAATTTATGTTGTAAATTGTGAAATATTGCACAAAATCCGCACCACACAGTTCATTGAATTACATTAACGTTATTATTCTACAGCGGCACACAATTAATAATTAAAAACAGCACATTACTGGCAAAATGGCTGCAATACTGGGCGGCGGTCTCGGCGGCCTGTCCACAGGTTATTATTTGCTGAAAAACAACCTCAATTCTAATCTGAGGATATTCCTACTGGAGGCGACAGGAAGCTGCGGCGGCTGGATCAAGTCTATCAGAACCCCAGAGTATATCTTTGAGCAGGGCCCGCGGACTATCCGCCCCAAAGGAATCCAAGGTTTGAACACACTCAACATGATTCAGGAGCTAGGCCTCAGCGAGCACATCGCCCCTATAAAGCACGACCACCCTGCAGCTAAGAACAGAATGATTTGCGTCAAAAATCACCTTCACTTGCTGCCGTCCAGTCTAAAAGGTATCTTTCTAAAGAATGAGCCCTTCACCAAACCTCTCATTTATGCCATATTCAACGACCTCAGGCAACCACAGAAGGAGATGAAGGATGATACAATCTACAATTTTGTTGAGCGACGATTTGGTAAAGAAATTGCAGACTACGCCATCTCACCTATGATCTGTGGCATCTGTGCCGGAGATGCAAAGGAGATATCAGTTAAGTTCCTAATGAAGACTTTATTTGAACATGAACAGAACCACGGTGGAGTGGTTAAAGGACTCTTTAAAACCATGTTCAAACCTAAGACTGAAGATGAATTCTTACTGAGTGAACTAGCGAGACGAGCGGTGGATGAAAAATGGAATGTCTACACAGTCAAAGGAGGACTTGAGATATTACCAACAGTTCTACAAGACTATTTGGTAGAAAACAATGTTAAAGTTAACCTAAAGAACAAAGTAGAGGAAATAGAATTTATAGACTCAGGCACAGTAAAACTAAAGAATAGTTACGGAGAGAAAGTACCTGCAACACACATTTACTCATCAATACCTGCATTTTCTTTAGCAAAACTTGTAAAGAAACAGCATCCAGAGTTGGCTGCAAACTTGAATGACATACCATTTGTGACTGTAGGTATAGTAAACCTCTACTTCAATAGGCCAGAATCATTGATACGGCCTGCTTTTGGATTCTTGGTGCCACCAATTGAGAACTCACCTATTTTAGGTGTAGTTTTTGATTCCTGCTGTATTCCTGAACAGAGAGGCACAGTTCTGACAGTTATGCTTGGAGGCAAGTGGTTCAAGGAGAGATTTGGAGACAACATAACTGAGAAGGAGCTTCTAAATACAGCGTTGAAGGAAGTCAAGTCCATACTGAATATAAAAGACGAACCTTCAGCATCTCATGTGAATATTTTACACAAATGCATACCGCAGTATGTTATAGGCCATTATGAGAAGGTAGAAAGTATTAGAAAATACATTAAAAACAACAATTTGCCATTATCATTAGTCGGGAGCAGTTATGATGGAGTTGGAATCAATGATGTAATTTTCTCTGCTAAAACCCAAGTTGGAGATGACAATACACCCTACACCTAATTTAGGATAAAATGTTAAGTTTAAATTTTTAATGGCCGAGATCATTGGTTTTGTTTGACACATTTTTTGTTTAGTTTATTGTAATTTGTTGTCATATTTTTATTTTATTAATTTTTGTTACCATTGTTAGAGTTAGCAAGTCATTTGTAGTTGATATAAAAATGCATTATGCTTCAGCATTTGACTAGTATTACAAAGTGTTACCAGTAACTACAAAAAATTAAGACTAACTAGCTGATGAAAGCAAATTAAATGTGTTCAAAACTCACATTATATCAATATGTACTTTAATTTTACCATGAAAACGAAATAAGTAGATATCTACTGTGTATATTTAAATCTAGCAGGCTAAGCAAGAGAAGGAAATCTTACTAAGGCAATCACACTCTTTCCTTTAGCTACAAAGCAGGATAGCCTTATGTGCCTTAGTGGTCAGTTTGGTAACCTATCTAATACCTTCATGTGCACTGGAACAGTATTCGAACTTTAATTTATGACCTAGACCTACAAGCAATAACAAGGAAGATTAATGTGCCATCAGTCTAGCAGGATATAATGTGTGAAAATATCAGATTATGATTTAATTTTAACACAAGAACAATGTACAATTTAATGTAATAAATTTATATATAAAAAAATTTGACTTTCCATTATTATCGGTATTTTGGGTTTCCCATTGAAACATTTGATTGTAAGCAAAATAATATTTTATTTAACACTGTTCTTTTATGAAATTACAAAAGCTTTAAATAATAATTTATAACAGCAATAAGTATTTAAAATTAATAGAGTAAGTACCTAAATAATGCTAAAACTAAGTAATTTGATTACCATGTAGAAGCTGTTTTGACCAAATTAATTCCTATATACAAGGGGTTTCTGGACAGGCGGCAAGAAATAAAAAAAGTGATTCTTGATTTTTAGCTATGGTGAGCTAAATCACTCATTTAATTTATTACTGCCTTTTCAGAAACTTCCTGTTAATAATAATATAACCTTAAATAAATACATTTAAATAATAAATTAATCTTATTACTAATTCACTTAATTATACTTTACTTTAAAAATAAAATTAAACTGACGTTAAATTGTGCAAATCTCAATTTATGGCATTTTTTTTGTTGCAAACAGATATTTGTTTTTTATTTATGGTTACTTAGCGGTTGTACAGTGGCGGTCTAGGAGGGTGTAAAAATGTATCAGTTAGTTCATCTATGTATTTCGTAGGCCTCTACGAAATACATAGATGAACTTACTGATCTTAAAAATAATGCCAAAAATCAATTTAACATTCATTAAAATTAACATAGGTGTAAGTAAATTTTATAATGTACATAACATAGTGAGATGTGCCTTATAACCTTAACTAGCTTGTTAAAAATTCAAAATTACTTTCAACGTACAATGAAATGTAATTTTCCGTATAATTTTGTTTAAAATAGTTATGTTAAAGAATGGTTAAATAGAACCTAGCAGTTAATCTCTCCAAGATTCAAGTAAGCGGAGGCAGCCAAGGTAACCGCCCTGGGGCCTCTGGACGCGGCCCCGGCACCTAGAGCACTAGTGTACCGATACCGCAGCAAGGCTAGAGCCCACACCTGCCCGCTCACTTCTGCCTCCGTCGAGATCTGAACCCGGACCGCCATCTTGTTTGATTTGCGCCACACTATCATCCTGGTTTTAGAGAGAAATTTTAATTTTGGTATGAGATTATAAGATGATTTGGAGGTTTCTGACGGAATGTAGATTGTAGAATGTTTGGAAAGTAAAATTTCTTTAAAATTGAAAATAAAGTATTGCCACCTTAACACAAAAAAGTTAGACCGGTCACCAATTTGTATGACGAACTAGTGAAATAAACCTAGTCTACTGATTTAGACCCAGTTTAACTTTTTGTGGTAGAGCCGTTAAATTTTTTTTTGAGGTCTATACAAAAAGTAGGCCAAGGAGGGGTCTTTCTGTAGGGAGCGGGGGGAGGGTATACATACTGGTGTTGTTGCGTGGCGGGAGCGTCGTCGTCGTACTCGGCGGCGTCGTCCCGCTGCGCCAGAGACAGCGCCGCGCCGCCGCCGCACACGCGCGCCGCGGCCGGGGGCGGGCGGCGCGGGGGGGGCGACCAGGCGGGAGGGTCCTTCTGTACGGGGGAACAGGTGTCTTATGTATCATCAAACACGCGAGTGGGAGAAGTTCCTTTTGAACGGGGGGAAGCATGAGTTTGAGTGTACAGTAATCACTTTGTTTTAATTTATATCATGCTCTCTCACTCGGTTAAAAGCAGTCCATAGAGCATAGGCATCCACCACACCAAAGGGCAAAGATTATGAAGGGATTTTGGCGTTATCTTGAACTTTTTAACGAAGGACGCAGCTACCGTTCTGTCGGGTATTCCTAGTCGCCTATTACGACACCCATAGGAGAATATGAGGTGTTTGTATTCTATGATTTACTTTGTAGTGCATCTATACCAATATTATAAAGAGAAAGGATTTGTTTGTTTGTTGTAACGAATAGGCTCCGGAAATACTGAACCGATTTGAAAAATTCTTTCACTGGTAGGAAGCTACATTAACCCCGAGTGTCATAGGCTATATTAGATTTTCAAAAAATTAGGGATCCTTACCTAAACTCAAATAATGTAACCCAAGGTGCAATATTTTTTCCGTTGTTTACATATTTTGACAGGTGGTTTGTTTTTGTTGTTTGTTTTTTATTCGGCCATACTGGGCAGTCAAAAGAACATAGTCTATAGAGCCAAGTCATTTGTAGTATCTTATAATCTATGGCGTAACGAAGTAAGCCGGGAAAGCTCGTATCAAATAAAGAAAGATAGTTAAACGTTGCATATGTTCAAGATCTGATACATCCGATATATAAATTAATTGATGAGATGAATGATACCACTCAATTAATTATAAACAGAGTATATTATCCAAAATAATTAAAAAAATACTATGATGGGCTGCTATTCGGTTGACACTAACCCCATTGCCGTTCAATCCTACCTTTTCCTTATCCAGACTAAGAGCATCCACAGCCAACTCCTCAGGGCTGGAGACCAGGGTTTCTGCATCATCAGAGTCCAAAAATTCCAGGGTCATCTCGTGGCCGGTCGGGTTTGTGAGTAAAAGCAGTGCCTCCGTTTTGACACCTGGCTTTAATGGCTCGTAGGATATTATTTTTATTTCTGGTACGTGGTAACTGGAATTAGAGTTTTTAAGTCAAGAAGATTTAATAGCCAGGTTTCGTTTTTTTTTATTACATAAATCTAATCTAAAAAATTAGGGCATACACAGCATTGTTTTGTAACTTTGTAGTAAATAACTTAAACAAATTTCGGTATATTTTTGCTTATTTGCCGCATCATAAATAAGGGTGGGTTTAATTTTTTAAATTAATTAACAACATTATTTCAAGAAAGTCAGTAAAGTAAACTCACTAAGCAAGCAGCTCAATCTTGAACTTGATAGATCCAGGTCCGTACTCAGGCTTGGTGAGGTTGTGGTCGCAAGCTCGGCATCGCTGGCTGCGCTTCACACTGAGAGCTCTTGCCGAGGGGGCCAGGCGACTTGCTTCGGCCGGTTGGCAGGCGGGGGAGGCCAGACGCTGCGACATACTGCTTACTGGGGGGAGGGGAGTTACAGTTCTTTTTCATGGAGGGGGGAGGGCAGTCGTAGTTCTGCTTACTGGGAGGGACAGTCCTAGATTTGTTCACAAGGAATTCAGTCCCAATTTTTCTCAGTGGAAGGAGCGTCATAGTTTTGTTCACTAGGAATTTAGTTACTAACAGTTAACTGTTGTTCTAAATGGAGGGAAAAAGTGACAGTTCTTTTCAATGGGGGGAGGACAGTCACAGTTCATCTGAATGGGAGGGAGCAGTCTCAATTGTTCAAAATCGAGGGAGGGGAAGTCATAATGCTGCTACACAGACAGAAGTCAAATATTCTCTTATCTTATATTTTGATTCATAGTTACATACATTCATACAATCAAGCCAATTAGAGTTAAGAAAGGTTTTATTTCAATTTTTTTAATTAGGCTACGAACGCACAGGCGGTTTTTTGCCGCGCGGATTTTATGTAACATACTGAATCCTATGGAAGTGTGCGCACCAGCGGATAAAAAACCGCGCGGTTAAAAATCCGCTGTCGCGGTTTTATTTCCGCGCGGCTATAAATTCGCCTGTACCTTCGTGGCCTATGAATAAGGTTGAAAATGAAATAACAACCTTTCCAACCGCGCGGAAATAAAACCGCAACAGCGGATTTTTATGCGCGCGGTTTGTTACCGCGCGGATAAAAATCCGCCTGTGCGTTTGAAGCCTTATACTAGGTTTTTTTGCAAAAAAAACTGCTTTTTATGAGGATGATTGAGAAAAAAAAAATCCTTATATCAAATTACCCGAGTTTTCGCAGAATCCCTAGTTTTTTTTGCAAAAAAACCTAATTATCAAATCTTCCTACGACATATACAAAGTCTAAAAATAAACTAAAAGAGCTAACTTCAAGAAGCTTCAATAAATCTTTCAACCAACCTGCATTCAAATCGACTTCCTTGGTGTAGATATCATCAGGCAGCTGTTCCACATCCTCGGTAGCCTGGCTCGGGGTGAAGTTGGCCAGAGCTGATGAGGAGCTGGAGTCGGAGGCTGGCAGACCGGCCAGGTTTCTAGCCATCGCGCCTGTGAGACCTGTTTTATCCTGAAATGAAATGAAAAGTTATCAGACAATCTGGTGAAAGTTGCTGGAAATTAAATGGACAAACTCATTAATGCATCAATCAATAAATAACTGAATGGCTGTGTAAATCACAGATTTCTATGTTACTAGTGAATTTATAAAAAAAAACGCGCCGTGCCACGCTTCCACCACCACCGACGTCACCAGCGAGCAAGCACGGCGCGGGACGCGGGGAGAGGCGGAGAGGCCGTGACAAGCGACCAGAGCCCCACTCACTTTTCGGAACCCGCAGCAGCGACCACATAGCTCTTGATTGTCACCTCTTAGGCTTCAAACGCACAGGCGGTTTTTTGCCGCGTGGATTTTATGTAACATATTGAATCCTATGGAAGTGTTACCAGCAGATACAAAACCGTAAAAACACGCTTGTGCGTTCGGGGCCTATGAATAAGGTTGAAAATTAAATAACAAACTTTGACACCGCGCGGAAATAAAACCGCCTGTGCGTTCATAGCCTTACTTTCCGCCTTTTGTAACCGCGATAATTTGTTACCAGAATATAAACCCTGTATATATTATATACAGTCCACTTGCTTTTCCATCAATTCCCGAGGGAGCTACGAGGGACCAATCAAACTTATATATTTGTACTAGAAGCTGCCCCGCGGTTTCACTCGCGCAGATTTCTCATAAAAATAAAAATCCCGTTTTTTCCCGTTCCCATGGGAATTTCGGAAAATCCTTTCTGAGTGCTCACCTACACTCCCTAAGGAACCTACATGCAAAATTTCAGCCCGCTACGCACAGTAGTTTCGGCTCTGCGTTGTCTGTCAGTCAGTCAGTCAGTCATTCAGTAACGGAAGAGTTTTATGCATATATATAGATTTGTTTACTCACAGTGAGTGTAATGTATTTCCCCCGTATAGTGTACCTCCGCTCCATCTTATCATGTTTCTCCTGCTGCGCTACTGCCTTGTAGTACTCGAGTAGGGCTGCCACTCGGGCCGCATACGGACTTGACCTCTCCGGCCAACCACCAGAGGCTGAAATACAATGACAAGACTTAGTTTCGTGCAGTCTGCAGAGCCAATCAGTAATTTATAACTGCATTATTAAAAGTTTATTTTTTAAATGAATCTAAGACATTTTTTTTTAGTATAATCATAACACAATTTTGGGAACTTTAAATTTAAAATGAAAAATTTAGTTTGAATGTAAAACCTCCTTATTTGTTTATGATAATAGTCTTGATTTCTATAGCAGTAAAACATAGGTAAGTACCTACTCCATAAAATAAACCAATGTTACCAATGACTTAAGGAAAGGATTTAGACTAAGGCTTCTCCTAATTGTTAGAAATTATATTGGATATTCGTTGTTCAAGCTCATAATAACTAAAATGAACAGTAGATATATGGTTGTATTTGTTTGATATAGCTGTGAATTTGCTCACAATGTTTTATATTAAAACTTAGCCTGACTTACCAACACTTTGATCAGGAATACCAACATCCCGTGACGTCCATCTACAATTAAAACATGACAGATAGAACATCTTCTTAGGCTGCTTGTTCTCCACCTTGCCGTCCCCTGCAGCTGGTGAGTCAACATTACGCTGCTGAGTCAGAGTAGCGCGCGTTGAGAGAGTGTGGAAGCAGCTGGGGCATTCGAAGCAACTGCTGCAACGGTTCTTCTTCAGCCTAGCTTCTGATGACGGCATGTTCTCGAAACAATTTGCACAGAAGTGAGAATCCACCTGGAAATTTAAAGATATTCTTTTAAAATACCACACTTTCACTCTATGAAGAGAACCACACTGATCATCTTCCTTTCTTCTAACTTGTTTTATTTTGTAGTATTGTTATATTATAATTTTTAATTTGTTAACTCTTTTTACAGTTATTAATTTCACAAGACTTGGAATATTGAATGTTGTCCTAAATAAATTGGCTTGATAATTTATCAATAAAAACACAAAGTTAGTAGAAGTAGACAATAAACAGTTCTACAACTTTAGTGATGAATAAATAAGTGGGAGTGCCTGGGGCCTTGCCTAGCTATTGTTAAAATTGGTACCTTATCCTATTTCGACAAGCTATGTTTAAACGCCTACCATACAACATAGAAAAGAATTTTATAGGTAAGCAGACGTGCCTAGTTATCTATCTAAAAGTGGTAATAATTATTAAAAAAAAGTTAAATGAACTTACTTCATGGCAGATGCAGAAAGCGCATCGAAGTTTCAGGCAGTGCCGGCAAAAGTAGAGGCTAGTGATCGGCTTGAGCATGCCGCACGAACACAGATATTTTACGTAGTCAGGCTGAATTAAATACGCCATGGTTAAATGATTATTTACTGTAATAATTTGAAAAATATCAAAGCAAAAGCAGGCACAACTTTACAAAAAATCCTGACAAAATCACAAAACAAACTGACTGAGTGACTGACACTGAACTGACTGACTGATTAGTTAACACTGACTGATCTGAGCTGATTGATTGATTGACCGATAAATTGACTTGTTTGGCATGACATTGCCATTCTTCGATACTGACTGACGTGACTGACAACAAAATGTGTTGCCAGGAAGAATTCGAGAAGAATTCGCTCCACGCGTTAAGGTCATCCATTGAAATCAATGTAGGTACAATTTAAAAAAAATAAAAATAATTTAGTAGGGTAAGTACTTACATAATTTTAAATACATGAAATAAAATTGTCTTTCTAATCTAATGCATTTATCGAAAGTCTTTTCATTTGCGGTAGAATCTCCGTTTATTTCTAAAAGCAACCAGTTAGGCCAAGTTTATTAAAGTCAAAAGTCAAAAATGATTTATTAATTAGGATACAAGATTAATGAAAGTCAATTAAACTCATCTTTGGTATTGATACTTTAAGTTATTTGGAAAAGTATCTCAATTTTTTTTAAAGTCTACCTACTTTTATAGAAGGTAAGTACTTACCTACTAACTAAAGCATACTATACCAAAGTGTAACAAAATGTCTAATTTGTTTCAGAAAAGTTTTGTTTATTAGGCTAATGATTACTCATTGATTATCTAGGTGTTCGAATACCTTACAAGTACTGACTGACGTGACTGACAACAAAATGTGTTGCCAGGACGAATTCGAGAAGAATTCGCTCCACGCGATAAGGTCATCCATTGAAATCAATGTAAGTAGGTACAATTTAAAAAAAAAAAAAAAAAAAAAGAGGTTTTGGGGGGAAATGAAAAGAAGATGTCGGGCTTTTGTTTCTTAGTTTTCTAAATTAGTTTTTCGTGGCTATTATTGTGCTAGTGTGGTGGAATTAGTGTAATAATGTGCCCTTCATGGAAAACTGTGTAGCGAAATGAGAAATAAAGGAAGGCGCTCCCGAATAATTCTGATCGATGTCCCTCGAAAACTTCCGAGTGAACATTGTAATGCGAGACCACCCTCGCATTTCAATGGGTAAGGTTAGGAACCTAGGTTAAGGAAAACAAAGAATAAACTACAGAAGACTTGATTATAAGGAAATAAACTACTGAAGACTTGGCTGTATGGACTAAGTTCCTTTGCCTGCCCAGAATGGGCGAATTTAAAAAAAAAAAAAAAAAAAAAAAAAAAAATTTAGTAGGTAAGTAAGTATGTACTTACATAATTTAAAATACATGAAATAAAATTGTCTTTCTAATCTAATGCATTTATCGAAAGTCTTTTCATTTGCGGTAGAATCTCCGTTTATTTCTAAAAGCAACCAGTTAGGCCAAGTTTATTAAAGTCAAAAGTCGAAAATGATTTATTAATTAGGATACAAGATTAATGAAAGTCAATTAAACTCATCTTTGGTATTGATACTTTAAGTTATTTGGAAAAGTATCTCAATTTTTTTTAAAGTCTACCTACTTTTATAGAAGGTAAGTACTTACCTACTAACTAAAGCATACTATACCAAAGTGTAACAAAATGTCTAATTTGTTTCAGACAAGTTTTTTTTAAATGGCTAATGATTACTCATTGATTATCTAGGTGTTCGAATACCTTACAAGTAGGCGTCACATTAGCCAGAAGTTTAGCTATTAGGCAGCATTTCTTGCACGCATCGAATTATAATTATAGGCTGTAGGTAGGCAAGTGTGTTCGATATGTCGTAGTAAGATTTGATAATAGGTTTTTTGCAAAAAAAACTAGGGATATTGCGAAAACACGGATAATTTGATATAAGCATTACTTACTTTTTTTTCAATCATCCTGAAATAAAGCAGTTTTTTTTGCAAAAACCTAGTAAAATTGAAAACTTTGAAACCTTCCTATAATCTGATTGGCTAGATTATTGCTTGCTGGTAAACTCTTATTCTGATTAGTTCGTTAAAATATAATTTGACGCTACAGAGAACCAATCAGAATACGAGTTTACCAGCAAGCAATAAATCTAGCCAATCAGAGTTAAGGCAGGTTTCAAATTTTTCAATTATACTAGGTTTTTTGCAAAAAAACTGCTTTACGTCAGGATGATTGAAAAAAAGTAATGCTTATATCAAATTATCCGGGTTTTCGCAAAATCCCTAGTTTTTTTGCAAAAAACCTAATTATCAAATCTTACTACGACAGATAAAAAACAACGATTGGATTCAAATCACGCAGGGCGCCGCAATACCAATTCGAATACTAATTTTATTTAAACCTCGACACTGCAAAACCTGACCCGCAATCTTTTTTAAATGCCCCATTAAAAAGGACGATTTCAAACTGAAAATATAAATCTAAGGGACAGAATTCGTGGCGTAAGACACTTAGCTCTTTTTAAGGCATGCCAACAGGAACCTAATTCATTGGCTTTCTAATTTCGTAATCGTTAAGGCTCTATGTCCCACACGAATTACGAAATAAATCAAGGGACGCAATTTTATTATGTCACATGGTGTTAATTGATGCAAGTAGACAGTACGAAGTTAGAGTGGGTTGGTACCTTAATTTCACCTCAAAGAAAAAAAAAAAAGATACCTAGCTAAAAAAAATCCAGCTTGGCAACGGTGTCTTGAAACGGAACATAATAAAAAATTATATCTTGTAAAGAAACAGATCATGAATTTGTAGATTTTTGATTTTGACTAACTTTGGGCTTATATTGTGTTTTATATTTGGAGAAAATTAATAGGTATAGTTTTCTAGTTATCTGTGCCAAGCTTGACTTACTCTCAGTGCTCTCACTACGTCGGGTTCCGAGGAGTGGCGGTCTAGGGCGGCGTAAAAGATTTGTCTATGTTCTATGCGCCCTAGACTGTATCACGTATTACCAAACAACAAGAGCTATTTCGCAATACAGAAAAACAGAAAGTGTTACGCCGTCTTAGACCGCCGCTGTACATAAAGAATTGGAGGCAGCGCTTTTCGTTCGTCTCGCTAAAACGCCCGACATGTTCAATTAGCTAGTATATAGATAGTAGCATAGCTATGTAAATTGATGAAATTCAGGTAAGAATTAAATACTTACCTATTTCATAGAATTCAGTCGTGCGTGTTTAATTTTACCGAGATATTGCATCTACATATAAATAATTATAATTAAATTACAAAGCAGTTGAGAAGTTCAAAGTGATAAGGCGTATATTGTAGTAGACTCCAGTCACATAGCACATAGAAGGCACATAGCCAAAGGTTCCATAAAATCCAGAGACGAAGTGGGTCTTTTGCCGTTTTTTAGGCTATGATAATTATTGTTATTCGTATTGTGATTAATATCTAAGATATTGTTATATACCCATTATGGGCTAAAGCGCTTTTCATAAATTTCATAGCCATCATGAACGGCAATTGACCCTTAGTTTTTTTTTTAACACCACCCGAATCACTCACAGAGACGAACATTACACCCAGACCGAATTCGGCTCGCCCGGGAACCGAACCCAAGTGCACACGCTTACGTAGTCCACATCACTGCCAACTGAGCCACAGAGCAGTAAATTGTTATCCTCACGAGATCTTTGCTAGGCCTAACAGAGATATGTCAATATTACATTCACCTATTTACCTATGTTCTTTATTAAAAGGTAAAAGTAATACATAACCCATCAGGTACATTAATAAGTACTTATAGGTATTAAGCTTACCTCTAGGGGTCCAATTATGAATTAGTATGGAATATTTAACTTATAATTCCTTTCGCTATGGTGTCGCTTACGCAGTTGTGAGGAACACGGTACACCGACATCGCCAGCAGCTTAAAGTAGGCTTGACCTTTGACATCGATCACTCCTCGAGAAAAGCCCCTCATTCTGTTTCTAAACTGCTATTTATGGCCGGATCTTGCAGAATAGCGCGCTTTTTAACCGACTAAAAAAAATGAGGCCGTCAGTTTGCGGACTAACATACAGGTTAAATTTGATCTGTATGTATGTATGTTTGTCCGCGATTATCTCGAGTTTGGCTGAACCGATTTGGATGCGGTTTTACAAAAGTATTTGTTACATTCAGGAGAAGGTTATATAGTACTTTCCTATTTCAACCGACTTCAGAGAAGAGGGAGTTCTCAGTTTTATGTAATAATATGTACATTTTTTGAAGGCGGGTCTCTTTAAAAAAAACAGGAATTATTGTTAACTTGCTTATATTCATTTGAATCTACTTTATTTTATCTTCACGTTCATCTTCAGATTTATCTTCACAACCGCACGAAGCCACAACCACAAGATTGCTCCAAGAAGAAATATTGTGAGATGGGATTGCAAGTAGTCGGCAGGCAGGTTGGCGAATTGGCGTATAAATAGAGGTAGGTAGTTTATCAAAAAAGGCGCTGCTGCATGACCTTCGGGTGTTCGGGTGTTCCCTAGTACCCATGGGAGGAAAATGAAGGATCTACAGAATTTGGGAAATTACCTAACAAAAAAATAAAATTTTAATTGAATCAAAAAATCTTTATGACCGTTGCAATTTAAACAACCTACCTAGCGGATATGCAATTACCTATACTCAAACCGATGTCTACCTACTGCGGCAAGATTTATTTTTATTATCGAATGCATCCTCAATAAAAACAACTTACTTAGGCAATGAATTTTGAAATATAACACGTTTAATTGAATGGTAACGGATAGTAGAATAAGGCCCCTCTACCACTTTTCTGGACGACTGGTGTCGGTTCGGCAACCGCTGGGTTACTAGGTAATGTTTAAACTATCTATATGTGCAATAAATTACGTATTTGAATTTGATTTCCTTCAATTTCGCTTCTTAGTTGAAATAAGCAATCTATGTCTTTTATCGTGCCATAAAATAGTAACAAAGTAAGTAGGTAGAACACTTCGTAAGAGGCGACTAAGAGGGGACCCCGGGGTCGTTGGGAGCACTAGGCGGGGGCATTGTGCATCCATATATCGGCCCCGAGAAGAACGACGGAGCGCGGGTGTCCCGTTTTCATCGTAAGAGTCAACCACGCTCTGGGAGGGATGACCCCATTTCCTCCTGAAAAGAGGCGAAACAGCCAGTGCTGGAGGGGGGCTCGGATATGCTATTCCCGCAAGCCGTCCCGTGGTAACTATTTAGTAATCTGTGCCGTGGTCTCCTTGTCAACAGCCGAGAAGGACACCGGCGGAGTTTTTGTGGGTGACAATGGGAACTACTGCGAACCCCACTTAAGATGGTACTCGTTATATTAGGAGTTTACCTTAAGCAATACTTTTCTGAATTGTATAAAAAGTACGAGTAAACGTGTATCTTGTTAAAATTGTAACAGCAATACAATATACCATCTGTTATTGAAGTTATAATATATACCTATTAATGTAATTAGCGACTCACATCTTGCGGATAAACCTTTTCAGGTTTTTGCGGATGTAATTGTTCCATTTCATTGTACGTTTGTGTAAATTAAATAAATAAATGAAAAAAAAAATGACAATAATTAAATCTATCATATTTACAAAGATACAATGACATTTTAATATAGAAATTAGTAATTAAAGCATGTTAAAGGCCATGAAGACTGACTCATCTAACGTAAACATTCGAAAACCCCAGAAGTTTCCAAGCTTATCTGACCCTGCACGGTGACGGCAAGAATTCCATCTCCGGCACCAAAATGTCTCGAAAGCGGTGTTGTGTGTGACGTAATTTTATAAAGGTGTCTGAGGCTGAGTTAATGCCCATTGATAGAGTAACCGGATTTTTAAATTCGGCACTTAGATGCATTGTTGGAATTTCCATAAATAATCGTTTATTACATACCTATTTTATAGTATAATACTTCAATGCAAAAGTAACTCTGTCTTTCTGTGTTCTATTACACCTAAACTTGTGATGCTGATTCGTAAAATAGTGGAGTAGGTACAGTCACGGACTAGGAGGCCGTAACAGATTTGTCTATGGTTTCGTCAGCCCTAGACTGTATTACCAAAGAACAAGAGCTATTTTGCAATACAGAAAAACCGGAAGTGTTACGCCGAACGTGTCCGCCACTGTACGTCAGGTAGATACAAAGTGTAAGAAACGGAATTCTATGTACTAACGTGTTGTTTAAAAGAATTCTATTAAGTATAAGTAATTTGTAACTTTTATTATAAGTTCTTGGCCTTCGATGTAACCTTTGTAAAATGGTACCAAAAATTACTGTTTACAAAAATTTATTTAAGTGCTTCTTAAACCTACATTACGTAAGTACGTCTTCCCACAAATTTTGGATGTTTCTGAACATTCTTTCAACCCTGTCTTATCCAAGAAAATCAATATGAATTAAATGATATCAGAAAGGTCACGTAGGCTTGTGCAATAACGAGAAAACCCCGCAATGGATACCACATGCAGTAATCCTGCGCATTACTCTGTCGAACGGCCGCGCCGGTCGACACCGCGTTGTTTTGCCGCCAAAACACTCGGAAAGTTTGCCGATGTAAAAAAAAGTAAAAATATATCGAATCGGAAAGCAAGAATTTTTGAAACAAGAAAAATAAATAAAAAAGTACTGGCTGCTAAAAAAACAAAAGCCGTACTTAGGTAACTAAAAATCCTGCAGGAGAATTTTTTGGAAAGGCAAAGGTCTCGAGACCGTGCAGCCTCCGAATTCAAAAATAACAAAAAAGAATAATCTTACGATATTTTTTATTGATTGTTCTAACTGAGTGTTAAATAAAACCGTTATAATAATAATTAACAAAGTAAAAAACAATGTTATTACGGCATCAATCTGACAGGATGAAAACGTTTAAAGTGTGCTAACAACAGGATGTGCCTCGCGATCTTTCAGTGGAAACTTCAGTGAGGCGCGGGATGTTCTCAAGATGTGGTGGCTTTGGTTCGTGCTGATCCTCGCCGAGGGTTGGGCGTTCAATTTGACCACAACACCGGGCTTAGGCGATCTGGTGAGTGGAAACCTTTATCACCATAATTTCAGCCGAAAAACGTCCACTGCTGGACATAGGCTTCCCCCGCAGAACGCCACAACGACCGGTCTTGATCGACCCTAATCCAGTGCACCTACGCAGCCTTCACCAGGTCGTCTGACCACAAGGTGGTCTGCGGCTGCGGGGGGAAGAAACCTATAAACGTACTATGAAAAACGTTACCAGCACGCGGGAAGCAATAACACTTTTTTTTGTTGTTTAAACGTTGTTTGCAACCATTTTACGTTTGCGAGGAATGGTCGATGGACGATAGAGTTATGCTATGCATTTTTTCTGAAAGGATTTTCGACGATTAGAGAATGCTCTATGTAGGTACTCTGCTCAGCACATAGCTAATACCTAATAGTGCAGAGTAATCATAGCATATAGACATAGCTGAGATGGTAGACATAGCAAGCAATGGTCATAGGTTCAACAACAACAAAACAATTGCTTTCGTGATAACACAGGATAACAAAAGTCGGTCAAGTAAAACCTGGAGTTTAGCCATTACGTGCCCACGGAGGCTGCAACACCTATTTAAAGGGAAAGGTATAATCTAGTGTTCTGCGTAAATCACAAACTATGAAGCAATTCTTGTGACTTGTTTTCTTCCTTTTAGGAGTAGTCAGGTAGGTTTGCTAACTTCAGGTCTTAATTGAGAAGGTTAGGGAAATGATGATATTGTATGTTTTTGCACCTGAATAATTAGAGCCTTATAAATATATTTTTTTAATTGTAAATAAAATAATTAACCAGATTTAAGTAACTGAATATAATTCATCAAAACGTTAGACTTCTTTTTCGGAATCAACAATTTTAGTGTATTTCAATTACGATCTTACTGAAATTTCTTTGTATATATATTTAAATAGTAAATTGCCTTGTGTAAAATTATCAATAAAAAGTTTTTTTAAAGATACCTGCATATATTCTTACTTAATAGCTCATTGACGGACGTTGGTACCAAAACTGTAGGTTAGTAAGTACTTGTTTTAATTTCAAAGTTATGTTAAAGTACTTATAACTTTTTACTACCTTACTTAACTGAAAAAGGTTTCTTAAAAGTTTAATAATATTAATTAGCCCTCGTAAAATGTCCATAAAAACAAACAGTGCAAATCGAATATCGTCTTTGTATTTGTATGTGTCAATAACAGTTAAAAAAAAAATCACTAATATAGCCTAATTAGCAATTTTCACAACAGGCTCTTCAGCATAACTGCAAATCAATTAGTGTGTCTACGTTCTAAAGTAATGAGCTTTTGGTATACACTTACGTACTTTGTTTGCTGCGCACACGCAGCCGCGGCGCAGAGCACCTGTATGTAGGTCAATCGACCGGCTCGGCGGTTATGGCACTTGCTCTTATACGTCAATGTTTAAAATATGTGAATAAAGTGGAATTATTTTTGTAGTGCGTGGGTGATATGATAAACCGACTTTTCATAAAATTATACTTTAAATAAATAAAATTATGTTAAGCGGTATTAGTAGAGTATACCTACCAATGCGTACACCTAATACTGTCTATAAAAACAACTTACTTATATCTTGGCACAAACATTTACAAATTGAAGAGTGGTAACACCGTATGGAAATTTGTCGGATTTTCGAAATTTTCCATAAAGTGTTTCATTTCAAAATGTTTGTGCGGCACTGTAAAATAAATTCAGCATTTTCAAATACAATTAGTATGCACAGTAAGTATAACATTTTATACCATAAATTACAAACTCCTCAAAATACGTTTAATCCTTAGTCCTTAACATGGATGTAGGTTGACGCAGTCGGGTCGGTCACACACCCAATACGCCTTAAATACTGATTAAGGTTATCCATAAGTTTTCTTTCTTCTACATCATCTCCAAAAAATAATTATTTGGGACAACATACCAATGCAAAAAAATTAAGGCAATCCAATGTTGGAACGTAATGTGTGAAAAATTGTCTGAAGTCGATTTATAAATTGACGTAAATAATGTATGTAGGGTAAGCAGTACAATGATTGGCCCCTTAAGAAAAGTTTTGACTTTGAACATTTCTATGTGCCAAATAAGGTTCAAAATTGAAAAACTGTTAATGTAGGATGGTAGCTCATTTATCTGAGAATAAGATTAAACCACAGGAATCGTTATTTGCTAGCTTATAAACAACTTTATCAATAAAAATATAAAAATGTAGCGAAAAGTACAGTCATTGGCAGGGTATGTACAAAAATTGGCATACCCTAGTACAATGATTGGCATGACAATCATTGTACTTTTTGGGCATTGGCATGGCCAATCTTTATACTTTCCTAGGCCAATGACTATACTGATCCATTAAATTATTCAATAATGATGCCCAGACAATTTTTTTTTGAGCAAAAACTGAAAGGTACCCTTCATATACCTAAAATCGCACTATTATCTCTCGGAAATAAGAATACTAAATAAACAAGACAAAATAAAAAGAACATAATCAAATTGGTGTATTATTTAATTACAAATTTAGTACAATGATTGGCATAGGGAAAAGTATAATGATTGGCATGGCCAATCACACAAAAGTACAATGATTGGCACTGCCAAAATCTAGTTCCTCTGATTTTATTAAATAAAAAGATTTAGCATTTTAAACGCAATTGTTGATAAGATTTGATTTAATATTTAAATATAAATAATATTAAAAAGCAAAAAATACAATGATTGGCATAGATGCCAATCAACTGATACTTCATACTTACCACAGGTACTAATGTTGGCCTACCTATTTTTGAGGTTAATCTTTAGTGTTTTTCACGAATTACCATAAATAAACCTGAATTGAAGTGTAATAAACATATATGGAAACATATATTGCAATTTAAACAAGAAGAAAACGAGTAAAACCATTCTAAAAGTTACGTACTTCTTACGATTTTCATAAGAAAACACACCCTCTGTTGTAGTCCAACACAAAGTATTTTTTTAATCAATTGCTAGCTGTTGCATTTAAAAACTATTATTTCGTTTTAGAGTGTTTTAAATAAAGAAAAATATAAATATTTTTTTCATTTCTGGTATATAAATACAACTCTTAATATATAGACTTTTCATTGAAGGGGCCAATCATTGGAGGGGGGCCAACATTAGTACTGCTTACCCTACATGTCAATATACGATAGGCCGGATAACGGATAGTGGACGGATATCCGCTGCATCTCTAGTTTATGTGTGTTACGTGTTACCCTTACCATACATGGCACCCTAAATACTTACAGGTTCTAGAATAGGGGCTTGAGTGTTATGCGTAGCTTTAAATTATAATGTTGCCATATTATAGCAAGATTTGTGTCAACGTAGTTGAAAACATTAGATAACGGTTAATCTTGATTGAAGATCTTATTTAGCGATTTTGAAACAAATGCTTATCTACCTAAAATCTTGTTTTTTACAGTTTTTTTTTTAACGGAAAAAAACTTCAAACGGCCCTTTGAAACTAGTATGTTTAGAAAAGCGGTGTTTGATGTTATGAAATCTCTTTCCTAACATATCAGTGTTCCATTTTCTTCTACCTACTTGGAATCAAGAAATTTTTATGATTGATTAAGTAGAGTTAGGTAACATTGATCGGCCCTGCGGTTCCTTAATCGGTGCACAGCCTGAGATAACTATTAAATCATAAACTGACCGTTTTATGAGCAATATTTACGACTGTTTATTAATAAAATTTTCTCAATTTTTTAGGAACCTACCGGCAAGTGTTATTGATTGTTAAATATTATGGTTTTTTTTAAAGAAGATATCTACGTACGATCGGTTTTAACTTTAACTGCCGACGAAAAAGAGGGGTATTATAAATTTAACGTGGCTGTATCTGTGTGTTTGTGTTGTATATCTTCGTATATGACTGTGGCATCGTAGCGCCCAAACGGATGAACCGATTTTCATTGAGTTTTTTTTGTGTCATAGGTGGGTTGCACTCGGGCCGGGCACCATAATTTCCCTGTATTCTCTCAACGGATATAACATAAAACTAGATATTATTCGTTTATGTCCGAAAACGCCTGGAAACATTATGACGTTTCAATAAAGCTAGTTGATTTTGATAACACTACTTGGCGGCGACTTGGCGAGGCAGGAATGTCGACCAGCCCATCAGGCAGGACCAGTAACCCACTGCCTGGACTTGTAAATCTTTTAATGCAACAACGTCAGCAAAGTCGATCAGCCGTCCTATTAGGTTATCTCCGTTGTATCAATAGGACGGCAGCTTATTGTTCAGTTAGATAAGAAAGATAGATAATCTACCTAACCATCAGAAAATTTATGTATAAAAATCAATAGTGTTTCGTTTGTCTCAAAAAAATCGGGGAACGGCTGGGCCTTAGTCCAGTCCAGGGAAGATTTAAAAGTGTAGAATGGATAAAAAAAAATTAGAGGAAGATTAGTATAGTATACTTAGTAAAAACAACAATTTATAATTGTTAGGCGATACGAAGTTTGCCGGGATAGCTATTTAGATATAAAATATTTCAGAAGCAATGTACAGTCACGGACTAGGAGGCCGTAACAGATTTGTCTATGGTTTCGCAGCCCTAGACTTTATTACCAAAGGACAAGAACTATTTTGCAATACAGAAAAACCGGAAGTGTTACGCCGATCGTGTCCGCCACTGTACAACACACACACATAAAAAATAATTAACAATAAATACAATACAAAATTACAATAGTACAACCAAAACTAGTATTAAACAAATTTACACACAGTGTAGGCACAGTGGCACATACATATCAAATCGGAAATAGGCTTCAACTCAGCTTATTGTCACCGAAACCAGTGACGCGGTATTCTGCCGAGTCCGAGAAAGGGTTAAAATAATTTTGAAGATAAAAGTGATGGTTTTTCGGTCAGCACAGCTGCTTCCCTCTATTTGTCGATAAATTTACTCGACTCAGCATCAAAAAAGAGGACTTTCAAAATATTAGCCGTTGAGACAAACAAGGTTGTCTCAACCAGAATAGGTTAATAGCGTAGGTATGTTTTTTTAAACTCTTATTGAATATAAATTATGAGCTGAAAAAGTTTAAGTTTTCGTAAGTATACAAGTTTTTGTTTAAAAAAACAGATTTCTTTAGAATTCCTGCAGACAAGGACAACGGTTGATTTGAACCATATCACTGTTGCTTGCGAAAGTTTGTTTTTATTTTAACTCGAAAGGATCGAAAGCAAAGTCCTTGTTAAAGTTTTCGTGAGAACTGTTATTGCTCAACTGTTTTTATTATTTACGTACTCAAATTAATAATTTCAAATCTATTTACTACTTACTTACTTACTAATTATCATAAACGTATATATGAAGAATAAGTTTTAGGTTAAAAACCCTTTTTAAAATCAAGCTTTTATTTCGTTAAGTATTTTTTAATTATTCTCAGCAAGGACTTTCATTTGATACCCATATTGTAGTAGTACAGTGGCGGAGTGGCGGACTAGGAGGCCGTAACAGATTTGTCTACGGTTTCGTCAGCCCTAGACTGTATTACAAAAGAACAAGAGCTATTTTGCAATACAGAAAAACCGGAAATGTTACGCCGGCGTATCCGCCACTGTACACTAAAAACAACTCGTCCGCCATGTTGTTTTCTGCCATGTTGGATTTTTAATGCCGTTGCCTGAGGCCGTTGCACTATCTTACTATTGTATTGTTAGGCTCCTTGAACTTGTGTTAAATTTCAGCGCAATCAGTTAAAGTTAATATCTGCTTCAAAATTGAGTTGCAAGATTTAACCCAAACATCATACATAGCTACATACATTTTTGTATATGTCGTAGGAAGATTTGATAATTAGGGATTTTGTAATACGTTACGTTGTTAGGGAAAAGTAATACTATTATCAAATTATCCGAGTTTTCGCAAAATCCCTAGTTTTTTTGCAAAAAAACTAATTATCAAATCTTCCTACGACATATACATACATTGCGAGTTAAATAAAAGCTTTTAAAATGAGAATCTCACCGACACCATTAGCTTAGCCTTAACACACATAAAATTAACATTACTGATAAAATTTCAATTCAATATATACTTACTTACATACCTACCTATTAAATGTTCATAACGTTATGAAAGTTAAATATTGCGGAGTTAGTTTGATTTTTAAAAATAATTTAAATAACTTAATTTAATATTAAAAGTACCAAACTAATTATTCATACCTATTAATACCGGTTACGTACATTTAAATTGACATAATATCTGTCGCCCTATTTTAAACAAAATTTATTTTCTATTAAGTGTAAAACAGTGTAAATTTTAAATTATATCCGTTTGTATAATTTATAATTTGAATTAATATCAACTCAAAAAAGAAAATAATATGTTACTAAAAAAAAAAACAATTTATGTTCGTTTGTCTAACTAAAACGCGAGAACGGCTGGATCTATTTAGGAGATTCTGGTTTTGAAATATTTGTCCTAGCTAGTCTGAAATAAAGGAACGAACCTATCCAACTGTTATTTGAAATTAAAATTGCTATACTTAGACAGGTTTATAGATAATTCGTGATCGAAAGCCTACGGTCCACTTCGTATGCGTGTTAGTTAAATTTTCTCAGCGATGCGACACGCCACACTCACCGACCGGCTATAAAACTATGATTGTACGTTTTGTATCGAAACGCAATTAAAAACTGGTAATATACTATGTAACCTATAATATAAACTATCATAATTTTTCTTGTAATTACTAACTCTACATAGGTAAATGTGTGCACTGCGGCTGCTCAAAAGAAATTTTCTTCAAACTGCAAAATCCCAATATGCCTTTCCTGTGGTATTTTCGGTATAAGTACACCTAATTATCTAATTGCTTCTCGTTGTTCAGTCTAAGCTGACATTCAGAGTCGTGTCGCAGCACGAACTCGTACTACAAAGTGTCAAAATTACTTTTTAAATCTTTCTCCGCTACAAATTGATATACATAGTCGATTTCAGACTTCGTGACGGTGAAACATATACTCGACGGAGTATAAGACAGCTTGTCCTGGCGTAAGATAGGTCTACGGTATGTCCTGCCCGTCGTAAGAGGCCACTAAAAGGGGTCTTTGGTGTCGTGGGTGTGAAGGGCGGGGGCCCGACACACTCATCAAACGGCCCCGAGATGGGCGGCGGCACAGCTTGTGGCACTGTGCCGCCGCAGCTCCAAGGGTGAGCCGGGGAGGGAACAATATGCCCTTCCCGAGCACGAAGCTGATAGTAGCTGAGCGTGGGAAGACTTCGGACGCTATAATGTGTTGTTCCCGGGGTTCTTCACAAAAGCGCCAAGACGGCCGCCGGGGGGTTTTAGTGGGTGCGAGCCCCAGCGTCGGGAAATGCGATAGGCATTTCCACTCGCACATAAAAAAAAGGATAATCAGTACTCGGGATATACTTGTCCGAATATCATACTCGACCTAGTAGCCTCCACACACAACCTAAGCTATACCCCCCAATTTCCAGCGATATCGGTTTAGTAAGTTGAGACTTGATTTTTGATTTAATTGAAATTACGATGCTATTTTTTTTTACTGCGAAGACAAGGCTAGAATTTTTGTGAATGTTTATGTTTATGCTAACAAGACAAAAATTTTGTCAGAAATTGTTTGTTTAACGTACATCTCTCTCATGGACTATCGAGATTCATTCAACCATCGATCGGTTCGAGTAACGCAATGTACTGCACACGCTCTTATCAAACCACGGCACCGTTAATATTGGGCAAATCATAATACATACAAGAGATACCGTTCATTAAGTGCTATTTACGTATTGCCGTTTCGACCGCGCAACCAAGTTCTGAAACAAAAAACTGATTACGCTCACATTCTGTCGAAATTTGTCAAAACTGAATGGTGAAAACCAGGAATTTGTCAAAGCATAAATAAAGAAGTTATGAAGGTATGATGGTGTCCGCGCGAACGAAACAGGGAGAACCGCGCGGACATTGAGATCTAGACTTCTGGAAGGTTTAGAGACCTGGTTTTTTTGTCAAAGCAAGGTTCAATTTGTCAAAAAATGTCGAAGTAAGGTGGTAAGGTAAGGTAATGTTTTTTATTTCCCATAATAAGTTTAACAAATCACTTAACTAGTACACCTAAGACCAGTAATGTAAATTTTTGTATTAGTATAGAGATAATGCCTACTCCCGTACTAGTAAAAACTGTGTTACGGTGTAGCAGTACACTTCCTCCGAGACCAATAAGACAAGGCAGATGTTATTATGAAGAAGGCTCGACGCGAGAGCTCAACATTAACTGGTTATAGAATCGAGTTCTAATGTAAACAAATTGAAAAGGTTACACAGTATATGCGAAACGCCCGATAACTAAGGAATTTAATAATGTTAATTAATGCAATGTGTTTGTAGATAAGTATTTATAAATAAATAATCTTAATAAACATAAAGATAAATATATATACTATACATGCTTATGCACATGTAAGTACTCACAAAAATAGATACCTATAGAAAAATATAGTATAAATATTCATAAGTACACACCATGTATACCACACTGAAACTAAGAAGTAGCAAGCAACATTCATTACAAAATCAGTCATTATTGTATACAAATTATTTTCTCCGTGGACTCATAATCTAATTTTTTCAAATAGGAGTTCAATTTTGATTTCAATTGGTAGAAGTTAAGATTATAAATTGATATACAATTGTGTAGTTTGTTGTAAATAAAAGGTCCGATAAATTTAGAAAATCTATGATAAAATTTTGTTCTACATTGAGGTAGCGAAAAAATTTTACTTTGCCTTGACCTTAATACGGTAGACGGCACAGAATGTTGTTTATTTATTACCCAAAAATAAAATAATTGTCTCACAGTAAGGACAGAGAATTTTGTATATATTAAGTGTGTAGGATACGTAAACCTTTTAAAATGTATAACTTTGATTAAAGCTCTTTGCGAACGTTCTAATTTGAGAATAATTGTTTTACAAGCTCCACCCCAACACGTTATTGCATAGGAGACAATGCTCTGAGCTAACGCTAAGTAAACCATTTTGATTGTATATTTATTATTGATGTGTCTTAATTTTTTAAAAACACATATAAGCCTGCGTAGCCTAGCACTCACCATTTCTATATGTTTTCTCCAATTAAGGTTTTTATCTAACATAACACCAAGATATTTTATGTCTGACGTAGGCTGTAGGATGCGACAACCGCAACCATTACTATGATTTATAAGTTCACCAGCACAAGTGTGACCCTTTATACAGAAACTGTTATTCGGCTGTTTGTTGTTACGTATGGTAAAGGTGATATATTTCGTCTTTTCTAAGTTCAGTGTTAGGACATTCTTACAAAGCCAATCATATATCCTGGAGAAACCATCCTCAGTCAATCGTCGGACTTCCTCCCAGGTAGTAGAGTGAAAAATTACAACAGTGTCATCAGCGAAGGTTACAACTTCTGCATTGAGGAGTTTCATACTACAGAGATCATCAATGTAGACCAGAAATAAGGTAGGCCCCAAAACTGATCCTTGGGGTACACCATAAGTTATGATTCTCTGATCGCTCATAATATCTTCAATTCTAACCATCTGACTCCGATCCGATAAGTAACTTTTAAACAACTCAAGCGCAATCCCACGTACTCCAATGCTTTCTAACTTCCGAATTAGGATGGGGATAGAGACAGTGTCAAAGGCTTTAGCGAGGTCCAGAAATAGACCCAAACACTTACTTCCCATATCTAACTTATCTGCAATATGACTTACAACATTATCTATAGCCTGGTTTGTAGACTTTTTCGCTCTAAAACCATATTGATTTGACGACAAAAGATTATTTGTTTCTAAAAAATTTATTAATCTCTTATTGATTATTTTTTCAATAATCTTTGCTAATGTAGGAAGAAGTGAAATAGGTCTGTAATTATTGACACTATCTCTATCCCCAGTCTTATAAATAGGAACGACAATAGATGCTTTAAGGGGTTTGGGAAAGACACCTGAGGTCATACACGTGTTACAAATATGCGCTATGGGAACACAGACTCTGTCTACCACTAATTTAAGAAAAATAGAACTAATACCATCCCAGCCAGCAGATGATGAGGATTTCAAGGACATAATTACTTTTTTTATCTCATCAGGATCGGTGGGTAATAGTGCAAGTGAATTTACAGGACTTTTGGGATTTATGTATTTTGACGCAAGTTCAGCTTCATCTAGATTCGCACTTTGGAGTACTTTATCAGCCAGTTCTTTACCAATGCTAACAAAATAATCGTTTACGATGTTGACTGAATCATGTTTATCGGTTTTAAGAAGATTAGTGGCGGTTTTTTCTTTCGAAGAGAATCTACATATTTTCCCTATTGTATTCCATGTTTGCTTGATATTATTCTTATGTTTACTCAGCTCATCGTTTTGATAATCTTTTTTGAGTTTTTGTAAGATAGTGTTGCAGTGGTTTCTATACCTTTTGTAGGTTGTCTGTAGATAAACGTCTTCTGGAAACTGCTTAGCTCTACGATGTAGCCTATCTCTAAAGTTCATACATCGTATAAGTCCAGGTGTTATCCAGGGTTTGAGGCTGTTTTTTCTATTTGAAAGTTTGCTAATAGATTTATTGTTACTTATAATCTCAGAAACAGTATTGATAAAAGATTCAGTTACTGATATAGGATCATTGGCTAATTGTAAAACACTCCAATCTATGGCATTAAATTCTTTTATTGCTGATTGATAGTTAATCTTTGCTATAGTATTATTGTCCCGGTGAAGATCATGTTTTTGTGAGGTATCAAAAATAACCAAAATAGAACTATGGTCTGTTACGCTTGTGGTACACACTATTGTTGTGGCATCACTACAGATATTAGTCATACAATGGTCAAGACAGTTGTTTTCTCTGGTGGGAAAAAGATGATTAGGAAAAATACCATGCATAGCTAGCAAGTTAAGGTAACCCTCGGATCTACTATCCTTGTTTTCCTTTTTAATATCAATATTGATGTCACCAACAATAGCTATGTGTTTAATATTGCTGAGACTAGAAAGGGTTAGATCAAGAGATTCCAAGAAGCTATCAACGCAGTCCTTTGAGGGCGAGCGATAGATGCATACTATTGCATAGTCATTACCAATTCTCAAAACTAGACAATCAGCATCATTAAAATCAGGTTCAACGACTGTAATATTTAGAGATACTTTGGAATATACAACAACACCACTATTTTGATTTGTGTGTCTAGAGGAGGCATGAGAGATATATCCATTCATAGGTGGGACTGACAGAAGGTGGGGTAACCAGCATTCAGTCAGTACCACAATATCTAACTCAAAATTAAGCCTAGCCAGTAGAACATGAAAGTCATCAAGATTACGGTCCACGCTTCTTATATTTTGACAGATTAGTTTAACTGAGTTCGTTGATTTTATGTATTTACTGCTCTCGGCGAGATCATCCACAAGAAACGCATTCCCAACAGTGACAATATTGTCAATGTCGGTGATAACTTCAACAAGTTCACTCATAATATGATAATAATATTGTATTGCTTCTGCTATCAACAATAGCAGGAGCGTAGAACTTTCTTAAAAGCGCATAACCGGTAGATGAGTCTTCGAGCAGTAGATGTAAACTTTTGCTACTAAGGTATGGGTGACTAATAGATAAAATATATAAAATAACAATATATATAAAATTTAGAACAATATAGTAGAGTAACTGAATATATATTATGGTTGAAAGATATACATTATTTTTAAATGAAAGTAACTGTTTTTTTCGCATATACTGTGCACTAATAGTAAAAAAATCACACCGAATGTATAAGTAACGAATGCAAGGTAATACAACAATATAAATATTCAAACAACAGTGCAGTATCTTCAGAGCCGATATATATTGTACAAAGCTATTTTTAGATATTATGTTGTTCACTAGAGACACTAAAGAAAATAAGATCTTTCGATGTAGACGCTCTGAGTATAGTCATTTAGTAACGAGATCAGTATCAAACTGTTGAAATTGTTTCTCATTTTTTAAGGTAATTGCTGGTGAATTGTCATCTTTCTTGAGGTATACTTTCCCGTTCAGTGTCCAGCAGTATTTGAACAGCTTACTGCGCTTCAAAGATCTTCCCAAAAAGAACAATTTTGCGGCCGTAGGAGTCAAAAACTCAGAAATTAAAATGGGTTTCTTATCGCCCTCATATCCAAGGTGCTCAGCGGTTAAAGGGACTCCTTTATTTTCGAGATTATATTTTTTGATAGCACGTAGAAGGTGATCCTTTTGAGGGAGACTTTTGGTTTCCACAATCACTGAACCAGGCATATTATTTTTAGCGGGTGTGCGGTAAATATTCATAATATTGTGTTCGTCAAATTCCGCTGACAGTTTCGAATATATAACCTTAAGTATATCCAGCAACTTGACATTTTTATCAAACGGAATATTTTTTATTTCAAGACATTTAGAACGTTGTTGACGTTGCAATTCCTCGACGGTGTCCGTTAGAACTTCCAACTGACCAGAATAGTTTCCTTTCGAGGCGGGAGCACTTTTAAGCGTATTAACTTCACTTTCAACAGCTAAAACTCTTTGATCCAGGGTACCGTATTTTGTTTCCATCATGTGAACGAGTTTCAGCAAATCATTTTGCGTCTTAGAAGTTTCGATGTTTTGTTGTTTTAGTTCATACAGTGTATTGTTGAATGACGTAAGTTGTTGTTCCTGCTTAATCTGCATTTGATTCAAAATTTCCAGCACAGATTCCTCAAATGGTTTCGAATATGATCGTGTTTCAGTTTCATCTTTTTTGTCCAGGAGTTTGTGGCGGAAGGTAACATAGGGAGGTGGCGATTCCTTTCATATATATATGATTCAGTTCCCGTAGCGTTGTAATTATCCTGAGAGAAAGTACTGTTTGTTTGCGCCATGGATGATTCCAGATGATGACAAAGCACAACTGAGGGTAGATGAACAGTCAAACCGACTTTAGAAACCACTGTAGTGTCAACCACTGCACCGTTTCCACGAGTCACGCTGTGAGTTCGTTAGCGCGAACCAGCAACGAAAGAGGAACACTTTTACTGTATCGTTTGGTGATTAAATATGATTCATAAGCACGGAAGGTGTGTAAATTGTCTCGCGGTTGGGAGTGAACTGAAGTAATAACATTTTGACTAGCTCTAATACTTGACCAGATAATGACACTTCAGTCCCATGGCCGCGCGAACCTCCAATTAAGATTCCTTTAGGTTCAATTATTTTCGTAACTATGCGTCCAAAACAGCCGGAATCGGTGTTCAGACCTTTATTTTAATTTGTCGAATCCTATGAAAGCCGAAAACCGCCGATGTCTGTTGTTAGTCACACAAAATCCCTGAAAAACTTAACCTTCTTTCCGCGCCAACGAAACGCTTCTTAATATAGTGATAACTAATTAACTAAGCTAGACTAAGATATGTTTCATATATCAAATTCTTTGACATTTAAGGCTCCTTCGAATGACACCTAGCTAGACGGCTCAAGCCCACTGCAGCGAGAGAAATTTAAAAAACTTTACCTCCTAAATTTGTTAAGTAGGGTGGCTTTTTTGAGTAGGATAAAGTTTTTTAAATTTCTCTCGCTGCAGTGGGCTTGAGCGGTCTAGCTAGGTGTCATTCGAAGGAGCCTTAAATGTCAAAGAATTTGATATATGAAACATATCTTAGTCTAGCTTAGTTAACTAGTTATCACCATATTAAGAAGCGTTTCGTTGGCGCGGAAAGAAGGTTAAGATTTTCAGGGATTTTGTGTTACTAACAACAGACATCGGCGGTTTTCGACCTTCATAAGATTCGACAAATTAAAATAAAGGTCTGAACACCGATTCCGGCTGTTTTGGACGCATAGTTACGAAAATAATTGAACCTAAAGGAATCTTAATTGGAGGTTCGCGCGGCCATGGGACTGAAGGGTCATTATCTGGTCAAGTATTAGAGCTAGTCAAAATGTTATTACTTCGACATTTTTTGACAAATTGAACCTTGCTTTGACAAAAAAACCAGGTCTCTAAACCTTCCAGAAGTCTAGATCTCAATGTCCGCGCGGTTCTCCCTGTTTCGTTCGCGCGGACACCATCAAACCTTCATAACTTCTTTATTTATGCTTTGACAAATTCCTGGTTTTCACCATTCAGTTTTGACAAATTTCGACAGAATCTGAGCGTAATCATTTTTTTATTTCAGAACTTGGTTGCGCGGTCGAAACGGCAATATTTACGTTTTAAAAAAGCGTTGGCCCCAAAATTCTCCCTTGCGGTACCCCGAAACCCGAAAGTATAGGTATTTAGAATATATACCAATATAATAAAGATAAAGATTTGTTTGTTTGTTTGTAACGAATAGACTCCGGAAATACTGAACCGATTTGAAAAATTGTTTCACTGATAGGAAGCTACATTAACCCCGAACGTCATAGGCTATATTAGATTTTCAAAAAAATTAGGGATCCTTACTTAAACTCGAATAATGAAACCCAAGGTGCATTTTTTACCCGTAGTTTACATATTTTGCAGTTGTTGGTTTCTTGTTTGTTACGCCCATTCTGGGCAGTCAAAAGAACATAGTCTATAGAGCCAAGTGTTAAGTAGTATCTTAAATTCTGTGGCGTATGGTGTGTAAAATGTCACAGACATTTTATAATTTTTCAAACATTACCTCCATAATTTCTACGTAATGTTGTAATATTTGCATGCTAGCTTATGCTTCCGTAACTTCTTAAGACTCTGTCATAACTAACCTTTTGAACCTAGAGAGTACATTGTCAAAGATTTCTTAGATTTTAACAATCATTTTTAAACTTGCATTACACCTGAAAGTACTAATACGATTTACACCAGTTATATGCAAAAAGCCTTTGTGTCAGGAGGATAAGCCGCACCTCATTCATACAGCTTGATATTTTGAGTGAAATTTTATAAATAATCGCAACAATGTAAACTGATTCAGGTAAATATCAGGTTCCTATCTATAGGAATACTACACAGAGCCCCTAACTAAGTAAAACTAGGACCTGAATCTAGCTGGGGTGTTCGAAACACACAATACACACCCAGATACTCTTTCTTACCTCTCTCTATTCTGTGCCAGACCCGGGTGATCGACTCGTAATTGTCATGATAGCGATTTTGTTAACCATTGCTGTTTTCTTTGGGCGTGCAACAGAAATTGCCTTTGTTAATGCGGCAATGGTTAACGAAGTCGCTAACAAGACAATTACGAGTCGATTGTTTTAAGTAAAGACTCTTTTTTTTGAAAATCAATCAGCGATATCCCATCATAAAACAATATTCTCTGCTCTTGTTTAATTACCTAAAAACAAGAATCATACCAGTATTATACCGGGTGTTTCTGACAAGGCGGTAATAAATCAAAGGAGGGCTTCTGCTCACCATAACTAACAACTTCCCCAAAGCAACATGGGTCGAAATGTCAAAAAAAATAACAGCTGTTCCATACATTGGTTCGATCAGCTGACGGGGTCAATGTACGGGACGGCTGATTTTTGTTTTGAGATTTCGACCCATGTTGCTTTGGGAAAGTTGTTAGGTATGGTGAGCAGAATATCTCCTTTGATTTATTACCGCCTTGTCAGAAACACCCTGTATTTTATTTTTTACAAAAAAGAAACCCGCCTTCAATAAACTGACACTTACATCAACTGAGAACTTCCTCTTTTTCGAAATCGGTTAAAATCGATACTAAAACCTTCTCCTGAATGTAACAAATACTTATCTGAAAACATACATATATACATACATTCATACAGGTCAAACTGTTAACCTCCTTTTTGAAGTCGTTTAAAAATACTCGACTTCGCCTCCGCCGAGATCGAACCTAAAAAAAAATTTTGTGACCCTAAAAACAATTTCTCAAACTCACAAACCGTGAATTTATGCGTTAGCACTTGACCGAGTTTTATAACGTGTGACGAATATTAACGCACTGTGTAAGCTTCTACGTGATTTACATAGACAACATACATCCCATTATTCAGAGCCATAGCACAGCTAAAGTAGCGCCACTCGAAAGAAAAATAAATATCTTCTAAACTAAGGCAAATATCAAAAATGTGAAACAGTATTCCCCCAGATAATTCAGCCTAGTATTTTTAGGGCATTGTTGTATTATAGAAAGAAACTGATTGTTGCCAAAAGTGGCCGTTTTTAGCAACAATCAGTTTCTTTCTGTGATCTTTAACCTAAAAGCTATACAACAATGCCCTAAAAATACTAGGCTGAATTATCTGGGGGAATATGTTTTCACATTTTTGTTATTTGCCTTAGTTTAGAAGATATTTATTTTTTTCTCGGGTGGAGCTACTTTAGCTGTGCTATGCCTCTTCAGTAGGTAAATGTGTACTTATTATATGAAACGTGACACAAACGCTATGTGACCTTTTCACGCCGAATGCAGAAAACTGTTTTTTTTTATTGAGTAACGCTAGACGTCCTAGTCCGCTCTGGTACACAGAGCGGACTAGGACGGCGTAACAATTCCAATTATTCTGTATTGCAAAATAGCTCTTGTACTTTGGTAATACAGTCACGAGACCATATACAAATCTGTTACGCCCTCCTAGACCGCCACTGTACCTTGGTAAATACGTATGTCTATGGTAAATACAGTCTAAGGCGCACGAGACCATAGACTGACTGCTCCTTGGCTCTGTTGGCAGTGATGTTGACTGAGTAAGCGTGTGCACCCGGGTTCATTTCCCGGGCGGGGTGAATATTGATATGATGAATATCGATGTTTGTTTCGTGTCTGGGTGTGATGTTCGTCTCTGTGTGTGTTTCGGGCACCCTAGATACAGGTTCTTCCTAGTTAAGGGGTCTAAATGTGATTGTGTTATATCTTATTATAGACAAATCTGTTACGCCGTCCTAGACTGCCACAGTACAATACGAAAAATATTCTTAGTTTAAAATGTACGTTTGCAAAAATTACGATAAGCAAAATGCATTATATACCTAACGATTAATGCGTATTCGCGTAACTCTTATTATAAAATGCTAAAGTATAGCTCTGTTTTTCTGTTATGCATTCACGTCAGAACAATGATTTAAATGAAGTTTTATAAATGTTATTAATAAATTAAGTTCTCACAAATTGTGGTCCATTAAAACCGCATTTCTCAAGGATTGAAGAAAACCGCAATAGGTACCTATTCGTGTCGATTTTCACAACAAATTCATAATTATGTTTCAAGTACCTACCTATAATTTTACATATTTCCCATAGATTGTTCAGAATGCCGAAACACAGATAGGTAAGTAATAAGTATCTATTGTAAGTAAATAATAATGGGTAAGTATAACAAGTTTTTTTCATTTTAAATCAAACGTGTGAAATTCTGTAACCTTTTGGCTGGTTGCCACCTGTGTTTCGTTTGGCGGCCATTTTGTTTTCAAAATACTGTCTGTGGGGATGATTTAGTCCTCTGCCACAGACGTAGTGTCGAAAAATTAAATTCAAATTATAGAGGTCATAAAATATCATTCAAGATAAAATCTTGCAAAAATTTTACCAACTATAGTACCTATCAACCAAAAAAAGTACATACTCCGAAGAGACATTCGTTAAGGCACTGAACCACGGAAGAGTCGATCTACTACTTCTGCTACAGAATAGCTACGCGTAACTATGTTAAATCAATACTTTAGATTAGAACTAATAGAGTGAAACCGTATTTCCTCAAGGCGGCTAAGGGAATAGCCGAAGGACCAGCAGCTTCCTTCGTGGAAATCATTAAAGAGCCACACTGCAATCTAAAAAAAACTTAGTACCAATTTAATTTCGGTTCCGGTTTTCCTACCATTCAGAAATTAAATAACCTTATGTTTCTTGTTGTATTAAAACAGGTTACCAAGAAGCACCATTCGGTCGCATTTTGTCACCTCCCTTCCTTATCTACATAGTATATGGTTTCTTGCTATATGTTTATTTAAATAACAAAGAGATTATTCATTCATTCATTCAATCGCTAACCCGCCTGCCAATGCCAAGCGTGGCGACTATGGTAAAACCCCTCTTAAATGATTTGTTCAGCAACAGTAGACGTAATGACGATAATGATATAATCAAAGATCGTTATAAGTACATTATCAATATATATAAAACTCTTCCGTTACTGACTGACAGACAACGCAGAGCCGAAACTACTCGGCGTACAAAGCTGAAATTTGGCATGTAGGTTCCTTAGGGAGTGTAGGTGAGCACTAAGAAAGGCTTTCCCGAAATTCCCACGGGAACGGGAAAAAACGGGATTTTTCTGTTAAAGAGAAATCGGCGCGGGAAATACCGCGGGGCAGCCTCTAGTTATTTATAATTTCGCTCAGCTAATTTCCTGTCTTTTTGGCTAATTTGGCTTGTCTTTACACAAACAAAGGCTACGCCACGCAATACTGGCTAATATTGGCAGTGTTGCGGTTGCGGCTATTTGACTTACATTTAGAGATAAATCAGTTTGAGCTACTTTTTCCCAATGTCACTATACTAATTTAGTTTTTTAAAGAACGACCCTGACTGAGTTTTGTCATCAATATTCTAAATTATAGTATTTTTTTAGAAAGACCCGCGTGTGGAGAATCAAGCACAAAAGCTAAGTAGGTAATCAAAGAGAGTGAGACTGTGCAACTAAAATACTTAGGTACCTATACCTTTAATTATAAAGAAGTATATCACCTAGTTTCTTAGTACTATCAAGGATAAAACATCCACATTATTTATTTAATTTAAATCACCATTCTTCATTCATCAATATATCTACTATCGATTCTATAATAGGACACCGTTAATATGTTGTTCGATCGATATGTTTTTCGACCATTTAAGAGATGGGAGACCGCTAGTTTATCAATTTAGATAGGTTTTATTCGCTTGAAATATTATGTCTATGATGAGAAAAAGATATTTTTAGGCCATATAAATATGGTCCTTGACATGTCGTCACTACTCGACACCATGGCGAAATAATTTTATTTGCTCGTCAGCGCACGTACGTGGCACGTACCTTCTCGTAAAGAAAGACGTGTCTACCATTTTTGAAGCTAAGGTTGTCACTTGTTTTTAGACGTGTGACAGTTTTAATGACAGGGGGCCTCTCGACCATTGTCGTAAGGCAAGGCAAACATTTATTTACCTAAGCCAATTGGTTGGCACCCTGAGCTATCTTGCGTCTCACATTATAGGATGCTTTACCAAATAAGGTATCAATAGCAATTAGATTAGTCTAATTGACTTTCAATAAGCGATATCTTGTATCCTATATTGAATAAATCATTTCTTACTTTACTTTACTAATTACTCACTGAAATTAGAAAATTTACATACAAATCAATCATAAATTATTTTTATTTTATGAACTAGCTTTTGCCCGCAGCTTCGCACGCGCTTTTTCATTAAAATCGTTAATTACTGGTTGATTTACGACTCAGGATTTTGGTGACATCATTTCTGATCGCACCCCCTAAAAATATCTATCTTTATTTCAGTTCCCGTGGCAACTCCATAAATTCATTTCTACACTCCACCATTCAGACACTGATGAAACTTCTAACATTTCTATTAGCTGGTTGGGTAAAATAATAGCTCGGTAGATATACTTACCTAATAATATACCTACTCGAGTAAAAAAGTTGAAGATTTTTAGGCTCTTTATGTTTTTGGGAATGTTCCCGTGGGAATTTAGTATATTTCTATCTTCCAATACCCCTAAATCTACAGAGACACTTGTAGACCAAATTTCACGTTGACATACTCAAGGAAATCGATTTTTCATACTAAATAATTAGTCCGGTAATCCCCGTTCCCATGGGAATTTAGTAAATTTCTTTCTTTCAACACCCTTTCATCCATTAAAGAACCTACACAAATTTCACGTCGATACACTTAAGAAAGTCGATTTTTCATTCACACAAAAAAGTCCCGTTATTCCCGTTCCCGTGGGAATTTTGTTAATTACTTTCTTTCAACATTCCTACATTTACTGAGGAACCTGTACACCAATTTTCATGTCGATACACTAAAGGATGTCGATTTTTCATTCTCACTAAAAAAGTCCCGTAATTCCCATTCCCGTGGGAATTTTGTAAATTCCTTTCTTCCAAAACTCTTTTATTCACTGAGGAACCTGTGCACCAAGTTTCACGTCGATAAACTCAATAATGTCTAAAAAGTCCCGTAATTCCTGTTCCTGAGGGAATTTTGGGAAATCCTTTCTTAGCGGATGCCTACGCCATAACATCTACCTGCATGCCAAATTTCAGCTTAATCCGTCCAGTAGTTTGGGCTGTGCGTTGATAGATCACTATGTCAGTCAGTCAGTCAGTCACCTTTGAATTTTATATATATCAAATGTGATTAATAAATCTATACTTAAATTACATACCTACACGTGTTGCTTGTATACGATATACGATAGTCTAAATTTTTTGGGTTAGTGTAGATTCGCCAAGTGCTCATTTCGCCAAGTACTTTTTAACTTCATACATTGAGTGTATTTTCGCCAAGTGATTAAATAATTAATATTGCATCCTGTATTTTCGCCATGTCGTCAAAATTATTACAGTTAGTTTCACTAATGCAGTACCAATTTAACACTGCCTCTTGCTCATCATTTGTCAACTATGTAACACTGGATGAGAGTTGCTCAAGACCGGTCGGTATGGCCATTTGTGGGTAAGATAATGAACGAATCACATATTTTATAAGATTTAAGAAGCATTCATAAAGGACATTGGTCAAATCTGACCCAATATTGAAAATGTTTTAAACAGTGACAATTTTGATATCATATATTATTACTTGTGGATGCAGCATTGACTGTATATTTTTATTAGCCCTGGGAAAAAAAGTAACAAGTACCACCACCGAACTCGATAATATCAATAAACTTTCATAAATAAAATAAAGCTGTCTTGTTTTAAAATTTTAAATAGATAGGTAAGAACTTACATTACAATGTTTTGAATTCTCTACTTTATTTTTTCCATGCTCACATAACATTCTACTAGTTCATGTTGCCCTGGTACTATTTAAATATACATTTTAAACAAAAATGCAATAAACCTAAGTACTTAATAAGTGAAACCAACTGTATTTTATAATATTTTGTAATCAAAATCTACTTGGCGAAAATACACGGCGTTTGACACTTGGCGAAATGAGCACTTGGCGAATCTACACTAACCCAATTTTTTTTCCCTAAATAAAGGTTATTAAATCAATGTTGTCGGGAATGTTGACACTTGAAACCGTTGAAAACTTGCCTTCTACCTATTGCGGTCAATTTTAATTTACTATGTTATTGATTTTGTAGCAGCCCTAAAAGCGGCGTCAATACATATAAATACATTTTGGTTCGTCCGTACTCTAGTGTGAATTTTAATTGTTTAGTAATAATAAATAACGCAGTCGAGCCTCGTATCATTCGCTAGTAAATAACGCACACACATTGTGTGTGACATAATTGAATTGAATTTATTTTTATTACGTCATCGAACAATGTTGCAAGGGCTATTCTTTTGCATTGTTTAAAAATTTGTTTTGAGAATCAGCGCCAATTCCCTTCAAAGCGAAAAATAACAATCATTAGTTCCCGTGGAATTTTTAGCATAATAAGTATTGCCTGCCTCGTCAGCCATATCGGTTTAGTATAGTTTAGATATAGACGTAGACATAGACAGATATTTATTTGCGCACACAAAACATACAATTATAAGTTACACACTAGTTTAAAAAGACAAAAAGAACAAATAGTGAAATAAAATTAACAAAATGTATTATAAGTGTTGTGGGCGCAAAATGGCCCTGACTCAGCTTATGTTGCAAGCAATGCAATAGCATTGATGCAACGCTGATGATTCTGCCAGAACCATGGGAGTGCGTGTTGTTCTTACATTAATACAAAAAAATATTATATACTTTAGTGAAATATGAACAGTGTTAATAAGTATAAGAAAGTGTACAAAAAATATAAAGTGATAACATACTGACATAAAATTTGACTGCTCCGTGGCTCTGTTGGCAGTGATGTGGACTGAGTAAGCGTGTGCACCCGGGTTCGATCCCCGGGCGGGGCGAATATTGATATGATGAATATCGATGTTTGTTTCCGGTCTGGGTGTAATGTTCGTCTCTGTGTGTGTTTCGGGTACCCTAGATTCAGATTCTTCCTAGTTAGGGGCTCTGAGTGTGATGTGATGTGTTATTATAAATACAGTATTGTTTAAAAAATGTGTTTAGGCGTGATTGCGTTACAGACAGAGTTATTTTCGCATTAAGTAGGTATCGACTAAGTAAAGGAGGATTTAGTACTGAATAGCAAAAATTATCAATTCAATTCAATAATTAAATTAACTTTAGTTACAATCGTAATCGTACGTAACGAGTATACTATAAGCAGTATTCAATTGAATGAATGAATTAGGAACCTGCTCGTTCATCTTTTGTTTTCTTACGCAAAGCAAATCACACCAATTGGTTTGACCGATGATGTTTAAACATTACATAATCTACTGGAAGCTGACATGAACTCTGGCAAAGTAAAATACTTTCTTCTATGCAAGTAAGTATGCGTATGCAGGTCTTTTGTATGGTAAAGCGGCTTTATGTAATTTCGATAGCAGAGGGCCTATTACGGCCGCTTTTGAAATATTGCTTTTCGTCCTCTAGAGTGTAAAACTCAATACAAAAAAAACGCAAAGAGGACGCAAAGCAATATTGCAAAAGCAGCCGTAATAGAGCCTCAGCTCTTCAAAACGTTAACTACGTTACTATGGGTTGCCTGGAAGAAATCGCTTTAAGTGATAAGGCCGCCCTTTGCAATCAATGTAGTAATTGGGTGAAAATCCCAAGCGAAAAAAAATCATGGCAAACCTGATTTTGGTAGTGCAATGTGCTCGTTGATCATTAGGATATTTTTTTTTAAGTAGTGTAAGTACTTCTCCACCTTGGCAAAAAAAAATTATGGAGTAAGGGCTTCTATAACACCTAAAAAAAAATTGACAAAGTGTCATTTTATCATCACGGTGGCTTGTCCTGAACCCAATTTCACTCGTAAAGTATCTTTTCTTACAAACACGTTTACGATTTTGATTTAAGGCTTGGTGGTTCAAAAATTTGTGTTTTTGAGATTTTTTTAAACAATCTGAGACATACAAAATTGATGTCTTCATTCTGAAAAAAATATATGTGTTAGTTAAGGATCTGATCTAGTCATCATACTAAAGGGAAACAGGATCTAATTAATTTTAGTTGATAGAAAAAAATCTCAAAGTTACCCCTTTTTGTTCCGTTTTTTCCATTTTATTTTTAAACCGCTGATTGTTTTTATTTGATTTTTGGAATGAAAATTGCTGACCTTAAATTTTAGACATACTACTATAGTAAGAATTTTTAAGTTTAACGAAAAGACAAAAAACCAGCAAAAACTAAAAAAAAACATCGTTTTCGCGCGGTCCTATGCCATGCCGCGGTGCTCCCTACCCCGTCAGTACCCTTGTGGCCACGGCCGAGGCCGGTTCTGTGTCAAATTTTTGTTTTCGCGCTCTCGTATTTCGTTTTATTTTTATTCAAATGTAAACAAGTTTTGACAACAGATGTCAAAACAATGAACCATAACATCTGATTAGGATCTATATGAAGCTGAAAAAAAACAATTTTGATACCGATATTAGATATTACATTTATAAAACCGTCGCATTACAAACTTACCTTTTTTATTTTCACAGACAAAACTTAAATCGTAGGGATGATAGAACAATAGCTGCTGACGAAAACTTGGTTGTTTAACTGCAGCAGCGAGCGGTCTCAGATCAGACAGTGATATTATAATATTATATAAACATACATAGACCTAAATATTTTACACAAGTTATTTTGCGTATAGTGCTTGATAGCTCAGACTTGCCTTTGGAAAGTTTAATAGCTCGAATTTCTGCCATCTTGGTTTCAAAATGTTGGTAGGTATGTCATTTTCGTTATCAGCGAACCCGGAAATCTACTTATTAAATAATTTTTCTCGTTAGTTAGGATAAAAAACCTATATACTTACAATGCAATATACGCGCTACCGCCCGCCAGTTTGAGAATTAAACAATAGATAATAGAGGTACACAACAATTTTATTTAACGCAAAATCATACCTACAATATAATTAAAAACAAAAAACATAGTTCACCTTTAGTTTACATATTTAACTAAAATAAAATAACATGTATGTAATGTAAATGTGCATGGCGTGCCAGAGAAGAGGCCTATGTCCAGCAGTGGGCTCTTACAAGCTGATGATGATGATGATGAATGTATTGTCAAGCCTTTTTTTCTGGCTTACTCCGCACTTTAGGTATAAACCTGCAAGTACGTGCGGCGGCACCGCCGGCGGTACCTATCAGCCGCGGGTTGCGCCGCCGCTCGCGTGCTGCTTGTTGTGCCGCACACGTCATCATGTTCGCGCCAAGTTCTCGCATCCTTAATAATTGCTCGATGCCCTAAGTGATCCTAAAACAGGCGCTTTCGCGAAGTAGAACGGATCATTATCGCATGAATATGCATCGCGGCTTTGGAGATAAGAGTGAGAGAGAGATATTAACTCAAGGTTATATGTGTCGTAGTAAGATTGGATAATTAGGTTTTTTGCAAAAAAACTAGGGTTTTTGCGAAAACCCGGATAATTTGATATAAGCATTACAAAGACATCGAAAGACTGTGTGGTAATATCTACCTACTGATATTCTTATACTATGGCACCTCTGGCAAACTATGACAGTAGTTTTACCTAAACGTTATCTTATTTATCTAATCAGTGCATTGAGTGATACTGCTAATAAGTTTTAAGAACTATGCAATACTCGAATATTATTAGAAAAGAATTAAATTTAAGTTACAAATATAAGAAGGAAGGTATACGAATAATATATAGGTAAAGATTGGGTACTTACTTGTTTACAATTTGTTTGAGATAATTCTTTTTACCACTAATTTTAATGGCTTTGCGCGACCTCTTTCGCTTCCGTTGTTTATTGCCCATAATGAATATTTGCAACAGGTGCAACAAAATAAGCAATTAAACAAGCCGTAATTACACAAACACTAGATTGCGAAATTTGACGTATGTCCGTGCTCCGAAAGCGAAGGCGCGTGACTTAGTACCTAAATACGGAAGCGCAGCGTTCTACTTTGTCTATGCCTAAATACAGAATGTCAAATCAGAAGAAACCCAAGTTTCTTAAAATTAAAAGAATATTTAAAAAAATATATTAAGTACATTTTCAGAAATAATTAAATTGTGTACTTCTTACAATATTAATTTATTTTTTGAAAATAACACCATCTTAATGTGATCCGTTACAATAATTGTAATTATTAGAGGTACAATTGCGGCACTCATGCAAACGAACGTCTAAAAACTTTTTTATCAAAAAATTAAACCGCCAAAAAAAAAACGAAAAGCATAAAATAATAATATAATTACTAAGTTCTTAAAGTTATGTAGGGTATACCAAGTAATTTTAAGTCGGATATCCGATTCGGATATTTTCTTTTTGATCAATAATTGTCTTCGGATTAGTTTTTATTTTATTAGACTTTAGTCTAAAGACCCTCTAAGAAAACCCTTTAAGAAAAAGTCCTTTGAAGTCAGATCTGGTGGTGGCCAGGGAATGACGACTACTCTTAGAGAAATAAATTACGGACGATAGGGAAAGTGGTTTAAGAGATGTATCTATTTCCCGCATTTATAGGTATGTAAACATAGTAAATTGAGCAAAAAGTTATCAACTCAAACTATATAGTAATTTGTATGTAATGTTTTTTGAGTCACAAAATCAAATTAAAACAATCAGTAGTGTATTTCTAATGGAAAAAAACACTACAAAAAGGGTTTACTTTGTTTTATTTCTACAGAGTGAAATTCATTACATCTTGTTACTTTTTAATAACTTGTCTAAACTAAATCCTACATCTATATTTTTCAGAATTAAGAAATCTGTTTTATATTTCTCAGATGGTTTAAAAAAAAACTCGTTATTACAAATACCTTACCTAAACGCAAATTCTTGTTAGCTGAAACGAAAATCGGAAAGAAAAATTGTGCGGTAGGTATAAACATCTCGATTTAACTTCGGCTTGTATGAAAAGTAATAAAATTTAAAACTGCCGCGACATTTCGCATTTCGACGCGCGCATGTCACAGCTGCGAGGGTGGGGGACCCTCATACCTAATTAGGTAAGAAGCTTCAAACTACAGGTCCTTAAATCGATTTGCGTATCGTTAAATTAATAGTTAGTATATCGATAAAAACTATTATTGTTTGTTTATCTACTTTCTCACACATTTGACAAGTACTCGAATTTTGTCCTGAGAAAAGTTATCATTTCAGAGGACGGTAAGTTTTAGCAGAATAGTTTTGACAAAACTGCGTTGTTACGCCCCACTTCTGTTTCCTCACCACGGATTAGTCCGGCTAAAGCTCTCGGTGCGTACGGGCCGCTGACAACATCACTGTGGATTCCCGCCAAAACATAAGTTTATCATTTCAGTGATGAGGGGACAATTTTTTTTTCATTTCGGTGGCCGTAATATCTCGTGTTTGATTCATTTAATTTATTTTCAAATTTCTGTTTACATTCGACGTATGTATTGTTTTGTTTCAGTAATATTTATAGTTTGATAATTATTTAATTTGGAGTAAAATTTTAAATTAACCTTTGTTTTATCATCTCAGTGCTATCATTTCAGTGGATTCGGTGGACTGTTATACCGAAAAGAGTCCACCGGAATGAAATATATCACCGAAATGATAGAACCATCAAGTTTTGGAGATCCTTGGGTCATAAATGTAATTAAGGTTTTCCTTCCCAATCCTTTACCGTGTCAGTACCTACGTTAGGTTTTGCCGGCAAAACCATTTAATATACCAAATTATAATTCGTACCACTAAATAATGTCAACTTAATAATTATATACATTGTGTTAGTTTATCGTTTAAAATCTTTATGCTTAATTAAGTAGTTTCGCCCTAGGACAATATTATATTAGGCGGTTATTGTGCTATATTGACAATTCAAATAATCCCCAAAGTAAGTACCTATCTAAAGCACGGGCACACCTCGGTGGGACACGAGCGATCCAAATAATGAAACAAACGCGTTGCAGTTGCAACGCACTTAGTGTACGTAAACACTTTCCATGTCTTGTATGAGTGAGATATGACAATGCTTTTTGTAGTTTGTACTGTGCTGTACGGTTAGTAACAGAGGGGTAACCGAGCGCGGATGGCCCTCACTTTCACCGGGAGGCAGGGAGTGTCCGTCCATACTGTACGAAGTAATTTTTCTTCTGTGGTACAGTGTAGCTTAAAAAATACGTATTCTATAAACTTCGATCATCAATATCAATTCCAACTACCTAGTTAACGGGTCACCGCAGAAAAAACATCTCGTCAAATAACACCTTATTTCATAAGTAGCTTAGGCTCTTATTTCTATTTTGTTAGGTATCGGTCCAACAAACCACACAATCAACGTAAACACGTGCATTTTAATACCAAATTTACTATTAAAAAAGTTTCTACTAAACTTTAACAAAATGTAGGCCCAAACACGCGCCTTCTTGTCATCGCTAAACTGTAGATGTTTTATTTTGACAAAAGATCATAAATATGAAATACCATTTTTTATATTTGCGATCTAATTACAAGGTAGAAGGTAGCATGGTTGCAATTAGTTTCCACTGAAAAATATTTTTGAACTTGTCTAGTCGTCATTGTTTCGTAAACAAATGAACTGTGGTGTGTGTAGTAGTATCTCAGACTATGTAGATGTAGGTGTATCATTGTATACGCGGACAGTTTTTAACCCCCGACGAACACCTCAGATTTTTTAACGTATCTGTCTGTCTGTGTATCTGTCTGTGACATCGTAGAGCCCAAACGGCTAAACCGATTTTCGTTTAGTTTTTTTTTGTATCATAGATAATTTTAGCCCAAGTGTTCTTAGCTGAAAATTTATATCAAAAAAACCCTCTAATAAAATTGTATATTATTTTAATAGGCAGTACTTAAACTTACAAACACAATGCTTACACACTCGAAAACTAAATTAGAACTATTGTTCAGTTTTTTTTAAATTTAGGTAGGTATCATCTTAGTACGGAACCCAAACTAAGAAGTATGGTTGTTCTTAGCTGTATCATTTCGGTAGGCTTTTTTCATTTCGGTGTATGGTATATCATTTCGGTGCACATTTTTATCATTTCGGTTGATACTTTTATCATTTCGGTGGATTTTTTTTCATTTCAGTGGACTCAAATAAATTCAACCTTTAATATTTCAGTAAGTTTTAATGTTAATTGGTGGCCATTCTCGCATATTTTCCAAAATAGGTTAAAGTTTTAATAATAATTAAATCTACGTCGATAACATTTAAAATAAAAAAATCCACCGAAATGATACAAAAAAACAGTTTGTTGATTTTGACCCAATTATAAATTGTAATCACCTATATTAAGTATATTGATTGCAATAAAGAGTATTTCTATTCTATTCTATTCTATTCTACGTACAAATTACTGATCCTTTCAGTAATTTTTGCAGGTATTGTACAAAAATAAGTATAAATTGCCTAACCCAATTTGTTTTTACGAAGTGCTTAGATAATTTTATATGGGTGCCATAGATAGATATCCTATCGCGATTGGACATCAGAATTACATTACATTGCAACGTTTTCATTCTTGTCCTGTCATAGTGTAGCGGTTAAAAATTCCACTACTCCATCTCCCATACATTCACAGATCCATGACCACTGCGATCGCTAACCGGCCTGATAAGCATGCCGATTCTGGCAAAATGTTTTCCTTGTGGCGATCTGTGGGGGAGGCCTATGTCAAAGAGCAAACATCGCTCAGTTTTAGATTAAACATTTCTTCAATATTAAAAATTAATTAGAACTAAGACTCAAAAAATCTCTTTATTTTTTCCAGTTGGCAGTACGCTACCCATGGCGAAAGTCGTACGTCCGTCGCCAACGCGCCATTCCCCTGTCTACCCCATTCCCCTGCGCAGACTCAGTCCCCTGGGGCCGAAGCGCCAGGGTGCCGACCTCCGTGCATCGCCTGCGTCCTGGAGACATCGAGGTGGTCGCGGCTATTGGCGATTCCCTGGTGGCAGGAAGTGGGGCGTTAGAGGAACACGCCCTAGGTGCCTTCTTCGAGTATCGAGGGGTTTCTTGGTGTGCAGGTGTGTTTTGTTTTTTACTGCTGCTGTTTTTATGAAGGGCCAAAGACGAACAATACAAGTCTGTTTTTCTTTCGTTCATAGGTTAGTAGGTAGGGCTTATCGTTAAACGAGAACTGACGGTTTGAGACTAAAACTGTGAACTGAAAGATTATTGTTTTTGCACGTTTACAACGATAACGACTGCAACAGTTGGTCTTTGTTTGTTGGTGCCAAAACAATGATCCATTAAACACATAAAACTGTCCACTTACCAGTATTCTTCCTGTATTTAGCTCTGGCTAGCTTATTCAAAAGTAATTTAGAACCTAATTAACTAGAAAGTAGAGTCAATTTTAATTAATCAGATTATTAAAAACATGAACTCTTTTTGTGTGTAACAATTTCACGCTAAACTGCTGAACCTATTATGATAATTGGTAGGTTGGTATTTTAAAAACCACAAAACGTACATTGAATAATTTTTATCCGAGATTTAGATAAAGATAGAGAAAAAAGCGCGGGCGAAGCTGCGGGGCACATAGATTTTCTGCATAAATATTTTCTAATCTTAACCCGTGCAAAGCGTTCTTCGAAAGAATAATGGGTGACTAAACCTCTTCTACATCAATATATATAAAATAATCAATATATTTAAAACTCACCAGTAGTTTCGGCTCTGCGTTGTCTGTCAGTCAGTTAGTAACGGAAGAGTTATATATATATTGACTAGAGGCTGCCCCGCGGTATTTCCCGCGCAGATTTCTCATAAACACAAAATTCCCGTTTTTTCCCGTTCCCGTGGGAGTTTCGAGAAATCCCTTCTTAGTGCACACCTACACTCCCTAAGGAACCTACATGCAAAATTTCAGCCCGCTACGCCCAGTAGTTTTGGCTCTGCGTTGTCTGTCAGTCAGTCAGTCAGTAACGGAAGAGTTTTATATATATTGATTTTCAAATTCAAGGAGGTGACGCAACGTGGCGCGAGTACATCACCCTGCCGAATATCCTGAAGGAGTACAACCCTCGAGTGAGAGGCTACTCCACCGGCACGGGCGAGTGGCTCGAGAGGAACGCGAGGCTCAACGTTGCCTTTCCCGTTGCCTCCGATTATGATGCTTTTAAACAGGCTAAGGTAATCACCATTTTTTTATCTAAGTATACCAATATTATAAAGAGGAAAGATTTGTTTTTTTGTTTGTAACGAATAGGCTCCGTAAATACTGAACAGATTTGAAAAATTCTTTCACTTGTAGGAAGCTACACTATCCCCGAGTGATATAGGCTATAATAGATTTTCAAAATATTTCGGGATAATTACTTAAACTCGAATAATGTAGCCCAAGTTGCATTATTTTCCGTTGTTTACATATTTTGACAGTTGGTGGTTTGTGTTTAACTAATAGAAAACAATATGTTGCTATATCAGGTATTGATTTAGCAACAACAACTGAAAATGAATACTGTTCTGATATTAAAAATGTAATTAGTGGCGTTCCTCAAGGAAGTGTGCTAGGGCCGCTTCTATTCCTTATATATATAAATGATTTGCCTTTAAATGTAAAGTATCCAACAGTTTTATTTGCTGACGATACAACAGTTATCTTTAAATGTTATAGTAAGAATAGTTATGAAAATGAAATCAACAGTACTCTTCAATCTATCATTGAATGGATGGAGAAAAACAACCTTAATGCAAATCTCGATAAAACCAAAATAATGCACTTTGCGCAGAGAAAAGCCAAACCAATACTTAATATAAAATTTGACAATAAAAATATCTTAGCAGTCAATAGCACTAAATTTTTAGGATTATATTTAGATGATGATTTATCATGGAAAACCCAATGCAAAGAATTATGTAAAAAAATAAGTAGAAACTCCTACGCTCTGCATCAATTGCAAAAAATTGCCAATTCTGAAACAGTTATTACAGCTTACCATGGTTTAATTGCTTCTTTCTTGCGTTATGGTATAATTTTTTGGGGTTATTCTGTTGATAAAGAAATTGTATTTAAACATCAAAAGCGTTGTATTCGTTATATGTTTAATAAAAGTCAGACAGACAGTTGTAAACCTTTATTTAGGAAATACGAAATTTTGACGCTTCCTTGTCTGTACATTTATGAAGTATTAATTTTTGTCAAAACGAATCAAACTTTATTTCCTAGTAATTCATTAAAATCTGTAAACGTAAAATTAAGAAACAAGCATAACCTATGTATACAACAGTCTAACACTACTTTATTACATAATAGTTTAATTTGCCTTGCACCTCAAATTTTCAACAAACTACCTGAACCATTCCAGAATTTAAATTTAACTAAATTCAAACAAAAAATACACAAACTACTTGTAAGTAAATGTTATTATAATTTAAGTGAGTTTTTGACTGATAAGAACATTTCTATATAGAGAGAGATTTTTTTGAAGAAGTTTTTGTTGGTTTATATAAAAAATATATATTTCATTTGTTAAGTAATTACCACTAAATATTAAATATTTGTCGGTTCCTACAGTTACCATTATCACATAAATATTTTAAAATGTTAATATTTTTAAGTTTTCTAAAAAATTTGTATGCCTGAAAATGGCCTAACACAGTGATTCTAAATAATTATTACTCTACCACCTGTAACTTTTACCTGTGTTAACAAATAAAGTTTTCTATTTCTATTTCTATTTCTATTTGTTATTTTTAATATGCCCATTCTGGACAGTCAAAAGAACATAGTCTATAGAGCCAAATGTATATTAGTATCTTAAATTCTGTGGCGTAACGAAGTTCACCGTGTTAGCTAGTGTATAATATTTTTATAATCTTTCCTCCACCCTCAACTCTATATATCCATGTACAAACAGGTTTTAATAGTGCATGTAGAGTTTAAATTTAATTATGTACGAGAGTCAAATCCGGACCGTGGCCGGAACACACCAGGCCTATATGTCGAGCCAAGATCTAGCAAGCTAAAGTACAGTAAGCCAGAAAGCTAGTACTACTGGCTTCGTGTAGACAAAGCTATCTATCTTTCTTTCTAAGCTTTGCCGGCTTGCTAGCTTGCTATCCTGGATCGAAAACTGGCCTCGTGAGCTCCGGCCATAAGTTTTCGTTGTCTTATGTCTTTCCCAAAACTGTTGTGCAAGTTACCGAAAAACATCCATAACCTATAACACAATCAAATTAAAACAACAAACAGAAAGGTAATTCAAAAATGATTGTGCCCACACATACGCGGCTATTAGCGAACAAATGCAAACAAAACGGACGTCTTTTTCATCGTGTTTCCTCATAATAAAATACCAGTTTCATATGGCCTGTGCCTGTTTTTGACAATAACCAGACGAAGCGTAAAAAATGATGTATTTTATGTTGAAACAAGTTGTTATTAGATTGGTAGATATATGTTGCTGGTTGCGGATCGCCGACCAATGGACGCAAACACGTTAATGCATCGAATGTATTAAACTAATTAACACTGACTTTGATCTAAATACCTATAGCAATTAGGTACATGTGAATTTTCCAACCAGTTTTCATTGTTATGTAGGTATTATTACCTAACGTAAATTAAATGTAATTTGTTTTGATTCAGAGGACAAAGTATTGTCCCTTGTAAAGTGATTAAATTAAAAAAACACTAGTTTGATCTTGGTATAATATATGGATTATCATTACTGTTTTTAATCAGAACAAAACAAACTCGGTTATGATCAATGACCAATGACTATGATCTGGTTCATGAAACCATTAAAGAGATTAACCAGTTTAATTAGTCAAATGCCTTTTACAAATCAAAATAAAATATACTAACTGACCTGGCGCACTTTGTTCCGCAGTCGATCCCCACCAATTTTTTTTTTGAAATTGTGGTCATCAGGGAAAATGTAGGATGTTCTAATGGAGAAAACATTTTTTATGGTCCAGAGTTTCGGTGCTTATTTGCTTAAAAAATCAATCAAATCTTTCCCCTTTAAAATGTAAGTGTAGAAAAATCAGTTGTCAGATCAGTCTTAAAGGCAGGGCCACCAGACATTCAATTACAGTTTATCATGATATTCACAGGTTGTAATATACTTTACGAGGTAGCGTTCCTAAATGATTTTTAACCGCACACTTTCTTTTGCGTAATAATATGCATTCGACGCAATTTACCGCGACGAGCATGAGCATGGATGCAACGTGCTGATAACATCTTATTATCCCACGGAGGCACACGCTCGTGACATGCAATATCTGCAACAGTAACAACAAGTTCTAAGTAGTAAACGAGATCTCTACTGACTACTTATTTCATAACAATGTAACATAAAGATGTTGGGACGGTATCTTCAATTGAATATGGTTCTGAGGTTCCTTAACACCGACTGAATTTAAAACTTTTATCTTTGTATATTTCTTAACTATACTTTATGGTTAAATGTAGATTGATAGGTGGACAGCTCACAAATATAAAGTGGCTCACATATTTTAATAACTAAGTAGGTATATTTCTCCACTCATCCACCGTGTAAGAGTGAAGAAAAGTCTTCTATTCCTCTACTACACATTAAAGTTAAGCTGTCCCATAACGCCCGTATCTGCATACGCTAGCCAAACTATAGCTCAAAACTATCGGTTGTGCGTGGCTGATGGAGCCGTGCAAACTATCGGACATAATTTGAAGACGTAACCGGCGTTCAGACGTCCGATAGAGATCTGGCGGCTGGATGTTTATGTCAGCGTGCACACTTATCAGCCGCGTCCGATAGTTATTTTACACTCTGATTTAGTTTTAGTTTACCACATAGGTAACTCTGTCTCTCATTCTGCATACCAATTTTCCATACCGAATTACTAAAAGCAGTTATGCCTTTTCCAGGTAATAGTGGCCAGGATGCGAGCGTCACCAGACATCGACATCTCTCACGACTGGAAGATGATCACAATCTTCATGGGTGCCAATGACCTTTGCTCTGCCTCCTGTCTGTCACCCGTGGCGTGGTCGCCAGCAGCTCACGCCAGGAAGCTCGCCAGGGCTTTGGACTATCTGCAGGAGCATCTGCCCAGGACTATTGTTAATTTGGTGCCGGTTCTAGGTAGGTTCTGCGGTTATGTTGGGTTAAATTTAAGTTAAATTGGGATGCAGGTTGTAGTGGCAATAATAATTATAATGAAGTGTCTGGCTGATGAAATCGTTATCTAAAAAGCGTAACATTAAAAAAACATAATACGCATCATCATCAAACGTATCACACTCGGAACTAGTAAGAATCTATATCTAGGGTACCCGAACGAACATATTACGAACTCCAGGTCCACTTTCACTTTCGTTATCCATTTATTCTCATTGAATCTGTATAATTTTGCAGATGTATCGGTGTCAATCCGCGTGTCCCGGCCGCTGATGTGCCGCGCGATGCACGCGCTGTTCTGCACGTGCTTCCACCGCGGCGGCGGCGAGCTCGACCACCTCGTGCGCATGGCCAGGCTCTACCAGAAGGCTGAGCAACAACTGGTACGTTACTTTGCTTCTAGAATGAACTTTGTCTCTTTATTGCTCTTCCGTGTATTCTGGGAGCTCGAAAATCTCGTGCGCATGCCCAGGCTCTACTAGAAGGTAGAGCAACAGCTGGTACGTTGCTTCTAGTCTTTTTCCATTCCCGTTGACTTTCTATTTATTGCCCTTGTTATAAGCTTACTTGCTTGCTAAATATATCTTTGGATCCTGGGAGCTCGCTCACCTCGTGTTCATGGCAAGGCTCTATAATATGGCTGAGTTACAACTGGTACGTTGCTTTACAACGAATGCTTACAGGTAGCACTCTCTCGTTATTGCCTTTGCTATACATTGGAGCCTGGGAGATCGCTTACCTCGTGCACATGGCCAGGCTCTACTAGAAGGCTGAGCAACAACTGGTACGATACTCTGTCCTTTCTGTCTCTGTCTAGTCCTGTTCTAGCGTAAAGCCTGGGGCCGTCAGAAGACGTAAACATTATCGCTTCGATAATGTTCACGTTCGTCAATCTTGAGAAAGAGTAGGTATCTTTTACTTACCCATCACTTTCAAGACATTTCTTGTCAATAATTTTATATATCTGCTCTGTCTGCATCAATTGTATTAGAATACGCCGCCTCATGCTGCTTCGTCCAATTAGCTGTAGAATTGTACATAGTTTTACGTTACAAAAAAGGAGAGACCATGACAATACCAGATTTCTAGTCTTTCTCTTTAGTATCCACGTCTCGTCTATGCCTAATTCAGTCATATCTACATTTAGTCGCAGTATGGGTATCACTCCGTCACTAATCCAACTCTTACCCTCGTTTTCCAGGTGGAGAGCGGTCGGTACGACGTACGTGAAGACTTCACAGTAGTTCTTCAACCGTTCATGCGTCTCTTCAACGCTCCGCTGCCGCCGCGGCCGCCGCTGCCGCGCGTCATCCATCAGAGCTACATTACTCATGACTGCTTCCACTTCTCACAGAAGGGACATGCACTTGGTAAGATAGTATTCTTTCTCTCTATTCCCATTGCTTCTCCGTGGAGCATGGGGCCGTCAGATGACGACTCCATCGTTGTCGGACTTGAGGCAGTCCGGCAGTACCTGCCATGAGCAGCCCAGCAGTCGAGCTTTGGCTGACCGCTTCCAGATGTGTCACTAGGGTAATCCTGATCACTTCGAAAGTTACTCTTCTAAACGGTGCTTTTAGGTCAAAATCTCAATAATTAGGAAAATTTTGAAGCTGATAATGTTTTTTCCTTCAACCAGGAGGGTCATACTTATAGATGTTATAATAACTAATTTCCCTTTACAGCAGCCAATCTCCTCTGGAACAACCTTTTAGAACCAGTTGGCAACAAGTCTGAAAACATTCCTCCGATCCTTCTGAGAACATTCCGCTGCCCAACCCCGGAAGCGCCATACATCTTCACTGCGAACAATTCTAGAACATTCTTTGCTACGGGAAGACAGGAGTGATTATATCAGAGACTATAATTAGAGACTTTGTGATTGATAAAAGTATCGTTTATGATTATTAATTGGATCGTCGAAAATCGGTTCACCTGTTTAGGTGCTACGTTATTACATTTATTACAGACACACTGATACACCAATAGACACGTTAATTAAACTTACAACACCCTTCTCTTTATCGTCAGGGGTTAAAAATGTTGGATGACGGTCGTCTCGCTCGACATAATTACTTTAACTAGTGCCTACTATAATTTTGTAGCAAAATACAGTTATGTGTTCATTGTGATGCTAACATAAGGTGATTAGGAACTTACATTGTAATTTTTACTTAGGTAGGAAAAATTGAGTCGTAGTTACTACCTAGTTAATTAGACAGCTTTTTTTTAATACTTACTTGATTTTATAAATTAATTTCTAAGTAAGTAGGTAGCTACTTGTATATAATGATGAAACGGTATAATATAAGGTACACCTACTCACCAACCGCACCTCAGGCTGCTCTATCGTGTTGAATTTTAGGTAGGTTGACATAAAAAAAACATAATCTCACGCCTTTTTATTCCCCGAAGGATTAGGCAGAGGCGCTCCAGAGCCGGACCCACATTTAGCCGAGTTTATGCTTTATTACCAACGTGACCAGGGGCCAGCTTGTCGCCGCGGTTAGGTTAGGAAGGTTGACGTAAGGCTTGATGTAAGTATACCTACCTCTATATAAGTTTTTCTATAGATCGAATGTTACCTCCAGTGCCATTACTAACTATATGTTATGTTAGTGCTAGTTAGTAAATAAACAGTATTTAATTAAGAAATAAAAATAAGTCTAGAATTTAAAATTATAAGCACAGATAAATTACTATTTATACCAAGGATTTAGATAATTTTAGTTTAAAGTGGTGATAAATAAAAAAAAAAATATATTGTTACTAAGCAAATATTTTGTTCTTTTATTTTAATACTAGAGGCAGCCCCGCGGTATTTCCCGCGCAGATTTCTCATAAATACAAAAATCGAGTTTTTTCCCGTTCCCGTGGGAATTTCGGCAAATCCTTTCTTAGTGCTCACCTACACTCCCTAAAGAACCTACATGCAAAATTTCAGCTTTGTTCGCCCAGTAGTTTCGACTCTGCGTTGTCTGTCAGTCAGTCAGTCAGTCAGTCAGTCAGTATGTCAGTCAGTCAGTCAGTCAGTCAGTCAGTCAGTCAGTCAGTCAGTAACGGAAGAGTTTTAAATATATTTAAAACAAGCTAAATTGTGATTTTACTATGAAAGCCGCCCTATTCTTGGCCATTCGTCAATTTATACAAAGCTACAAAGTGTTGCTAAAAACGACCACTTTTGGCAACAATCAATAGCTTTCTTTGGTCTTTAACTTAAAAGATATACAACAGAGCCCTAAAAATACTAGGCTACATTATCTAGCGTTTAAAACTATCCGTATTCCGTATCTAAAACTGACTGACGTTAAATATATATATTGATAAGTATGTGATATCTCATTTATACCATCTATAGAACTACCGTAAACTGCTGCAACTTGGCCAATACGCTTCAAGTTTGCCTAATTTATTAAAACTGAAATTACTAGACAAGTGCTCTCTATTTTTTACTTTCAATAATAGTAAAAATAGCACCGTTTTATTGGCAACCCATTTCTTATTATTTGAAATGGCTTTTTCTGTCTGTTTTTTTTTTTATGAGCTATCAACAGTTACAAGCGGAGCGCATGGATGGAACACAGATAATAAATATATTTAAAAAAAACTTAAATTTCGTGCAAAGTTGCAGCAGTTTACTGTACTAAATATTAAAAAGAGAAAAGATTTAATTGTTTGTTTGAATTCATAGGCTCTGATAGTAGGTACTTACTTACCACTGAACCGATTAGAAAAATTATTTCACTGTTGGGAAGCTACACTATCCCACCCCGGGTGACAATAGGCTAGAGAATATTCTTAAAAATTCAGAACGCTGTACAAAGTTTCCCATGTAAATTACTTTTTAAGGGCCAGTTAAACAAAATTAAGAAACTTAAAAAAAAACTTCTAAACTAAGTAAAATAAATTTAAAAAATGTGGCACATTATGACACATAATCATACTTATTCTTTTTTGAGCACGGAAAAGTTTTAGTCCTAAGTAAATCCGCAGTTTGTTGTCAAAAGAGGCCACTCTTAGCAATACTTTGAGCTTTCTTTGATCTTCAACCTAAAAGCTATACAGAAGTTTCCTTAAAATACTAGCCTACATAATCTAGTGTCATACTGTGCGACATTTTTGATATTTGCCTTAGTTTAGAACGTTTAGAAGATATAAATTTTTTTCGCGAATGTGGCTAGCGAAGCTGTTAAACTGGCTCTGACTATTAAGTAAAGTATACTACGCTTGGGCCTGGATGTTATGGTTGACACTAGCGGATAGTGTGTAGAGAGCTATGTATATATGTTGGTCTTATCGTGCCTTCCACTTGAAGGATATCATCTTAAACAAGGAATTATTATTATACGTCAAACGATGAAATCAATTCTGCGCTCGCTACGGACTGCTTTTATTGATTACTTCGACGAAGACATTTGTCTTATTAATGTGACCGATGTACTAACGATATAGTCAACCACTTTGCAACTAACCAACAACATTGTTTTGCATGATATACTTTTACTAACTGACTACACCTTACTAGACTAGACAAAAAAACGAGTTCACTGATCAAATTTTAATGACTAAAGTATAAAGCTTAAAGTCTTGGGGATTTGGATTCAAATAGTCTTGAAGTTTAATATTGAGTATTGACTGCTCCATGGCTCAGTTGGCAGTGATGTGGACTGAGACTGAGACGTGGGTGCATCGGGTTCGATTCCCGGCGGGTGCGAACATTGTTGTGATGAAAATCAATGTTGGTTTCCCGGTCTGGGTGTAATTTTCGTCGCGTATGTGTTTCGAGCACCCAAGATACAGGTTCTTCCTATTAAGGGGCTCTGAGTGTGATGCTAAATTAGGGATATCGCTTTTGATTAGCAACAAAATTGTTTCACTATGAATCCCTAGCACGGAATACTACTTGGGCTTTGGCCCCTAATGTCACCTTTGCAGTTAAAATGCAGTGCAGGCAGACCAATAGAGACACAAGAAAACTGAGAATTGGTTTGTGTAATGCTCAACAGATTATTTACCTACTGAAATCGTTACTTGTCATGGATTTTGTTACATATTATTAAAATTTGATTTATAACCACATTTTATTATAGAACTAGAGGCTGCCCCGCGGTATTTCCCGCGCAGATTTCTCATAAACACAAAAATCCCGTTTTTTCCCGTTCCCGTGGGAATTTCGGGAAATCCTTTCTTAGTGCTCACCTACACTCCCTAAGGAACCTACATGCAAAATTTCAGCCCGCTACGCCCAGTAGTTTCGGCTCTGCGTTGTCTGTCAGTCAGTCAGTCAGTCAGTCAGTCAGTAACGGAAGAGTTTTATATATATTGATGATGAAATCAATTCTGCGCTCGCTACGGACTGCTTTTATTGATAACTTCGACGAATTAATTTTTTTTATTAATATGACCGGTGATAGTCACGAATAGAAAATTTACAACCACTTTGCAACCAACCAACAACATTGTTTTTCATGAGTAATACTTACTAACTGACTAAAAAGCGAGTTTTCTTCTATTGGTTAAAATAATACTAAACGTGATATTCTGTCAAATGATCCTAACTTGGGGCTTTGAAATATGCCTAGCCTAACTGAAGCAATTGAGTTGATCCCAACTTTGAATCGTAAAACGAGCCGATGGTAGAGCCCTGCGCAAATCGTCAGTTCTATATAAATCGCGCGTGACTCCGCCCGCGATCATAGACTTGCTTGGCGCGTCGCCTCACAGACGGGCACGGCTCCACTGTTCATTACCCGGCTACCGGCTACTCAGACAGACAGAAAAAACAGCAAAAACAATGGTGAGTTTTATTTTAAGACGCTTTTAGAAGCTATTAAACAGTTGTAGGTACTTTATATTATTAATTAAATTGCAATGCTCAACAAAAGCTGTCTTTTAGTCGCTTTTCAAAGTTTTTTGAGTGAAACGTACTTATACCCATGATTGTTATTTTAGAAATTATAAAATTTTCGAAAGAGCATTAATTAAAAAAATGTAGCTTTCAGTTGCAATGCTAATAAAATATTTTGTTATAATACTAGGTCTATCTACTCGTTCGTTAGTCTCGCTAAAACTCGAGAACCGATTTAGCTGATTTTGGTTTTGAAATGTTCGTACTAGTCCAGGGAAGGTTTAGAAGGTGAAAAAGTATGGAAAATGGAAGTTAGTTAAACAAGAATTATATTGTTCAATAAAAAATTGTAAGGCTTTATACGAAGTTCGCCGGGACAGCTAGTTAATAATATATTTTTATTATTAGTTTAGATCATTGCTTGAAACTTACCAAACAATAAACCAATATCCATTGAAGATAATAAACAAAGAAATGCGATGCAAATCAGTATCACTATTTAATTTGTGGATGCAATAATAAATTTGCATTTGTCGTGATCTGTCGATGGTGGGAAAGTTCTGTAGTTATTTGTACTTATTATTTGAACCCTGTCTCCATGCAAATCAGACACAACTATTTTGGTTAATTATTTATCTAGATAAATTTTAATAAGCAAATTTATCAAAATACTAGAGACTGCCCCGCGGTTTCACTCGCGCAGATTTCTCATAACCACAAAAATCCATTTTTTTCCCGTTCCCATGGGAATTTCGGGAAATCCTTTCTTAGTGCTCACCTACACTCCCTAAGAAACCTACATGCAAAATTTCAGCCCGCTACGCCCAGTAGTTTCGGCTCTGCGTTGTCTGTCGGTCAGTCAGTCAGTCAGTCAGTCAGTAACGGAAGAGTTTTATATATATTGATTAACTAAGTAAGATTTGCTGTGGTCCTCTTGAACTAGGATCTAGGATTCATTAGATTATTCATTTCATTGATTATATCATCATCATTTCAGCCGTAAGACGTCCACTGCTGGACATAGGCCTCCCTCAAGGCTCTCCATCTGTACCGATCGCAGGTGGCCTGCATCCAGCGTGGACCCGCAGCCTTGCGCAGATCATCCGTCCATCTGGTCGGTGGACGTCCTACGCTGCGCTTGCCGATCCGTGGTCTCCACTCGAGAACTTTTGGCCCCAGCGGCCATCTGTTCTGCGGGCTATATGACCTACCCATTGCCACTTCAACGAGCTTATCCGCTTGGCTATGTCGGTGACCCTGGTTTCTCTGCGTATGTCCTCATTTCTGATTCGATCCCGCAGAGAAATCCCGAGCATAGCCCGCTCCATGGCTCGTTGAGCTACTCGGAGCCTGTTCATAAGCCCTATAGTGAAGCACCACGTTTCAGAACCGTATGTCATCACTGGCAGCACACATTGGTTAAATACCTTCGTCTTCAGGCACTGAGGAATATTGGACGAGAAGACGTTGCGTAGTTTCCCGAACGCCGCCCATCCGAGCTGGATTCGGCGATTGACCTCCTTCTCGAAGTTGGACCTACCTAACTGGATGGTTTGTCCTAGGTATACGTACTCGTCGACAACTTCGAGAACCGAGTTCCCAACCATAACTGGGGTAGGCAGAACATGGACATTAGACATGACCTTCGTCTTGTCCATGTTCATTTTAAGGCCCACCTGTTGGGAGACTCGGTTGAGGCCTTCGAGCATCGTGCTGAGTTCCTCCATCGACCTTGCCATGACTACGATGTCGTCGGCAAACCGAAGGTGAGTGATGTATTCGCCGTTAATATTGATGCCCTGCCCTTTCCATTCTAGAAGTTTGAAGGCGTCTTCTAAAGTGGCGGTGAACAGTTTCGGAGATATAACATCTCCCTGTCTCACGCCTCTGTTCAAGGGAATAGCCTTCGAATTCTGTTCCTGTACTCGGACAGACATGGTGGCGTTGCTATACAAACACTTCAGCACTTCGATGTACCGATAGTCAATCTGGCATCGTTGGAGGGACTCTAGCACCGCCCATGTTTCGACCGAATCAAAGGCCTTCTCATAGTCCACAAACGCTAGACATAGCGGCAAGTTATACTCTTCGGTCTTCTGTATAACTTGCCGCAGCGTATGTATGTGGTCTATGGTACTAAAGCCTTTTCGGAAGCCGGCTTGTTCGGGAGGCTGGAAGATTATATACTTACTTATTTATTGATGATATTTAGGTTTAACTTTTTACTGAGCCACAAAAAAAATACTTAAAAATGATTACGAGTTCCTAGGTCTGGGAGCATGTTAAAAACAACTCGGACGTTTATCCTTAGCTTACCTACGGCAATACATGGAGCTAAGATTAAAAAACTTAAATAAGTATCTTTTGCCTAAATATCTATCTTGCCTAAATATCTATCTTGCCTAAATTGGCTACTTTTATAAACTTGGATTCTTGAACCTTGAACTCTGCACTAAAAATACTAAGCAAGATTATGTAGTTCAGGATCACATTATTGGTATAATATGCCTTGGTATAGATTTTTTATTTGCGATTGGCGCTCCTTGTGTCATAGGTTTTCTTAACGTCCTCGTTTTGACTACACAAGACTACACTATTGTCTTATGTATTAGGCTTCACAAAAATTAGCAAAAAATATTTTATATCTCATTTAATCGTAATGAGAATATGTACTTTTCAGATAGTCTAGCCTTCCTCTGAAGTAGGGAATAATAAATTATTTTTCTTCGCAAGTATTTCTAAACATTAATTTAAGAGTTACCTTTTACTAGAAATTTAACCGGTGAAATGAATTGAGTTGAGAGATCTGTAATTGGTTTAACGGGACTGAAATCAGCTTAACTTGAAGTGCTTTCAAATTATACTTTTACAAAAAGGAAGTAGAAAAGATGTTTAACATTTATTTTCTTTTATTTCGTTTTTTTTGTCAATATCAGTTTGAAATAATTTTAAAATAACTTATGCAAGTTACTTACTTTAGTAATTTATTATTTCGTACTTGCTGTAGCCAGCACATCGAGCAACCAATTATAATCGTAAAATCGTTTTTAATCAAATAATAAAATGTATAATTATTTTGTAACTTTGCTTTAGTAAAATACAAATAAATTCTAAAAAAAAACCATTTATTCATGTTATTCATTATATCATATCAAACCTAAACCAATTAATTGTTAATATTCAAGTTACTCTATTCATAAAAAATGCCTTAAAGGGGCAATACACTTCATAAAAATGTAACTGCAAGCTATAAATCTGTAATTCGAGAATTGTTCTTATTTGAAAAGCATTAGAGTTCAAATTTCCTTTTCTATTGTTTGTTTTTTTAATGTATGTAACTATAGAAAAACTTGAGTGAGTCACTTATCTAAAACCTCGAAACTTCAACAATGTGCTTTTTTTGCTGTCGGTTCTTGATCGGCATCAATCATCTTAATGGAGGATTAAGTAGGTAAATTAATATTATATTAAACTATTCAAAATCTTATAATAATAAAGATTAACAAGTATTTTTCAATAATGTAGCATAAAGAGAAATTTAGTCGAAAATATTTTGAAATAACCCCATACCTATCTAATTCGGTTAATTCAATATTTTTGTGTGGATTATATGAATCATGTTAAAGCGCTCTAGTCGCTCGCTGAAATAGCGCTGTTGAAAATTCTACTGGACTATTGGTAGCTACTTATTTTGAAATTTCCGATATTATGCCTTAATCACAGAGAATATAATACTTAACTTAATCAAGTTTCTGTAGTCTATCTCTATTTGCTAAGTCTAGTTTAGTAAGTACGATGCGTTTTTAAAACAATTATTTAATGCCATGACTTACCCTACATAATTAAAGTTATAATCTGATATCTTCCTTAGTGAAATAAGTCAATAAAACGATGTTAATAATTAAATTAACTTTATTGAATACATATTGTGGAAGAACAATGTCCATTCATGCGCCCGCGCACACATTGCAATAATAAATTAGTAGTAGAATTATACCCACATATAAAATTGATGAACAACACTATAATGAAACCCGATCTTAGTCAGTTACCCTTTCACACTAATTTTTGTTATCAATACATAGTATAAAACAAAGTCGCTTCCCGCGTCTGTCCATACTGTCCATGCTTAAATCTTTAAAACTATGCAACGGAATTTTATACGGTTTTTTATTTTTTTAATAGATAGAGTCATGCAAAAGGAATGTTTATAAGTACATACATACAAATTATCACGCGGGGTTAGGCAGAGGTACCCGCTCAAGAGCCGGACCCACGTTTAGCCGAGTTTTTATGCTTTTATTACCAACGTGACAAGGGGCCAGCTTGTCGCCGCGGTTATAACGACCACTATTGCGGCCGGGACCAACGGCTTAACGTGCCTTCCGAAGCACGGAATCATCTTACTTTTCGGACAATCAGGTGATTCAAGCCTGCAATGTCCGATCCAACCGAAAACAACCACAACGTGATTTTTGTGAGAAATCAATATGTTTATAAGTATAAAATATAAATAGGTTATTCTTACGAAGTTTGCCGGGTCGACTAGTACTTTATAATTTGCTGCCCATAAAAATCTTCCTCTACCCAAACTGCTGGTAAATAAATTAACTACTGCCATTGAAATAAATGTATTTTCTTTCTTTCTTTCTTCTTTCTTATATCTAAGAGCGATTCCAGGCAACTCATTGTTAGGATAAAATAAACTTATAACTACAGGTAGGTTACATTTTAAACCAATAACCCTAATTACAAATAAGAACACAGATTGCAGACTAAATTAGTATCATGCAATGGCTAAGAGCATTTATAGCTTTAACAAAGCTACAACATTCAGGAGCTTTCAGGCTGAGTCAGTGAAGGAACGGCCGATGACGTCAGAGTATTGCAATCCTATCCTGAATCTTTATTAACACGCTACTTTAGGTATAAAACTTATACTCAGTCTAAGTATTAGGTATTCTGTGACTCAGCAAAATTTTTGAGAATAATTATGTCCTAAGCATAATTATGAGTATGAGCTTGAGTTATGTTATTCAGGCAGGTATTTAAGTAGAATTCTAATGTTTTTTTTTTCGAATCGTTCCAGTGGTTTCGAAGCCTATTCTATTAGAAGAACATCAGAGTCGAGTCAAATTAATAAGTAATGCATGTGAACCAATAAATAATTTTAAATATTGAAAAAATAATTTTGAATTTTTAAGAAACAATGAAATCTTTCCTTTTTAAAAAACTCAGCTTCCAACTGCACAGGCACGAAATGCTTGATTCAAGTTCAACGTCGCTGATTCGTTTCAGTCTAGCTCGAAAAAAAAAACATTGACTTGCCCAGACATAACACAAAAGTAGCTGGCTATCATGCCTTTTTATTTTGTTTAAAAAAAAAGTTAGCCAAATTGCCGCCGTCGGGCGTTGCCGGTCGTCGACCGCGCGTGCCGCGTCCATTACATCAATTATATTTACTTGTAAAAGCCATTGCATTTGACTTGTGTTCCGTTTTGATATTTAGATAAGTTCCTATCCCTCATTTAGCCTTATGTTATTTTTGTGTTTAAAATTTTGCTCGTACTCGCTTGAATTTTTTACTTAGACAAGCAGTTATCGATAGCGGATTTTCCTGGCTCGAGCCGTCGAAGCCGAAGTCAGAACTCGAGCGGAAAGATTTAAAGCTACATTTTGACACTTTGGAGTGACACTCCGTACTCCGACTAGACATTTATGTTAGCTTTAAGTAACTACTAAGTAGTCGTGGCCACTAACCGCAGCCGCTATTGGCTGGTAGAGCTCTGGGTTTAGCTTGTGGATATACTTAGAGCAACGTTTTTTGTTCTTTGTGATCTGTGATAGAGATAATTCATTAAAATCAGATAAATCTCGTATAACCACAATAAGATAATGATAAGTAAGTATATACATAACGTCAATTAAAGCATACTTAGCTTTTGTTTTCGTTAAACGCAAGTCAAAAATCTAAATTCGAAAACCACTGCTGATTTACCAACAAAAAAGCAGCAGTGGTTTTCTAAAACGATAACAATACGATAGCAACCTGATAACAATACGATCACAATTGGCTAGGTAATTGCTTCCCTGATCCAATACCTACGTAACTTCGAAGGATTGCCAGTAGCCGGCACTCCTGTCCTATTGTTTCAGATCAACTAGCATGACTTATCATACCGTTATGGTCTACTAAGATTTAGAGTACTTAGTTGCTTTCAGGAAGTAAGTATAGGTACAGTGGCGGACACGGTCGGCGTAACACTTCCGGTTTTTCTGTATTGCAAAATAGGTCTTGTTCTTTGGTAATACAGTCTAGGGCTCTTGAAACCATAGACAAATCTGTTACGGCCTCCTAGTCCGCCACTGTACTTATATCACAGAATCCTTTTTAAGTAAACTTAGTATACTAAACTAAAGTACCTATAATGACAACAATTTAGGGTATTACACGTAACATGATTTAAGTAATGAACACCGCCGGCCGTCATAGAAAGTTTTACCACAGATTTGTTGTGACATGCACACTTTACACTGAAAGAACGAAAGAAATTTTTATTTGCGACAACTAAAACACACACCAATAAGTTAGTGCACAAAAACTGCACTGCACGTCCACTGCATTTAGTAGTGGCCTGTAGTAAAAAGTTTGTCCCTCTCGGTATGGCGCGAAATTTAAAAAAAAATCACGTTTTTTATTTATTCTGGCGAAAGTATTCATTTTTAATAAAGTTATAATAAATTCGCGTATGTAAAAAATTCCACATTGTAATACAACGTTTTTGGAAAACAGACCTACAGATTTTGTGTCTAAGGGGTAAAAGGCCAAAAATCAAGTTCCTTGAATATATATCACAATGTGGGAGATTGGTTTTTACGTACGCGAATTCCTTTAAACTGTATTAGAGATGAATACTTTCGCCAAAATAATTAAAAAACGTGAAATATTTGAATTTCGCGCCATACCGAGAGTTACCACCTTAACTATTACCTAACAGCTTAAATTCATTTGAAACGGACTTAAATCTTCATAAAATATCCGTATGGCTAAACTCAGCTATCTACCCACCTTGAAAGCTTACATAGGTACCTAAATTTTAAACTGGACAGCCAAATAGTCTCATTTAAACTAAAATTCAGCAGTGGGTGGACTGTTTGTCCTCATGTAATTGTTTAACTTCTGTTTTGTACAATTAACTGCTCACTCAAGTGATCGAGTGAGTGAACAATCGATCCGGGTTTATTACCAACTACGAGTTATTTAGTAGGACAATAAAATGGAATCAATTTTATGTTGTTTAAAGTAGTAAGTAGGTAGGTTACCATTTAATCCTAACTTAGATCACATTAGATTTTATTTAACACTTCAACGTTAAAAAAATATATCACCACGGGTGAATACCACGTATACTACACTATCCTTGTTATTCATAAAAAGTTAAAGAGCATTTTATTTATTTGACGTATATCGATTTACCCTGTTATTCATAAAAAGTTAAAGAGCATTTTAGTTATTTGACGTATGTCACTTTAGACTGGATGTCACGTATTTTCTCTACAACAAACCAGAGAAGTAGACCTTCAGCAAAGCTACTTAAAATGTACTGTATCTTTATGAATAACACGGTTAGACTGGATGTCACGTGTTTACCATTCAATAAACCAGAAAAGTAAACCTCTAGTAAAGCTTCTTAAACCCTATTGTATCTTTATGAATAATACGGTATGTATTTAGTAACTTACACAAAATACACGTGAGTATATTCATTTCTATTGATAGTGTGTATTTTATTAAGAAACTTACATTCTTCTTAGAAAATCATTTATCAAACTAAGTATACCTTTCTTCAAAGTTTAAGACTGGGAGCTACCCGCGTGATTGATGGCCTAGTCATTATTGTTTATTTTAGTGCAGTAGAGCGATGGTGCCAGGCCGTGTCTGAAACGAAGCCTTTTTTATCGACCCTCATAAATAGCCATTCGGGAGCTTCTAACTACAATGTCACGTTTAGTAAAATACAATTTGAAAAGGACGAAAAAACGTAATGAAAAACCAGTGAATCACGTTTTGTAGATCACGTTAGTCCTAATTGTCCGAACACTTTATTATACATAACTCCGTCCTGAAAAGCTTATTTAAAACTATTAAAATATTTTGGAAATTTTCATTCTTCATCCATCAAAATTAACCGTCAAAGGCTATTTATTATGTTGTATTTACTTCCGCGAAGGACTTTAAAAATTCTTCTAACGAGTAGAGAAAAAGCTTTGTATTTTCTTTTAGAATTTTATGAATCTCTCAGAGCCTATAGCCCATAGCACCTCATATAAAAATATCACTCAAACCAGAAAATCTGGACACCACGTTGACCCGTCATTCTCACCTACTGTGCTTACGAAAGTCTTGTAGGCGAGTTAACTATACATTAACATCTAAAGAAATCGTTACACAAAATCGACCAGACCAGACCACCTAAACCTAAAACCATGGTTAATTCGTCACAGAGTCTCGTTTGCGCCCTAATTCAATATTCCTTCCTAATTTTCAGAGGGAATGCATCTCAGTCCACATCGGGCAGGCGGGCGTACAAATCGGCAACGCATGCTGGGAGCTCTACTGCCTAGAACACGGCATCCAGCCCGATGGCCAGATGCCTTCAGACAAGACCCTGGGCGGCGGAGATGACTCCTTCAACACCTTCTTCAGCGAAACTGGAGCTGGGAAACACGTGCCTAGAGCTGTGTTCGTAGACCTTGAGCCTACTGTAGTTGGTGAGTTTTTTTTTTTTGTTGGAGATCTTTCTAAATCCATCATCGGTATCGTCGGAGTGCCACCAGTGCCCAGGCACGGGGAGTAGACTCGTTTCTGGGCGCAATAATGGCCAGACTAGGCAGGTAGGACTTTTTTCTTAGTGCTCCCAATAAGTTCTCGCTACTCTTTCTACCCTAGTGCTTGATTCCATAATACACGTACCATTCCAGTTTCATCAATAACTTCTATTAAATTAGACAAAAAATCGTGCAATTTTTTTTTGCAAATACGATTACGTACGAGCGTAAGTAGGGTAAGCAGTACAATGATTGGCCCCTTAAGAAAAGTTTTGACTTTGAACATTTCTATGTGCCAAATAAGGTTCAAAATTGAAAAACTGTTAATGTAGGATGGTAGCTCATTTATCTGAGAATAAGATTAAACCACAGGAATCGTTATTTGCTAGCTTATAAACAACTTTATCATTAAAAATATAAAAATGTAGCGGAAAGTACAGTCATTGGCAGGGTATGTACAAAAATTGGCATACCCTAGTACAATGATTGGCATGACAATCATTGTACTTTTTGGGCATTGGCATGGCCAATCTTTATACTTTCCTAGGCCAATGACTATACTGATCCGTTAAATTATTCAATAATGATGCCCAGACAATTTTTTTTTGAGCTCAAAAACTGAAAGGTACCTTCAATACCTAAAATCGCACTATTATCTCTCGGAAATAAAAATACTAAATAAACAAGACAAAATAAAAAGAACATAATCAAATTGGTGTATTATTTAACTACAAATTTAGTACAATGATTGGCATAGGGAAAAGTATAATGATTGGCATGGCCAATCACACAAAAGTACAATGATTGGCCCTGCCAAAATCTAGTTCCTCTGATTTTATTAAATAAAAAGATTTAGCATTTTAAACGCAATTGTTGATAAGATTTGATTTAATATTTAATGATAAATAATATTAAAAAGCAAAAAATACAATGATTGGCATAGATGCCAATCAACTGATACTTCATACTTACCACAGGTACTAATGTTGGCCTACCTATTTTTGAGGTTAATCTTTAGTGTTTTTCACGAATTACCGTAAATAAATCTGAATTGAAGTGTAATAAACATATATGGAAACATATATTGCAATTTAAACAAGAAGAAAACGAGTAAAACCATTCTAAAAGTTACGTACTTCTTACGATTTTCATAAGAAAACACACCTTCTGTTGTAGTCCAACACAAAGTATTTTTTTAATCAATTGCTAGCTGTTGCATTTAAAAACTATTAATTTCGTTTTAGAGTGTTTTAAATAAAGAAAAATATAAATATTTTTTCATTTCTGGTATATAAATACAACTCTTAATAAATAGACTTTTCATTGAAGGGGCCAATCATTGGAGGGGGGCCAACATTAGTACTGCTTACCCTATATGTAATATAAATAGGCATTTCTCTAGGGTACCCAGACTGCCTAAAAAACAAGGGGCGCAGTTATAGAAGTTCGCATAAGGCGCAGTTATAGAAGCTTGCACAGGGCGCAGATAAGGCTATTTACGGCACTGGTCTCCCGACAGATTGCGACTAGAAAAAAACATTATAAAAAAAATATACATTAGAAAAAAACAAAGCAGTTTCGCTGTCTGTAATGGACACGCTAGGATGGCAAGTTCTTTTACTGCTTGACATCATTTATGGTCTTTATCATACGCTCTATTTTCTTAGACCAGCTTGTTACCTCTTGCTTTGGTCTTCTTCTCAAAGTTCATGATTTTATTTTAGAGATGCTGCTTATTATTAGCCGAGTTAGCCTTTTAAGAACTTTTTTTATTTGACTTTCAAAATGCATAAAATAAATAACTAAAACAGTAAAAATAAAGATAGTTAGATACCTAGATAACTTTGCAATAAAACAAACTCATCAAATCTAGCTAAAGGTAAACCACTGACTAAGCCTAGGAATTATGAGCCATAATTTAAGCTTCACTGCTTCTCCTTTCAGGCATTCTAGACTAGAGCTCGAATAAACCTACAATAGTTCATTGAACCGTAGAATATAAATATAGTGTAATAGGTTTTGTTTTAGATTTATTTCGGAGACTTATCGCGGGTTCTGATCTTGAAAAATGTAGGCGGACTTAGTAGACCGAAAAATGGTCGCCATTAATTGCTTTAATTTGTTTCTTACGTTTAAATTAATGGTTGACGAATTGCTATGGGAATTTTAGGTTTTACTCCTTTTTTTCATTTAAATTTCTTCTTTTATTTCCACTAATATTGGTTACCTATGATCACTACATAATCTGCATCAGTTAATAATAACACATCACACTCGGAGCCCTTAATTAGGCAGAATCTGTATCTATGGTACCCGAAACACACACAGAGACGAACATTACACCCAGAACGAAACATCGATATTCATCATATCGCCCCGCCCGGGAATCGATTCCAGGTGCACACGCTTACTTAGTCCACATCCCTGCCAACTGAGCCAAGAAGCAGTCAAGCAGTTTGATAGTTAACCATATTATATAGGTACCTAAAAGAACCCATGTTCAGTTGTCATGATGTTGACATCGGCCTGTAACATCGGAGGTTCGATTCCCGGCGCAGCAGCGCAGTCAACATTGTTATCGATCTATAGGAGTTAGTTTTTTGGGTCTGGTAACCTTGTTTTTTTCTAGCAACATTCTCTTATATAAAGATAAAAAACGCTTTATTGCCATAAATATACAAATAGGATTACAAAATGAAACAGTCAGTAAATTTTTGACTACAAGAACACTGAGATCAATGGGTGGCCTTATCGCTTAAAGCGATTTCTTCCAGGGCAGGGCAGGGCCTTCGATACAGGGCTTTGAGTAGGTATTCCTTCATTCCCAATGGACTATTGATCTGTACGTTTTAAACTGAATCTTAAAATACTCTCTGCCCCGTTATTCGGTGGGCAGCCGGCCGGCACGCGCCTCGCTTCAATAAGCGCCTTATTTGTATATTTGCATGTCTAACTACAATTTAGCACGGATATAGCTTATTCTTACACTTTCTTTCATTGTAAAAGTTTTTCTTACTAGGTTGAAATTAATACTTACTAGTCAACACGGCGAACTTCGTAGCGCCTAACCTATTAGTATTTTGTGCATGTGTTATATTTATAAACCTTCCTTTTAAATCACTCTATCTATTTAAAAAGAAACGCATTAAAATCCGTTTCGAAGTTTTAAGATTTTGGTTTATCTATACCAATATTATAAAGAGGAAAGATTTGTTTGTTTGTAACGAATAGGCTCCGGAAATACTGAACCGATTTGAAAAATTCTTTCACTGATAGGAAGCTACATTAACCCCGAGTGTCATAGGCTATATTAGATTTTCAAAAAAATTAGAGATCCTTACCTAAACTCAAATAATGTAACCCAAGGTGCAATATTTTTTTTACTTATTTTGACAGGTGGTTTGTTGCTGTTGTTTGTTTTTAGTTCGGCCATTCTGGGCAGTCAAAAGAACATAGTCTATAAAGCCAAGTCTTTTGTAGTATCTTATATTCTATGGCGTAACGAAGTAAGCCGGGAAAGCTCGTACTATTATAAAAAACATAACACATAACATAATAACACATTACACTCAGAGCCCCTAACTAGGTAGAACCTGTATCTAGGGTGCCCAAAATATATACAGAGACGAACATTACACCCAGACCGGAAACAAACATCGATTTTAATCATATCAATATTCGCCCCGCCCGGGAATCGAACCCGGGTGCACACGCTTGCTCAGTCCACATCACTGCCAACTGAGCCACGGAGCAGTCAGACTCAATATCAGATTATCCAGGATATTGATATTGATAGATGATATTGATGCTTATAACGCAGCACACTGAGAGCCCCTAAGTAGGAAGAAACCATATATTGGGCTAACATTCTCAGTCAGTGTTGAATGAATGAATGAATATACACTTTATTGTACTCAAATCTAATAATATGTTAACAATCAGCATAAAGTAAGGTGACAATAGGCGACCTTATCGCTTAAAGCGATTTCTTCCAGGCAACCTGTTTTTAAAAGTTGAAACTATAGACAAAATAAATACAGAGGTATGGCAGGAAGTGCAATAATATTAACAATATGACATAAGTTTGTAAAATAAAATACACAAAATTAAATACCTACAACATACTATAAAATAATATACCACAGTGTTGGGAGGCTACTAGGTAGAGTATGATACTCGGACAAGTAGTTAAATGTATCCAAATGTAATTCAAAATGGTCTCCGCTCTAATTGATTTTAGATAATCGAGTTCCGACTTCGAGAGAGTTAAGTCATACGCTCGACGGAGTATAAGACGGCTCGAGCCAGGTTGATACTCACGCCTGCAATATCGGCCGAGGAATAGGACTGAGGTATCCCCTGCCTGTCGTAAGAGGCGACTAAGAGGGGACCCCGTGGTCGTTGGGTGCACGAGTCGGGGGCCTCGTGTAGTCAAGGACGGTGGAACGCGGTGTCCCGATTCCGTCGTCGAGCGTAGGAAGAGCCATCCGCGCTCAGGGGGACTATAACCACCTGCCCCCCCAAGATGAGGCTAATCAGCCAATGCTGGAGGGGGTCGCGGAGTTGAACATAACGATCAAAAGATCACCCGTGACCCCCTTGCCAACAGCCGAGATGGACACCGGTGGGGTTTTACTGGGTGCTAATGCTAACCCCACATAATCATCGACCCCGGGGGGAGTCGCAGGGTACTCGTTAGGAGTTTCCCCGCCTACAAAAAAAAAGAAGAATAAACTGTACTCGAGAATCATTGTCCGAGTTGCAACTCGAGGGAGTAGCCTCCAAAACACTGACTTTGAATTTCGTTCACGTACAAATCTGGAAACAAGCGCTTGTTGGCGCTGGTTCGAAAAATGTGTAGCCTGCGCTAAAATTCGCGCTGGAACAAGCGTCTATATCCGCGCAGGTATTTTCTATACATTTTTCGAACCAGCGCCAACAAGCGCTTGTTGTCAGATTTGTACTTGAATACTTACACCTTTCTTGCCACTGAATTTAAATGAAGTCTTTGTTAGTTAGTTGATCACTATGTAACGTGATACTCCAAGCCTGTGCGCTCATGGAATGCGCATTTTAATTGGTTTGTTAGCTCTAACTACTCACTTCTGATTTACTACAGCTGACGATCTGCGGTAATCAAATATGAATAAATTTATTGCTGAGGAGATACTCTTCAGTAACCCCAAATTAAATTTGTCTGTATCTTTATAATTAACTAACATACATAACATAATCTCACGCCTTTTATTCCCCGAAGGGTTAGGCAGAGGCAACAGCTCAAGAGCCGGACCTACATTTAGCCGAGTTTATCTTTATAATTACTTACTAACATTAGTAAGTAGGTGTATAGAGAAAAGAATTTGATTGTTTGAATAGAATATGCTCCGAAATTACTGGACTGTTCTGAAAAATTCTTTAACCATTAGAATCCTATATATTATCCCTAATAAACAATGTTCCCAAAATCACATTCAGAATAACACAATATAGACGAAGTGTACTTAATTAAAAATATTGTGTAGTGTGTAAGTAAACCTATAAGCGATACGATACCAAGTTCGAATACTTACTTATTTTGCTCATGGAATCGTAGCTAGCGAAAAAAGCGACTAAATACGGCAAAGTTTCTTAATAATCTTTTTTGTCATCAATCTTTCTTCTTATTATTTTTGTACAATATAAAGAGATCATTCCTTTACCAGATGAAGTCCGCACTGGCACATACCGCCAGCTGTTCCACCCTGAGCAGCTGATAACTGGAAAAGAAGACGCGGCCAACAACTACGCCCGGGGTCACTACACCATCGGCAAGGAAATTGTGGACGTCGTTCTTGACCGACTCAGGAAGCTGGCTGATCAATGCACTGGACTACAGGTTGATTAGATAAGAGGAATAGTTTGTTAACTTTAGGTGCTACAAACGGCGGGCAAAAATTTTATGATCCTGTACACGAATCCTGTAAGTGAGTCTTAAAAACTAACGCTGAGTTCTAAAACTTATATGAAGTACTTTACTTAATATTTATTGTTTTACTGACTCCTTGGTGGCTTCTTTAAAATGCTTCAAATGTTTCATCATTAACAATATCTCAGCCGAATGATGTCCACTGCTGGTCATTGGCCTCCAGCTCCTAATCGTCTCTCATCCAGTGTACTCCGCAAACTTCATCAGGTCATTTGTCCATCCTTTTGGAGTTTCTGCCTATTCTGGTGCGCGGTCGCCAGTGGATAACTTTTCGGCCCCAGCGACCATCTGTTCCTCGAGCTATGTGCCCTGCACATTGTAGGTTTCGCAATCTTTGCGCATGTAAGTGACTTTAGTTCTTCTGCGGATCCCTTCATTTGTAATTCGATCACGCAGAGAAACTCCGAAAATAGCCCTACTTTGTGAGACTTTATAGTAAGGACACCTATCACTCATACACAGAGAAAGCTAGATATCTTTGCTATCTGGTAAAACTATGAAAATGTCGTACCTATATTAAGTATGATGCAGCAACTCAATATAAATAATCATTAACTTCCTTATCAGGGTTTCCTGGTGTTCCACTCGTTCGGCGGCGGCACCGGGTCAGGGTTCACGTCGCTGCTGATGGAACGACTCTCAGTAGACTACGGCAAGAAGAGTAAACTCGAGTTCTCCATCTACCCTGCTCCTCAGGTGAGGATTTTTATACCCTTTGTACCTACTGGTTTTAATAGAGCTTTGCCCTTGTCGTTGGTGCCTCTTTCAATCATCCCGTTTCCCAGCCAGCTGCTTGACCTCTTGATACGACACGACACCTATCCTTTATTTTAGTTGGTAAAATTATATAGTTCCGTGTTGGACGACCCCTCTCTTTACCCCTCAATTTATCTTTTAGAATGTTTGTGATAAAGGTCTCGTGTTATATATATATAACAGATGCCCAATCATCTTGCTCTGTACGGTCTCAAAGGTCTTCTAAATAATTCTTTCCTCCCCCTTAAAGTGGCCACTTTAAGTAACAAACCGTATATTTCTAAGATCTTTATCCTAAAAGCTACACAACAATGCCGTAAAAGTTCTAAGCTAAATTATTCAATGCATCATTGCCGCATATTTTTGATTTCAGCCATGATACAGAAGATATTATTCGAGATTCTGTTGTGCAAGATCGCGAATGGCGCACTCTTAAAAGTGACATATTTATTTAAATCTCTAACTACCCTCAGGTATCAACAGCAGTAGTGGAGCCCTACAACTCGATCCTGACGACCCACACTACCCTGGAGCACTCCGACTGCGCCTTCATGGTCGACAACGAGGCTATCTACGACATCTGCCGACGAAACTTGGACATTGAGCGACCCACTTATACCAACTTGAACAGGCTGATTGGACAGGTTTTCAAAGATTCTTACTCATTTATTCTAAGTATGTATATATGGTAGTATTTAGGTATCCTTAAAAGATATCACTTATCGAAGGTCTAGTAAAATTAAATATAGGTATTAAAACAATTATTATCAAAAAACATACCCTATTACTACTGCATGAGGCGAGGTAGTTTATTGTATATGGCCGACCAAGCCACACACGCACGACCGACCATCAGTAAAGTTTTTTTTACGGTTGATAATGGAACAATATATAGTGTTCTACATTGCACATTGCAGCGCACTTAAACTACACAATAACGGCAAAAATCTATTGAAAAAAGTCAATCCGGTCGTGTGCGTTTGACCTTAGCTAAAGTTACATTTGCAGCTTCCTTTATCTTACTTTATTATTTATATTTTTTGGGTACCTAAGTACCTAGGTAACGATTGACTACCCTCAAACGCATTTAAATTATGCACAGTTTATGTGCGCACGACGCGATGAGGTTTAAGAATAGCACCACGTACCTACTTCCTATGCAAAAAACATCAATGTACATACATACATACATAACGTCACGCCTATATTCCATCGGGGTAGGCAAGGCAGTGACAATTGATTTCCACTTGCTACTATCCTGAATCCTGACACACTTCTTTCGCTTCTTCTACAGCCTTTTCATACACGCACGTCGGTTTCGAACTCTGCATATCAATGTCTAAATCCTAAAATACCTATCCTATATATTTTCAGATAGTATCATCAATAACAGCATCCCTGCGTTTCGACGGCGCACTAAACGTCGACCTGACAGAGTTCCAAACGAACTTGGTGCCGTACCCTCGCATCCACTTCCCGCTCGCCACCTACGCTCCCGTCATCTCCGCTGAGAAAGCCTACCACGAACAGCTGACCGTCGCTGATATCACCAATGCCTGCTTTGAACCAGCCAACCAGGTAATTTGGTCTACGACGCAATGTGTTAAGAACCAGAGAACAGATCAGAATTGACTGGTTGCCTGATTGTGAACTGAAGGTCTCGTGATTCTGTCTTGCATTGTTTGATTTCGTATCACAGTTTTCTATGAAATGTTGTCTTTGGCGAACGAACGAATTTCCGAAAAATTCCTAAAACAACGGTGACAACCTACAACATTGTGTTTACCTATAGGTGACTACAAAGTATCACTAAGAATAAGTAAAACAGTTTCACAAGTCACATAGCTGATAAGTTATTAACAATTTAGTCATATATGGTAATTAACTTATCATTTTTAATTATTATTTCATGTCTAATGACTTTTTTATTTTATTTTAGATGGTGAAATGCGATCCGCGTCACGGAAAATACATGGCTTGCTGTATGTTGTACAGGTAATATTGTGTGGCGTACCTAGTGAGAAAACACTAACATAAATAATTTAATTTTTAAACTATGAAATATATTATTGTATACTAGTCGACCCGGCGAACTTCGTACCGCCAAACTTTTAAGGGGCTAAAATTGGGAAAACGGCGAGAGGAGTGTTCGTATATACGACTTTAATAACACTTAAAAATAATACAGAAAGCTATTTTTTTTTTCGTAGCTTCTCAAAAGACTGAACTACAATTATAATAGGTTTTCAAATAAAAAAACTAAAGGGTTTTCTTATAAAAAAATCGTAAAGTTCATCAAAAACTGCAAAAACAGCTTTTGCTGTTAACGATTGTTTACTAGTTTAAAAGTAAGTTGAAGCAAAACAAAAATTGTATCATAAACTAGAAAGTCTGTTCAACTTTTATATTGTAATTACAAAAATATACATGTCCATTTTCATCTAGTTTTAATTGCTAAAACTTTACTAAAATTTCGGCGGAAATTCTCCATACTAAATTGTATGGAGGGATACAACGGCCGAGCGGCCGATTCGATAAGCAGAAACGGGCGCCAGTACGCCTCCGGTCTTGAGGCGGAGCGTACGTCAGTCGTGCTTTGGCGCGCTATTACAAGACTATTTATTATTGTTTGCGCAAGGTTTGCGCAGTGAATGAGAATTCTTTTTTAGTTTGGAAAAAGTAAGTACATTTTATTATTATTATATTAATAAATTTGAGCAATAGTAGACGTAAGTTTCTGTGATTTTTTAATATCAAATAAGTATCCCTACAAATTTATATTCTGAGGGGAAAAAGAAAGCACTTATTTTCGCTCATTTTAAAAACGATATCTACATAGTACAGCTCTTAAAAATATATTTTTGTATTGGGTTGTTTTCTATATCTTTCTTTTTTAAATGCAAAGCAATAAACTTTTCATTATTTTTATTTTTTTTACGATTTGATATGTAGGGGTCATTGACCTTAGTAGGATTACCCACACGTCACAGTGTGTATGTACCTATCAGGAAAAATAAAAACGTAGTGCTTCTATTACTCTATCGTACACCTATATAGTAATTAGTTTTTTCGCTACCTACTTTACACAATGAAACTACAATAGGTATGGACGTAGGTAGGCAATGTTTGGTTGCATAAGGGTTTCGTATGAAAAACAACTTTTAGGGGATATCTCTCAAACAAGAACAAATTTAGGTGTAAGGTACTATAAACTATAGTAATAATAACTTATTATGCAATATGCAAGCCCGACCTGACATACGCGATCCTTTATCGTTGCTCGAAATTCAACACCTCGAAAAAGGTTTTTGCACATATTTATAAAAATAATATATTGAACTTTAATTTATTTGAAAATGATGAACCTAAAAATTAATAAAAAGTTACTTTCTTTAAAAAAATTAGAGGTGGATTTAACAGAGTTCTAAATATCAATGTTATTTATTTTATTATAAAATTATATAAATAACTGCTTGCCAGTTGTGTTAAAAAAACAACCCAGTAAGATTAAAGTTTAGCTCGGAAAGTAACTTTTTATTCTATTTATAAAAAATGCAAGAATAGGTAAAAGGAAATGAACGTCTTTCTATGCTGCAAAAAAAGTTAAATATCCAAGAATGTTCTATGTACTGTTGGTTTGTCTAATAAATAAAATAAATAAGACGCCACCGCTACAAAGGTAATTTTTATTAAAATAACCAACTTAAAATATTAATTTACACGATTATTATTATCTATACCTACTGAAGATTCTTATGTATGGATTATGTTACTTTCTTGGCCAGGAATGGGCAAATTAAATAACAACAACGTTAAATCTTAGACAGGAAAATACATAAAACAGTTTATATGGGAAAATTACATTTTTATTTTTCTTTCAACCCCTCCATTTTTTCTATCTTTTCTCACCTTTTGAACCTTATGTGAACTACGACAAACATTTTGAAACTCAAATCATCTAAACGTTCTAAGTCGTTCTCAAGTTTAAGCGAAATAAACAAACCACGATTGATTTTTAAATATAAACTAGTCGACTCGGCGAACTTCGTACCGCCTAACCTATTACAATGTTATGCGTGTATTATACATTATAAACTTTCCTCTTGGACAGATGCGGGAAGCAACTTTATTTTATACTATGTACTAGAGGCTGCCCCGCGGTTTCACCCGCGCAGATTTCTCATAAACACAAAATTCCTGTTTGTTCCCGTTCCCGTGGGAATTTCGGGAAATCCCTTCTTAGTGCTCACCTACACTCCCTAAGGAACCTACATGCAAAATTTCAGCACGCTACGCCCAGTAGTTTCGGCTCTGCGTTGTCTGTCAGTCAGTCAGTCAGTCAGTCAGTCAGTCAGTAACGGAAGAGTTTTATATATATTGATTGAAGATGGTCTGTTATTTTGACCATCAAACTCTATCTATAGTCTTTTTTTTATCCATTTTTTTTTTTTATTACAACAAGAAACCTTTTTGGCGGGAAACATTTTTCATAGTCAAAGAAGTCTAAAAAAAATCAATCAATGTGGCAGACAGACGTTTGTTTTATTGAAAGGTTTAATATACCTAAATTTTTGAATAATATAATGTACCTATTTAAAATTAATTCGAACAATAAATGTTCGTTATATTGAAATAGGTATTTTAATCTGTATGTGTGTATGTACTATGCATGTTTGTCCGCGATTCTTTCACGTTTGGCTGAACTAATTTTGATGCCGTTTTCAGAGTAGTATATCCGGACCGGGTTTAAGTGTTTAAACAAACTTTGAAAAAAGGCAGTTCTCAGTGTATGTATGTGTCAGTTTATTGAGCCGTGTGCCTTTAAAAAGAAAAAAGTATCATATTGTCACTCGTTAGCATTAATTGCGAGACTCATAATGTCATACCTACGTAATTACATTTATTTTTATCACAAACAGTAAATTAATGCAAGTAATTCTTTTATATTAATTATTAGCAACGAGTTTTCAGATGCAAGTTCCATATCTCCTTTTCAAAGATTCAGCTATCTTCTAACATAATAATGACAGGTATAAAGATAAACATACAACCAGTACTTAGGGACACGTAAAAAGTATCGATACTTTGCGGTATCGAGTACATTTCCATTCCTATCCTTACTTTGTACTCAATACTGTGCTTACGATACTTTTAATCAATGAGTACATACATTTTGGCAGGTATGGCATCATATCGAATGAACTGAAATTAATTCCCATATAAAACTAGCGACAATAAAGGTTCTGCAAACGATCAAATTTGTTTGACAAACACGTTTTCATATAATATTGTTTGACAAACTTCAAACACATCTTTTTTATATTACCCCACGATAAATTTTTTTGACATACGTAAAATTTTCCAAAAAAAAAATAAGTTAAACGGACACTTACACGGCTTCTGGCTATTTTTCATCGTTAAAGGAAAGCCAACTTGTTTTATTTTTTGAAGAACTTTCTTTTATTGTATTAAACTTGTGTGCCTAGCCTCAGTAAGAACTGGCCCTAAGAAAAGTGCTTCGGGGTATCGATACTTTTGTTTCTTGTTTTTTTTTTTAACAACTTTTCCAATTATTGTATTAAATTTGTGTGCCTACCAAACGTAAGAAAAGTAAGTACTATAGGACCTCAGAGAAGTACACGATAGATACATTGAAAAATTGATACTTTTGTTTTGATACTACTCATTATGAGTACAGTATCGATACTTTCTATTCTTTACCATATATTATATGAAATAGTTTTAGGTTTTGTAACAGTTTTTTTAGCGTATTTATTGCTAGTGCTACCTGCACATAACACAAATAAATTTCGTGGATAATTTAATGAGTGGCTTTCAATTTGACATATAAAAAAAATAAGTTTTATTACACCGCTATGGTATGGCGCTTTGCAAAAGTCAACAGGTCAAGTTGAAATGAATCATTAAAAGAAAAAAAGAAAATTGAAACTCGTCACGCGTCAGTCAGATAGTTATTTTTGTTTTAAACTTTTTAAGTTAATTTGAACTGATTTTAATTACTATCCTATGTCTTTTACTTTAGACAACGCAATCTACGGGCGTATTATGAGACTTATTTTTGCTTTTTAATGACACAATGAAAACCCCTCATTAATTCATATTTGTTATTTACAGAAATCAGAATCTTCCATCCCCCCGCTGATAAGAATTTATCACACCTTTATGAGGCATACTGCAGTTTATAATGTAAAACTGGAGTAGACGAGTGGAGTCGTCATGTCATTACGATAAATTTGAAATCTTTTGTAATTTAGGGGATATTGTTATTATATTTTATTGTAGTTAAAATTTTAAATTAATAAAATATTTACGTGTGAGTATTTACTTAAATGAAATATATTTACCTATGTTGAGAAATTCAGTCCTTTAACAAATAAAAAAAAACCTAAAAGCTGAATATATTAAAATCACTCTCAAAGCCTAAAAATCAAGTAAAATCGACAATTTTTTATTTGTGGCAATAATTGTTTTCTATCTTATACCAGTTGTAATTAATTAAAAATATACAAAAAAAAATATAATATTGAAATGCGACTTTAATTTTTACCTTTAATGTAATCAAAAAGTCATAACCAACTTTTTGTATTTTTGCAGTGTTGAACTCTGACCGACGATCTTTTTTAACCGACTTCATTAGTTAAAATAAACATACTTTACCTTTTATTCAGTAAATAATAAGTAGGTAAGATATTTAGTTAGATAGTTAAAGTTCTAAACATTTTTTTTAATGTTTCTAATAAAGTATGTTTAAGTACTCAACAATAAACAATTTGTACTAAAATAAAACCTATTAGGCAGTAAAAAAATTATATAACATCGATAAATCATATTATTTCGTAATCACAATTCAATAAACCCATAAATCATAGTAACGATACACCCAAGTTAATTCGCGCGAAAAATCAGATTTAAATAGTGCGCCAAGAAATGTTCGCAACTCGGCCGCGTAACATTTAGCGCTAGGGTCGCGCGAAATCGGCGTTCAAATAAAAGAGGCCTCAGCCTTAACCTTTTTGTGCATGTAATATCCTCTTAAACCTTCCTCTTGAGTCACTCTATCTATTTAAAGAAACCGCATCAAAATCCGTTGCGTAGTTTTAAAGATTTAAGCATACATAGGGACAGACGCGGAAAGCGTCGGAATAATTATTTTATACTAGTCGACCCGGCGAACTTCGTACCGCCTAACCTATTACTATTTTGTGCATGTATTATACTTATAAACCTTCCTCTTGAATCACTTTAGCTATAAAAAAAAACCGCATCAAAGTCGGTTGCGTGTTGTTAAAGATTTAAGCATACATAGGGACAGACACGGAATGCGACTTTATTTTATACTATCTATTGACTATGTATTGATTATTTCAGAGGGGACGTGGTACCTAAAGACGTGAACGCTGCCATCGCAACAATAAAGACGAAGAGATCTATACAGTTTGTGGACTGGTGCCCCACCGGATTTAAGGTAACCTCTTTGCTATACTTAAAACCATTCACTAACGAAGAAACTAATTTGACTGAGTTTCGTTATCCGTAGGTGGGCATAAACTACCAGCCCCCGACGGTCGTCCCTGGAGGAGACCTGGCCAAAGTCCAGCGAGCTGTCTGCATGCTGTCCAACACCACGGCCATTGCTGAAGCTTGGGCCAGGTAAGACATTTGCAAAAAGTAGCCTGAATGGTATTTATACCTTGGCTTTGTTGAAGATTCAAATAACCATAGACCGCTACGCTTTGCTAAAAATAACGTTTATGGCCAGTAATATGACAATAGAGGCATAGAATTTGTACCAATTGCTCCCATGTGTGTCGTTAAAGGTGATTATGGAAACTGCCATTGGAGGGGAAGTAGCTCTCTTCTTTGAAATCTCGTTGAAATACTTGAAGAGCCACACTGGCTGGCTGATTAGGGCAAACTCCATCCACAATGTTTGTCCTTGTGCCAATCTGTGCAGGAGACTCTATGTCCAGCAGTAGACTTATTTCGGTTGTAATGAAACGAAATAAGTAATTGATCAATCAATATGGTCGTAAAAAAACACAATCTCGATGAGTAGAAATTTTTCAAAATGGCCGCGATCTGTTAAAAATGGCCGCTATCTGTTCAAAATGGCCGCCATCTGTTCAAAATGGCCACCATCTGTCAAAATCAAAAATTATCTATTTCAGACTGGATCACAAATTCGACTTGATGTACGCTAAACGCGCGTTCGTCCACTGGTACGTCGGCGAGGGTATGGAGGAAGGGGAGTTCTCTGAGGCTAGAGAGGATCTGGCAGCCCTGGAGAAGGATTATGAGGAAGTTGGAGTCGACTCCACCGAGGGGGAACTCGATGAGGAGAATGAATACTAGGGTTGTGTAATATAGAGGTGAACCAGAAAATTGTAAGCGTTTGGATATAATAAATTTAGGAGATCGCTCGAGAGGGATTTTGAATTATTTTTATGCTTTTACAATGTATTAAACCCTTTTTAGGGAATAGAACCTAAAAGTTGCTTTATATGTTATACGTTTTATTTTTCAAAGCTACCCGCAGGTTTTTTTTTATTTGTAGCCAGTACAAAATATGAGAGAACCGACTTGTTTGAGAGAGAAACCTTTTTTACATTGCATTTATTAAAATAATAATTTTTAGATACTAAGCTTATCGTTTTCTTTGTTTAAGTAAAACGCTACTATTAACGCTAATTATTTTATAATCAATATTTTTGCACAATAAACTTTATATTTACTATATTTTTTATTTTATTTTAATAAATCTTCAAAACTCTTTTTTTTTGTTTAAAAAATATATTTAATTCATCACATACTTATATACATATAATAATGCCCTAATTAGTGCTTAAGTAAACATTTCGACAACAGTAAAGATGTATCTACTTTTTGAGAATCACAAAATAAAATCTTTAATATACTTGTCAAAATTCTATTTTCATTTTATATTTCTAACTAGTTTGTGACTAGTTATACATACTCCAAAGTACGAAGAGTCAAAAATAGTTCAAAAAGTTTATACAAAACATAAAACATGTTTTTTACTATAATGACAAGGTAATTACTATTAAAATATTTTTAAAAAATAAAGTAAAACTTATTAATAATTTAAGTAAAACAATAAATAGTACAAAATAAATTCATTAACGATTGAGTTTAAAGATTTAAGAGCCAGTTTACCGCGATACTAGCGCCATTCGCGAAAAAAAATTATATCTTCTAAACTAAAGCAAATATCAAAAATGTGGCACAGTATGACACTAGATAATCTTGATTAGTATTTTTTGAGCCCTTGAGTAGTCCTAACTTGGAAGAACAAAATAATAAACAGATTGTTACTAAAAGTGGCCACTTTTAGCAACACTCTGTAGCTTTCTTACGTAAATATACTAGGCTACATTACCTAGTGTCATACTGTGCCCGATTTTTGATATTTGCCTTAGTTTAGTTAGAAGATATTAATTTTTTTCGGGAATGGCGCTAGCATCGCTGTAAACTGGCTCTTAAGTTCCTTTTTCTTATGTGCTACGTCACTAGCACTAGTTTTTTTTCGTGTAGGTTTATGAAATGTTTGAGCTATTCAGTATTCTATACAGTTCATTTAGCTCTAAAATATTTTCAATAGCCTCTATTCCCACTAATTATCCCTAAAAAACACTGGTGTGTACCTATCATTCCAGTACTTAATCGTCAATCTTCAAAAACCAACCTTAAAACAAGGACAGTTCAGTTCATTTTCCTACCAAAAACCGTAGCGGGCACTACGCAGGCGTGAGGGAACAAACACTAATGTGACTGTTATCACTGCAGTAACGATCTTCAAAAACCGACCTTAAAGCACGAAGCATTCAGTCTATTTTCCTAGTTAACGCCCCAGCGGGCACTGCGCAGGCGCGCGGGAACCAGCCGCGCGGACCACGCCCCCCGCCCTTAGCCCCGCCCCCCGGACCAGGGGGTAACAACTTTTCGCCAAACAGCCAGTGTCTGAAATTGAGGGTAGTTTTGAATATAAATTACGGAATTTAGTTGAGTATGCTAAAACAAACTATTGACAATGAGACAAACGCTTATATTTATTACAATTTTAATTTCGTATTCATAACTCAATCAATATATAGTTTGTACCAATCTCCGATGGCTGTTAACCCTGGTCAACTCCCATCTACGCCCTGTGTAGACTATTGCACCCACCTTCTGTGCCGTGTGACCCTGACCAGCTATCCCTCAGCCAACTGGAGTCTTTCTTCAGCAGAGCATGGCGCGTGTACAGTACTGTGACGGCACGAGTATCGACGAGAAAGGGAAAGTTTGTGTGCCTTTTTGGGCTAGTTGCTGGGTCACGTCGGGGTCACCACTTTAGGCGTAGCAAAGGGAACTTGCCAATTCCTCCCAATGCATCGAAATTGGATATCCTATTCTATTGCCCTAGCTATGGGGGATAGTATAGTGACCTTCTGTCCCGTGTTACCCTGATAAGGTCATCTGCATCAAGTTGTAAACCTACTTGCTGTGAAAAGTAAGATCAGTAATCACCGCCCCATGTAGAGTACCTACCTCCTGTGCCGTGTGACCCTGACCAGGTCCCCTTTAGTCAACTTGAGACCTTCATAGTTGCTCTACCAAAGTAAACTACGCTCCTTCTATGGCGTGTGACCCTGACCAGCTCCCCCTCAGCCAGCTGCAGTCTTTCTTCAGCAGAGCATGGCGCGTGTACAGTACTGTGACGGCACGAGTATAGACGAGAAAGAGAAAGTTTGAGTCCCTTTTTTTAACCGTTGTATCACATAGCACACTGACATTGTGGAAGAGTGGAGTCTCTTAATACAGGTAGTTTCTACTTAAAAAAAACCCCTTGTCATAAGTATTTTGTAAAAGTTATTGGAAATAAACATTTATTTATTTATTTTGGGCTAGTTGCTGGGTCACGTCGGGGTCACCACTTTAGGCGTAGCAAAGGGTACTTGCCAATTCCTCGCAATGCATCTAAATTGAAAATTCTATTCCATTGTGATGGATAGCATAGTGACCTTCTGTGCCGTGTAACCCTGACCTGGTCTCCTTCATCCAGCTGTAGATCTTCTTGCTGTGAGGAGTAAGATCAGTAATCTAGACCCTAAGCTCAATGTAGTGTACCTACCTCCTGTGCCGTGTGACCCTGACCAGCTCCCCCTCAGCCAGCCGCAGTCTTTCTTCAGCAGAGCACGGCGCGTGTACGGCAGCGCGCGGGTAGCCCAGCGGCCAGCGCCGCCCCGAGTACGGCTGACGGCACAAGTATATTTGGGCTCGGGCGAGCTTTTCTGCCTTTTGTGCTAGTTGCTCGCGCTGTCAAGAGTATATAATAATAGTAGTTTATGTATAACTTGGGTGTTAAGTGATGAATTATGTGATGGGTGCTCGCTTATGATAAATAATGGCTTGATATTTGAACAAACAAAAGTTGTAACAACACCCGAAGCAGTGCTTACTTTATGAACTTATAGTATTTTTCATTCCGTCCACTCGAAAAGAGACCTTTTATAAAAAGTATCCCTTTATTGACTTACGGTTAATTGCCGAGTTATAATAATGAATCTTAATACGTATTTTATTTTCCTGGGCAATTATGAATGCATATGTACTAGTAGTAGCAGTAGCAGTCATTTTGGTTATTATTTTTTTAAATATGAAAAAAAAAGCCTAAACTGGGGGGTAATTCTCTTATCGATCGACTTGTAATTGTCTTGTTAGCGACTTCGTTAACCATTGCCGCTTTAACAAAGACAATTTTTGTTACAAGCACAAATAAAACAGTAATGGTTAACGAAGTCGCTAACAAGACAATCACAACTCGATCGAATTTAGTTAAGAAACTTGACCCCCTGGCCAAAGCCTATAAAGCCAAGTTTTTTTTTTATTTAAATAAAGTAAACTCACAGTAAGATCATATTTCCCGACGCCGGCAGCGAGCGGCCAGTCGACACCTCCCTTCCCTCCCCACACTAGAGCCAGGTTGCGTCGCCAGCCCACATCGTAGGGAGCCACCAAGGGGGGCAGACCTCGAGCCGACCTCCTCGATGCTGCCTTCTCTAAGATCCAGTCTTCTATTGTTGTACTGTTTCGCAGTATGGAACGGAGCTGGAAAAGTTGTTTGATACAAATTCGTTGAATGAATGTTTAACTACTTTAGAATTTTTGACTGTCAATAGATCAATATATAGTATATAGTTTATTACTTTTTACTTTACTTTTACTTTTTACTTTTACCAATATTATAAAGAAGAAAGATTTGTTTGTTTGTTTGTTTGTGACGAATAGGCTCCGGAAATACTGAACCGATTTAAAAAAATATTTCACTGGTAGGAATCTACACTATCCCCAAGTGACAAAGGCTATATTAGATTTTCAAAATAATTAGGGATCCTTACTTAAAATCGAATAATTTAGCCCAAGGTGCATTTTTTTCCGTCGTTTATACATATTTTGACAGTTGGTGGTTTGTTGTTGTTTGTTATTTTAATTAGCCCATTCTGGGCAGTCAAAAGAACATAATCTATAGGGCCAAGTGTATATATCTCAAATTCTGTGGCGTAACGAAGTTTGCCGTGTCATCTAGTATTAAATAAAGTCGCTTCCCGCGTCTGTCCCTATGTATGATTAAATCTTTTTAAGTACGCAACAGATCTTGATTAAGTTTTTTTTAAATAGGTAGCTGAAGACTGATTTAAGAGGAAGGTTTAAGTATAATACATGCACAAAATAGGAATAGGTTAATAGACGGTACGGAGTTCGCCGGGTCGAATAGTAATGGTATAAAACAAGACAGAATTAGTTTTGCAAAACAATTTACCGGGTGTAAAAAAACTAAAAATTATTACATTCATTACCTGCAAGTAAAAAAGTACGCTAACAGCCAAAACGACTCCTACAGCCATGCCGATGCCGAGTAGGGTAAGCAGCAACGTCGTTAATGTCAGAAAAATTATCGGCTCTTCACCCGTACCGTAGTGCATGTACCACACCCTGTTTATTGCGTGGTATATGCATATTGTTAGTATCTGGAAATTATAGTAATAAAGTAAGTAAAGTAGGTACCTACTACCATACCTTTTACCTACCATAAAAGAGAGTACACAAGTACATGATCTTACTCAGAATTCCGGGGACTGTTGTGATGTCTATCATAAATAATCTAGTTGTTAGTTAGTTGCCTAAAGTGGCTATGTGTAGAAGCTTTCTTAGATCCGATCATTAATATGTGTAAAAAAAAAAAGTTGGTAACTTAAAATCTGCACAAAGTGCTTTAAAAATATAAAAGAACAGCTTATCTAGAGGCATGCATTATCACATTAAAAATTTGTCATTCTTTGGAAGTTTTTTTTTTTTTGTCAATGGCGCTAGAAAGTAGCTATAATAGGCCTCTTTATAGTCTTGGTAAGAATAAGTGTCAACATGCGTACTTATTACACATTGTATATGTTACCGGAAAATAATACTTTTTGTAAATTTACGACGGTTTAAATTTATAAATAACCTAACCTACGTTGGTTTATAAACTGACATACGTTAGTTTATAACCCAATGGATGTTATGGTGACATAATACATACAATAGAGGCATGCAAGCAGCCCAGCACAGCACAGAACAGGAACATTGTAAAGTAGCAATGGTTGGCGTTGCCCACGCAGCAGTTTATCCAGGGACAGTGGTGGTCCATCTTCAGCACGCAGCGCCCACCTGTAGACCACATGTTACATAGCATTTTTAAAAGTCTGTTGTGTACTAGTATAGTTAAGTATAAAACAATTAATTTCTATAAAGACATTAACTTACATTGCCTGCAGTGGTGTGAGCGAGGAGCTTTGTAGCCTTCACAAACAGTGCAGTATTGCAGATATTGCGTGTCATCCAGCTTTTTCTGAAAAAAAATTTTTATTCTTTTTATTAACCAATTTGACTTACTTACTTATTAATCACAATAATGTTTTTCTATCTTTTGGATATCATGAGATGGATCCTGGATCCCAGTCCTTTGAAAGGTGTTCATCACTATACCCCTAATCCTTTGACAAAACCAGAGCAGGCGCGAAAGTAGTCAAACTGGAAGACTATAATAATTTAATAAGGGATAAAAGGAAAAGATTTCTTGGAATAATATTATTAAAACTCACCGCTTCGTGAGCATTCGCGCACATAACTGTGCATAATTTAAATGCATTTGAGGGTAGGTTATTGTTGTACGGGTTAAACCTCACCTGTGTTTGAGGGTAGTTAGACGTTCCACGGGTTAATAAACTATTGTTTGAATTATTCTTATCTTAAAACAATTCACTAAACAGCTTACTTACAGGTTTCCATCCTAGTGGGACAAATCCAGGACCCTCAAAAACTGACTGCAGGAAATAGTACAAAGTGGACAGGTCCAGTGCAAAGAAGATGACCGCATGGATTGCCCCGCCACGGCTGCCGAGCGGTGGCCAGTACATGCCCATGTGATGCACCATACACCATGTTATTAGCTTTATTATGGCTGAAAATAATAATGTTTTTTTTGCTACAATAATTAAATATTTAGTATAGTAATATAGAAAAATACAATCAATGCAAATGTTTGGGTGGACATCATGTTTAGGTGAAATTATAGCCTACTACTTGACCCAGCAAAGTTTGTACCACATAGCCTTTTACTATATTGTGCATGTATTATACTTATAAACCTTCTTTTTGAATCACACTATCTATTAAAAAAAAATATCATCAAAATCTGTTTCAAAGTTACAAAGATTTAAGCATACATAGGGACAGACGCGTGAAACGACTTCATTTTATACTATGTATTGATTTATAAGAATAGCAGATGGTCTATATTGTTTTAGTAAATTGGAAAAAAAATTAAGACAAAAATAAAATTTAAGATAAATTAAGTTGGAACAACAATAATAATTTAAAAACTATAAATATATAAAGTGTACCAGAAGTCACCAACCATCATTCATCATCATCAGATTGTCTAAATAACTGAGTAAGCTCTGAGCATTGAGTTATTGTTTACTATAGCTCTGAGTCAGGCTCTGGCTGGTGGCATTGCTTTCATAAATCAATAAGCCAGTAAGCTTAGTAAAAAGTTACCATGACAGGAACCGGACCGAAAGTGACCGTTATGCTTGCTAAATTGCGTTACAGAATAAAGATTAAGAGAATTAAATAAAAATTTACCTAACACTGAGAGTGGACCCCAGTGTAAGAGCCTTTTGAATGCTGGTGCCAACATTTTGTAAATTGTAAGTTCGAGGTTAGGAACCGTAGTCCCTCATCTCGGGTTGCTTTTGAAACCAAGAGTAGGTTAGGTAGAGTAGTAAAATTAAGGATTGATGGAGGATGCTTATCTGGATATGCTCTTAGTAGTAATACAGAAAACCCATTCCACAAATTTATATTCTGCAATTTACATACAAAACAAACCATAGAAATATTTTACTTTACTCTCTACCAGTGTTGCCAATGACTGTTTACCAGATTCCCCAAAATCACTGGTCAAATTCCCCATATTTGGGGAGAAAAATATCCTGATTCCCCACAAAATCCCCTCACAATGAGATAGTGAACTATTTACGAAATAACTTTAAAAATCAAACATTTATTAATGACATACACTTGAATCCTCTTCAGGTTTTCTCTTATATTCAGGCCAAAAAGTAAAAACATGATTAAATATTATGTAAAACTGATGAAGTGTAAATTCATAATCGAACAAAAACTTTTCCACTTAAAATAACCAAATATTTACATAGGTACAGTCACGGACTAGGAGGCCGTAACAGATTTGTCTATGGTTTCGTCAGCCCTAGACTGTATTACCAAATAACTAGAGCTATTTTGCAATACAGAAAAACCGGAAGTGTTACGCCGATCGAGTCCGCCACTGTACATACATTAGCAAAGACTGGGGATAACAAACTGACTGATTTTAAGGTGGAGTGATACATTTTCATTATTGTATTTTGCATTTATTCAGTAATTTAAACGAATAAGGTTAACAATCACTACTCTAAAGATAAGTTTTAGCTTTTTTAACATTAAAATAAACAAAGGCAGTAATTTATATTTGATCATGGATGTTTTGGTTGTAAGTTTGTTTTGAATTGCTTAAATGCTAAATTCCCCGCATATTCCCCACACAGAGCCTCTCCCCACAAATTCCCCAATCGCTTTGAGATTCCCCGCAGTTTGGGGAATTCCCCACACATTGGCAACGCTGCTCTCTACACAGACCAACTAGAGATACTCTCTAGTCGAGAGGAAAGAAATAGGGATGCTCGATGATGATGTCGATCGATGTTCGATGATTATCGATCTTAGGAGCCAAAACATCGATGTTTTAACATCTATGTTGCGTTATATCAAACATCGTAACATCGATGTTATTATATCAAAAATCGAACATCGGTTTTTTTACGTAACATCGATGTTACAAACACAAAAGCGACATGGCCCCTTGAAGAAATCTAGTTTCGATCAACAACCTTCAACAAAATAATGTAATCTATGAAATAAATGCATCTACAAATTGATTTTTCAATTTCTGGACGCAACGAAATCTCGTTTGCTATCCTATATAAGTCTGTAAAAAAACATCGATGTTACCTAACATCGATGTTTTGGGTTCGATTAACATCGAACATTGATGTTGAGCTATCGATGTCAACATCGATGTTTTTTCAACATCGAGCATCCCTAGAAAGAAACAAACAAACAAACTGCCACAGATAGGGATGCAATGCAACGATCGATATTCATTATCATGATCCGATTATATTATCGAAGTCGAAGCCAAAATATCAATATTTGTATCTATATTCTTGCCTGCGCCTGCCTGACCGTTATTAAGATGATGACACCGATCGATATGATAGTTGTACAAGAGTAAACTATTTTTCATATTCTTTTAACTAAGTATGTGAAAATTATAAAAGACCCGTATGTATTTTTTTAAAGAATCGTGTATTCATTTATACACCCTTAACTTACATTAGCAATGCATCCCAAGCTGGAATAGCGTCACGTCGTCGATATGTCAAAAAAACAATATTATCGAAGCCAAGATATCGATATTAGCATCAGATCATGAAACTAACTGGCATCCCTAACCACAGATTGAAATAACTGACTGACTGATTCGAGTTACTACAGTTTCAATTTAATTAAATTGTGTGACTGACGTTATGAAATAATTTTTATTTTTCGCTTTTTCTGAACAGACAAAAGAATCCAGTCTGTACACCCAAATCCCCCTAACTCCTAATCTTCGCACTAAATTATATGAAGTCAAACACAAGCCAGAACTAGTAGAACTTAACCGTTAGGGCCGTTAGGTCTAACGTCTAACTATATTAATACATTTTTTTTTTAAACATTCAACATTGAGTTGTTTTCTTTGAACGAAACAGAAAAACTAAATGTTGACTGTTGCGTGTAACGGAAACAATGATTGCAAAAGTGTGGCAATCGCAGTTTCTTTCCGTTATTTGGGTAATATTTTGGTACAAACAGACAAATAGGCAAAATCTTTCAAATTAAATGAACCGTTTTTAAATAACAGCAAACATTGAATGAAGAATTTTTACACAAATTATATATAACAGAATGAGTTTTTTTTGGTATTTTGTCACATTAATATTTTATTATAGCGATTTAGATTCTGCCAAAACCATTTCTTGATGCAAGGCATCCCCTGCTACCACGTCACGTAGTTGTCACACATCTCGATATTTTGGTGACTCTTCTTTTAGGGTGTGTGAGCATTATTTTTTGTGTTGTGCTACTTATGTGGTTAATTAGGTGATATTCTTCTACTTCTGGTAAGTTATTTCATATCTGTAACATGTTAGGAAGCCGTAAAGTTATTGTGAATAATCCGTAAGTTTGCGTCGTCTCCCCTCACAGAGCGAACGTTTCTCTGCGGAGCGCTTGCCGGTGCCGTTTTCTAATTTAAATCGGGAAATTTAATAACTTAAATTGTTGTTATGTTTAATCTCGTTTAAAAACCGCGATAGTATTAAACTTAAAAAGCGATGGCTTTAACCTAGTTCGCTGACCGTGTCACGCGTCGCGCGAACAAGTTGTCAACTCCCCAAACCAATAACTTGCTAAGGAATTTGCATGGCATAGCAGCTTTCCTCATTTGTGCATTTTTTCTTCTTCGCAGAGTGTGACCATACGCCGCCAAGATGCCGAAATCGGTAAGTAAACTTGTTTTCTAAGTGAGTGATTTAGTTTGAATTGTTAACTAGTCAGTTTTAGGTTAATTATCTGTAGATAAGACAAGGTAAAATAAATCAGGCAGGTGCTATGTGGCGAAATTACCTCACTGTCAGCAATGTTGTTTAAACATACACCTGTACATTTAACCTTTTTTTTAAGATGATTGCTTTTCTCATAGTCCTGTGTGCCTATTTGAAAATAGACCTATGAATATGTACCTAATGCTTCTGTATCACCTACATTACTTTGTAGGAGTGATAAAGTTTCAACACCCTTATCTAATCACGCCTTTATCTTAGAACTGAATTTTGAATGGAATTTCCAAGAAGTATGTATATTGAAGACAGACTTTTTATACAGAAAAAAAACTAATTATACCTGCATTTAGCTTTTTTGAGGTACTTAGGTTCTGTATTTTATCTCCACAGATACTCAGTTATTTTACCAACGCTCTAGACATAGGCAGCAATGACATCTCAGTGGTCAGTTTTGTATTGAGTGGTGTTTGATTACCCTTTTTTTTGCTAGACATCCTAAAGTTTTTGTGTTTCTTAAATTTTACTATGTGTTTTTGAAATAGTGTGCATAGCTCAGAAACCCCGGCTTGTTTTTCAAGTAAAAACATCCCTGATAAAAAAAAAAAACAAATAATTAATATTCTAGTTGATATAACCTATGTAGAACAGATGTTTTTCAGTTACAGAAATTCTTTTGGTTTTAATTTTCAGAGGCATGTTTTATGAACTTTTATATTTCTTTTCTAACTTCTCCCTGCCCAGTCTTAATTTAGTACACAAAAAAAGGTATGGTGATGTGAGAATGAGAAATGTTATCATAATGGATCTACAATTGATTCTGAACAAAGTACTTATTGATTTTGTGTAACAAAACTTGAATTTATTCAGTTTTTAAGTTAACTGGCATAATAACTGCCAACTATACATAATTAGTTCCACTTGATAGGTTGTTTGATTTGCATTTTGCTGCTCTCTGCTTACTACTAGCTTGTTAAAGTCTAATATATTTCTTAATAATAATTGAATTATTTTTATTTTTGTGAAAATTATGATTTTATCTAATATCCTTTTGTTCTGAATTTTCACTATATAAGTGCTAGTGAATAAAAAGCTATTATGGTAGATAGCTCATCATCCTACTAATTTCTGTTTTGAAATAGTCTTTATGTAGTAGGCATAAAGTTGGTAGTGTCGGTAGTTTACACTGGCTAACAAAATGACAAATATTATCAATAAATACCCAAAATATAGATTAGAGATGCCAGGAATTCCATTTTGTACCTAGTAGACTTAGATTGTGTAATGTCCTTGTAAGATTGTGGATGTATTCAGTATACATCTAAAAACAGTTTATTCCTCTTCCGGGAGGATCTCTGACTAATGCGTTATTATTATTATTATTCAGGATTTTATTCAACTAGTTTTAAGTAAACATTGGTTCAACATTGCTACACATTAAGGTGTGGTCACATGAAGAGCACAAACAAGTAATAAAACTTCAAGTTAAGAATTGTGCAACTAGATGGACACTTGCTAGCTTTGTGTGCGAGGTGAAACATAATGTGTTATTGCCTTAATATGTGTACCTATATTGATAAGAATATTGCCATGAGTTGGTTTTGTTTCCTTTTTTTCTCTACATTTTGTTAATTACACATTGTATCTTTTGGGTTAGTTCTTGGTAATTATTTTACTTTTAGGGTACTTATTTGTCAACATTCTATACTATTTCTTTAAATGTAAAATTCGTCTACACTATATTATGAAGAGGAAACATTCAATTGTTTTTTGTTTGAATTAAATTCCAAAACCGTAGGACCGATTGTAATAAATATGATATATTTTTTCATAATCTCACGCCAAAGTGTTAGGCAGAAGCACCAGCTTATTAGAGCCGGACTCACTTCAGCCGAGTTTATGTTTTGATACCATCGGGATCAACTGGGGGCTGCTTGTCTCCACGGTTATAAATAATAGAAGTAAATTAATTTATTTCGGAGAAAATCCATAAAAGCTCTGTACGTAATTACAAAAACTCTGATGTCAAAGAATCATTAGGGGCATTCCATGCAACGTGACACCAGACAAGTAAAACATTAAAGTTAAAGAATAGTTTATTTATGCATTTAGAATAACAGTATACAGTCTTAAGTTTATGAAATTAATAAAAAAAAATCGAAAAAAACAGTTTTTTCTACTTTTTTGGTCAATATTAACACAGGTGTTAGTCAAGCTCACCACATACAGGTTATTGTGTATGATTTCAAAAAATAAAAACCCAGATATTATGAAAGTGAATCAGCCTGTTGGGAACATAACCAATTAGTACATTACTTAAGATTTACTACGTACAATATAAATTAAAACGGATAGTTAGTTTCTAAAATATTAAGCAATCATTGGCAACCAGAACTATGTCCCGACCGTCACATTTAAATTAACTTTTGTTGATTTTTACCTTTAAAATGCGTGTTTATGATAAAATGCGTGTATTGCAAGTAACAAATAAATAGAATCTGAGGGGTTTGCCTTTTCTTAAAGTGGCTATGGGCTGTTGTTTTTTTTACACATTAATTTAAACAGAGATGTACAAGATACCTTAAAGAAAGTATCTGAATACAAGATACAAATATCTTTTTAAATAAGTATTTCAGATACCAGATGCAAATACCTTTCTAAAATAGTATCTGAAATACAAGATACAAAATACGTATCTTTAAGATACTTTTTATAGATAAAATACTTTTTACTTAAGTAATTTTTTTATGAGTTTTTTTAAGAGTAAATCGCGTTCATTTCGTATACTTATTGGACAAACAACATTATACAGTGTGTCCGGGGAAGTTATAACATAATTTTAAGGGTGTATTCTATAATCAACTTTATCGACGAAAATACCCCAAATGTCGAGGTGTGTGAGGGGTCGCAGCCTCACTATGCCATATGATGTTTTTTTTATTTCGCAAAAGTCGACCTCGCCTACTTTTAAATACACAATTAAAGATCTAAGGATTACAGGAGCTTTATTAAGGTCTCGATCGAAGGCTAAGTAGTTAGGCTACCTAAGTTACTAACAAAATAACCAAGTAATGCCTTTACTTTTTTTTTTTAAATGGGTGAAACAAAATATTTTTTTTTTCCTTTTTTACGGTTTTTCAAAGTTACCACAAAGAATTGCAGATTTTTTTTTTTTTGTGTTTTATTGTTAGTTTTTGAGTTGTTCTCCAAAATAGTACTAGACTTATTTCTCTACGTCTATTACTTCAGAACTTATCGACTACCAAAAAGACCCTTCGCTTTTACCTTTTAATTAAAAATTTCAGTTTAACCCACTTTTTTATGAAAAAAAAAGTAATATTTAATTAATTTGTTAGTTTTTTAGGTAGCCTACCTACGTAGCTTTCGATCAAGACCTAAATTAATAGTCCTTTTACGCGAACAGTGGCGCCACACTAGAAAAATAATATTCTAAAGTAAGTCTTTATAAGCAAAAAAAATGCTTCCTCCATGACCTTAATGAAGCTTCTGTGAGCCTCTGATCTTTAACTGTGAATTTAAAAGTAGGCGGGGTTGACTTTTGCAAAAAAAACTTAAAAACATTATACTGAGGGGTGGGGGGGCTGCGACCCCCCATATGGGGTGTTTTTTGATAGATCATAGATCATGTTTTTTAATAGATCATAGAATACACCCTTAAAATTATGTTATAACTTCCCCGGACACCTGTATAAAACAAGCTAGCACGCCGAACTTTGTACCGCCCTACAATGTAAGTTTACAATGTTTGTATTTGTTTGCATCGAATAGGCTCATAACTACCGGACCGTTTTATTTTTTCATCTTATGAATCCTACATTATCCCTGATGCACATAATAATAGTATAGAATATTCGCAAAAATTCAAAATAGCACAAGCAATAGTATCAAGTATTACATAAAGAAAGAAATAAATAAATAAACTATAACATTTACATAATTAAAGCCTTTTGCTATTTTGGATTCTTGAGAATATTTTTTATCTATAGTCTATTGAAAAGACTCTATTTAATAGGCTATGTTAATTAATCTATCTCCTTCTACTATATATCTATAATTATCGTGGCTCGTTAGTCTCGCTAAAACTCGAGAACTGCCGGGACGATTTAGTTGATTTTGCTTTTGAAATGTTTGTTCTAGTCCAGGGAAGGTTTAAAAGGTGAGAAAATATGGAACACGGAGGGGAAGTTAGTTAAAACGACATTTAATTTTTTCCATATAAAATTGCGAGGCACTATACGAAGTTTGCCGGGAAAGCTAGTCAGGAATAATTCAGCATTCTAATGTTTTTTTTTTAAATATCCGTCTAGTAAGTTATAGACAGAGTTTATTCAATACAAAGAAACGATATTTTTTTCCTCAATAACAAGAAAAAATTAAAACGCCATGCACAAACACGCCCTCATAATCCAATCTAAAAGTATTTTGCAAACAAAGTATCTTCAAGATACTAAGATACCTAACAAAAGTATTTAAATACCAGATACAAAATGCATTTGAAAAAAAGTATCTAGATACAAGATTGAAGATACGTATTTTGTATCTTGTATCTGTATTTAAGATACTTTTATCTTAGATAAGTCACATCTCTGAATTTAAAGTTCTGTCCCGACCGTCACAGTCCCATCCAACCATTATAATTCCAAGTAGCAATTTTCTTGTATTTTTACAAATATCGCTTGCATTGAGCTTAAACAAGTCTATCCAAAATTATTTATTTTATTTTCTTGGTTTTATTGATTTTTTAGTATATATTTCGTAGCAAAATACTCGTATTTTTTAAATTTCGCTTGCTTAAGGCTTAAATAAGACTAAACATATTATAATAAATTTTAATTCCCCGAGTTTATTGGTTTTTTGATATATTATGAGACGTAACGTACTCGAGGGGCCCCCCATTACCAAAAAAGGCCTATTGTCCAGCAGAAGACTATGAGTATGAGAGTATAATAATAATAACACATCACACTCAGAGCCCCTAACTAGGAAGAACCTGTATCTAGGGCGCCCGAAACACACACAGAGACGAACATCACACCCAGACCTGAAACAAACATCGATATTCATCATATCAATATTCGCCCCGCCCGGGAATCGAACCCGGGTGCTCACGCTTACTCAGTCCACATCACTGCCAACTGAGCCACGGAGCAGTCGAAAAGTATCACTACTTTTTTCTTACTCATTACTACAATACTTCAAAGTATGAAGTAATGAGTAAGAAAAAAGTAGAATAAGAAAACTGAAAGCTAAGGAAAACCAATACAAAGTAACTATGCATAGAAAACCTCAGAAAGCAAATATATCAAAGAAATTGTAAGAGTAAAAATATTAAGGGATCGCATTTTTTGACGTTTTAGCAATATATAGCTGATTTTGAAAAATAATTGTAAAAGTTAATGTAAAAAAAACTTTAATTAAACTAAATAAAAGAATAAAAAAACATAATTTTTTGTTGATTTGTTACTCGTCCCGACCGTCACAATGACTTGTCCCGACCGTCACACTCATCAAATCGGAACTTTGTTAAAAAAAAATCATTTTTGTTACTTCAAATCTGTACATACTGAAAGCTTCACTATTCATAAATTTGCATAGAATGATTCGTATTCATATTATTAATAGTTTCTTACAAACTTTAAAATGTATGTGTAAATCTGGAGTAGACAAGAAAGTAAGGGTCCCGACCGTCACAATTTTCAAGACCTTTTTTTTCATAGTAAATTATTAAGTACATGCTTGAAATTTAGGGATGTTAAAGTTTAATGATTTAAGTTTATGTTGAAATCGCAGTTTTTATTTGGTGCTCTTAAATAACTGAAATAAATACAGAAGTACTTAGAAAAAGGAGTAAAATGTCCCGACCGTCACACTTGGAATGCCCCATTAGTAACCAAGCTAAGCTAGCAAGTCTTAATAAGTTGAGCATTAGTAATAGTTATTTAGTATAGTAATCTGAAGCCTTATAGCGACACAGTGCAAAGGAAATGGGCAAGTGGGTCGCCTTATCTGGTTAGTGGCCAGTGCACCCAGCTATAGCTCTAGCGACCAACTACGCCTCGTTACTAGTTAACAATCTAACTAAGCGTGTTTCCTCAAAAAGCGATATCGATCGCGCGATACGGGTTCGACAGCCAATACAAATCGCTCGAACATCCACGAAGCCTACCAGATGTAAGTAATATTGTGATATACAATTGATATTATCGCTTCTTGAGGAAACACGCTAACGCCCAAGCAGCACATTTGGTTGCATAAGAGCTTTGGAGCATGTCCGATTATTACTTATAGTAATAGACTTAAGCGCTATAGCGTGCTCTGGAACCCTTATGCAACCCTTATGCAGCAATTTGGGCACAATTTTATGCAACTATGAGTGCTATTGTAGCTCTATAACGGTGGCAAAGAGGTGCTACTAAGGCTGCAACAAACCATTAACTCTCTTATAGCGCTTCTCTAGCACTTTCTAGTGAATGAGATTGAACGAACTGTGAATGAATGATAAATAATTTACGCCAAGTGTTAGGTTTTTGTGACAAACAGATTCACAAGTAATACAAGTTTTAAAATTCCATGGATGCTCATCGGATATCGGCGGCCATTAATTTAATATTTAGTAAGTAAGATGGTGTTATTAGGTTTTGCAGTTCGTATAAAAGCAAATTTTTAAACGCAGACAAGTTTTCTGTAAATGTTAATGATATTTTTTTGCGTAATTTTGTCGCGCTTCCGTAATTATATCAGAATGCAAAGTAAAAACAATTATAATGTAAAATATTTTCTGTTTTATCTACGAATTTTAATTAAAAACATTCCCAAATCATTGCATGTAATATGCCTGTGAGCTAATAATGCTATATCAATCCATTTTTTGTAAGAAATACGTATAATTGTACATGGATATATTGTATATAACCTCAAAGTCAATTAAAAAACCCAAAAATTTTAAAATAAAATGGCGTCTACAAAATACAACCTAAGCCTGCAAAAATCTCTCTAATAGCACTCTTGCAGATCTCAAAGTGCTAAGTTCTACCTGTTTACGCCTTAGAGTGATTTTTATTACCCTTCTATTACTAATATTCTTAAAAGTGAACCCCTTTTCCGAGTTTAAATTATTTGAGTAAGTGTTTTAAGGATCCTTGATTCTGCCATTGCCAAGTATAAGAACAAATAAAAATTATATTTAGGGCATAGAGCTACAGCAATGCTAAGTGTTTTCTTGTTTTAAAAACACTTTACTTATTCAACCAAAGTTACAATAAAGATCAGGTATCCTTGAAGATAATTGGAAATAGTAAATATTAGTTTTAAGAAACCTTACAAAAAAAATACTTTTTATAATTGCAAAAGTGACTAAGTATGTATGTTAGGAACTGAGTGTCCGGAGACTGCAATGAGCAACCACTGGAAGCAAGCGAGGGAGGTCTGCGCAGCAGTAAAATACTAAAGAGGCTATATAAAAAAAAACGATTTGTGCATGTTTATTACGCTTTCACGCCTAAACTGCTTAATGGATTGGGATAGAAATGAGTAATTATTTTGCTCAGAAACACAAAACAAACATTGGATAATTTGAACCTGACACCTGTCTTTAATATTTGATCTCCAACTGGTATTAACATTTATTATACCGACGGAACCCTCACACATTTTTCTTTATTTAGAACAAACATTGCGAATAACTAGGCTGCTCAAAGGAACATTTTATTACTATTGCATTACTAATAGTAGTCCTTGCTTCTTATATAGAGCTTTCAGTAATATATTTATTACCCTTATATTACTAGCAGTAGCTCTGTAGTGGATTTTGTTACTACAGGCTACAGTTATTTCTTTTATAAAGTTTACAGGCGTATAACAGCTCCAGTAGCAACTCATATGCAACCATAAGCGTTAAAAAGTATTGCTTAACTCTGTTCTAGAGACTGTAGTGGCAAAAGAGTTCTAAAACGAACTATTATACAGGTTAAGGTAATACTGGGTGGAACTTTTGCCACTCTTAGTAACTTTTGCAGCTATAGACGCTTATGGAAGCTGTTATGCAACTTTAGCCTGCCACTAGAACCCTTAAATTACTCTTAAACCACTTAGAGTAACAATTTAGGCTGCAATTTCCACTAGTGTGCTAGCTGGGCGGGCGCGTGATAGGGGTCCGACAGCCAATCAGGTAGGCTTCGTGGATGTACGAGCGATTTCTATTGGCTGTCAAGCACCTATCGCGCGATGGATATCGGTTCTTGAGGAAACACGCTTAGAATTTTATCCGGCACTCCAAACTTTTAAACCTTAATGTTAAAACCTTTACTCATTCTACGCTCTGAATTGATGTACACAGTTAAGTATCGACTTTAGCACAGTGAGCATACGCTCTCCATTTTAAGGGTCGAGCCAGACTCATCTGTTCAGCAGAATGCATGTCCAGTTCAAACTTCAGCGAGTTAACTCAAAACACTGTCTGTGAATGTCGGCCTTAAGAGGCATAGCACAGCTAAAGTAGCGCCACCCGCGAAAAAAAATAATATCTTCTAAACTAAGGCAAATATCAAAAATGTGGCACTGTATGACACTAGATAATGTAGCCTAGTATTTTTTGAGCACAGCAAAGTAGTCCTGAGTAAAAAAAAACAAAAAAAAAAACATAGATTGTTGACAAAACTGGCCACTTTTAGAAACACTTTGTAGATTTCTTTGGTCTTTAACCTAAAAGCTATACAGAAGTGCCCTAAAAATACTAGGCTACATTGTCTAGTGTCATACAGTGCCACATTTTTGATATTTGCCTTAGTTTAGATGATATTAATTTTGTTCGCGAAAGGCGCTAGCATCGCTGTAAACTGGCTCTTAAGAGGCATAGCACAGCTTAAGTAGCGCCATCCGCGAAAAAAAATTATCTTCTAAACTAAGGCAGCCTAGTATTTTTAAGGCACTGTTGTATAGCTTTTAGGTTAAAGACCAAAGAAACTAGCTACAAAGTGTTTCTAAAAACGGCCACTTTTGGCAACAATCAGTTTTAATATATTCGCTCAACTAGTACAGATTCTGTCTGTACCCAAGTTGCAAAAATATAAATGCCTAAGCGAACCTGTTAACTAGCTACAATTCGGTAAAACGATTTATTTACTTTTGTAAGATCCATGAAATCGGTACCTGTGTGACTGTGTGTTGCCTGGATGAAATCGCGCTAACGCTATAATACCGCCAATTCCTTACCCCTTTCTTCTCTACGCTGTAAAATCATTGCGAAAGGGAGTAGAATCATTTGACAGAGGAGGGCTCGTTTGGAGGCCTCTCCAGGCGACTATTGTCGTAAGGCAAGGCAAACATTTGTTTACCTGAGCCAATTGGTGGGCACCCTGAACTACCTCGCCTCTCACAGTATAGAATACTTTACCAAATAAGGTATCAATAGCAATTAGATTAGTTGTAGTCTAATTGACTTTCAATAAGTGATATCTTGTATCCTATATTGAATAAAGAATTTGACTTTGACTTTGATTGCGCTCTATATCTCCTATTAAAAGTTTTACTGTATTTGTACAGTGGCGGTCTAGGTCGTCGTAACACTTCCGGTTTTTCTGTATTCCAAAATAGCTCTGGTTCTTTGGTAATACAGTCTAGGGCGCACGAGACCATAGACAATTCTGTTACACTTTCCTAGACCGCCACCGTACGTACGCTTTTGTTCTTGGACTCAGGTCAGGCCTAATCCGCATGGCCAGCCGGGGAGGGAACAATATGCCCTCCCCCAGCACGAAGCTGATAGTAGCTGAGCGTGGGAAGACTTCGGACGCTATAATGCGTGGTTCCCGGGGTTCTTCCCAAAAGCGCCAAGACGGCCGCCGAGGGGTTTTAGTGGGTGCTAGCCCTACATACCCCCGACGCTCCCCTTAGCGTCGGCAAATGCGATATGCATTTCCCCTCGTTACAAAAAAAATAGGCCTAATCCGCATCACGCGACACTTGATCATATCGTCCTAATTCGGTGGTCGCCGTTGTACGACCGGTCTTTATTTCATTTAATGAATCGGCCACTCGGACAGTTTTGTACGAAGTTAAAGTGATATTTTTCTTAATAAATTTTCCCTCCCGCGTCGCCTTCGCCGGCGTTATCTAATTGTGTGGGTTGCGTCATCGCAAACTTGCACTCTCACGTTAAATGCTTACGACATTTTTATATGTGTACCTACTTCTTACTGACTAGGTTGTAGTATTTAGTTTGCATTTGCCTAGTTGATATTATTTATTAGTCAACCCGGCGAACTTTGTACCGCCTTACTTTTTACTATGTTGGGCATGTTTTGTACATATAAACCTGCCTCTTGAATCACTGTATCTTTTAAAAAACGCGCATCAAAATCTGTTGCATAGTTTTAAAGATATAAGCATACATAGGGACAGACGCGGGAAGCGACTTTGTTTTATACTATGTTATATAATGTATTAAAATATTTTAAACTACTCATTGAAAGACATATTGGATAAGGTTAGGATAGTACTCGACACAACAACATGAAAAATCTATAAAATAATAAGTTTGTGTGTGCAAAATTTCAATACAGTAACATCAATACTTGATAAAAATGAAAGCGAAAAACAGATAGACTTACGGACGGAAACCACAAGGGTTCCTTGTACAGCAATTTTTCATGGTTGCGTAGTTAGCGACCATAGCTTTAAGTTGGATAAAGGCTAATGTAAATCTAAAACAAACTCTACGGTAGAGCCGACACTTAGTACTCTACACTCGGTTGCATTGCGAATTGTAGGCGAGACAAAATTAGCACAGAAGCCTAATTGACATTGATTGAACTCTACAAGCCCTAGTTAAGTTATAGCGAGCTAAGTTTAAAGCAAAAACAGTATCAATGGTTGATTACTGTGAACGAGTAGTGGGAATATAGAGTAACACAGTTTGCTTGCTCTATGTGAATGCAATGTAGAGCACAGATCGGTAGAAACGGATCTCTACAATATTACATTTAGTAACCTAACCTATGGGCTAAGGCAATACACGAAGGAGGACGGAAAAATTCCTTTGTTGAAATTTTTTAACTGATCTGTGATCGCCAACCCTAGCTTGCCCAGCGTGGTGGTGGTGGCAAAACTCCCCAAAATGTTTATGCCTTCAGACGATCTGTGGGGGAAGTAGACGTCTTCGGCTGAGATGATCAAGCACCTAACCAAACACCAGAATAATGTATTCTGTATCCTATCCACTGCTTCAATGCCTATGTGAATTTTCCTTGGCCCAAATTGGCAAGAAAAAATATCTAGTAGGAGGAAAAAATGTTGTCGTCAGGGAATTTGCGTTTATCTCCTCAATTGAAAATGTAATATCCATAAACAAGGCGCACGTAAATTGCGTGTGATGTACGACAAATAGACAACGGCTGCGGCAGCGATTCGATCACGATTCCATTTAGAGTATGAGAGAATAAAAAAAAAAGTAGCGAAACCGTAGGTGGCATCTCAGTTTGCTGAGCTGACCTTGAAAAAGTTGAACAAGTGACGGTCGAAAGCGGAAGACGGCGGATTTCCATAGGAATCTGACTAGAAGTTGAAATTCTAATTATTTTAATTTTCCTTTGAGAATCTAATCTGAGGAACAGTGAAAATTACTTAAACACTCTAAATTTTTGTTTTGTTTGAAGTGTTTGTTACAGGTTAATTGATCTATTCATTCATGCTCCATAGGAAAAGTGTTTTGCAATCATTTCAGTACTGAGAATCCTAAAAACCCTACTAATGATGAGCTTAGTCATTTAGCTTGACTTGTTTTAATTATTTAGATTTATGATTTATTTTGCGAAAGTCTCCGGGTTCCTGTCCCAATGCAGTACTTACAAAATTTCGTCTTATTTGAATATGGTTTTAATTTCAATCTGCAAAAGTAACCACACCACAACTTACTTAAGTATCAGAAGAACAACGTAAAAGTTTTCTGACACGATCTATATTTGAATTCTGAAATTCGAAGGCTCTATTCTCTAAAATCGCTCAAAGTTCATATCTCGCGGCGTATCCTGCCGCGAGGGGCGCACGCGCACCCTAGCGACCACGACTCTACGACCGACGACCGTTCAGTTCAAACTTAACCGCCGCGTCGAGCAGACGCGGCTTTTGTGCCGCCCCTAATCCAAACCTAGAGGAATCAGTGCCTTTTGTGATTTGTGACTTTTTTAAATCTCTGTGTGTGTTAGAGAAGCCTTCATCATGGTAGCCGGCGGCAAACAGGTAAACATCCTGATTACGTAACTACGTATAACTGTCATAATCCGTCATCACCATAGACCCATAGAGATGTCTCGTGATTCTGACGAAAGCTTTCATTCATCGGCTATTTTGGTCAACTGGAGCGTGAATCTCGTTATGTCTATCTCTGCGAATAATATTTTATAGCCAAACCCCTGTACGTCTCTATTTGGCTCTAATGAGAGGTTTCGATGATAGAAAGGAAGTCGTATAAGAACTTTCCTTTCTGCTTAATCATCATCATTAAAGGCAATGAAATCTAGTAAGAGTCTTTATTCGAGTCGCAAGAACCACCCGAAACCAATGCATTAATCCAAGACGCCCGTGCTTGGATGTCTAGTCTAGACGCATAGCAACAAGTCTCAAAGTCATCTTCAGCGTCATTGCTAAACGTTTCGTCTGAATACATTATCTATACAGGTTCTTTCGGCGTGATGTTGACTCAAATCATAAGTTACGATGATGTCATCGCAACAATCGTGGCATGATCCTCGTCGAGGCAATAGGATCTAACTTATTTATTTTGCAAGGTGCGGGCCAGAACCGTTACCGTCTTTTTATCGGGCATCCCTTTTTGTCCTGCTGGAATGAGGGAGACAGGAAGCTCCGTGGGTCGTTTTGCTTTTGCCCCTCTGGCTGGAGCCCTATTTCGTTCATGCCAGCCGTCGTAACAAATAAAACACCCAGAATGACCATCGGACGACGTTTTTATTTGCAACACGATTTTTCTTAATTCAACAGTCAAAATTTGGCTAAATTCGTCATTCTTTACAGTTTATACAAAAAGTATGTAGTTCATACAATAAAATTCAATAAGTCCGCCGCTATCTTATCTAACATTGCTAATGACTTTCAGTTTTACTGAAACATCATGAGTCATCAGCGTTAGCAGCTGAAATTGCGGTTAGTAAAGCTGTGCTATTAAAACTGTGTTACCTTGGACCTTGATATGCTAAAAAACCTACTCTACCACAGGATGTGAGCAGATAATAAATTCTCTAATGACACCACATTTCGTTTAGCCGCAACGACATTACACGTAGAGCTCGTAATCGCTACGAATGTGGTAAACATCAAGGTTTTCCTTGTGAATCCAATAAAACGTATCGTTGCGATGCAGTCTTATTTATTTTTATTTGGTTCTGTATATGTTCGATTATTTTTCTAAATCTGGCAGTACTAAGATGGCTATTGCCAGATTAAGAAAAATGAGGAAAACCTTGATGTTTACCACATTCGTAGCGATTACGAGTTCTACGTGTGCTCTACCCTTTTGGGATTCCGCATTATAGTTAGTAGTGCGTAAGAAGAGAAAAGTTAATAATTCTCAAGACAAGCGTAGTGTGGGATGAAACTTCAAATCCAAATTTGTCCACCCACAAGAGTCGCCACCAATAAGTTTATTTTTCGTAGGGTAAGAGGCCATAGCGAATCACTGGAGAGGTGACCTCTACTACCACCTTGTATTTTGTTGGTGAATCTAGCTTGAGTCAAGTGATGTTACTGTCGTTTCTCACTCATAAAATTTGCCTCAGTTACGGCCTGTCGTTGTTGGTCTTTAAGCGTAGCTGATTCTAAGACTAAGGTAACTTAACTCATTCATAACCTAACATAGACGTGCACTTGAAATTAATTTGACGGTCGATATGCTTCTTGACCATGTGTTGCTTGCTGCTTCGCTCCGCTTCCCTCCATCGCTATCGTAATTTTCTAGAACTCGCATTTCTCCTACACCATGCGTGAATTTAACATTTTCGGTACCACCCACCCGACCGAGCTCTGGTCAGTGGGCAAGACGAGATGCATAGCGTGTTGTTTTTTTTTAATAAGCGATTTCTCTTTCACTTCTAGTTGGGGCTCAATTTATGTATTTATATAAAAAAGATTAGACGCAAAAGGTCAGGTGATCTCGTTGGTATGCAATTGGGAATAGAAACTTTATGAATTTTTCATTAAAAACATCTGATCTCACAGCATCATACTTTTAAGGCCGTTTAGGGATCCACAATTTTAAATGTACTAAGCTATTCCTTGAAACTCTATCCTTTGACATCTATATTTCTATCTGCTTGTAAATAATCTATTCGATTTTGTGTAAAGCCCTTGTTATGTTATCGAACCTGTGCCAGAGGTTCATGAGGTGCATCATTAGATAGACCCCAATCGACCAACACGTGTCCCTTCACCTGTCTTCGTGCACCTGTCGCTCGCACCCCCTTCCTCACGCCTTATTCCACCCTCGTCGGTTCCCGCGTAAACTGACACCCCGGAGAACTGGTTTCCTGTGACGTCAATGTGTGCTTCATCCGCTTTGTTCTTGGATATCCCGCTTAGGTTGCCGTTGCCACAATTTTAATTTATTTACTTGGACATAGACATGTATAAAATAGAATACAAGCCATGCTTACTTATAATCCGCAATTTTGGTCAGTTTTAAAAATTGTTTTTGATTAGATCTTCAAAAGTAGCCAAAATTTCCATTTCTAGTATTTAAACTACCACTTTGTAAACTTTTTTGCGAGATAATATGACTACATCTTCTAAAACTTGGCGATATAGTCTTGTCACCGTGCATCATTAAAATCTTTAGAAGGTCTTCTAGTTATCAACATTTTATTATTGCAATACTACGTACGTCTTTATTATGCTTTTGTATAACTAAATATATACGTTTAGTAATTAAATGTTATTTTTTATCTGACTGCACGGTGCGGATGCAGTATTGAGTTATTAATCATCGTCATTAGATCATGTTTCCGTGCGTTCCTTGACACGATATTGATGTTTGCATCTCTTATTATTGTCTTTTGATATTTTCATGGCTTTTTGATTCTGTAAGCCAAACATTTGTTTGCCTTAGCCAATTGGTGGGCACCCTGAACTACCTCGCCTCTCACAGTATTACTTTACCAAATAAGGTATCAATAGCGATTAGATTAGATGTAGTCTAATTGACTTTTAGTAAGTGATATCTTGTATCCTATATTGAATAAAGATTTTTTTGATTTTGATTTTTTGATTTTTGGTAGTCAGCCTACCTTTATCTGTGCCTCAAGATCAATATAAAAATCTGTGGTTGCATGCATGTCTCTGATCTGTTTTAAACGTCCTCGACGAACATGATCAACCTTGCCCTAAAACGGCTTGCTTGACAGTGCCGCATCAACTTCAATGCTACATGAATTTTCCGTAATAACAATGAAATATACATTCAGTGTCTATTTATAGACAGGATAGAGCATGCAGCGGCCATGTTTTTGCTGAGTTGAACTCAACTGAACACATATGGATTTCCGAGGCGTACCACTTTGCAAGAAACCGTTTTGAGTATATTTTGCATTTGCTCGTCGATTTCTATAGCTTTTGTTGTCTGAAGATGATATATCGGATGGTCTTATTGGAGCAGCTTGTGAATTGTCCCCTCATACACATAACCTCTATACATGGCAGGTTCATACTTTGAGGATTGTTCATACATACTTGGAGGTAAGATTTTTTTAGGATTTGTGAGGATTATTCTTGTGTTTCAATTAACGTAATAATATAAAAAAAAAGCTTATTCAACCCGGGAAAAGCTTTTAGTTTTTTAATTACATAGCCAATTTCCAATACAATTTTTTCTACAATATAAATCATGCATGACACAGGGCTACTGAAATAAGTCTTACAATATCTTTATTGTACACACGATCAAACAACCCACTTGATCTACTTACAACAATATTAAATATTATGTGTTGTGCCTTTTTCAGAAAAACGTGATTTACCGTGCGTGTTCCAGTTTTATGGTTAAAGTGTTTGCTACACGATCGTATGCAATTTGTTTGCTTGAGAGATAGTGACATAATGCTGCCCGAATTTTCCTCCAACTAAATGTCCTTTTGTTAGACCTTGGTCTGGTCGTTACGCTTCTTCTTTCTTGTTTCCCTTGGCTTAGTTTTGTTCTACGATGATCGTGTTCTGCTTTGAAGACGGATTTTGTCTTTTTGATATTTTCAATTCATTGCAAGCACATACCGTAGTACAAGTCTTTTACTACATTACATAGTTTTTCAAAGGTTAGTTTTGTGCATTTTGTATTTGTTTTTCAGTAATGAACTAATTATTTAATTATACTACCTATTCTCTTCATTAAAAAATTTATCATGCTGTTATAGTATTTCTGTATTTCACTTCCTCAGTAGATGCTTTAACAGCCTGATAGGATTTTAAAAGGACTTGGATAATAAAATAAACTTAATCGACTCGGAATTTAAAGTTTATAATTGTAATAGTAAGGTAACACAACACAATTACTTCAAAAGTACATTGTGATACGAGCATGAAAAAAACAACAACCTTATATTTAAAGTTGCAAAGCAAATGCCTGCACATGCAAGCCACAAGTTAAATTAGTGAAAGCATTAGAATGTAGAGCCAGCCAGAGTAATAAAGCGTCCCGGAACGCAGATTAAAATTACTACTCTATTAAGATTCACATTCTACAGCATGAACTAGGCAATAGTGTGTTATAGCACTTGGTATATTCAAACCATAACAAGCTTTTGTTGAGGTCGGTCGGTTCTATTCACTGAACGAAGTTGTGATGTGAAGTGAACTAAAAAAAAACACGTGATAGTTTTTGAGTTCATCTGACATTAAAGGGTAATGTTTAGTATATCATCATGTTAACGGGGAATAGCTGAGCACTTCTATCAATCAATATATATAAAACTCTTCCGTTGACTCTGACTGACTGACTGACAGACTGACTGACAGACTGACTGACAGACTGACTGACTGACAGACTGACTGACTGACTGACTGACAGACAACGCAGAGCCGAAACTACTGGGCGTATAAAGCTGAAAATTGGCACGTGGGTTCCTTGGGGAGTATAGGTGAGCACTAAGAAGGGCTTTCCCGAAATTCCCACGGGAACGGGAATAAACGGGATTTTTGTGTTTATGAGAAATTTACGCGGGAAAAACAGCGGGGCAGCCTCTAGTCTTTCTATAAAGCTTATGATTAAATTTCAATCTTAAGTTGCACCTGAAGAAGACAATCCCAGTCAAAATTCAACAGTTAATTATTGCGAAATTCATGCATTTTTAAATTATAAATATACTTTCGTGATCATCATGTTTTGAAGTAGCAAAGTGGTAAGTATTTCGGTTAGGATAGATATGTCCTTAAACAGTAGTGACAGTCCGTACTAGCGATACGTGTCACATTCACATTACACTGCTAGGCAGGCAGGGTATCAGCTTTGATGAGGAGCATTTGATCTACTCCACTACACGAGCTTATTTCAGATCGGGGCGCACGCAATGAACGGTCCCTAGCAACAGTTAATCATTAAACATTTACGAGCAACGTGAGGACCGATAACATGCAACGTAGTTGATGTCGTGCCTCGGCAGACTCTGAATTTGTAGGCGCAACATACAAAAATAAAATAAAACATTCAATATAGGATACAAGATATCACTTATTGAAAGTCAATTAGACTACATCTAATCTAATTTCTATTGATACCTTATTTGGTAAAGTATCCTATACTGTGAGAGTCGAAGTAGTTCAGGGTGCCCACCACTTGGCTCATGCCTTTGCCTACGAATAACAATGGTCGCCTCGACAGGCCCAAAATTACAATGTGTTAAGGTAGTACATACTCGAATGTACACTCAGCATGGCTTGTATTGTGTTGTGGCTGATATGCATCCCTTTTCTGCAAGATAAAAACACGTTTTTCACACTATTCTGAGCAATTACGGATTTATGAAAATGTAGTCAAAAGCGAAGTCTCTGATAAAAATTGTATTCCTAATTTATTGTTTTGATAAAGAAATAAGACCATATCATGCATTCAACATTTTTTTTTTATCAGTTAATCATTTTAATTTCAGTTATAAAATATTTGTTGCGGAGTTGTAATTATATAATGTTGTATTTTTGCTCAGAATCATAATTAGGTACTTAAAATTTTGCCTTTTTGAATTAGTTGTTTTTATTATAAATCTGTGTAAGTTATGAGTCTTTAGACATTTGTCATTAAGTACTTATACTATTTATTATTATAGATGATGTCTCCATCTTCAACACCCACTGCAATAAAATAAAACAATAACAAACGAAAAGCGACAAAAACAATTTGCAAGCTATTTGCGTTAACTGTTGTTGATGTTCTTAATTTAAATCTCAATTTTGAACCAGGGCCAAGAAAACGGCTCCTTCCGGTCCTGCGGCATCATCATTTAACGGAATTATCTTGATTTATGAACACGATTGCGAGTAAAATCAGATCGTGTTGCATGAAGACTATACAGAGACTGTGATCGTTTTAATTTTTTATGACTGTCTCAAAAAGCGCATTCCCATAGGCTCATTCATTTTAGAAAACCCGTTCTACTTTGGAAAAGCCTCGAAAAGTGAATGCGCCAATCTTATCCCTCAAATTAAAAGACCTTTTGCTCTTGCCGGTGGATCCATTACCGCACCTCCCGTTTTCCCGCCAGCTGCTTGAGCTCTTGATACGGACAATATCTTCTTTCGTATATTGTTGTGTCAGTTATTTCTGATACTGAATTTTAATCTAATAAAACTGCTGCAACACTTGCTGATACTGAATTTTAATCTAATAAAACTGCTGCAACACTTACTAGTTGTACTAATACTGGATGGTCCTGGTCGTGTCGTGATGCTCATTATTAAAGATTATGTTGAAACTTGCTAATCTGCTCATTAGCTTTAATATTTTTAGCTTGTATTAATTATTCTCGTATCCATCTTCCTACATTAGGAGTTTTTTTTTATTAGTTTTAAGGTCGAGGCTGACTGGATTACCACTTTTTATTCAAACGATTTAAATATTCAGTCACTCTAACTACATTCACATATCACCTCGGTAGAAGTTTATTTGCTAAGCCATCGCATTTACAATGCAGGCAGAGTATGAATTAAATGAAATAGCCATTTCAAAGATGGAAGTAGCGTAATTCAGAATGACCGTTATTAGCTGATTGCGCACTTGATGTTATCTGGTCGATGTTGTGGTAACAATGGGGACTTGTGTCTGCACTGGCTACGAGCTGCGCCGGCGCATCCATTCATGACCGGCGCCGACGCGACGACCTTGATTCACCGGTGCGGTGCCTATTTGCATCTTTGTATGGGTTTTTCTTTTAATGGCATTGCCTTCAGTATGTTATATCATACCTACCTACATATACTCGTATAAGCGGAAGTAAATTTTATGTCACGTCACGGCATTATATATAGAGAAAAAGCCAATTACTACACTTACTTCGATAAACACAAGAGGGGCCAAAAGTAATGAAAATGTTGCTTTTATGTTGCCTGCGAGGATTTAGGAACCATTATTGTAAAAATTTAAGTTACGACTTTTTTAAACAATAATTCATTGAATCAGATTTTCATAATAATGTTACTTGCCTACCAACAACTCTTTATAAATCATCGTCCCACATAAATGTTACTGTATTCCAACAATAAGTCTACAATTAATCAGTAAACAGCCCACATCGTCGACGTACCCATAAAGCCCTAAAATATATTGCGGATTTATTGCTTCAACACCTTTCTCTAGCAAATGTGATGATAAATGAGAGTTCGTATTATAATGCTATATCGAGGGAGTCATGGGTATCAAAATAAAAACCAATGTTGTTTCTTTTGTAAGAGTTGATGAAAACAAAGTAATGCACTCTTAATTTGCTAGATAATATTTAGTATCAATATTCACTTCTAAAGTCAATTTGCAGTTGAGATTTGTGGTATCAGAATAACAGTAGCCGATGCTTCATGGAACAATAAAATTACTCATAAACTACAAATTTGAACTACAACTAGTTTTACTTGTTATCGTATTTTGCTAAGAAGCTTGCTCTTGATAAAAGTAATGTTTGTTTGTAAATTCTTTCATGTTTATGATTCATAATATTTCCGAACTAAAGTTAACCCTTTAGATGAACAAGCACTTATTGCAGAATCAAACAAAATATAAGGCATCAACTGACCCATATTACTATATTCCAGATGAACGTCCGCGTGACGACGATGGACGCGGAGCTGGAGTTCGCGATCCAGCAGACGACAACAGGCAAACAGCTGTTCGACCAGGTCGTGAAGACGATCGGCCTGCGAGAAGTCTGGTTCTTCGGCCTTCAGTACACCGACTCCAAGGGTGACCTCACCTGGATCAAGTTGTACAAGAAGGTCAGTTGGGTTTCTTTTTCTTGTTTCTTCTTCTCTTGGTGATGTTGGATTTGGGTTTATATTTAAGTTCTGGGATTGTTTTGAGTTTTGGTTATGTTGTTTTACTAATTTTATTCATGTATGCATCACAAGAATCATCGAAATCAATATGACGTGGTAGCACAGTTGCGCAATGTTAACTTGTTCAATTTAGGTTACCAACGTCAAGTTGTTTCTCGAAATAAATATCGTGAAAATTATTAATATTGACGACAAGCCGACAGCGCGAAGCCTTGGAGATGTTATATAATATTTCAATACCTACGTAACAAATATAGAAGCAAGTTAATGATTTATTTATGTATGTAATATATTGAAAAAGTTCGTGGCCGCGAGTGGGCGACGATTGCCTCAAACCGCTAACTAACGATGAAGATTGAGTTGTAATAATTATTTTTGTCCGTAACCGACGCGACAAACCCAAGTTCAAGATTGTTTTGCCAAAATGCGAAACGTTGATTGCCAATATGAGTCACACAATCGAGCTTTTTATGTAAACGTTCCTGGTCATTGTCAAGGACTGATAAAAAACCGTTTGGCAGTTTATTTATATCCCATATCGCTGCTGCAGGATATAAGTACATCTACCACACACTAATATTGTAAAGGGGAATGATTTATTTGGTTTCGATTGTTTTTTTTTGAATCGAAAAGGCTCTGAAACTATTGCACCGATTCGAAAAATTATTTCACGATTAGAGTCCTACATAATTCCTGATGAATATAGAAAAAAGGGCTATAGGATAATACATTTTGAATATGTATAGCTCACAAAACGACATTGCTAGTTGCTAGCGGTACGAAGTTCGCTAGTCGACTAGTCCTAAATAATGGTGTTATCGCTATGATAAATCTATGATTAGACTCATCATCTAGCGGAATATTCTTGACAACAGCACTGAAACCTGTGACCTCTTCCTCAGCAATCATTGCAATTACTATTCACAGCGCGCTTCCGTCTCGTATCTTTAGCATAGACAATTCTGTGAAATTGTTTTCCTCACATTATGTGAGGCTGTCGGTTCGACATTGACCTGCAGAGCCAATGTCACCTGAACTCGACTCGTTCATGAGCCTACATGTAGTGTTTATAAGTTTTAACCCCTATACAGCCGGATCGAGGCCAGATATGCGTCGATAAAGTTAATATTCAGAGAGGCGTTGGCTCGCTTTCTTTTTCTTACGCTCGTGCGGTGATGAGATGATGTCGTCTCATCAGCATTCATAAACTACAAGTGCTAAGCGATCGTTTAATAATGTGTCAGCTTCAGCTGCTATAATGTTTCCTTTATTATGTTCAAGCGATGTCGTATGGTTCTGGTTTGGTACGGTTATTATGATCTATTGTTGTTTGCTAATTGTATTGACGTCGACGCGTTGTCGGTAGAGTGACCACGAGCAATAGCAGCAATGCAGCTCAGCTTATAACTAGTTAAAACTCAAATCACTATCACGTTTCTCGTAGCTGATAAGATTTTATTCCAATCTTTGATGGAATTATTTGGGTTATTCCATTAGTCTCCAAAAATCATTTTTTTTTTATTTCCATTTAGTCTCCAAGCTGATTTATTCTTCTTCTTATTTAATTATTTTCCATTTCCTATAGTCTCCAAAATATTAACAGGCAAAGATGGTATCGACAGCAAAACAAGCAAGAAAAACCAGTGTTAACAGCATTACAAAATAAAAATATAGTAACCGATACAAGATTATCGCCTAGATTAAAAATATTTACACTCGTTGTCAAAAACCTTACAAACTCTCAGCTACCTGATAAGGGGCGGCTAAGACTACAACTAGGTACTAAGTTTTATGGAAAAAAATAGCCGTGCAACTCTAGGTACTAAGTTTTACGGTTATTAAACCAATCACAGAGCGCTGCTCGGTAGTCCTTCGGCGAAAGTACCGTTATTTAAAATTAAAAAAATTAGTGCATGTGGTACTCTATTTTTTCAAATCCAGTCTAATCTTTGATTTGAGAAGAGATTAGGCTATTGTCACTGTGTCAGTGCATAATGGAAGAAAGTGAAAATTCAGACGCAGGACCTAGCACAATCACGCCGTTTAAATATGTATTCAACTCACTTAAGTTTGGTTAATAATTATGATAAGCTAAGTTACAGTATAGCAAAAGTGCAAGAAGTGTTTAGAAATTTATTACATGTCTAATAAAAGGGTAGTCCCCTATTTTCCCCTATCGTTACTATTTAGTAATAGTGCTTCTGATTGTTGTAAATGTAAAAAAAAAATCCCTTACCTAAGCAAATTTTAACAGTCCTAAGTATTATTTTTTTGTGACGTTCACGAGAGTTCATATGTAAATATTTATTAAAACTGATTATACTTACTAAAAACTACGTTTTATTAAAATTCCTAAACTTTTGTTGTTGTCTCTACATAGTCAAACTTGCCTGGAGACTAAAAGGAATAGTTGTATGAAAAATTTTTTTTGTTCCTATCTTAACCAAAAAAGTGTTTTGGAGACTAATAGGAAATGTTGTATGGGGCGGCAAAATTTTGGACATCAAAGGTTTTGGAGACTATCGGAATAACCCATTATTTAACATCTCTGTTGCAAAAAATATCTAAACCAACAAGCTTTAAATGCTGAAATGAATTCTTGATTAGACTTCATTATCCTGTTTTGTGAAAATGTATGCAAATGACCTTCTAACACTTGTCAACCTTGAACTTTGAATTATGCGGGTTTAGCTCTTGTCTCATATTCAAAGGATTGAGCTCGAGAAGAAGGTATAGACAGATAGTCGACAGATATTTTATGAAAAATGTGTTTGTGTGTGTACCTATTGACAAATTAGTTAAACTTGTGTTTGGCTTAGATTGTTTTGTAGAGCTACAGAGCCACGTGCGATTCTTAAAACAATTTCATTCAGAATGCGTGTGTTTTATCCATCAATCAGCAGAACTTCCGACAGTTGTTGTGGCGAAATGTCAATACATCCTTGATGGCCTGTAGTTATCAACTGCCGGGCTCTTATAGGAAGTTTTTTTTCGTTTATATCGTCAATTTCTATTTAATTACGATCAATCTGTCTCTCGCTCTAATCCCGTTCCTCTTCCATCATTTTAAGACGATGAAAATCTAATAAAATTATGTCGATCTTGGGGCCCCGTTTTGTCCATTACGATTCTCAAGAGGAGGAGGAATTTGCTAGGTCCAACCCACGTCCGACCAGTGAAGCCTCCTGTAGAATGAAAGTCGTGTATCGATAATATTTTGTTCAGATCAACGTATAGTTTGACGTGCCCGTCTATACTACTAACTACTACGGTATTTCATTTACAATATATTGCGCAGTCGTAACAGTCCAATGCTCTACAATGGAGCCAATAGTGGCCACTACGTTATGCTATTTTCCTATACTAACAAAATGGCTCTTAAGGTAAAATGTTTGGTTTCATCCATCCATTAGCGCATTTTCTAATGTTAATATTATTATGAACAATAGCTTATCGATAAGCTAGATGCTAAACTCAATTTCTCTTAGTTTTGTAAGTATTAAACACGTTTTCAATGAAACTCAGATGATTCACTGCAGCCTACGGATATCCTCCGGGCATTGTTATAGTTTTATCGCGCGACTGCTGTAACGGCAAGATTTTTTAATCAGTGACGTCATCGCTGTATCACAATCACACACACAACCAACTATACCACACAGATCGTTGATTCATGAAGATACTTTTGCTTATATAGCAATTATGTCTTGTCTTCTTAGTCGTGCTCCGGCTTCTTGTAATTCAGTTTCTGTGCTTGAAGGCTCTGGGGTGGTGTCGATCATTCGAATCAGTTGCATTCATTCATCAGACGTCAGTCTATCAATAAGCAGCCGTAGACAACGCCCATAAAGTTAAAATAGTGCTTCTCCATCCTTTTTTTTTTTTTTGTAACGGGGGGAAATGCCTAACGCATTTCCCGACGCTCGGGGGAGCGTCGGGGGTATGTGGGGCTCGCACCCACCAAAACCCCCCGGCGGCCGTCTTGGCGCTTTTGGGAAGGACCCCGGGAACCACGCATTACTGGCGTCCGAGGTTCTTCCCACGGCGGCACAGTGCCACAAGCTGTGCCGCCGCCCATCTCGGGGCTGTTTGATGAGTGTGTCGGGCCCCCGCCCTTCACACCCACGGCCCCAAAGACCCCTTTTAGTCGCCTCTTACGTGCTTCTCCATCCTGCCATTGCCATCCATTTTACATTAGCGCCTCTGAACAAAATAGTCTCAGGAGTTGTAACTTTGCGAGCGTTGTCACCTGAGTCTAGCTTCGGCTAAAGTTTCCTATTCGGAATGTATAGCTTGTATGTGTCGTAGTAAAATTTGATAACTAGGTTTTTTGCAAAAAAACTAGGGATTTTGCGAAAACACGGATAATTAGATATAAGCATTACTTTTTTTCAATCATCCTGACATAAAGCAGTTTTTTTTGCAAAAAACCTAGTATAATTGAAAAATCTGAAACCTGCCTTAACTCTTGATTGGCTAGATTGTTGCTTGCTGGTAAACTTTTATTCTGATTGGTAATGACTGAAACCTAATTATCAAATCTTACTACGACATATGCACCATGAATATCAACAGGTCCTTATAAACTTTACTAAAGTAAGAGAAAATAATTATAAAACTTTTTATCAAAAAATAAAACCGCCGAAAAAAAACTGAAAAGCATAAAATAATAATCGAATTACTAAGTTCTTAAAGTAATGTAGGTTATACCAAGTAATTTTAAGTCGGCGCGCCACACAAGCAAATTCCATAATTACGTAAAGATTGATGCGCGGCAGCGCACGAATTTTGGTTATTTCTTTAAATTTAAGGTACCTAATTTAGTGATCTTTGTACGAGGAATGTGTGGCGCCGACTCAAAATTACTTGGTATACCCTACATTACTTTAAGAACTTAGTAATTCGATTATTATTTTATGCTTTTAAGTTTTTTTTCGGCGGTTTTATTTTTTTATAAAAAGTTTTATTTTATGCTTTTCAGTTCTTTTAGGGTTTTATTATTTTCTTCTCCCACAAGGTGTTCAGTGGTCACACCGCATAAGGTGATCAGACGACATGGTTAACAGGGACGACAAGACCGGTCGGTATGGCGATTTGTGGGGGAGGCCTATGTCCAGCAGTGGACGTCTTTCGGCTGAGTTTATTTCATTTCAAAAGATATTGTAAGTAGGTATCAAAAGTGTACGGTAGTGTTACACGTAAAATGCAACTTGTGAGTTGATAAATCGACCCGCCGACCAAAAAGTCACCCCTATTTTCCCACCCTTAGGGTGGGAATTTTATTTCCAAATTTTTATGGGACCAACTTCAAGGTATGCCCTGTCGATTAAAAAAAGAATTATCAAAATTGAACTACTCTGTAAAAAGTTATGCGTGATCATACATTAAAAAATATATATATACTGGGTGTTTCTGACAAGGCGGTAATAAATCAAAGGAGGGCTTCTGCTCACCATAACTAATAACTTTCCCAAAGCAACATGGGTCAAAAACTCAAAAAAAAAACAGCTGTTCCATACATTGGTTCGATCAGCTGACGGGGTCAATGTACGGGACGGCTGATTTTTGTTTTGAGATTTCGACCCATGTTGCTTTGGGAAAGTTGTTAGGTATGGTGAGCAGAATCCCTCCTTTGATTTATTACCGCCTTGTCAGAAACACCCTGTATACGTGTCGAATTGAGTACCTCCTCCTTTTTTTTTTCGTCGTTGAAAAACGATTTAAATTATGAACTCTACTAGTTCATGATAATTTAATTGCAATAAAATCGTGTGATGAATAGTTATGATAGTAATAAAATTGTTTTATTCATAGGGGTTCGTTAAATTTAAATTTTTAAACAGTTAAATAATCAAGTAGGGTAAGAATTTTTTATGTCTGTTTCAAGTATTGCTCAATTTTTAACAAATTTTGTATAATATGTATCTTATCTTATTGTTTTTCAGCTGATATCCAGCAAGGAGTGGCTGAAGATAATATTATATTTTTAACCGACGAAAAAACAAAAAGGAGGAGGTTCTCAATTCGTCGCGTATATATATTTTTTTTTTTTTTTTTTATGTATGATCACGCATAACTTTTTACTGTGTGGACCGATTTTGATAATTCTTTTTTTAATCGACAGGGTATACCTTGAAGTTGGTCCCATAAAAATTTGGAAATAAAATTCCCACCCTAAGGGTGGGAAAATAGGGGTAACTTTTTGGTCGGCGGGTCGATTTATCCACTCACAGGTTGCATTTCCGTGTTACATTATAACTTTTGATACCTACTTACAATACCTTTGGAAATGAAATAAAATCAGCCAAAAGACGTCCACTGCTGGACATAGGCCTCCCTCACAAATCGCCTCACCGACCGGTCGTGATCAAACCTCATCCTGTTAGTCCCTCAACCTTCACCAGGTTGTGTGGCCACCTTGTGGGGTGCGACCACCCGGTGAAGTATGATTAGCTGGGGTCAAAAAATTAGCCCAAAAAAAAACTGAAAAGCAAAAAATAAAAACTTTTTATAAAAAAATTAAACCGCCGAAAAAACTGAAAAGCATTAAATAATAGGGAAACATTTTCTATTAGGCCTTAATTTACTCACTTCTTAAAGTAATTTTGGATTACCAAGAAATTTTGAGTCGGTGCCACAGAATCAACGAATAAAGATCACTAAATTACCTGAAATTCAAAGAAATAACCGAAAAACATATGCCGCTGCGCATCGCGCTTTACATAGATAATGAATTTGCTTGTGTGGTGTGGCGCCGACTTAAAATTTCTTGGTAATCCAAAATTACTTTAAGAAGTGAGTAAATTAAGGCCTAATAGAAAATGTTTCCCTATTATTTAATGCTTTTCAGTTTTTTCGGCGGTTTAATTTTTTTATAAAAAGTTTTTTATTTTATGTATTAGTTTATGTTTTTGGTCAATGATATAGAATGGGACACGTGTAAACAGATCCTCTCTTTTCCCAGAGACAGTAATTAGTAAATCAAGTCATACAGTTAAGCAAATATCATCCTGTATAAACTTAAATAGGTTGTAGATTGATATTTCACGTTTTTCCACGTTTTACGATCTATTTGTATCTGCCATGACTCTGATACGGATAGGATTACTTACTTTACAGTAATCTTGTAATGGATACTCTATCGGCGTCAATGACAATAGAATTATTGATTCCACCCACCGGCTTACCTGACTAAATACAGTTCTAACTGATGGCAGGCGTGTAGGCGATCGCAGTATGGCTCTTTAAATGTTACAAAACAGGACGCTGTTGCCCGTCCTTTATTTGTTCCCTATTCGTCCAAAGGAAGGATTTGGAAATAACTCATGTACATTTTACATTTATTACAGTCCGAATATTATATTTCTGAAGTTTTTTAGTAAAAAATATTTGGTCCGCGAGGAACAGTTTAAATCTTGTGATGCGATCATCACTTGGCATAACTCCATCACTTTTACGGTCTCCTCTAATTGTTTTGATGACATAAATGTTGGTTTCCTCTAGCGTATTTACGATAGTGTCGTTGGTTGTTTTATCTTCTAATAAAACGTGTTGATTCTTGTGTTTTACATCATTATCAGAGACGTCAGAACCACTAACGTTATAATTTGTTGCAATTTGTTTCATATGACGTCTGATATGTAGGAACTAGGAGAAAGTCACGTGCATTTGCAGTTTGATGCCGGCATAGCATACCAACACCCTGTCTTCTATGAGTTTCGTTCAAGGTGACTGAGAAAATACTCAAAGTACGTGCGGCAAAGTCATTCATTCCAAAACTTAAAGAGCCAACACTGTGATCACCATCTTGCTAGGGTCTTAATTATGATTGAGTCACGTGCTTTAATAAGCCATTCTTCAGCCTTTTTGTATCCATGCCAGGCAGCCATGTTGTGATGTTACGTAACTAGGCTGCGCGTAAGCAAGTCCTGCCGCGTATGACAACAGTTTGCGATGTAGCGAATTATAGTCGCGATCTCAGTTTCCGCCATTTTCTCACATCATTCTTTTGTTTCTTTCTTGTCTTCAGCTAGAGATGATTGCTGTGCTGAAGGATCTTTAGACGTTTTAATCTAAATTGCTGATGTTAGTTTGAGATGTAGAGGAAGACAATTCTGTGACAAAAGTGTATGTTGCTTCTTATCTCTTGTTCTCTGTCTGAAAGACGTAGGCCTTCCCCCACTGAACTCCACAAGTATCAAAAGGGTTGGGCTATAATCGTCACTCTTGGCACACGTGTTTGCGATATTAGTGTTGCAATCTTATTTTTTTACGGAGTACGCTGTGGTCCGTCCTTTGGGCATTCCCTTGATACGCCTTTTACGACACCCACGGCAGGAGATGGAGTGGTAAAACATATTTCTACTGTCCTTCAACCTAGCAAGAACCATTTCGGTTTGCCTTCATCAAATGTGATCCTTCTCATCATTATCATATCATCAGCATGATTTATTCCCAAAAGTCACTTAACTTAATGCCCTCCTCTAGATCCGGGGCTGCAACGAATCTCCTTAAATGCTGTAATGCAGTAGAGCAAGTGGCAACGCCAACTCGTAAATAACATGATTCATAGGAGGGTCCAAGACCGCTCAGCGAAAGTTGCCTCGTCGCGTTAAAGATACTTGCGTGTGATTTCTCCGCCCGTCCGCCGTCTGCGACGACGCAACGGTCGCGTTGCCTTGTGTATTTAGTAGACTGTGGGGGTAAATAAAACGTCAACAATTTTCATACCACTCACACCTAGAACATTTCATATTAGTAGAACCTGTCCCTATATTACGCCCGCATTTGCAATATTTCTTTTCGTCCTCTTCGCGGTTTTTTTGTATTGACATTGACGCTCGAGCTAGAGGACAAAAAGCTTAAGAGAAAATGTGTCCGTAATAGTAGATAGATACCACTCTGTTAATAGGATGTTAGAAGACTAAATACCATTTTCATTTCTTGCGTTGCGCTCAAGATCGTCAAGGGTCAATTATGCCTAAAAACATAAAAAATACAATCTGTTGAGAATTACAAATGAACAAGCCCTCTGTGACTGAAGTGGACATCTAATTATATCATCTGATGTCTTATCTATAATACTGTAAATTTTAATCAAAATCTGATCAGTAGTTTTACCGTAAAAGTCGGACAATACTCAAAATATCCTCAGAAACTTTCGCATTTATAATATTAGTATTATACTTGGACAGCCCGGTCACAAGAAACAATAACTGTTCACGTTCTTACACTTCGTATCGTACTGTCTTGTCGTAGTTGCCAATGAACTGGCGAATACCGGGAAAATTGGAATGGGATCGATACCGGTTTTTGCTTTTCGCCAATGCGTCTTTCACTTTTTTACAGTACCTACATAATCCCATTTTAGCGATTTTACAACAAACAAAGTCTGGGTTGGCTGTGCTACTTACTGTTCTTTTCACTCTACAAAATCAAGTTTTGATGGAAACCCTATTCCTGGCTCATAACAGGGTACCAGATAGGACTTTAAATACATCGGAAAAGGGGGAAATGTCTTCTTCCTAGGTATGGAGCCAGAATTAAACCTAGTTTAATCCTATAGTAAAGTAAAAAAGTAAAGTAAAAAATTATTTATTCAATACAGGATACAAGATATCGCTTAATGAAAGTCAATTAGACTAATCTAATTAATATTGATACCTTATTTCGTAAAGTATCCTATACTGATAGAGGCGAGGTAGTTCAGGGTGCCCACTAATTGGCTCAGGCAAACAAATGTTTGCCTTGCCTTACGACAATGGTCGCCTGGAGACGCCCCCAAACGAGCCCTCCTCTGTCAAATGATTCTACTCCCTTTCGCAATGATTTTACAGCGTAGAGAAGAAAGGGGTAACAAACTCTACTTTATAAATCTCTAGATACAAATATTGATTCTTATTCGTACTACATAAACTTTACTGTTTGAGTTATCATCTGGAGACACGAAAATATACGATCAGCATTTGATTGCTACTTGCTATCTGTAACTAAAACAACGCCTGCTTCAGCGTTTTCTCTTGTTTTGACATATCACTCATCAAGTTTACAGTGAACTTGTGAAGGTCGCCATGCAAGTGTAGCGTTGTCTGTATTCACAAAGCCGCCGTTACAGCTAAAACAATAGCTCGCTACAACTAAATGATTTGCCACAGTTCGTTTGACTGCGACCAGTTTTATAAAATATGATTATTGTGATGCAAATGTTCACTTCATTCAGTACGTTATGTAATGGCTCCGTAAAATTGTTGGATCATAACTCTTTTTTAGTATTGGAATCGTAGAAACTCGTCCTTCTAATTATGCGCTGCTATTAATTATATTTGCATTTACATCCTTAAATCGTCTGCATGTGTTTTTTGCTTATGTACATTTTCTATTATCGTCTCAATGGCCTCGGTCTTTGAAACCACAATATTAAAACCAAGTTCATAATAAGTGTTTAACTTTGCGTCATCTCTGATAATGAATATTATTTCTGCCATAAAAAAACTAACTCTCTCTGTAAGACCTTGCTTGAGTCATCTGCTTTCAATGTTTTATAGTGAATCATTATAAATGAAACTAGATTACTTCTGGAAGGTTCCTAGATTTTTATGAGGTCGTCGTGCGAAAATGCTGCTATACCAAACACCCGGTGATCTCATTCACAAAACAACAAAAACATTGTTCAGTCAGCCTCCACCGCGTTCCTATTAAAACCTTTGTTTTTCACCACAATGACTCGATAAAGCGCCTTTTCACCCGCTATCAAGATTCGTGTTTCCGTTCATTTAAGAATTCCACCTTTCTAACATTTCTGTTTTATGCAATAAGCGAGTACAGCAGTTTTGCATAATCGACATGGCGTACGTGTCGCAGTCCCAGGCATTTTCACTGGCGTCAGCTCCTTGACTTTCGAGCGGCATAATTTGGATCACGGTGTGTAATTGAGCAATTTCGCTTGTTTGTTCTGAATTGCTGCAGTCTTTATTTGCAGTCAAAAGTCTGAGCCTCATTACAAGTATTCTGTAACTAATGATGTCGACTAAGATTTGTCTGGTCGACGTTAATGACAGCACCTTTCGTGCTAGGTTCGCAATTCGCTCGCACGCAAAGCCCGGTCGTTCTCTCGACGGTCGTCACGCCAGGAATGCCTGTTTTTGTCGCTAGTTATTATGATTATCAGTAGATGTTGTGCAGCGTGTAGCGGCCCCGATATCTATGTGATTCCGTGGCGGGGCGGTTGCGTCACGGCAACGCTGCGGCGGCGGCGGCGGCGCCGTGCCCGTATCGGAATGCGATAACTATTGTCGCCGGTTATTGTATCAGTAAAACTACCTTGGAATCCGAATTAAACTGTGCTCTGTTGATAAAATATGGTATCATTAATCTGATGTAATTCCAAAACCGATAAACGAACTTCCAGGTTGGCATTTTCTGTAAAAAACCTGTCCAAACCTTCAATATCAGTGATATAAATCAAAACATTCCTTCAAAGGTTCTGCTACTTACTCTTTTTGAGAAATCGCCTAATTTAGGCTTGATTTTATCTGAGGCCTAGGAGCCAAAGAGGCTCTACCATCAGTCATCAAGTATCACCATGGAACAGGAGTACCACTAGATGATACTACCACGAATCGGTCACATAAGATGAGCGACGGAGCGTGACGGGGCCTGACCCGGTTCCCACGTCGCCGACCAGGTGCCTCGGAGCTCATCTCTGTTGACCTTTGGGGTTAGTGTAGATTCGCCAAGTACTCATTTCGCCAAGTGTCAAACGCCGTGTATTTTCGCCAAGTTCATTTTGATTACAAAATTTTATAAAGTAAAGTTGGTTTCACTTATTTCTTAGGTACCTACTTATATCCTTTAAAAATTACTCGTTCATGCATTTTAGTTTTAAATTTATATTTAAAAGTACCAGGGCTACATGAACTAGTAGAAGGTCTGCCTACTCGGCGTCTTCTTGTGCGCTGTCACCCACTCCATTACTTTTCGGGCATCTGTTCTCCCGAGCTATTTGCCCTGCCCATTGCCTGCATTTCGCAATACTTTGGGTTATTTCGGTGACTTTAATTCTTCTGCGGTTGCCATCACTTCTAATTCGACTACGCAGGGAAACTGAGCAAAACCAATTCTATTACCCTTTCAGTGACCATTTCTCTGTTGCGTTTGCCCATACTGGCAACACACAATTTTCGTAGACTTTCGCCGTTTGTTGATGCTTAGATATTTCCAGTTCTTGAAGATATCCTCAAGTGCAGCATTGAACAGTTTTAGGGATATGATATCCCCCTATGCCTCTATTATGAATCCCCGCTGCAGGCTTTGAGCTCTGATCCTGTAGTCTAACTTATCTAACAAACACTTCGACACTCGATATACCAATAGTTTACTTGGCACCGCTGACTCAAACGAATCAAAAGCTTTCTCATAGTTCACAAATGCTTAGCAAGAGGCAGATACGCTAGTGTTAAATTTGTACTGCATTAGTGAAACTAACTGTAATAATTTTAACGACTTGGCGAAAATACACGATGCAAAATTAATTAATAAATCACTTGGCGAAAATACACTCGATGTATGGAGTTAAAAAGTACTTGGCGAAATGAGCACTTGGCGAATCTACACTAACCCGACCTTTGACAGCCAATCAGCGTCCTTGGCTGACTGGTTTGCGTTTGTGAATGCAGGTGGTTGGTTCTGCGCAGATTAATACTGGTTGAGCAATCGTGTGAATGATGAATTGGTAATTCTGAAGTTGCTGGCAGTTCTAGTAATATTTCTAGTAATGTTGATTGAACAGCTGCGGTCAATATAGATCGATTAAGGTATCGCAGTAGATTCTGGTAAATGTTTGGTCCCATTAAGAAGGTTAATAAGTGTGTAAGTTAAGCCAATCGCCTCTAACATCATAATCTCACGCCTTTTATTCCCTGAAGGATTAGGCAGAGGCACCAGCTTAAGAGCCGGACCCACGTTTAGCCGAGTTTATGCTTTATTACCAACGTGACAAGGGGCCAGCTTGTCGCCGCGGTTATAACGCTTAATGCTAATCGCTTTTGTGGATTATAAAATGAAAGCTTACACAGTTTCTAGTTTCATTTCCACTAGTTTCACTAAATTTGACATTTCATCAAAAAACAACAATACCAAACAAAAAGTTATGAATGAGCCACCAAATTCCACTCGGTCTTTTATCGCAATAAACATTAATATGTGCAAAAGAGACAGAATCTGTGGTGTACGCAGATCGGGCGCGGCTGGTGAAAGTGTGACCAGACCAGACGCGACGTACGACCTTGGTGACCCCATTCCTTGCGAGCGCTGGGCCGTTCTCCCTACCTCTGAGGCTTGCATTGCTATCTGTGATGCTGACCAAATATGCAAACAGTCAATAGTTGTGGAGCTAGAAAGCTGGTTGAGCAATGAAGTATGTTTAAAGACACCTACCGGATGAAGAGTTGTTTTATTTGAGCAGGTTGACAGTAATATTGGCGTTACTGGAGCTTGATGACTTTTGAACATTTGGTGCATTGCCTGACTTTAGGTACAATGACCAACCAAATTTACCCTTTGCTTTATCAGCAGTATAAGCTTATTTTATTTCTTCTTTAATATTAAATTAGTGTGCGCACAGGATGCACCCCTGCAAAACTAATTTTTTTAGTCTGTGGGATTTTCGTGATAAAAAGTACTTATCCATCCGTCTCGTGGTTCTAAGCTTTAAGTTTCAGCATTAACGGTTCAGTAGTTAAAATAATTCAATACTTGAAAATAGCTTCCTTCTTTAAATTGTATTTTTATTTACTGTTTGTAGGTACCGATATGATTTTTTTTTTTACATAGCCTCTTTAGTGTCCGCTGATAATTACATTAACAATTTCGAATCGCTTCGAGTTAAAGTTATTTACATGACAACTCACGGGTTTAGCCCAAGTCCAACCTTACCGAGTTCCACAGATGGTGAGTGACAAATTTATAAAAGTATGTGGCTGCTTACCACTATGTACTACTCTTTATCCTTAACAATTTAAAAACATTTATTTTCTTCGGGAAAACCAGGAATTTCATTTTACCTTCCAATTAGCTCTATATACCTTTTCTATGACTTAAATCAATAAGCAGTAGTGGTTTTCACCGTTAAATGCACTCTCGTCCTCTCGATTCTTAAAAAGAGATTGTACCCGATTGTCTTAAAATAAATCACAAATTATTGTTTGTTACTTCAATGAATCTATCGAGAATCTCATAAAACATTTTACTAATTCGAATATGAACATCAGAGATCATGATTTTGTATGTCATAGACAAATGCTTATCTATTCGACATTAGTCACAAATTACTTATTGCGTCAACTGGCCCACTTCATTGTTGATATTAGAATGAATCACGCTTTTGCTATTTTATTAGCAACATCAACAGCAGACCTAAAAATCAAGCATATAAGGACTAATATGTGAGAAAGTTATCTTCATAGGATTCTGCGTGGAAACATTACCCATCTATGTAGTCGCAATGACGGAGAAGTCAACCGCGTACCGGGTACGAATGCTATGTACGACCAGCCCCCGCAGCACAACGGACCATTTGTCGAATCGTTCTGTCATTTTTAATCGCTTTTGACATTTCAATACGGGAAAATGTATGGAGATGATCGACAAAAGTGACAGATAGATACGACAAATTCGACAAATTGTCCGTCATGTTACCGCCCCTGGTGAAGATTGTGGGACTACATAACGCTGGATGAGGGTCGCACAATAATTGGCGATCAATGGTGGAGGCCTATGTCTAGCAGTGGAAGTCTTTCGGCTGAAATGATGATGAAGAAGACTTGATCAGAGTTTTTCCAGTGTCTTTTGTCTAGCCCCTAGCTGCCTTTATATTTCATTATGTACACCTACATAGCGGTTTGTGCGAATGAGATGAAAGTAGCACCTTCCCGTTCGCACTTTCTCATTGACAGGGCTATGCGTGTGCGCAGATCGATCAACGGTATTTGCGCTGTGAGATGTCTCGTCAAATGTTTCAATGACAAATAGAAGCGAGCGGTTAATTGAAGAGCCGAGATTCACAGTTCTTTATAAAACAGTATCAAATCTAAATTCATATCCAAATTCAATTGCTGTTCGTTAATCACGCTAAAACTCGAGAACGGCTGGGCCGATCTAGCTAATTTTGGTATTGAAATGTTTGTCGTAGTCTTGGCTTGTTTGAATTAGAATAGCATATTTTTGTACTAAACTAGTTTTGAAAAGTCTTAATGTCATAGTTTTATAAGAAGAGTATCGCAGAATAGAAGATTCGTCTATAAATCTTTGTCTAGTATTAAAATAGACTTCGCCTAGCAATAGTAAAAAATTATAAGTTATTTACTAATAGCTTGCCGTGTGACAGAATCAGCTGATTCCGCGGCCGGTGGGGTCGACGACCTTACTTTCGCCTCTCCCACGATTGGTTGAACATTGCTCAACTCGTGCTGTGGGCCGCTAACATGCCGCTGCGTGGAATTTGAACTTGCAAATCATTATGCTATATTATGCTAATATAATTTAGTGTTTTAAAAAGCGAGAGATAATGCTTCGGAAGGCTAGGGTGCTGCATCTCTAGATCCCTGTCAGTCATCTCATTACACTAGTGACTTTGAGACTAGACTAGAGAGTGGGTTCGTGGTCAGCGCAGGCTGCTTTCACAATTAAATTTAATTCACGCGACGCATAAACCAATACAGTATTGTTCATAAAGATAAAACAGGTTTAACATAGATTTACTGGAGGTCTTGTTCTCTGGTTACACGTATGGTAAAAACGAGACATCCAGTCTAAATTGATAGACTTCTCAAAACTAAAACGCTCTACTATCAAACTTTTTAGAATAAGAGGGATGGTCTTTATGATATAGGTATATGGTAGTTCTTCGTTGTTGAATAGGACAGGGAGGACTAAATTTATTTTGTAATGTTACAAATGGTTATTTTTGTCGATCGAAGATTTGGTTAGAGGTGGCACTGGATAGAGTGGAGTGCACGCGAATTGAAACCTTTGCCCGTCAGTCGGGTATAAAAACTGCTTATTATATTTATCAGCAAACTTAACAATATTATTGGTAGGCTGGGAGGTACATTTTAGGGGTCCAACTCTCGCCTCGACCTCACAGATTTCTTCCACCTGTGCGAATAGCACTTGTCTCATTTCGAACTGTGATACGATTGATTTTCGATAATGCCACAGATATGAGATATTGTTGAACAATGAGCTATAAGTCGATAAATAAGTAGGTGCTGACATTTGAATATATCCTATGATTTTTTGACATTAACATCAAACATGTTGATGTTAACTGCATTTAAAATATTTTTAAGGCTTCAAATAAAAATTCTTTTAACTTTTTTTTGCATAAGTAACTTTTCCATTTTTAAATATTTTACGTTATTTCGGATAAGCGCAATAATCCCTTTTTAAAATCGAGCAACTTGAGTTTGAAACAAGGCACGGCCGGTAAAAAAAAAGTCGTCAATATTAATAATATCACGTAAATTTCCACTTGTTTTTTTACGGGGTTATATTCTTGGTTGCTGCCTCTCACAATTTATGTTTTCTGCTTGAATTTGATTTTTAACTCTTCATAACCTGCTTACTAAATTATTTTTCGCTTATATTTTCGTTACCTAACCCTTCAACACCCAAGCCTGAAACGATGGTGGAGAAGACGACCAGGGTCTTAGGGACAGCCATCAAGAAGCTGGTCACAACCGAGGAGGTAGACGAAGAGGAAGCTTTATATGACAGGCTCGAGGACCTGGTAAGACCAGGGCGTATGACTCTTAAAGGATTTGACCGCCCTCACCTGGGGGTCAAGTAATTAAGACCTCGACTCGTAATTGTCTTGTTAGCGACTTCGTTAACTATTGCTGTTTGCTTTGGGAGTACAACAGAAATTGCCTTTGTAAAAGCGGCAATGGTTAACGAAGTCGCTAATAAGACAAATACGAGTCGATCGTTTTTAGTTAAGAAACTGGACCGCCAGGCTTCAAGTTACTTGTTAATTGTAGTTGGATGACTCTGGCATTCGTATTTCGTATGTAATGCTAGATATCAAAGTAGTAGAGTTGCTATGTAGTTTTAGTTGTTAGATTTGATTCCATTTAAAAAATTATAAGAGTAGATTATATCTATACCAATATTATAAAGAGGAAAGATTTGTTTGTTTGTTTGTTTGTAATAGGCTCCGGAAATACTGAACCGATTTAAAAAAATATTTCACTGGTAGGAAGCTACACTATCCCCGAGTGTCATAGGCTATATTAGATTTTCAAAAAAATTTGGGATCCTTAGTTAAACTCAACTAATGTAACCCAAGGTGCAATATTTTTTCCGTTGTTTACATATTTTGACAGGTGGTTTGTTGTTGTTGTTTGATTTTTTATACGTCCATTTTGGGCAGTCAAAAGAACATAGTCTATAGAGCCAAGTCTTTAGTAGTATCTTATATTCTATGGCGTAACGAAGTAAGCCGGGACAGCTCGTTATAATATACATATAATAAACTAAAGTAAAAGAAATATGCTAGGTAGTCCGAATACATAAAAAAAGGCTATGGTTATGCTAGAGGTATAGTTTAAATATAAAAATAAAATATAATAAGATAAGGTAGATTGTTATCAATGTCTATGGTTGATTTTTTATAAGAAATAGTTTAGATTTTAGATAGTTCTTAATGATTATTAGTTCTTTCTTTGTTCTCGCCAGGTTTAAATGTAATGTTTTTTTTATTCAATTATATCAGTCTTGCAGCAAAAGAGGTCACACATAAACATGAAAAACTTAATTTTGTATTGTTTTCACGTGTGTGGTCAAGAACTATGTCCCACAGTAGTGCTATCTGTAAGCTAATGGATTTTTGTGTGTCGTTAACATACGTTTTATCTTATCAACTGCTCAGCTTCCATTGATGCGATTGGCTAATCTATGAACGGCGTTGTCTAGGTACCGGATTAGTTTTACATTTATTGTCATAACTTTTATTGAAGTGTTTTTTTTTTGTGATTAGAGAGAAGCTAGTATATTGATTAGCATTTAAAATTAAACGAAATTATTAAGTATGTAATTATATTGGTTTAAGTTATTAATCACGTTAAATAATTATTATTCAGATGTAGGTGACATTTATTATGGACAGTAAATATGTAAAAGTTGAACTATTACAGTTACTATTGAACTTAAAATAATGCATTATGAAAAAAATAAACATAATTGGTTTAACACGTAAAATTATATTGTACAGTGGCGGACACGCTCGGCGTAACACTTCCGGTTTTTCTTTATTGCAAAATAGCTCTTCTTCTTTGGTAATATAGTCTAGGGCTGACGAAACCATAGACAAATCTGTTACGGCCTCCTAGTCCGTCACTGTACCTTACCTAACCCCTAGACCTTTTTTTAAAGAAAATATTTTTACAAATAATACTTAAAAATATGCAACGAACAGTTACTAAAACCAGTTAGGCTATTGCCGTTCACAATGAAAATAAGAATTCTGTTGTGTAGACAAAATTATTCACCTATATACCCGCAATGTATACTTATCACATGTCAAAATTATTCACATTCTCCTTTTGCATTTTTGAAGACAATAGATCCCCAGGCAATAGATCCCCCATCTATTGCCGTTCATAATGAAAATGAGAATGTGAATCATTTTGACATATGATAATGATAAGTAAGTATACATTGCGGGTATTTAAGTGAATAATTTTGTCTACACAAGAAAGAGATTCAGCTGTAAACCCGCAATGTATAGTTATCACATTTCAAAATGTTTCTCATTCTTATTTTCATTGTGAACGGCAATATCGTAACAGATACTTACAACATGTATTATTTTTTAAAGATTTTTTCTATCGACTCTACAACATTGAAAACCAATCATTTGCTCTACTCTACATCGCAGATACTTTATCACTCTGTAATCCAGGGTACTCTACACTCACTAACATTGCATTCGAAGCCACACACAATTCACCCTCCTATCCCATTAACAATAAGCAACATATTTCTGTAATGTAATTAATAATCGCCTGTTTACGCTGACACTATGGATTGCTCGCGTGCTTTCGGCGCGCCGCGAAGTCAGGGTCGCTCCCGTTCTCCAGATGGGTAAGAGCGGTTATTTGGCTTTATGTGTGACACTAGGTGTTATTAAAATTATTTTTTCACTTTCGCGCGTCTTTTGTTGATAGCTTTTGAAGTTTCAATCAATCCGTTTTGGTTGTCAATCAATCAGACAACTGTCAAAAAAGAGGCGCGAAATGTGAGCTTGCATGTTTTGCTTTTTTATTTTATGTACCTATTTTCGTAATATGATGATGAGTTTGCCATGCTTACCTTAGTTTTTCTGAGGTCCTGCTTCTATGTATCTATTGTTTGTAGTTAGTATTATGCTTTGAATGTAGTGTAGCAATGCAATTTAATTATTTTGGTTAATTTAGCACTCCTTGGTCTTATAATATGTGATTTTACCTTTTACATTCTTATTAAAAGTTTTTTTGAACTGGTTGTTAGATTTGATAACTTGATCTAGTTGATAGAAATTTGTTTGATAACTTTAACTTAATTTTTTACTGTCATTCTAAGAGACAGAATTCAAGACCTTAACAGTATTTAAATTTAATTATTCAAATAGTATGAAATGTCATACCTTGACATTCTAAGTCTTATCATCTTGTACTCACTTAGTAAGCAATAAATCTTCTTGTACATAACTGGTACATCTTAATCTGACCTGATCTGACCTTCCACATGTCTCCCACAGGTGATGCAACAGGACGTGAAGAAAGAGAACCCGCTGCAGTTCAAGTTCCGAGCCAAGTTCTATCCCGAGGATGTGGCTGATGAGCTCATCCAGGAGATCACACTCAAGCTCTTCTACCTTCAGGTTGGTGATGGAATTTTAGGACTTATCGTTAAGTCACCGTGAGGAGATCAGCCACCGTGTTATGTCTCTTAAAAACTTGCACTGTTATTAATAAAAAAGTTAAGAGCATTTTTGATTATTTGACGAAAGTCGAATCAGAGAATAAGACCTCCGGTAAAGCTACTTAAAACCTACCGTATCTTTAACAATAATACTTTACTCCTTTTTTTCGTCTTGCATTGTTTTTATTGTATCGACTTGATAGACAAAAAGTAATGACTGATCGAGGTTTGGATTGATTTGGACAGAGTTTCCGATGAAGGGTACCATCGCTGAAAACCAGTAATCAAAGTGCCGAAGTAAATCATCGCTATCGGTCACAACCCCGCCCTTTATAATTTCTTCCTAGACCTATGCGGTACCGTCTAGTCTAGTTCATTCTCAGTTTATCACTACCAACCAAGACATGACAAAAAAAAACATTATAATGATGTTTTATATGCTTAGGTGAAGAACGCAATCCTATCAGACGAGATCTACTGCCCACCTGAGACGTCGGTGCTACTAGCGTCGTACGCCGTTCAAGCCCGTCACGGGGACCACAACCCGGCCCTGCACGCGCCAGGCTTCCTCGCCAACGATCGCTTACTGCCGCAGAGAGTCACTGACCAGCACAAGGTGAGCTCCTTTGTCTATGACAGGTTGTCAAGGATATGGTACTTCCGTCAGTGAGCAGGAGCCGAGACGTAGAGATATAATAGTAAGCTTCTGCATGTACCCTCAGGCGAGATAGAGGCTGCGAAAGAAACGTGGAAGCTTTAAAAGCAATTTTGTAAGACCGAGTGGACTGACATTCTAAAAGGAAACATTTCTACAACAGTAACTTAGTTTGACTAAGACCTGATAATGAGAAGGTGACTCGCTTTCTTATGCGTGTATTGTGCTTCAACTGTGAACGTCATAATTACGTGTTCGTTTCCTGTCATGGAAATCATGCGTATGAGAAATATCCATATAAGTTTCTGGGTCTCGATGTTCTTGCTTTAATGTCTGCTAGAACATCCAGACCCTGGTATGCAGTTTAGACACAGATTGCGCCTGGATCCGTGGTTAGGTTCCTTCAGTTGGCAGTCATATAGACTGTGACTTTAGAGGTCCAGTTTCAGTTCCCGCTGGACGTGAACTTTATTATAATGGACAGTATCCAGGTGTGTTTCGGCTCCCTAGAACCTGAATATGTCTATCGATATGTGTTTGAGATGATAATAATGATATGTTGGTGTATGCAGATGTCCCGCGACGAGTGGGAGCAGAGCATCACCAACTGGTGGCAGGAGCACCGCGGCATGCTGCGCGAGGACGCCATGATGGAGTACCTGAAGATCGCGCAGGACCTGGAGATGTACGGCGTCAACTACTTCGAGATACGGAACAAGAAGAACACCGAGCTGTGGCTGGGCGTCGACGCTCTGGGACTCAATATCTATGAGAAGGACGACAAGTGAGTTTAATTCTTCTACAAATTATCGTTTCGGTGGAGCCTCTTTCAATGCTCACGTTGCCCTGATAAGACACCTATCCTTTTCTTATGCTGGTCGAAGCGTTTTGCCTAGGTCCCCTCTCTTTTTCCCTCAATCTTGCTTTTATTGTTTGTGATAAAGGTGTCACAAAATCTTATTTGGAAAAAAACAAAAAAAAAACTCAAATTATATCTCCATCGAAATTTAATTCACGGCAAATAATTTTAAAGTCAAAGATCAAAATTTTAAACATACATTTTCTTTACGTACACATGAGCAAAGTTGGCTATTCGAACAACTAAAACAATAATCGAAATTTCACCCCTTCCAGACTGACCCCAAAGATCGGCTTCCCCTGGTCTGAGATCCGCAACATCTCCTTCAACGACCGCAAGTTCATCATCAAGCCCATCGACAAGAAGGCTCCGGACTTCGTGTTCTTCGCGCCCCGTGTGCGCGTCAACAAGCGCATCCTGGCGCTCTGCATGGGCAACCACGAGCTGTACATGCGCCGCCGCAAGCCTGACACCATTGATGTTCAGCAAATGAAGGCTCAAGCTAGAGAAGAGAAGCTGGCTAAGCAACAGCAGAGGTAAACTAGATTGATTCATAGACGCTTTTATAGTAATATAAAAAAAGTATTAATTAAGGAGGAGGTTATGCAGTGTTTCAGTTGTTATGCCTATGTTCAGCAGTTGTCGTATTTCGCCTGAAATATTTTAGTATCAAATTTTCATGTTAAAATCCAAAATTTCTTTATAATGAGTTTTTGAGAGAAACATAATTTAATATATTTGAGTAGAAGACCTTGCAAAAAAATTAGATGCTTTTCTGGATTTAACGAAAGCTTTTGATTCTATGTTATGGTCTAACTTCTGTACTTCGAGTTATGTTCTTAGTGATTAAGCAATATTATTTGCATAAAGTAATTTAACTTCAACATACCTGTTGAGTTTAGCGTGTTAAAAGTGTAGTATTGTTTAAACTTGCACTTACTAAATTGGTGTACCACAAGGACAAACTTTAGGACCTGTATTGTTTTTCCTGATAAAACTCAAATTTTTCGTTTCTTAGACATTACTAGAGGCTGCCCCGCGGTTTTTCCCGCGCAGATTTCTCATAAACACAAAATTCCCGTTTTTTCCCGTTCCCGTGGGAATTTCGGGAAATCCCTTCTTAGTGCTCACCTACACTCCCTAAGGAACCTACATGCAAAATTTCAGCCCGCTACGCCCAGTAGTTGCGGCTCTGCGTTGTCTGTCAGTCAGTCAGTCAGTAACGGAAGAGTTTTATATATATTGATTATATTTTTTTAGAGAGAAACTGCAACTGGAAATCGCGGCTCGCGAGCGCGCAGAGAAGAAACAGCAAGAGTACGAAGACAGACTGCGGCACATGCAGGAAGAGATGGAGCGTTCGCAGGTACGCTATTCATTTTTATCATATTTCCTTACCGGAAATAATCATTCCACAAATATTCCGGAAAGCATAGGATAAAATTCTGTCTGGTTGCAATATTATTATTTTTTTCATTCAGTGCCGGCAGTGTTTATAAATTGGTGTACCACAAGGACCTATTTTAGGACCTGTATTGTTTTTTCTAAGACTTGGCCAATGATTGTGTAACGCTAATGATTGTATACTAACCCGTTGGTATTGTGTATGCAGGCGAACTTGGTGGAAGCCCAGGACATGATCCGGCGGCTGGAGGAGCAGCTGCGCCAGCTGCAGGCAGCCAAGGAGGAGCTGGAGCGCCGGCAGAACGAGCTGCAGGCCATGATGACCCGCCTCGAGGAGACCAAGGTGAGCTGATGATGGAGTAGGCAGGACAGCTGCAAGAAGGAGCTAGACCGCTGTACTCCTGGTATTCCATATTTAAAGACAGAGACAAATAAACAAACCCTTATTTATAAACGCACACTCAGTCTGGCGTCACTTTCAATCATCAGTCAAGATTGATACTAATTCCGGCAGTCGATCAATATCTTGATTATGTATTGTTCTTCTGCTGGGAAAAGATCTTCCCCTATTTGCCGCCACCGTTTTCGAAATTGTACCGCAATCACCTTTTTGGCCATTCACATCTCTTATATCTTAGCAGTTTATTTGTTAGAATTAGTTACATCAGCCTTAACATGAGCCTCTTAAGCTTTATACAATTTATCCACTGGCTAGGCACATACACACACAAACTATTAGTGCACTTTAATAGTTCACAAGAGTCGACGAGACGTTGACGCGAGTTATTTTTGTATTTCTGGATTTAAAATTGTCGTTTAAAATAAACAGAACATGGAGGCAGCCGAGCGCGCCAAGTTGGAAGACGAGATCCGAACCAAGCAGGAGGAGGTGTCGCGCATCCAGACCGAGGTGGAGCTGAAGGACAGCGAGACGCGCCGGCTGCAGGAGGAGGTGGAGGAGGCGCGCCGCAAGCAGGTTCATACTACTATCACTTTAAAGACGAACACATTGTTGCCAAAAGTGACCATTTTGTAGCTTTCTTTATTCTTTAACCTAAAAGGTATACATCAGTGTCCTAAAATACTAGGCTACATGTCTAGAGTGTCATACTGTGCCACATTTTTAAAATTTGTCTTAGTTAAGAGGAGATTTTTTTTTCGCCAGTGGTGCTAGTTTCGTTGTTATAATAGGCATCTTTAAAGAAATTATAGAGGAATATTGTGGATTAAAAAGGCAATATCTTTTGTCAACAAACTGACTTTTTCAGCAATTTAGGTCATTGAACATAAGCGGGAAGAGTGTTAGACCGAGGTTACCTCCTTGAAGTACACCACGAACTAAAGAAAAAGTTGTCCGATATTTGTTTGTACAAAATAAACACGATCGCGCAAAAAGATAGAATTAAAAGCTAAAAGATAATGTTTGAAGTCGAATTCAGCTAAATAATAGTAAAATCTAATTGTTAACCTGATCAAAGGCCTTGAGAAAATCAAAGAATGCCGCGTATACCTGATAGCTAGCATATTGACTGACTTAAAAACAAAGTGAAAATTTTATTGGTCTATTAAAAATATTAACGACCCAATTGTTGATAAAATAAATTTAACCTTTAAAAGGATGGACGCTACCTCATTGCTCATCGCTCGACCTTTTGTTTAAAATTACATACTTATAAAGAACCAAAAAATGTTTGATCTAACGAAGTGTACTGATTCGTTTGGTCTCCTGTCCCTCCAGGACGAAGCAGCAGCAGCCCTCGCCGCAGCGACGACCCCCACCCACCACCACGTGGGCGAGGGCTCGGAGGCCGGGTCCGAGGAGGGCGCGGACGAGGGCGGCGGCGAGCTGGCGTCCGGCCCGCCCGGCCTGGTCGACCCCGTGCACGAGCGCCGCACGCTCGCCGAGCGCTCCGAGCGCCTCCACAGCCAGCTCAGTGTGAGTACAGGGGGCGGGGGGCGGGGCGAGCTGGCGTCCGGCCCGCCCGGCCTGGTCGACCCCGTGCACGAGCGCCGCACGCTCGCCGAGCGCTCCGAGCGCCTCCACAGCCAGCTCAGTGTGAGTACAGGGGGCGGGGGGCGGGGCGAGCTGGCGTCCGGCCCGCCCACAGCGTCTTCATAGTCAGCTTAGTGTAAGGTTCTTTAGGTGCTTGGGATGATTCTCACGATGCCATTAGGATTTCTGTGACATTCCAAAAGCTTATGACGAGACTGTAAGTTAGTTCTTACTGACTTCGCAGTTAACTTAAAATGACAGTATTGCAGATTCCTAATTGAATTCCTTTCCGAAGCAGGCGTTGAAGCAGGACCTCGCGCAGTCGCGCGACGAGAGCAAGGAGACGGCGCTGGACAAGCTGCACCGCGAGAACGTGCGCCAGGGCCGCGACAAGTACAAGACGCTGCGCGAGATCCGCAAGGGGAACACCAAGCGCCGCGTCGACCAGTTCGAGAACATGTAAACTGAGGCAATGGAAGAAACTTACTTGTGAGGGAGATGTTTTATTGCGGATTTAATTTAAGATGCATATAATGTTTTAAAGAAATTCTGAGGGCTTGATGATTGGGCTTAAAGTTTTAAAAAAATAAGTTTTGGACTGGTTTAAAGTGAGAAAGGTGTCCTCTGAGTGACGGATTTAGGTATACACGGTGTTTCTGTCAAGGTTTTTTTTTTTTATAAATCAGCTGTCCCATAAATTTGTTTCATCAAACGAACGAACCAAAACTATGGTTCTTTTGGGATAATGCTTTGGTCTATTGAGATTAATAAGACTTTAATTACCTTGTCAGAATCAACCTGTATTAAAAGTAGTCCCAAGTTCATATTGTGTATTTATATCTGGCTCAATGTTTAAAAAAAAAAAAGGTCGTGTAATAATATGTAACATCTCCCTTCACTCGCGTGAACGCGACTCTCTCCGAGGCAAGCTCGGTGGTTTTTGTATAAAAATAATAATAAAAGCTTTTCTTTCGGTTAGTTTTCCCCCCACCCGCCGAGCTCCAGGAGATTAAAAGTGCGTTGTCTGTAAGGATAAGTGTTCAGTACAGTTCGCAGAGCAATCGGGCTCCTATATTCCTAGCGCTGTGCCAAAATGATTTTACGTTGCGTTTCGACCAGAGATGCGTAGTGAGGGATGTGTTTTTAAGAGCCAATAACATCACTTTATTTACTCGTTGCTAGGTAGAAGTGATTCTATTGGTTGATAAAGCCAAAACACATTCCTCGCTACGCATCTCTGGTCCGGAGACGCATACATTATTATTGTTTTAACTTGGTTTCTTCTATTGTTGATTACGTTTTGATTCTAGCTTAATACAAGTGTTAAGTTTTGATAGAATCTATAATAGTTGGCGCGGGAGCCCGAGTGTGTAGTCGCCGTCCACTGGAACCCCCAAAACCCCCGGCTCGAGGGTTCGTGCTGGTGCTGACTGTGTCAGGGTGACATTTATAAACAAAACTACGATTCAATTCAATATTTTTGTATGCAAATTAATACGCCAGTACTTACTAGTTTCAGTCGAAGTTTGCTCTATAAATGTTACCTTGTTAGCGTCGTAGTCGGGCCTATATGTAAATATTGATTATTATTACTTAATAGTAATTTTATTTTAGACCATAATGTGCTATAACCGAATAAATATAAATATATATTTTTAAAAGAAAACATATAATCCGCATCCCGTGCGGCCGCTCCTCCGAGAATTTGAATAACGAGATATTTTTGTATTGAAAATCATAATCATTCACACAATATTAAGTTTTTATTTGCTAACGATACATAAAATGTTATGTAATAATTTATTTGGGGTATAAATGTGAGTCATAAATTTTGAAGCTGTGCGCTTCTGAGGTTAATTGATAATTTTTAATTCGTGGTAGGCGCGCTCCCGGCCGTCGCTCCGGGGGCGTCCCCTATTTATTTTTATAATCATTTTTATTATATTAGGTGTAGTAGTTGAGTTTAGAGCTTCAAGTGTTATATCGTTTCCGGTCAACTTGTTTCCGTGGCTGATATTATTTTTGCGCCGGCCCGTGTCTACTTAAGAACAAAGCTAAATTCGAAACAACGCCGGTATATATTTTAACTGTATGCTAGGAGGTGTATAATGTTAATTTTAAGTGAAGAAGGCATTCCATTAGCAGTGCGCGGTGACGCTATTTCGATGTCTAGTGACGCCCATTTACGTCATCCCACGTGGTGACGTATTGTCACCCCAAGTGGTGACGTGCACCACCCCAAGTGGTGACACGAGAGTCGAGCATGTGCCATCCGTCGCCGCGGCGTCACCGGCAGAGACAGTATTCAGATACTTTTTTTGTTTTTAATTCTGTAATTGATTTCTATTTCTTAAATTATACATACCATGTTGCCTTTTCAATCTAGGATGAAAACTTTTTTCAAATAAAACGTTTAAGTAAATATAATTTAATTGTGTTTTATTTATATTTTCAAATTTGATCTTTCTACCCATGTAAATATAATCAGGTTTAATAGCCTACATATCACCTCTATGTACCTACGACAAACTTAATGTGTACTGCATAGACGATTTCAATGGATCAACCAAATTTAACCAGGTTGAATTACTGACCAATTAATGGGATTTTAGGTACATTGCAATAAATTCATTATATTGGGATTTAACATTTAACTATAAATAAATAAATAGGAACTCTTATCAAAATTTAAGTACTACGGGCCTTGTACAGTGGCGGACACTATCGGCGTAACACTTCCGGTTTTTCTGTATTGCAAAATAGCTCTTGTTCTTTGGTAATACAGTCTAGGGCTGACGAAACCATAGACAAATCTGTTACGGCCTCCTAGTCCGTGACTGTACAAGAGCATGTCTCATCTCACTCACACAAGCATAATACGTGTGCACGTACCTACAGTCACGGACTAGGAGGCCGTAACAGATTTGTCTATGGTTTCGTCAGCCCTAGAATGTATTACCAAAGAACAAGAGCTATTTTGCAATACAGAAAAACCGGAAGTGTTACGCCGACCGTGTCCGCCACTGTACACGAGTTCCGGCTGTGCGCGAAGCAAGGCGCTGTTTCCTATGAATTATTACCCGAGGGGTGCAAGAACAGTTTCCGGCAGGCGTGGCAGCGGTGCAGCGCGAGCGGGCGCGCGGGCGGCGCCGCGTGCGAGCGCGCGTGTGCGGCGAGCGCGCCGCGCTGCGTGAAGCCGCGCGCGCACACCGAGCAGCTGTACGGCCGCGAAGCTGCGGTGACAGGACGAACATAGTCATTACTTTTAACGGGGGGCACATAGTGATCGTCCCACCGGAGCGTGGATCTCTTTCCCAACGCTCGACAACGAAATCGGGACACCGCGTTCCGTCGTCCTTCTAAACGACTTCAAAAAAGGAGGTTATAAAGAAAAAGAAAGAAAGAAAATATTTATTTACAGCAAAAAAACACACATCAATATATATAAAACTCTTCCGTTACTGACTGACTGACTGACAGACAACGCAGATCCGAAACTACTGGGCGTACAAAGCTGAAATTTGGCATGTAGGTTCCTTAGGAAGTGTAGGTGAGCACTAAGAAGGGATTTCCCGAAATTCCCACGGGAACGGGAAAAAACGGGATTTTCGTGTTTATGAGAAATCTGCGCGGGAAATACCGCGGGCAGCCTCTAGTTACATAATAATATACAATAGCCTACGAACAAAAACAATAGCACATACTTCATAACATTTTAAAATAACAACAAAATTTTACTAGTCAGTCATTTTTTCAATTTATCAGTTTGAACTGTATGTATGTATGTTTGTCCGCGATTATCTCGCGTTTGGCTGAACCGATTATGATGCGGTTTTCAGAAATGTATTTGTAACATTCAAGAGAAGGTTTTAGTACCTATTTTTTAACCGACTTCGAAAAAGAGGAAGTTCTCAGATTATGTATTTGTCAGTTTGTTGAAGGCGGGTTCTTTTTTTGTAAAAAATAATTTATTTATTCAATAAACTGACACATGTACATCAACTGAGCACTTTCATTGTTCTAAATCGGTTAAAATAGGTACTAAACCTTCTCCTGAATGTAACAAATACTTATCTGAAAACCGCATCAAGATCGGTTCAGCCAAACGCGAGATAATAACGGACAAACATACATACAGGTCAAACTGATAAATTCCTTTTTTGAAGTCGGTTAAAAACATTTGGCTCCTAGACACTTTTCGAAAAGATATTGTTAAATATTCGTAGGTTTATTTTATGTTTTCTGGTAAAAGCCTTTTTTTTTTTTTTAAACTTCATTAAAAGTTCTTTCGCGCAAAAACAGCCACGTTTTGCCGTAATCTACACGCTTGGCGGGCTGTTTGCGAACACTTCATGTTTTCAACGAATGACGCTGGTTCCCGCCGTTCCTTTGGGTTGGGTGTTCCCTTAGTCGCCTTTTATGATACACACACGCTAAAATTTAGACAACCCTCTGAATTTTTCGTCTGGGGTTAAAAAGAAAGAATGAAAATTCATTTATTCCACGTTAAATATTATGTGGTAGACATACATATGGAAAACAACTGTATTAAAAACGAGCTTTCCCGGCTAACATCGTTACGCCATACCCTGTTATTCATAAAAAGATAAAGAGCATTTTAGTTATTTGACGTATGTCAAATTAGACTGGATGTCACATATTTACCATACAACAAACCAGAGAAGTAGGCCTCCAGTATCGCTACTTAAAATGTACTGTATCTTTATGAATAAGACGGATAGAATATAAGGTACTACTAAAGACTTGGCTCTATAGACTTTGTTCGACTGCCCAGAATGGGCGAATAAAAAAACAAACAACAACAACAAACCACCTGTCAAAATATGTAAACAACGGAAAAAATATTGTATCTTGGGTTACTTTATTTGAGTTTAAGTAAGGATCCCTATTTTTTTTGAAAAACTAATATAGCCTATGTCACTCGGGGATAGTGTAGCTTCCTACCAGTGAAAGAATTTTTAAAATCGGTTCAGTATTTCCGGAACCTATTCGTTACAAACAAACAAACAAATCTTTTCTCTTTATAATATTGGTATAGATAGATGTAACAGTAAAAATTAAAAAAAAAAATGTCCATAGTAAAAAAATGTACTTAAAAAAAACGATGAAACGAATTATTGGCTCAACATAATGCCATGTACCCAAGGCGCTGTTCTTCCGCCAAGTGGGCGGAAATCAATGCCACCCCACCACCACACAACTTACCAGCATGCACCAGCATATGCCGAGTCAGTACGGCTTTCTGTTTGAACGCTCGATGGCACAAGGAGCATGCGTGCGGTAAATCACTAGCGTGGACTAGCATATGCCGTTTTAGCACGGCCCGGGACGAGAACAACTTGCCGCATTCTGTGCAGTTTAGGCTCGAACTGAAAGGTAAAATTATGGATGTTTTAGTAAAATGGCATAGAGTTGGAGAAGCCATACTCTATAATCATTATTATGATAGTTTTGCGGATGGGTCTGCTCTGAAACACCTCGCTTTCGTTAAAATTCTTACAAAGTGTTTCTAAGAAGTATTAAAAATCATCAAATCATTTGTTCGATTAGCAGACGGGGTTATTATTATTATTACACGGGACAGAATTCCCCGCATGACCGACCATATGTCGAATTTTGACCTGACATCCAAATTCGAGCTAGCGATTCATGCTGTAGTGGGGTACGGCCACCCACCTGCCTCCCACCAATGTACTTAGGTTAAGTAAGATGATAAATAAACATATATTCATGCAGAACACACGTCTCTCAATCATATAAGAGTTACATCATTACATGGTGGCGACCGTGACAGGACAGCCTGATCCTGGCAGGGTCGCCATGTAATGATGTAACTCTTATATGATTGAGAGACGTGTGTTCTGCATGAATATATGTTTATTTATCATCTTACTTAACCTAAGTACATTGGTGGGAGGCAGGTGGGTGGCCGTACCCCACTACAATGCTACGGCCGCTGATTATTGTTTTGAGGTTTAACCCAGTTACTTAGGGAAAGTTGTTAGGTATGGTAGCTGCATCCTTCCTTTGATTTATTACCGCCATGTCAGAACCATATCAGAATGAACCTGTATATCTATACCAATATTATAAAGAGGAAAGATTTGTTTGTTTAAAAAAATCTTTCACTGGTAGGAAGCTACATTAACCCCGAGTTTCATAGGCTATGTTAGATTTTCAAAAAAATTAGGGATCCTTACTTAAACTCAAATAATGCAACCCAAGGTGCAATATTTTTTCCGTTGTTTACATATTTTGACAGGTGGTTTGTTGTTGTTGTTTGTTTTTTATTCGGCCATTCTGGGCAGCCAAAAGAACATAGTCTATAGAGCCAATTCTTTTGTAGTATCTTATATTCTATGGCGTAACGAAGTAAGCCGGGAAAGCTCGTTTATTTTATATACAGATGTACCTACAAGAAAGTATGATTAGCAGGTACTTACAGATCCTTATAACTGTAATCGCACGATGTTTTCTTATCAGCATTTACTGTTGTAGATGTTGAACTAGGTATTGAGAAATCCTGAAAAAAGGGAAAAAAAAAGTATAAGTATTAGCGACGCGGCCGTTATTTCCATTTACCTTACATAATCATAAAGAAGACCGTTTAAACGGTTTTGCGGTACTATGTTATAGCTTATGGTAATTAATAAGAAATGTTTAATAAAATATATAAATAAATAAAAAAGGTGATGTTAGTATTGTTTTTGTCTTTATGGCTTCTAGAACCCTTTATAATGCACGAAGGCATATTTGTAAAAATAAAACACGGTCAGAAATACCCAAAAACACAGTAATTATGCTCCCGACGCAGCAGCAAAACGACTCAAGGTGCCACTAGGAACTGACGCGGCATGGTGTCCGTAACCTAAGCCCCGCCCACCGAGGCTTCTTTTCCGTGTGAGCATTTTATAGAGCTAGTTATGCTTCTTGAGTATTGTTGTTCGTAGGTTATAACGCTGAAAGTGATAACTAGCGCAAGCTAGATTGTGCTTTATGTGAACGCAGGTAAACAACTCCAAGGAGCCGTCGCTTTAGAATAAGCCGCGCATATGAAGAAACGATTTAAAAATAAATGCATACTGTGACATGATGCTGAGTCGGGGCCTTTTTTCAGTTGTAATACTTTTCGCACCTTTTGGAACTGTACATTTTATATGTAAAATTGTTATTTGTCTTTTTATGTGTATTTTATGTTGTGTGTATTAGTATTATAAGTGAAAATAAATATGTTATCTATCTATCTATCTATCAAATAGCGGCTGAATGCATGCCATCTCGCGTATATTAGTATGAAGGAAGAGTTAAGAAGAGAGACAGCCCATGCAACGGCCACCATTTTGTGATCATTTCTATGTGCGCAGGTTGTATCATTCTATCAGGTATTCTGTGATATAACAGACCTCGTCCTCCTCAGCAAACTGCATCGTCACCAGGCTCCCATCAGCCGTCACCAGCTGGAAGCCAGCGGTCCCTGCGTCTCTATACGCTATGTACTCCCCGTCCAATGCCACTATACTATTCTCTTCCATTTTATTCATTAGAAATACTCTTAGATGTTCCTCTGAATTCGTCTCCATGATTGCTGCTTTAAGATTTGTTTGGTCTTGCATCTCCGTGTGGTTTGCCTGTAAGAAATTGCTTTTAGCAGTAGCCTATTGCATGCAATTCAATTTGTATGTACCCTGAATTGGATAATGTAGGTACTTTTTTATCTTACTTTGGTGTGCAATAAAGTTTATTCTATTCTATAATTTTATATTTTACCACCGCCCCCACAGGACTAAAATTTATTTGTTTATCTACTCTACTATATACATATATAAAAATGAATTGTAGTTCGTTAGTCTCGCTAAAACTCGAGAACGGCCAGAGTGATTTAGCTGATTTTCATTTTGGAATGTTCCTAGTAGTCCAGGGAAGGTTTAAAAGGTGAGAAAATATGGAAAAATGCAGGGTAAGTTAGTGAAAACCACTGTTAATTTTTTTCATATAAAATTGTAAGGCGCGATACGAAGTTCGCCGGGACAGCCAGTAAAATAATAAATTATAAAACCTACCTCAAATAATACCTCCATTTTGGTTATGTTTTGGTAGTCTGGTGGCTTTTCACTACATTTAACAGTCTCAATTTCTTGAATTATTAGATTGCTTTCCATTTCACTTTCATTATGTGGCAGCACAATTTCATCAGCTTCAATATTTCTATTTGATTCTTCAGCTGGACCAAAATCTATTTCTGTATAATCACCAATATCATTATCATTATGAATTTTGACAAATTCATAATTTATAACAATTTTGTCATTCTCATCGTCAAAATTCCCGCTTGTTACAATCAGTTTATTATTATTATTTACAAAATTATTAGTATTTACATGTACATCACTGCTTTTTACTGTTTCATTACTTAAAATGCCATCATATGAACTGTCAGGCAGTATTAGCTCCTCATTAATTTCTTGACTATTACTCAATGTTCTATCTGTATCTGTACTGCTATTATTTTGAATATTTTTATCCTCCTGTTTTACTATTTGGACTTTTCTTTTAGCCATATGTATGGCTCTGACATGCGAGTTAAGTTTCTGGTTATTAATTTCACATTTCTTTCTGAATGCGTAGCTATGTTCTAGCTCTTTCTCACAGTTTTTGCATATTATTTTTGGAAGATATTCTTCTTCTATTACCTGTAACAGAATTTTTATACAAGATTACATCTTTACTTATAATTTCACTTGATTTCTCTTACCACATTTGTATGGGTGTTATTACACCTGTGTATAAACTTTGTAGCATAAGCTAACTTACTTTTACATGAAAACCACAACAAAATCCTTAACATGGTTTACGAGTACTTTGCAGAAATACAGACAGAGTATGCGGAGAGAGAGCTACTTCAATTGAGTTTTGGTCAAACCCTGAACCCATTAACCAAAACAGTAGTGACAGTGACCTGCATTATATTATTAAGAAATCTATAAGAGTTGTTAAGTCTCAGACAAGACCCAACTCCACAACAGCACTTACAGGATTAAGGGTGACAAATCAACATCGAGTTTTGCTCCACTGTGCTGTGCTTCAAAAGCTACAATTTTTTAAAAATCAACATCCAACTTTGCTGTGCTTTGCTTAGCTCAGTATTGAAGGTAATCAAAAGCTTGTGTAGTCAGCACAGTTAAGCACAGGGCGGCTCAGCACAGCGGGTAGCGTGCCTCACTCAAGAATGCTGCATTTTTATAACAGAGCATAGGCTCACACAGCACAGCATGGTTTGTTTGTATCCTCATTATAATATAAGACTAGTGAGTTGACCAAACATAGCACAGCGCTATTTTGATTTGTCACCCTAACATACTGCCGTCCTTGTGATAACCACAGTAACTAGGGTTTTGGTCGAAATTGAGTTTTGCGCATACCTGAATTCCAATGCACATCATAATCCTCGTCACCAGCGACGGAATCACACTCTCTTTTGAAAAGATATAAGTTGGTTCTTCTTGAACTTTTTCAAGACAGAGTCTGCAAAGCTCTTCCACTCCCTGTATGAACTCAGGCGTTTTGCGTGTATAGGTTCGTATAATAGATGGAGACATCTTTGAGAGGAAATGTCACTTTCTTCTGGCTTGGCTGCAGAAGAAAGTTGGTACCTATCTACCAATGCCTAGACTCTATGAAAGAGTTTCATGATTTGAATTTGATAGGTTAGTCACAATTTTTTTAGTGACATCCTTGAAGTAAGTTAGCTTAGGCTTAGCACTGTATCATTGCTGTTTGCTGTAAGATATTTATTTATCTGATGACGCCTTGCTTTCTTTCAGTCCCTTCAGGTTGTTTTTGCAAATTTGCAAAGCAAGCTAATCAAACAAACAAAACAATTTTTTAGTTGTTGTTTGTTTTACATTCACCAATCAATCACCATTCGCCAATGTTTCACAGCGTTCACAGCTAAGTCGCAGACTAGTTGTTGTTACAACAAGACGTTCTTTTTATATTCTTCCATTCTAGGCAGGCAGAGGCAAGGGAACATTGTCCATATAGCCAAATATTTTGTAGTTTATTTCTTTCTTAAATAGATACATATTTATTATTGAAATGCGAGGCTGGTCTCTTATTTCAATGTTTACTGGACCTTTTCGCGTACCTGCCACGGAAAAATAATCTAGAAAATTGAAAAACAAACCCACATCTTCTTTTCGTACCCCCCCAAAAAGTCATAACAGATTAGATTCTAATAAAGTTAGTAATTCTTTTTTTTTGTTGTTGTTTTTTATTTTTCGCACATTCTGGACAGGCAATAGAGTATTGTCCATACAGCCAGTATTTATCAAATCAATCATTATACGTCAGAGATATGGCCGGCTGAATTAAATAATCCGAAGGCCATCTCGAATTTAGGAATATTTTTTACAGGATTAAGTGTCTTTATTTAAATCCAGTGAATTGTGAATCGGTTTCTACATCGGAGAAATCAGGATCTGACGAAAGAAACTGGTTTTATAACCTCCAAATCTTTTTTCTAGATTTTCTATTAATTACCAGACAATTAAATTAATTATACGACCATTATTCGATACGGTAGGTACCTATTCTCTGATTATGTAATTCCGTTTGTTATCGTACACGGATTGGCTATCAATAGCCAGTTCCTACCAATCTAATCAAACTTGCAAATATGGCTTAGATCACCCATGATGACCTTTGTACGAACAAACACACGCTTACTTTTATTTTCAGATGTTGGGATTAGGAATAAGCTTCACAAGGAACTCCTCTGTAGGATTGCGAAGAATGATGTCTAGTCAGGAATCAGACATTTTGTTTGACACACTCAACAATGCTGGTATAATCACACTGAACCGCCCCAAAGCCCTGAATGCCCTCAACACTTCAATGGTGCAGAAGATGTACCCCCAGCTCAAAGAATGGGAGAAGAGCAAGGCAATGGTAATTATTAAAGGCGCAGGGGAGAAAGCGTTCTGTGCCGGGGGTGACATTAAAGCATGCATACACAAAGTGGACGGTCCAATCTTCTTCTTTCATGAATACAATGTCAACAACCAAATTGGAAAGTACAAGATCCCATACATAGCAATTATCAATGGTATTACTATGGGCGGTGGTCTGGGAGTGTCTGTTCATGGACGGTACAGAATTGCTACGGAGAAGACGGTAATTGCGATGCCTGAGACTAAAATTGGTCTATTTCCTGATGTGGGCGGTTCTTATTTCTTGCCTAGGTTGCAGGTTAACTTGGGAATGTATTTAGGATTGACTGGTAAGGACATTTTATAATCATATGTTTTTAAATACCACCTTAAACAAGGTAAAAGTTTTTTGGCCAATTTCGAATCCCTATTCTTTTTCTTTAGTGGGGGTTGAGAAGTGCCTGCACTTAGCTCGCAAACTTGGAGCCATTGTGCATCCCTAGTGACAGCATTTCCTAAAAATGTATGCCACCCAAATTTGAACTTGTTGAATGTACCTGAATTAAATAAATATTATTATTATTATAGGCCACTGATCCTGATCCACTGCATACGAGCAAAAAATGTTAATAATGTTTACATGCCATACTTTTCCAGGTGACAGACTAAAAGGAAAAGACGTAGTTAAAGCCGGAATAGCAACTCATTATGTTCCAAGCCAGCGTCTTTACGAGTTGGAAACGTTACTCTCTCGATGCACCAACGAAGTAGAGGTCAACTCCCTGCTGAACAAGTTTAACGAGCCAGCAGAGGAATTCTCGTTGGCACCGCAGATTAAACATATTAGTTACTGTTTCGCTGCTGGTACTATTGAAGAAATAATTGAAAGGCTAGAGAAGGTCAATAATGATTGGTCAGAGAAAACGCTAAAAGTAAGTTTTTAAACTTAATCTGCTCATAAATTTTTTTGGAGGGTAGTATGGAACTTCATACTGAAAACACACACACACACACAGCAGGTACACGTACAGAACGTACACATGTGTACTGAGTTAAGTCTAGCAAAAGTGTAAAACAAGGCTTCGTCAGCAAGGTCTTTATTAATAAAAAAAAATAGAATAAAAAGTCAGTGCTCAAAAACAAAAATAAAATGGTTTTAAAAAGTTAACTGTTAGTTTCTCTTCAAAGAAACCAACCAAACCCATCAATTTTTTTTTAACAATTTTCATGTTTGATGAAAGTAATGAATTTAAAAAAAAATGGCCTGAAGAAGTTATTTTATTAAAGAAATATAGAGAAAGTGAATAAAATGAATAATTCCCATCCCATTGCACTTGATTCTTGACTTTTTGATTGATTGATTCCTATGCCAATGATAATTAATCCTAATTAAGAGTACAAATCCCACCAGACGCTAGCAGCCATGTGCCCGGGCAGCCTCAAGATAACTCTCCGAGCGCTGCAGCGCGGCGCTCAGCTGGACTTGGCGCAGTGCCTGCAGATGGAGTACCGGCTGGCCTGCCGAGCTACAGAGCACAACGACTTCCCTGAAGGTTCGTCTGACTACTTATTACAGTTAAAGTTTCATTTACTTAACATTTAAATTGAATTTTCTCCAGGCCCATAACATAGGCCGCCCATTGCAATCAATGTTTTAATTTAAGAATATTGTAATATTTTAAGTTCATTGATTGTAAAACAGAGTCTATCTATCTATCTTTAACATAAAAACGCTTTAGCTATTACACTATCAGTGTACCAATCGGCTCTGTAGTTTTGGCGAGACAGACAGACAGAGTTACTTTTACATCGGCGAGTATAAATATTGGTATGAAATAATGATAGCACATTAAAAACACTTCATTGCAGCGATCTCTCAAGTGACCCTATCACCTATGACACTTAGGCCGCATTTATGGGCTCGCGGGGCGTTGCGCGGGGCGTGCTGCGATTAAATCAAACGTATAGCAATGTATGAGACCGTTTACGGAGACGCGTTGGCGGGCCCCGCGGCCGTGCCCGCGTCGTTTAACGCTTCAAGAACAAAACATAGGCCTATGTTCGATATTGTATAAGCAAACGCGTCGGCCCCCGCACAACGCGCCGCGTCTCCGTAAAGGAGGCCTTAAAGAATAGTTAGTTTATTTAAGTATACTTTAAGGTCTCCTTTACTATAAAAATAATATTAAAATAAAAGTCATTTTAATATGACTGGAATGTACTATTTTTAAATTACTTCTTAAACATAGGATTAGATAGTTTTTGGCACATAGCAATCTAGAAAATTGAAAATTTTGTGCGTAATGATGTCTAGCAGTTTACGTCTTCAATACATAGTATAAAATGAAGTCGCTTCCGGCGTCTGTCCCTATGTATGCTTAAATCTTTAAAAATACGCAACGGATTTTGATGCGGTTTTTTGCAATAGATAGAGTGATTCAAGAGTAAGGTTTATAAGTATAATACATTCACAAGATAGTAAAAGGTAAGGCGGTACGAAGTTCGCCGGGTCGACTAGTTAAATATAAATTCAAACATGAGGTTAAGATGATGATGATTTCATTTTTATATCTTTCTACATTCCCTCTCCTTTTCCATCAGGTGTACGCGCCCTGTTGCTAGACAAGGACAACAAACCCAAGTGGAACCCTGCCACCTTGGCGGAGGTGACAGACGACTACGTTGAAAGTTTCTTCAAGAAAATGCCTGAAGATAAGGAGCTTAAGTTTTTTGACTCCAAACTGTAGGTTTTAAGTGTAATTTTGCGTTTAAGTAAATAGAAAGCCGATTTTTTTATTTCTTTTGTTTGTAGCAGGCCTATTACTAATGTATATTTTCAAAGGCAGTGTATAATTATACTAGTCGACCCGGCGAACTTTCCTATGTTGCATAGTTTTAAAAATATCAGCATACATAGGGACAGACGCGGGAAGCGACTTTGTTTTATACTATGTATTGATGAAGATTGGTATGTCATTTTAAATTTATTTGTATGCATATGTATGTACCGCGTTAAGCCGAGGGGTTAAGTAGGAAATATCTAGTTTCAAATTACGTTTTTCATAGTTAAATATTGACCTTTTTTTTAATGTAAGTATATATAAATATAAATCAATTTGCCACTAGTAAGTGCCATCAAGTTTAAAAGTACTGTGCTTCAATTGTTTTTTAATAGTTTCACATTCCATTATTGGCAAATGTTTTTTTTTTTATAAAAGTGGCTAAGCTAATAAATTTTAGTATCTTTTTAATTATATTTTCTGTGTATATACCTAAACCAGATTAACGCATTTTTTATGTCTTTACCTATACACTATACACCTACATAACTCTTTTTTGTATTTTTTATATTCTTTATTCCATAATAGAATGTTGTGATAAAAAAAATGTTGCCTGTTGAGACTGCGAAGTTTATAAAATGGAATATATAACTTTAACATTTATATATGATTTTTAAAATGTTGTTTTTATTTATCTACAGCCTAAACCCAAGGGGAGCCACGACAGTTATTTCAAACTGATCCAAAAATTAGAAGAGAATTCATGGGAAGCAATGATGCAAAATTAAAAAATTTTTAGATACTTATTCGTTGGTTTATAGTAATTTCAAATTTAGTGTCATTTAATCTATACCAATATTATAAAGAGGAAAGATTTGTCATACATAAAATTATTCTGTACTCCCATGCAAATAAATACAAATCAAGCACAAATAAAAATCAAACTTGATTTCAGTGAGAGTAGGTACAACATTTAGGCCGCATTTTGTGGCACGCGGGGTATCGTCGTGCGGGGCGCGCTGCGATTAAATCAAATGTTTGAGACCGTTTACGGAGACGCGTTGGCAGTCGATGCGAGCGCCTAACGCTACGCGTGTTCTGCCGCGGTTGCCACGGCGATACCCGCGTCGTTCATTGCTTCAAACCAGAGGAACACGTCGGGCTTTTATTTGTTAATTTTCTAAATAAGTATTCCGTGGCTATTACTGTGGTGGAATTAGTATAATTAGTGCCCTTTATGGAAAATTGTTTAGTGAAGTGAAAATATAGGTTGCCTTTCCCGAATAATTCTGATAGATGTCCCGTGAAGCAGTCGGTGTGAACATTGAAATGTGAGACCACCCTCGCATTTCAATGGGTTAGGTTAGGAACCTAGGTTAAGAAAACAAAGAATTAAACTACAGAAGACTTGAATCTTGAATACCGTCTAAGAAATAAACTACGAAGACTTGGTTGTATGGACTAAGTTCCTTTGCCTGCCCAAAATGGGCGAATTTAAAAACAACAACATCCAACAATATTGATTTATTGATTTTCTTTCTAACCTCTAAAAAAAACAAAACAAATATACATACACGGTGCTACACGTAACGATCTGTTTATTAAAAAAGAAATTCTCTAGTTGGTCTGTGAAGAAATACATCTAATGGGTGTCATAAGAAAAGGTTTGAACTGGTATGCTCGCCTCGCACCAAGTCGCGGCAAATCCATGCCACCCTACGAGCATGTAGTGCAAGTCGGCGATCCAACGTTACGTAAAGTGTCTGCGGCGGTTCCTCTGGAGAACATACTCAAAGATGAAGTCCAAAGCGTTATAAAGAAGCTCTACTATGTCCTCCACAAATATGGAAGCGTAGGAATGTCAGCACCTCAGATTGGAGTCAATATGAGAATGTTTGCTATGCGGGTTACTGCTCGAGACGTTTCCACTGTATCGAAAGACCCAGAATTTTCTAAGCGAGGAATGGAAGTTATTCCGTTCACTGTAAGTAAGTATTAAATCACTAAAATACTAAGTAGTCTAATTGTTTTCATTTCAGATCTGCATACTAAAAATGCAGTATCTAAATTTCTTGAATCTTGACTTGATAGAACTAATAATTTTGTCTGTTTTCATAGGTCTTTATAAACCCTAAGCTCAAAGTGGTGGACTATAGAAAAGTTGTATTCACTGAAGGTTGCGAGAGCATCCGTGGGTTGGCTGCCGATGTGGCTCGGTATAAGGAGGTGGAGGTGGCAGGTAAGCAATATTCCTAGATGAAACTGATATCTTAATAAATCTAAGGATAATGTAGTCTTATTAAAAAAAAACAACCAAAATTACATTGCACATAAACTGAAGCACCAAATCTCAACCTTTTTGTCCGCTCATATTTACAATTCAATGATATACAGGATGTTTATGACATGACAGTAGTTAATCAGCTCACCATAACTAACAAGATGCACCCTAAGCAGCAGTAGGGTGGGTCATCATTCATACAAAAATCAGCTGTTCTTATGTTGACCCCACCCCAATAGCTTATATACCAAATTATTGTTGAAACAAGCAGCTGTTTTTTGAGATTACAGCAGCCCTAATAAATCAGTCAGAACCTCCAGTAAGTAATTATGTCTTAGTAATACATAATTTTATTTTTTAATTTCCAGCCTATGATGCTCAAGGCGAACCATTCTCCCATATCTTCAAAGATTGGTCAGCAAGAATAGTCCAGCATGAGTGTGACCACTTAGACGGCAAGCTGTACGTAGACTCGATGGACAGGAAGTCATTGCACTGTACTTTCTGGGAAGATGTTAACTTGTCCAAGGGAAAGCTTGTATTGCCTTATTCGCCAGAGTAGCATTTGAATTTGTTTGTATTTAGAAGATAGAATTTATTTAATTAATTTTAAATGATTCAAATTATTACTGGTAGAAGTAATTAATTTTGTTTGTAAATATATTTAAAACTAATTTGTTGGAAAGCATTTATTATTTAATTAAACCTTAATTATTATTGATTCAAAATAAAACAGGTTTGTAATATTTGTAAGCATTTTATTTTAAACTTTTATAAAGTAAATAGAGATAAATATTACATATCTTTCCTTAGAGACTTTTTTTAGCAACTTACAATTACATTAACTTCTAAATACAAAAACAAAACTGATTCTTTTAATGATAATTACAGCTCAATAAATTAACAGATAACATTAAATTATAATCAAAATACCTAACAAAAAATAATTGCACCTGCTATAAATGCCAGATTATCCAGGAATACTTGAATCTTTCAAGCCATCTCTCATTGTCTTTCGTATTGAATGGTTCTGTTGGAATTCGTTATTTGAATTTCTCGCCTTTGTCAAAGTCACGCTTGACTTTTGTTATGCTTTTGTTTTTTTTCACTCTGTCTCCGCTATTCTGTGACAATATAATGTGAATGTGTTTTCTCTTAAATAAAACTAAAACTAGTGTTTAATTTAATAGGTTAAAGTGCCCAGTAAAGCCCAGACATTGCAAAAACTTTCAGTGGAAAAGTAAAAATTGTGAACATAACCTCAGTCTCAGTCAGATAGTACTGTTAGTTGACCCATCAAACTATGTACACATTCAAGAGGCCACCACTGCAAAGGAAGTATGGGAAAGGTTGTCAATAGCATTTGACGACTCTGGGCTGACACGCCGGGTTGGCTTACTGCGTGATCTCTGTAACACTTCACTTACCGATTGTCAAAATATAGAAGACTATGTAAGCAAAATAATGAGTACTGCTCATAAGCTCCGAAACATTGGTTTCAAGGTGGATGATGAATGGCTCGGAACACTGCTGCTCTCTGGTCTGCCTGATGTTTATCAACCAATGATACTAGCTATTGAAAGCTCTGGCATGAAGATAACTTCAGATTCTGTAAAAGCAAAGTTACTACAATATGTAAGACCACAGGACAATACATCAACAGCATTTGTGGCTGGTAAGAGACCATCAAAAGGCCCAAGATGCTACAAATGTCACGAATATGGTCATAAGAGTTGGGAATGCAAATCCAAAGCAAACGATACACAAGAAGAGAGTTCTTCGTATGCGGCTGCGTTTGTTGCTACTACCACACAACACGATGCATGGTATGTGGATTCTGGAGCATCCTCTGATATTATGACTAGACACAAGACTTTGCTAGAATAAAAGTTGCAGACGACAAAATGCAATGCTCAGGAAAGGCGTACTTAGATGTTTACAATGATAAAGGTGCTGTTTACAAAATTTACTGTGTGTTCCTTAGTTTGCCACAAATCTTATCTCGGTGAGCCAGATATAATAAATGGTCAAGTAAGATTTGATGAAACAGGATGTGCTATTATGAACAATAAAGGTTAGATAGTAGCAATAGCTAGCTTTATCAACAACATGTACCGGCTGAACATGCCAGGAACAGGCTATGCATGCATGTCAGATGTTGATAAACCAGATGCTTAACCTGTGGAACCAGGAATGGAACACCCTAATTTTCAGAGTCGGAATAAAATGACTAAAAATATTGACCATGTAATTTTCTCAGATAAAATAGAAAATCTGACATGTGTCACCTGTAAATAAGTTAAACAGACACGGCTAACTTTCAAGAGTGAAGGTGTAAGGGCTGAAGGGATAATTCACTTGGTTCACTCGGACATTTATGTGTGCCAATGAAAACTGAAACCCTCGGATGCACCAAATATTTTATTAACTTTCTTGATGACTATTCAAAGCGTTTTGAGTTTGATATTTATTTGATTTTGAGATTTTATATTTTACTTTAATATAGTTTAAAAGTAAGGCTTGAATTCGGGAGGAGTGTTGGAATTCGTTATTTGAATTTCTCGCCTTTGTCAAAGTCACGCTTGACTTTTGTTATGCTTTTGTTTTTTTTCACTCTGTCTCCGCTATTCTGTGACAATATAATGTGAATGTGTTTTCTCTTAAATAAAACTAAAACTAGTGTTTAAATCCTGTTTTATTTCAGTTAATTTAATATAACAGTTCTAATTATTTGGGGGTTATATTAAACAATACTTGGCAAAAACTTATAAGTGGTTCCAGTATTCATATATTCAGTTAAATATACGTCGTCTAGTATTTTAAATTTAGTAAACAGATTGAAATTACTGATACCTAACGTAAGCAATGTTTAACTTCTAAACTAGATTAAATAGATACAAAAGATATTACATATATTTTACTTTTATGAGTTCTTTCCAGCTTCAATAAGCCATAACTAGAAGTACCTAGTCTAGCTAGACATTGAGCTAGTTATAAGACCATATTTTTTTTTAGGTTCAGACTCTAATCACAAGCCCTTTCTTATTTTAGTTTACAAATGCAAATCAAGAAAACGAATAATACATTAATTGCGATAATATTAATCAGGGTAGAGTGCGGGCGCACATGAAGCCTAATAAATGAACAGCCTCTCACCTAAAGAACTTTACCCAAACCAGGCCTGGCTTTCTCCGCACTTTAGGTATAAACCTGTAAGTACGAGCGGCGGCGCCATTGCTCGATGCCGTTAGTGTTCCTAAAACAGGCGCTCTCGCGAAGTAGCACGGGTCATTATCGCATGATTATGCATTGCGGCTTTGGAGATAAGAGTGAGAGAGAGATATTAACTCACGGTTATATGTACCAGGAGCGAACTAGATTGTGTTTTAAGTGTACGCAGCTAAATTTAATATTATTTAAACGACTCCGTTGAGTGAGCCTTCTGCTCCTGGTACTATTAGGTATTCTGTGCCCAAACTGCAAACTCTAATACCCCACCAGCCTAACTCAAATCATTCCACCAAGTGCAGCCGTCCCCGGTCCTTGCCAGCTACCGGAGCGGGTTCCCGCCCAGGCTCGAGATGCTGGGCGGGCCGCCCCCACCCCCTCCCCCGCCCCCGCCCAGGCCCAGGCGGTCCGCTTCGTCGTCCGCTTGGTTGTTTCTTAACTCCTGGAGGGTGTATACAAACTTGCTCCATTCGTCGTGACGCGGTTGGGATACGTGCTAATGGACAAAAGAAAAGGAGTTTATAATACTTACGCAAAACTTAATGGATCCTATCAAATTGTTTAGTAAAAGCCGCGCACAAAAAGAAAATAAATTATAAAACCATGACAAACATACTGTCTCTCTCACACATACTCATTCTGAGCGAGAACGCATGATGCTGTCATGGATTTATAAGTTTTTTCTTTATGTGCGCGTGTTATACTAAACAATTTGATAGGGCGGTGGGCGGCTTAGGTAAAAAGGCGGTTTAACAGCCAAAAAACGGGCAGCAGCGTTCTTCGTTAACAAAATTGAAGAGTCAGTCACACTGTGATTGTCCACCCGCCTGCCAAGCGTGGCGATTGCGGCAAACTCCCTCCTGAATATTTGTCCTTATGACAATTTGGGAGACCTATGACCAGCCGTGGTCAGCTATCAGTTGTATGTAATGAATGAAAGCTTATTATAATGTTAATGATTATGTTATGATGTACACCTCGGACACTTCATAGAAAAAAAACCTCGTTGCTCCGCACACAGTCTTACTCGAGAACGTGCACGCGTATTATGCTTGTGTGAGTGAGATGAGATGTGCTATTTGTACTGAGCGTCACTGAGAGGTGACCGAGCGCGGGCCGCACTCGCTGAGGGAGGCAGGGAGTGCCCGTACTGAATGTAGTACTATTTACTATACCGTGGTGCCACCTTTTTTTTTTTTAACGAGCGAGCGTCGGGGGTATGTGGGGCTCGCATCCACTAAAACCCCCCGGCGGCCGTCTTGGCGCTTTTGGGAAGAACCCCGGGAACCACACATTATAGCGTCCGAAGTCTTCCCACGCTCAGCTACTATCAGCTTCGTGCTCGGGGAGGGCATATTGTTCCCTCCCCGGCTCGCCCCCGGAGCTGCGGTGGCACAGTGCCACAAGCTGTGCCGCCGTTCATCTCGGGGCCGTTTGATGAGTGTGTCGGGCCCTTCACACCCACGACCCCAAAGACCCCTTTTAGTCGCCTCTTATGGCAGGCAGGGCATACCGTAGAGCTATTCTTACGCCCGGACCTACCTCGTTGAGCTCGTAGACCCAGATCTTGCCGGCGTCGTCCCCGGCGGTGACGAGCGTGCCCGCCGGCGCCCACGACACGCGGTTGAAGGCCACCCCGCCTTCCGCCTGGATCGTTGCCACTGGGACCTAGAGGAATTTTTTTTCCTTAGTATTATGCTCTTTTTCAAACAATTCTGATATTTTTTTTGAAGACCATCAAAATATGACTTGACAAGTATATGAAAATGAGAACTACCCTTTCCCCTTTTCGAAGTCGATTACAACTGACAGACTGTACACATACTACAGACTGCTCCGTGGCTCAGTTGGCAGTGATGTGGACTAAGTAAGCATGTGCACCCGGGTTCGTTTCCCGGGCGGGGTTAATATTGATATGATGAATATCGATGCTTGTTTCCGGTCTGGGTGTGATGTTCGTCTCTCTGTGTGTTTCGGGCTCCCTAGATACAGGTTCTTCCTTGTTAGGGGCTCTGAGTGTGATGTGTTATTTTTATTATTACTACAAACCAATGGTTTCACCTGAATGCAAACAAATCTTTTCTAAACGTAATAATCGCGAACAAACATACATAAATACTTACGTTACATAAATATCAAATTAAGAACGCTCTTTTTTTATTCGGTTAAAAAAGAGGTTGTATGTTTGTCCGCGATTATCTCGCGTTTGGCTGAACCAATTTTGATGCGCTTTCAGAAAATTATTTCGTTGGCATTGAATTCTTTTCTTAGCAATTTTGAGAAAGAAAAGAGAAGAAACCAGACCCTAGTATCAGTATTAAGATTCCAGAGCTTGTTAATGTACCTAATGAATATGTGTAGTAAGGTAGAATAGTAATAATTATAGAGTAGTACTAGAGGCTGCCCCGCGGTATTTCCCGCGCAGATTTCTCATAAACACAAAAATCCCGTTTTTACCCGTTCCCGTGGGAATTTCGGGAAATCCTTTCTTAGTGTAAAGTAAAAGTAAAAAGTAAAAAATGATTTATTCAATACAGGATACAAGATATCGCTTATTGAAAGTCAATTAGACTAATCTAATTAATATTGATACCTTATTTCGTAAAGTATCCTATACTGATAGAGGCGAGGTAGTTCAGGGTGCCCACTAATTGGCTCAGGCAAACAATGTTTGCCTTGCCTTACGACAATGGTCGCCTGGAGACGCCCCCAAACGAGCCCTCCTCTGTCAAATGATTCTACTCCCTTTCGCAATGATTTTACAGCGTAGAGAAGAAAGGGGTAACAAACTCTACTTTACAATTTCTCTCTTTTTTTTTTTTTTTTTTTGTTCTTATATATGTGACATTACAATTCAATTTACAATACAAAGAACATAAATTAATAAGATTTAAAGTACATACATGAAATAATGAAAATATCGTGCAGAGCTAGACTACTTCCATGCGTCTTTGTCGTTTTCATAATCATCAACATTGTAATAAGCTTTCTTAATCAAACCTTTTTTGATACGAGTTTTAAACTCATTATCATTCAGGATCAAAATCTCTTCAGGGATCTTGTTATAAAATCTTACTTCGTTTCCTATAAAGCATTTGTTTGTCCGTTTTAGTCTGTTCTGTGGAATACTTAGTTTGTTTTTGCTACGCGTTCTAAGGTCTTTAATTTTATCACATTTTTTATCAAACATATGTAAGTTTTTACATATGTTTGATAAAAAAAGTGCTCACCTACACTCCCTAAGGAACCTACATGTCAAATTTCAGCCTTGTACGCCCAGTAGTTTCGGCTCTGCGTTGTCTGTCAGTCAGTCAGTCAGTCAGTCAGTCAGTCAGTAACGGAAGAGTTTTATATATATTGACTAGAGGCTGCCCCGCGGTTTCACTCGCGCAGATTTCTCATAAACACAAAAATCCCGTTTTTTCCCGTTCCCGTGGGAATTTCGGGAAATCCTTTCTTAGTGCTCACCTACACTCCCTAAGGAACCTACATGCCAAATTTCAGCCTTGTACGCCCAGTAGTTTCGGCTCTGCGTTGTCTGTCAGTCAGTAAGTCAGTCAGTCAGTAACGGAAGAGTTTTATATAGTATATTGATTATAGTGTAGTATAATATAATCTAGTCCAGACCTCAGTGTCTCTGTTGAGGTTCCACAGAGCGAGCCTGCCGGCGCCGTCGGCGGCCGCGAAGAGCGCGGGGTGCGCGGGCGACCAGCGCGCCTCGCAGACGTAGTCGCCGCTGTCCTCGAACGAGTACAGCGGGGCGCGCTCCTGTGGGGGCATCACGACATTTGTAAGCATAATAGTGGCTTCTTCTTGTCTACGCTGTAAAATCATTGCGAAAGGGAGGGCATCATTTACTTATAACACAAATAAAGTTGCTCTAAAATCTTGCTTCAAATCACAGCTTGTCATGCTTTACCTATAGGCTCCACAGCTTGTTATACTTTACCTTAAGGCTCCACAGCTTGTTATACGTTACCTTAAGGCTCCACAGCTTGTTAAACTTTACCTTGAGGCTTCACAGCTTGTTATACTTTACCTTAAGGCTCCACAGCTTGTTATACGTTACCTTAAGGCTCCACAGCTTGTTAAACTTTACCTTGAGGCTCCACAGCTTGTTATACTTTACCTTAAGGCTCCACAGCTTGTTATACGTTACCTTAAGGCTCCACAGCTTGTTAAACTTTACCTTGAGGCTTCACAGCTTGTTATACTTTACCTTAAGGCTCCACAGCTTGTTATACGTTACCTTAAGGCTCCACAGCTTGTTAAACTTTACCTTGAGGCTCCACAGCTTGTTATACTTTACCTTAAGGCTCCACAGCTTGTGACGCTTTACCTTAAGGCTCCACAGCTTGTTACGCTTTACCTTAAGGCTCCACAGCTTGTGACGCTTTACCTTAAGGCTCCACAGCTTGTTACGCTTTACCTTCAGGCTCCACAGCTTGTGACGCTTTACCTTAAGGCTCCACAGCTTGTTACGCTTTATCTGCTCCACAGCTTGTTACGCTTTACCTTAAGGCTCCACAGCTTGTTACTCTTTACCTCAAGGCTCCACAGCTTGTTATACTTTACCTTAAGGCTCCACAGCTTGACGCTCCAGTCGACGCTGGCTGTGAGGTACAGGTGGCCGAGGTCGGCGGCGCCGGCGGCCGCGTGGCACGCCACGGACGTGATGGGGCCCGCGTGCGCCTCGATACAGTCCGACACGCCTGCGCGCTGGCCGTGTCTGCAGCCTGAATGTGGAAATAAATCACGTACTTATTTGACGTAATTTTCTACCGTGGCTTTTGTATTTATTAATTCAGTGAACACTTTTGCGCACGTTTTTTCTATGCGTTTTCGGGTACTCAACACTAGCCCTCTTACCACGAAAAAGTAAGACCGATCTAACTCACCAATTTGTATAGGAAACTAATTCGTATTTTAAACCTAGTCAAGTGATTTGTCTTTTTGTGGTAGAGCCGTCAGAATCTAATTTATTTTAAAAGAAGGAAGGGGGTCTATAACAGCAAAAGTCAAAATCACATCCTAATACAGAGGCATTTTTTTGTTGTTTAATTTATAAATATTTTAGTTTTATTGTTGTGTAAATACATTCAATAATAATCTAAAAAAAACTTTAGTAACATACTTTGTATTTAATCGTAAGAGTGTAATTTATTTAAAACCAACCACTACCGTATAAAAAATACTTGTGTGTTTTAAACGTATACGAACTACTACGAACCTGTATAAATACCCCCGTCTTCGCTTCCCAGAATAAAGTTATTCACATCGCCGTATGGGAATGCCATTGAAGTCACGGCTACTGCTTTGCTCTGCCTGGGAAACAATAAATAAATAATGTATATACACCACAAATGTATGTAGAATAATAGTAAATTTTATAACAAGGATGTAAAGTGATGTATTAAAGCGTTTTAACAACACCCGAAGCGGAATAGCTTTACCCCCACGTTGTATACTTTACTTCTCATTCCATCCTACGAGAACATTTAAGGAGATATATGTCTTTGGAACGTAAGGTTAAGTAAAAAAAGAGGAAATAATTCAAGAGGAGGAAGATGTAAAGAGGAGTTAGTACCTGTGCTGCAGCTCGAGGGTCTCCTGGGGCTGTGAGAGCATGTCCAGGGACCAGGAGCACATGCGACCATCGGTGGACACTGAGATCAGGTTGTGCGCGTTCTGACTGCCTACCACTGAGAGGCAGTAGACTGGATGCTGTTGGTTGGTAAATGAATGGTTAACTTGCTAAGGTCACACGTTGATATAATGAAAAAGTAGACTATTTTTTTTCTATTTATCGATTTATTATTCCATACACGCACCCTGTAATGGTGGAATTTAATTCCATCAACTCATCTTTTCCCATTGATGACGTAAAATACGCCTTGTCAGAAACACCCAGTATACATGAACGAATCAATACTGAATAATAAGAGGAAGGTAACACAAGTAAGCCACATACAGTGTGTGCGAGCGAGGAGAGCGGCGTCCGTTGCGTGGGCGTCCTTTTCTGTACGCGGTTGTCCCACAGGACGATTTGGCCCGAGTAAGTTCCGCCAAGTATCAGGTTAGGGTGGAACCTGAAGTCAGATAATATTCCAAAAACCAGCCACTTAGTACAATGATCACATTATATACCACCTTAAACATGGGTTAAGTAGGACGTGAGACCAAAAAAAGAAACATTAGCCACTTTGTTACAAAGATACATTATTATACCACCATATTGTCCAAGTTTTGGAAGACTGCATATTTTATTATAATAATTGGTTTATACAGATTCCCACCAAAGTTACTTTGTTTTATCCGGACAGTTTACTCAGCAATAAAGGGAAAATATAACTTACTTAACCTAACAAAAAGAAGAAAAAAAAAATAAAGCTAACAATTTTAATTTTCGCTATGTACCGGCTTATTGTCCTTATTTCGGAGGACTTCATCATTCACTTAATTAATTCAGTCTTTTCTAGCTTCAATTTAAAAATTATGCGATCGTTACGGATGCTATTTATGTAAAGACTGTTTTCTTTGTGATTTCGACCCATGTTGAAAAGAGAAAAGTTGTTTGGTATACATTGATCTAAACCACCACTTTAATTTGCAACCGAATTTTCAATACATAAATTACAGAAATCTATTAAAAATGATTTATTATTGCTAACTAGCTCTGCAGTCCCGGCGAGCTTCGTACCGCGCCCTACAATTTAATATGGAAAAATTTAATTGTTGCTTCTGCTAACTTCCCCTAAATTTTTGCAAATTTTCTCACCTTTTAAACCTCTCCTGGACTACTAAGAACATTTTGAGATCAAAATCAGCTAAATCGGCCCGGCCGTTCTCGAGTTTTAGCGAGACGAACGAACCACGACTCATTTATATATATATAGTAGATAATAATCAATTTTCAAAGTTTCTGTGTCAGTGTTGTACTTCAAGCCAACATCAAAAATCCAAGAACACTATCTAAAACCTGCAATAAAAAAAAAACATACCTTGCAAAAGTAGCACTCATAACGGGTGACTGGCAATGGAAAACGTCTTCCGGAGTCGCCTTTTTGAACTTGGTGTTCCAGACGAGGCAAACCCCATCCGGATCATGTGGCGCTTCATCACTATTGTGGTAGGCAGCGAGGAGGAGTTCTGGGTGGGCTTGAGACCAGTCTAGGGATGTGACGCATCGGCCACGCGACCAACGCTCGTCGTAGAATGTTCGTACTAGGGAGAGCTTCGCGTCTGATTTGTCGTCACTGGGGAATAGAGAAAACAGATTCTGCATTTAAACATTATACATGGTTTATTTTATTTTCATACCGAAAATTTTAACACATTGTTGGTATACAGGATGTTTCTGACAAGGCGGTAATAAATCAAAGGAGGGATTCTGCTCACCATACCTAGCAACTTTCGCAAAGCAACATGGGTCAAAATCTCAAAACAAAAATCAGCCGTCCCGTACAAAGACCCCGTCAGCTGATCGAACCAATGTATGGAACAGCTGTTATTTTTTTTTGAGATTTTGACCCATTTTGCTTTGGGAAAGTTGTTAGTTATGGAGAGCAGAATCCCTCCTTTAATGTATTATCGCCTTGTGAGAAACACCCAGTATGTTATACATAGGCATGTATAGGACTCATTGAAAAACATATTAAAAAAAAATTAACCGTAAAGTTTTTGTATAATATTTTAAATCTGATGTATACCACCAGAGAATGAACTACGGTGGCTTGGCTAGCACAATACGAGACAAGGGGTGGAGTGCAACGCACGGGCGTCGAACAAGGGTTATTAGATTTATTAGGTAGCTAAGGTACGTTCCGCATTACAGTGGACTCGAAGACGTGCGCAGCTAGATTTTAGTTTATTTAATCGACTCCAAGGAGAGAGCCCTATATGTACTTTAGTACTTTAAGGTAGGTATTCTGTAGTAATACTTACAAGGGGTTATCAGCATCCCCTCCACCAGTGTAGTCAGTGTAAATGTCGACAGACTCGGCGAGGGCTCGCTCGATGACGCGCCCGGCGCGGTCGATGAACCGCTGGAACTCTGCCGAAAGCATTATCGTCTGCTTCTCGTCGGCGCTCAGCTCGCGTGCTGTTGAACAAATTTCTTTTATGTCACCTTATTTGAATACCACTTCTGATAAACCCCTTCAAACCAACTCTTCTGAAACTTATCGCACTATCTCCGCCTGGGCCAACCACAATTAACAGACAAATTTTTCGCTACCACAACCCACCTATCTCTAGGAGCAATATAAATTACTCGTACTTAACGCTACTGTAACTCTAATTTAATAACATAAAGCTGACGAAGTTTTGAAAATCCGGCTCGAAGGACCAAAAGATACAAGTTGAAACCTAGTTTAGAACTAGAGAAACCCAATAGAGAAGTATTTTTCGTCTTACAATCATGTATTTTTCGTACTGTAATGATTTAAAGTAATGCTGTTTTTTATGCCATTAAATAAAATAAAAAAAAAGAAGAAAACTAACCCTTCTTCTCTTCCTCCTCCGGTTTCTTTTCAACAACAGCCTCAGTGACCGCAGGCTGGACTTCCTTGACGGTCGGCAGTCCATGAGGCAGGATCCCCGGAGGAAGCTTCCCGTGGAACGCCGCCTCATCCTCGTCGCCTTGCCGAGTTCCGCCATCATCGAATGTAAGGACTATGTGGTGAATAAGGATGACCGGCTTTGGCCTGGTTGGGGCGGAAGCGGTGCTAGCATGCTGTGGTTTGAGTTGCGGGTGGGATGTTCGGTTCTTGAAACATTTTACTCATAGTAATGAGTGTTTAGGTAGAGCAAACAGGATTAGCCAATACCTTCCAATGCATCTACTTTGTAAATTTTATTTATGCTAGCTGCGTAAGATACTTCGTTGGCGCGTAGTTCATTTAATCTCCGTATCGCGCTAGAAGCTAGTGGGCCTTCAATTGGTTAGTTTTGACATTAATTGTTTTATAAGTTTCATTATGAGTTGAAATATAAAATAAATAAACATCACACCCGCTTGACTAAAAGCATAGTGTCTGCACAAATCTCAGAAGTTTTAAAAAACCATCAAAATACCACACTGACCGGAGATATTCTATTTTACAATATACAGACTTTTCTATAACAACTATACCAAAAGGCATTGTTTTCAAGTATGGTCAAAATAAACCCTCGTCGTCTGACTTTGGAAATAGTAATTAAAGACTGAATATAATATAAAAAATATTAAGAGATGCAGGCGCTTTACTTTGCTGTGATTCTAGTGATCTACGAAACATGTATCATCTAGTGATGTTACGACGATTGTGAGACAAAATAATAACATTACTACTCGATTAATATACAGGTTGATTTTATACATTTACGTAATATATGAAAGGAGTGATCTAGGTCACCATAAACATCAAAAGGTCATAAACTCAAGGATCTGTAACTCTGAAGCTATACGTTTCTAGGGTTGAACCCTTACACTTTCACTATGACATGTCAGTCATTATTTTTGGAACTAGTAGTTATTAAACATAAACTCGGCTAAACGTGGGTCCGGCTCTTGAGCTGGTGCCTCTGCCTTACCCTTCGGGGAATAAAAGGCGTTAGATTATGTTATGTAGGTAATAGTTAATTTGATGTTTTAACCAATCTTTTTATGTGGTTTTTATTTTTTATTTTTTGTAGGTACCTACTTCACCTAATCAATTATTAAGCCATCATCGTAACATCACTTTAGTTTAGCTTGTAATGAAATCAATTTTTTTTTTAAATACGATTAATAAAAATATGTATAGAAAGATATTCATAACAAGCTATACCCTTATGAAGGAAATTATCTAACTACAAATGCTACAGATAATGAAATGCAGTTTGATGATAAAGCCTAAACTAAACCAAGAAAAATAATTATGTAAAAACTAAACTATGGCTTGCCAATACTTGCCATTGACTTTTAAATGGGGTTATTTTATGTAAACTTGCTTTAGGTACTAAATACTATTTACATATATATTTATCTTAGGTATAATTAATATTTATAAACAAAAAAAAAAAAAACACACAAGCGTTAAAATTGAGGTGACAGAAAGCTCTCAAATTTACGAAAAAAAAAAAGTAAAAACTTCCCGAGCTCTCCACTAGAGAGATTCATTATCAAAAAATAATACTTAAAATAAATTATTTTAAAAGTAAAATAAACTCGATGACAGTACAGTATGGGGAAGTCTACATGCAAGGTTCGTGGATATGGTATTTTAGTATTTACACCATGCACACTTCAAAAGCAATAGACTGGACTGACAAATTTATGATTGACTATGTGCCTTAACTGATACAGGGTGCTTGGTGCATAGATTTTGCAAAATAACCGTAGCACTTAGAAAAAAAGACCTAACCACAAAAGATTGGGATGTGGTCTAGATCATTAGACTAGGTTTAAATCACAATTAACTTACTTCAAATTCATGATTTAAACCTAGATAAACTATTTAGACCATGGGATTTACCCTATGATAAGATTTCTAGAGATTACATCTAGAGATAAAATACATAAACATAAAACTTATTCTTAAATTTCTCAGTTTTCTTTTTTCACGATAATTGGACATAGCAATAATCTGATGTATGTTTTACTACTAAGTCTATGGTATCAAATTGGACGGAATTGTTTTGCGATTTGACTGAGAGGGGCACATGTCTAACTTATTGATGGTAAGGCCAAAATAAATTACAATTTATTTATTCGATTTCCGAGGTTATCTCTTCCTCGTATGTGTTCCCTATTGCTGATCTATGCACCTAACATCCTGTATACGAACTTCCTACAGACGTTGAGAAAGACCGGTTTAAAGCGGTCGTTCGTTACCAAAATAGGTACTTTTGGACACAAAATTTTAGAGAATATTTTTCTGTGAAAACATAGGATTATTAAAATGTTAGTTAAAGGTTATCATTATATCAGCAACGGTTGAATATTGCGTTGATCCTTAATACAATTATTATTTAGATATTTTATGTTCTATTTATCTATGGTTAATCTATAAGAGTTAATCAATAAATTTGTCAGTCATTTTAATGAGGCATTTCTAAGAATGTTGATGTTAGCTTATCTACAATAAATAAATAGCGTTATTACATACAGATAATAAATATAGGACAGACAAACTCAAGCATGCAGAGAGTGGCACAGGCTCTAAGAAGATTTTTTATTTTTTTTAATTTGTATATATTGATAAAGTGATTATATACTGTTTATATATGAGTCCGCATTGAGACCTACCTGTAAACTCGTCCTCCCACTCTAAACCCGGGTTTAGATTGTACTCATCTTGAAAAAAAGGGAGGAAAACAAAAAATAATGTCAGTATCTTATTGATCTTCAATAATAATTTAAAAAAACATATAATTATATAATCCCAAACTATACATATAAGTCAGCGTGATATAGTATAGTATAACCAATGGTGCACGGTTTATGTTACATGACCTAACGCAGATCTGTGCAATGTTAGTCGAGACGAAAATAGAGAGGGTAAGTGATTATAAAAAAAAAAACAAATGGATATGGCAACCCGGATACTACCACCATAATCGACATACAAATATTTATATAGTTTTTTATATAGTTTCTTATATATTTGATTGACGTCACGCCACGTGGAGAACTCTGGAAGAGCGACACTAGACACACCTAGCCACGATGTGTTAGTACCAACACCCTCCAAGGGACGTTTTGTTAAAAGGTACAAATACATATTTTTTCATGACATTGGTATTTTACATATGACACACTCCCAATTTATATAATCCATAAGAGAGTTACAAAAGAAGATTTAGTTTAATCTTTATAATAAATCTGGCTTAAAATAAATAAGGACCTTACCAGAAAAAAATTAAATGGTCTAAATTGTTAGACCGAGTTTAAACACGAAATCGTGAGACGCGTGATTTAAACCTGAGCAACTATTTAGACCAGGTTTAACTCTTTTTTTTAATAAGGCCTTGGGTTAAGCAAAGTTTAAAATATGAAATATCATGAAAGGAGCCATTTAAATAAAACCAAGTTTTTACCAGTTTTTTTATTTAAATTCTAGGTTAACGAATATAAATTGAGAGTCTGTGTTTGCAAATATTAAACAACTATAATGTATTATGTAAGTAAATCTAGGACTATTCTATTGCTTTCTCGAAAAGTCGTCAAGCTATCAGTCTAAATCCTAACCCAGAGTTAGTATGAAACGAAAAAAGATCACTAAAAGCGTGACAGAATGGACGTCTATTCACAAACTATATTATTATGATAAACTATCGTGAGACCGACACCGAGTTAGAAAGAGAGAATGTGTTAAGAGGAAACGAGAGGAATAATGACTTACCGTAGTAGTCGGTCGCGTGTGCTAAAGGGGGACAAAAATATAAAAAACACATGAGTATTTTTGTAAATTTTTCCTTAATTTGTATTTTTAGAAGCAGGCCCTAGTATTCAAAAATGTATTTACAAGTTAACGTATTAAAAAAAAAAAAAAAAAAATAAAAATAAAAATTGTTTATTTGGCTAATATGAAAACTTATTTACACGTTTAACAGTGGCCCTCAAACTCGGCAAAGCCTGTCATATGAGGGCCGAATATATGCTAATTTAAAATTAAATTCATATTTATTACATATTATTAAGAATGAAAAAATAAAATAAAATAATAAAACATTTGAAATTTAATGCAGATTTGACATTTTGCTTTTGGAAGGTACCTAAGAGGTTTCCAGATCTATGTAGTAATCAGAGCTTCGGTATTTTCGTATGAGAGTGTCTGCAGATAGTCTTTTATTGTGGTCTTTGCTTGTCTTGATGTTTTTTTAATAAGATCAAGTTTTTTTAAAAGCTTATTGTAGAGAACCGGATGTTGGAAGGCCCCGAATCGCTTAACAAACACAGTTCTGGGGAGTGGGAGAGGTAGCCTAGGAACTCGTTTTTAATAGCTTCTTCATAGTTCGGAGACGTAATGAAGACTTTGTGAGCCCTAAGAGTAGCGCGCAGGATGTAGAGTTGTCTGACGTTTAAAACTGATACCTCTTTATAGAGATCATCTGTTGGGAACAAAAATGGTTTCTTAAAAAGAACCTTTAATACCGCTCTCTGAGCTCTCTCCACAGTGAGCATGTGTGTCTTAGCCGCCGCCCCCCACACCGACAAGCAGTAGCTTAAAACTGATTGACACAAGGCGATATATATTGATGTTTTCATATTTTTGTTTGCCACGTCTCTAAGATGTCGCATTATGTACGTTAGCTTCCTGACTCGGCCCTCTAGAACCTCTATGTGACTCGAGAAGTTTAGTTTTTCGTCCAGTGTCAGGCCCAAGTATTTTAGTGCTTTGGTACGTGTTATCTTGGGGCAGTCACATGTAGAGTGTCCGGAAGTGGGTGCGGCGCATCGGTGTATTTTTATTTCGAACTGAGGTGGGGGTTCGCTGGCAGCAGTTTTGTGGAATGCTAGAATTTGCGTTTTTGTGACATTGAGCGTTAGAAGGTTGTTGTCCAGCCAGTCTGCAGTCATTCTAAGCCCTTTTTCTGCATCCCTGCTAACATTTTCCCAAGATGTTCCGTGGTATATAAGAGCTGTATCGTCGGCATAGCATATAGTGTCATTATTTCCTGAGTGTGTTTCCAAAAGGCTATTTATATATGTGATAAATAGTGTGCTTCCGATCACGCTTCCCTGAGGAACACCATAGGCAATGTTTCTTGAGTCGCTTGTCTGAGAGAGCTTAACGCACTGTCTACGGTCTGTTAAGTAGGAGCGGAACCAGTCAAGGGCGATTCCTCTCACTCCAATGGACTCAAGTTTGCCTAGGAGGATTGGGACAGAAACGGTGTCGAATGCTTTGGCAAGATCGAGAAAGATTCCCACGCATTTTAATCCCTTATCCAGGTATGAGGATACTGTGTTAGTCAACAGGAGTGCGGCGTCTTCCGTCGATCTACCTTTTCTAAATCCGAATTGTCGCTCTGACAGTAGTCCATATTTTTCCAGGTAAGCGACCAGTCTGGTATTTACTATCTTTTCCAGAAGTTTTGATATGGTAGATAATAGGGAGATGGGCCGGTAGTTGCTGGGTTCATTTTTTGATCCCCCCTTGTATATTGGGGTAACTAAGCTTGTTTTCCAGCTTTTAGGGAATTCGCCTTCTGACATACTTATGTTAAATATATGGGCGAGAGGCACTGAAATGGCAGGCGCAATGACTTTCAGTAGGCTGTTGTGAACATTGTCAGGTCCAGGAGCACTGTCAGTTTTAAGTTGATAGATGTTCTTTTCTATTTCTATGGGGTCTGTAGGCTGAAAGAAGAAGGTTTGGGTACTGCTAGTACAGGTTTTTGCTGCCAGTTCTTTTTCCGTAGTTCCTATTCTTTTTAGGGTTTGTTCTGCCAAGTTTTTTCCCACATTAGAGAAGTACTCGTTACACTTGTTCAGTGAATCCAGTGGGGAATTGGATGTACTCAGTAAAGCATGAGAATCAGATGTCTTTTTCTTCAAACAGTGTGTTATTTCTTTTATTGTTTTCCACAATTTCTTTGGATTATCCTTACTTTCGATAAGCGAGTTGTTAAGGTATTCTGCTTTGACTTTTCGCAACAGTTTGTTACAAAAGTTTTTATATCTGATATACACTAGTTTCGCAGTGGCATCCTCAGGATTTTTCCTTGTCTTCCCATGCAGCCTATCTCGATGACGGATACATCGCAGTAAAGTATTAAAAAATAGGCAGTTAGTTACATCGGTTAAAGATTTAGTTTTAAATCACGTTAGTTTTAAATCACAATCATCAGATCCATGCATTTTCTCTATTAAACGTGCTTTCGTCAATAATTAAGATAATATTTATGGTAAAAAAAAAACATTCGTATTCTAGTCTTCGCTAAGACGACAATTTTTTTTAATAAAAAATAGCTGACGTTATATTTAATTAAACTAGCCTGTTTATGAACAAAACTAAAAAAGTTATTTTGAATTGTCATGTTGACAACACTGTCACCCCCCACTTTCTCTTTCTCTTCTGTAATTTAGCAAGTACCGTTCGTCTCTAAAATAAAATTCTAAATTAAACAAATATTCATGTTATTTCCCATTAAACCCTAAATCCTAGCACTAATCTATCGAACCACGGCGAAGATCCCGAGACGGTAACAATTTAAACTGTTCAATAAGCGATATCTTGTATGCTATGTTAAATATATAATTTTTTACTTTTACTGTTTTCTAAATTCTATGCTATATCACAGGGTTCAAAACAGGTTTTTAAATCGAACGCTAATTCAAACACTGGGCGAAGACTAAAACATCAGTGGCCTTACCACAAAAAAGTAAAGACCCTTGTCTAAATCGTGAATTTATATTACGAATTCTTAACTTTACAGGCATAGCACAGCTAAAGTAGCGCCACCCGCGATAAAAATCAATAGCTTCTAAACTAAGGCAAATATAAAAATTGTGAAACAGTATTCCTGTGAAACAGTGGCCACTTTTGGTAACAACCAGTACCTTTATTTAGTGTTTATCCTAAAAGCTATACAAAAACAAAAGTGCCCTAAAAATACTAGGCTTCATTATCTAGTGGAATTCTGTTTAGCATTTTTGATATTTGCCTTAGTTTAGAAGATTTTTTTTTTCTCCAGTGGCGCTACTTTAGCTGTGCTATGCCTCTTAAACCTTGTCTATTGTTATAGACCATGTAACTCTTAACCCTAGTCTATTGATTTAGATCAGGACTAACTGTCTTTGTAGTAAAGCCGCGTATCAAAGGTGTTAATAAAGACAAATTACCTTTACGCGGCCGCCACCAGTCCTCCATGTATCCTGAAAGCGGTGATGGATTGGAAGAGCAGCCTTTTTATTTTTAGCAGCACAAACACAAACATTGCACCGGAATCTCAAACAGTATTTACTTCGACATTTCTTTTTTTAAATAAAAAAAATTTGGACAACGAAAACGACACACGAAAAAAGTTCAGGCAAATGTGTGTATGCGGGATAATATGTGGCTGGCTGGGAAAAGTTAAGTGTGGTGGTTGTATTTTAGTCTGTGAGTTTGTTTTTTTTTTTTTATCATTGCTTATTTGAACAGAATAGAGAAATTCTTTAACCATCAAAATCCTACATTTTCCCCGATGAACTTAGATATAGAATATTTGCATAAATTCAAAACATCACATAAGCTTTAATTCATTATATTGTGTAAGCTTACATACTGTAGTTAGTTTCAATAAACAGGGAAATTAAAAAGCCACAACACAAATAAGCTAAAAATCCAAATAATACAAAAGTAAATACTGTTCTTACAAAAAAAAAAAGTCAGTGAAATCTGATGTGACTGTATTAGGATTATATTATTATTGTTAGTATCTTCAAGAGGACACTAGGGTTTAAAGTTCAATTTTGCACTAAGTACAGGGGATAGTTAATAATTTTATTTACAGATTGGTTAATTCTGTAATATTATGTTACAAACACACTGTGTTATGTTACCAACACCTTACCCATTAATAAAAAACAGATATAAATACAATTGACTCGAAATACCACTTGTGATTATTGTTTTAATATTTATTTCGAAACCACGAGATTTGTTAGCGGGCTTAAAAACATATTCCAATAACTTTATAATATATAACTGTGAATGTTGCCGGGCATTATACCCACCTTTTATGCTTGTTCAAGAGTGAAATTTTATTCAATTGGAGTTAAGAGAGAAACCTAATTTGTAATATTGACATTTAGCTAAATAATCCATTGAGACGTGGAATCGAGTCTATTCATTGTCAATTTTGCTGATAAATTGAAAATAAGGCAAAATATATAAAAAAAAGAAAAAAAAACACTTGATTACAAAAACCTGCACTCTCACACATCACTCATAAATACAATTTACTTGTAAATATAATATTAATTTTATATTCCTACATGACACAACTGCTATACTTTTGAGCTTAATAAAATGGAAGAGAGAAATCTTTTGAACAAGTTTTTGGATTTCATCAATGCATTAGTTTTTCTGATTTAGAACTTCAAACCATATTTTCTTTAGCTTCAGTTCGGTTTCTGTTTCGGCCAGATTCGGCCAAAGTCTAGTTTCGGCTACAGTTTCGGTTTCGGCTAAATACGGCCGAACCTTTTGCCGAAACCGGAACTCGAAGTTCGAGTAGATCGAAGTTTTTCCGAGTAAAAGAAATAAAACTCATTAAAAAGATTAACCTCATTCCCTACACTACCAACACTACAGGAAAAAAAATACTTAAGAAATCCTCACCATCACGCATTTCGGTGCCGCCTGTAGCATTTGTCTGCGTCTGTTTAGTGTATAAGACATTCTCCTTAGGCGGGATGTCCGTGGACTGAACTGATACCACTTGGAGAGCTTGGGGCTTCTTTGAGATGCTGTGGTTATTAAAATACAATTGGTTTGCTAAGCACATTGGGCCTTACTTTCCACAAAAAAATATATTAGTTCTAAATCGTTAGACAGAGTTTAAATCACGAAATCGACGAACAAATTCGGTGGTTTAAACCTTGTCGTACGATTTAGACCAGGTCTAACTTTTTTGTGGTTCCACCGATTTTGTTCATTTAATACAGTTTCAACTTGAAACTTAACTATCACCTCAGCTGAAAGGCTTGCCATGCTGGACATAGGCTTCACAAAGACTGGACTAGCGAGATCGTCGTCCATTGTAGTTAGTTCCGCAACTCTTATAATATTTTTTGCTATAATCGCCACGCACTACAAGCGGGTTAGCGATCGCAGTATGGCTCTAATGAAGGATGCTAATGACCGTACTTTGATTGTACCATTTACATGGTAGGAGATAAGGTGGTATGAAACGGTAAAAAAATACCAGGTAAAAAAACTTTGTTCCTTCCTTACCCATGTAAAGGCAGGCTATTCTTGTCGCTGTGAGGCAAGCTGACATCAGGCGAGGCAGTCTGCGGTGGTGTCAGCGAGGTCATAGACGATAGAGAGGACAGGACGTCCTTCACCGGAGCCACTCCGAGGGAAGACAGCATCTCGTCCAGGTCACGACGACTGTCCAGGCTGGAGGCGTTGGTGGCACGTAGCTGTTCACAAAGGTTAAGTTGAGAAGTCTTGTCAAATGAAAAGAGCTTCACAGCTGCTATGGGCTTACCCCGTTAAGCCTGGTCTAAATTGCTATGCTTAGTTTTAATCACAAAATCTGTGTACAATTTTGTATGTTATGTTATGTATATTATTTAACCTTAATCAATTGAAAAAAGTGACTTATGCCCGTAATATGCAACTCGGTATACTTCAGTAGTTTAAACTGCATCTGTCACTTTCTTTCTCATATAAACAAAAAGTGTCAGCTGCAGCTTAAACCAACAACACAGTTTAAAAAGTTGGATATTACGAGCATTAAACACCCACAAAAAAGTTAGACAGGTCTAAATCACTAATGCTTATGACTAAGTGATTTCAACCTAGTCTAGTGATTTAGACAAGGTTTTACTCTTATTGTAGTAGAGCTGAAAAAGATTATGTTCACTTTTAGAATTAAGATAATAAAACTAATAAGGTTTCCTTTTGTCAACTAACTGACTATTAAGTTTCTTGTCATTGTACATTAAAGATATTATTCATTAATTTATTTAACATTGTAACTTCTCTCACCGAAGCCTCCTCGGCATCCTTCTGCTCCTTTTCCCGCAGCCGTCGTGACTTCTCTTCGCGGAGCATCTGGAGCTTCTGCTTCTTGCGCTCCAGCTCCGCCTTGCGGTCCGACATGCTAGACATTTTTGCTGAAACATTTTATAAGAAATAAATTATATAAAAAAACTAATAAATTTTATACTTTTTTTTTTTTTTTTTTTTTAAATTAGGCCTTATCTTTATTTACAAAGCTTAACACTTTAATGAAGTCTGAACTGATATGATACTGTGATGGTTAGGTTGGTTGGAAGAAGTGCCACACACAAGAAGTGTATGGAAAAGTCAGAATTGTAACAAGTGAAAATATATTGCTTCTGCCAATCCCAATGGGAAACAGGTGTGACTATTATTGTGTATATTTAGAAAGTTAGCAAAACTTGCTAATGAGATACTTGCAGGGAAAAGGAAGTGTATATTTTGTAGATATGAGTCGTGCGTGTTCTCATAACGCATTTTTACAGCATTGATCTTGCATTGAAAGTCTACCATCCTACCTGCATGGAATGGCTGATGTGATGTCATCATTCATACTTATAAACACCGACATGAATTACGGTTGCAGCATGGTGCAGAATGCACTCACTCACCTTTATCGTACTCCAGGGTGAATCCTTTTTAGAACATTTCTCAGTAAAAATCACCGATTCAGCCAACCGAATGTGGCTTTTGTATGTGTGGAGGATGGATGGAGTAACGGGAATCCTGAGAAAAGAAGCAAGTTGTATGTCAATGTCACGATTGATTGTAAAAGCGAGGGAGGATTCCGTTTTGTTTTAAAATTTCCAATTAACTAACTTTCAAGATCTTCCTGGGAAAGTAGAATTTCGAATTTTCTAAATAGAAAATCAGAAAACAGAAAATCGATCACAATTTTTTTTGCTTGTCTTTACCAGAGAGAAGGTAAATAACTAGTCTTTACAGATTATAAAATGATTGATTTTATTTTGTCATAGACAGAGACTCTGTCACAGTCTTCACAGAGTATTATAAACTCTGTAAACGTTCAAAAACCAAATTCTTCTATTACCCCTCAGTATTACCCTCAGAGAAATCAATCAACTTTATAGTATTGGTTAGATAGATTTTAATTTGTATGTAAATAGCACCGAAAACCTATAATTTGCAAAAAAAAAATCATTTTTTACCTTTTTACCAAAAATAAAAAATAAATTTCAAGTTTGTTGAATTAAAGAAAAAGGCATGTGCTAAGCTCCAAAACGAGCTTCTGACATGTTTAAGATTCTCATTGAGCATATAAATCATGAAAAAGTGCTTCCCTTTTTGTGATTGGTTTTAATGCTGTCAGTTAGTGAAAACAAGCTAAATATTAGCCAATGACAGTAGCCAAGTTTAGTTTGTCAAACCGTTAGAGAGATTTTGCACAAAGAGAACAGTGTCGGGTGTTGTCCGGCGTTCTTCGTTCTTGTTCTTGACAACGCTTTGTAATTTTTGTAATGATAAAACAACACTTTAGTTTTAACTATTGTTACTTATTTACTGAAGCAAATACATCAAGCATGAAATTATGATGAGGAGATATCTATTTAATTTCTTTGTTTTGCTTTCCTGTAACTTATACGTTTCTGACGCCGTTGGTAAGTAACCTCCCAAACATATTCTAAAATTTTGCCTATATCCTTACTAAATTGTATTAAAAGTGGCTTTGTAGGGTTTTCAAACTGTTTTTTTTTATAATATAGTTCCATTTATTATACTTTCAGCAATGTCTATAGCATAATTTATTTCTTATCACAATTCTGTCTTTTTATGGGGTTGTTTTGTTGTTTTACAGAACCAGTAAGATACTATTATGATTATGAGTGCAATGAGCCTCTAATTGCCAATTCCAAGCTAACTGCCACATCCAGTCTGCGTGAGAGAGGACCTGAGAATGCTAAATTATATGGTAAGACCACACTTTTGATTTAACTTAAAAATTTAGTGGCTTAATCTTTTGAAAAAGCTTCTTTTTATTTCTTACTCTAAGAATTTAGGAAAACTTTGCTACAGTATTTTTGGTGCCTAGATCTAAATGCATGCCTTTTTGTTTTTTGTATATTTTTTTATTATTGCCTCGTGTTGCTAAAAGCGTAGAAGTGATATGTTCAAAAAGAGACTATTTGAGTCTACAGTGAGAAATAAACTATATAACAGAAGATTTGTTGGTCTGCAGGTTCAAAATAACCTGAAAAGAACTGGAACCTTGTTCATTAGCAGTTTTACAAGCAGACAGAGTTTTACTAGCAGACCAAATTTTATCATTACACCCACAACTAGACAAATAATCAAAGACATGTCTAATTTGAATGTGAGATGGGCATTTAATGTGCAGAACTGGTCCCCAACTCCAGAACAGATACTGAATGCATCCTCATACATACAACCTGAAGAAAAGACCAGAATCTCCAAGTTTGTCTTTCAAGATGATGCCAAATCATCTTTGATAGGACGACTTATGCTCAGAAAGTTTATCCATAATACTACTAATATGCCGTACAATGAAATTGGACTTGGCCGAGACGGTCATGGCAAACCAGTGTTACTTGGTGCGGGGGACGTGTCAAATAATTTTAATGTATCCCACCAAGGTGATTACGTAGTCCTTGCTGGAGATGTATCAAACAGAATTGGTGTGGATGTGATGAAAATAGAGCCTCCTGCCAATAAGAATATTCCAGAATTCTTCCGTATTATGAACAAGCAGTTTTCTCAGCAAGAGTGGAAGAAGATACGTAGCTTTGAAACTGAGTTGGAGCAGGTTGCATGTTTCTACCGTCACTGGTGTTTGAAAGAGAGTTATGTGAAGAACACTGGTCTGGGGATAACAGTAAATTTGGCCGAGCTCAGTTTTGATGTTAAAACTCCAACGTTATCAGTTGGTAAAATAGAGACAAGTACTGTTTTGTATGAAAAAGGTGTTTTGAAACAAAACTGGAAGTTTGAAGAGACTCTGCTAGATGACAAACATGCGGTAGCAACGGCTATATGCATATCTGATGGAGGATATGAACCTGTATCATACAATTTCCTGACTTTTGATGACATTGTGTGTGATGCAAAGCCACTGGCAGAACCCGATGTTAATTTTAGAGATATTTTTATGAAGAAGAAGATTAAGTTGTTTTAGTTTCTGGTGGTAGTGTTGGTGTTAAGTTAGTTTATTTTAAGATTGGAATAAAGAACAAATGCAATTCGTTATGATAATGTACCTATAGTTTAGTTAAAATAAAAAAGATGTTTAACATAATGTTTAAAAGGGATTTTTGAAATAAATTGAATACTGAATCATAAAAACAATCTTATCTGTATACAACTAACAAACCTCCAAAATTACTAACATTCCCTAAAAACTAAAAAAAAAAAAAATTAGTTTAAAAAAACCAAACAATTCCAAAAGGTTTAAATGCCTGGACTGCATCGGAGAGCGACTTCGACCAACATCTGATAGTGGACCTGGGCACTGTGAAGAATATTACCAGAATATCCACCCAGGGTCGTGCCCACTCGCAAGAGTTTGTACAGGAATATCACATCAGCTATGGCACTAATGGGTTGGACTATGTACGGTACAAGGCCGCTGGTGGCGAAGTCAAGGTAATGTGATAAATTATGGGATGGAACCTACTTGATGTATAACAGTTTTGGTGGACTGTAAAAATAACTGTATAGAAAAACTAACACAAGGAAAGGGTATTGTCTCAACTCCAATGCATGATTTGTGGTGATTGCTTTTTTTGTACATTAGTTGTTTTATTTTATTTTGATGTAGGTAGAAAGCTTTGTAGTTTAGAATAGTTTTTAATGCACTTCTTTATTTATTACAATTTAAATGAAATATAACACATAATGCAACTTATAATACTAAAAATAACTTTATTTTCACAAAATGTATGTTCATATTATCAACTTTCCCTTTAGTTTAAATTTTTATCACAAATTATTAATCACTTTGAAAGAGATTCTTCGTCGTCTATAATATTAGAAAATATTTGTATAATACAGTAAGCCACGCATTTTACATCTCCTGAATGTAGGCTGCGTTTCCACTAAGGATGCGTATCGAGGAAGATGTTTTTAACAACCAATAGAATCACCTGACTTACCCAGCGTCGTGTGAATAAAGTCCTAGTAAAACTAGGCAGCACACCTACAAACTCAACAATCTTAAGAGCCAGTTTACCGCGATGCTAGCGCCATTCTCGAAAAAAAATTATATCTTCTAAACTAAGGCAAATAACAAAAATGTGGCACAGTATTTTTTGAGCGCAGTAAAGTAGTCCTAACTTAAAAGAACAAAATTATTCACAGATTGTTGCTAAAAGTGGCCACTTGTAGCAACACTTTGTAGCTTTCTTTGGTCTTTAACTTAAAAGCTATACAACAGCGCCCTAAAAATATTAGGCTACATTATATCTAGTGTCATACTGTGTCACATTTTTGACATTTTCGCGAATGGTGCTAGCATCGCTGTAAACTGGCTCTTAAGGGCGAAATCGCTGCGCGAGATAAAGAGAACATCATCCTCAGTTTCGTACGTCAAACGAACGTTCTTTGGCGGCCAAACGGAGCGAATTTCCCTGACATGATTGAATTTGACATACAAAACTGACGCTGATTTTGTCCCGTCTTTTTCTCGCACTGAGGTTTCGCTCTTTGGATTTCGCAGCGGAGGTGTGCTACCAACATTAACGTACCAATACTATTACACTAAAAACAAGCTGTAAAATGAGTAGTTCACTATTTCAAGTCCAAATCTTTCTTTACTTTCTTTCTTCAACACCAAAATGCTAAACTAACTAAAACTAACACGGTGAAGGGACCTCAGCCTGGACAGCCCTGGAAGCCTCCTACTACCAGCACCTGACAATCAACCTTCAATCGAGGAAGGAGCTTCGTGGCATAGCCACCCGGGGAAGGTTTGCCACCGAGGAGTATGTCTCCGAGTACATGGTCCAGTACTCTGATGATGGGGAGGGTTGGAGGATGTTCACCAATGGTGATGGGTATGAGGAGGTGGGTTTTTTATTTTGAGGGTAGTTTGTAAGGTTAATGTTTCAGGTTTCAGTGTTTTGGTCATAGCGTCATTGTAAATCCTAGATGTTCCTAAATTAATTGGTGCTTCAGCTCACCATAATAAACAACTCTCCCAAAGTAACATGTTCGAAATCTCAAAACAACAAATAGCTGTTCCATATGTTCGATCAGCTGACGGGGTCAATGTACGGGACCGCTGATTTTTGATTTGAGATTTCATCCTATGTTGCTTAGGAAAAGCAATCATCATCATCATCATCACTTTGCCCTCGGTCAAAATATGAACCAAATAACAATCTGTCAGTTTGTTTTGTTTGAGTAACGGGTGAAGTACGTACGGGCGCCACTGTCCCCCTGACGCCTGCAGAGTAAGCTGGCCCAGACTCTATGTGCAAATCCCCCCTTTAATTTTTTACCGCCTTGTCAGAAACACTCTGTTCATTGTTTCGAGTCTAAACTTTAGACTTTGTTATTGCTTTCTCAATTTTTTACCATAAGTACTTTACTACCGAATGATCCAACAACTTTGATTTTTCATAAAAGTCTAACCCTCTTATTCATAAAAAGTTAAAGAGCATTTTATTTTTTTGACGTATGTCAATTTAGACTGGATGTCACGTATTTACCATACAACAAACCAGAGAAGTAGACCTCCAGTACCGCTACTTAAAATCTACTGTATCTTTATGAATAAGACAGTAAATATCTGAAACATCACCAACAAACAATCGTCAATAGAATATTTCTTTTTGTAAATAGCATGCTTATTAATATTACAACTTACTAACAAATTAAAATAATTGTAAATATAGCTTTCTTCTGCATCAGCTTAAATAAAATTAAACTACCCTACTCTGTAGAGCTGTGCTAGATATTGGGAAGACTTGGATGAGATTGACAGCCGACAGAGCGAACTGGAAAATAATTGGAGAGGCATTCGCCCAACAGTGGGCTGATATGTGCTGAGGAAGAAGAAGAAGACTCTGTAGTTTGGTTTTGAAAGGAAGGACCATACACGGTTATGTCCGCGCATGGTCCCTAACCAAAATAACCCATTTCCCGATTCCGTTGGATTGTAGAAAGAGAGAGCATCTTCCTTGTTCTGTGGAATGTAGCATGGTTCTAAGCTTACTAAAGGCTTCGTCAAACAAACGGCTCTATAGCGTCACGCTAGAGCTCTAGCCTGACGCGGCGCTAGACCGTCGACTTGTAATGCACCGCCCAGCGTCAGAGCGTTCTTTTTACAAGTCGACGCTCTAGCGCCGCGTCAGGCTCTAGTCACGGTATAGCGCTGCCTGTTTGGCAAAGCCTTAACCAGACACACATTGTTAGAGACACATCTAAAAATACGGTTCGCACACATGACTGCTCCGTAGCTCAGTTGGCATGGCAGTGATGTGGACTGAGTAAATTTGTGCACCTGGGTTCGATTCCCGGCGGAGCGAACATTTGTATGATTATTATTTGATGTTGGTTTCCGTTCGGGGTGTAATGTTCGTCTCTGTATACATATGTTTCGGGCACCCTAGATACAGGTTCTTTCTAGTTAGCGGCTCTGAGTGTGATGTATTATTATAATTTAAATATCAAACACAGTGGCGTGGGTTGCCTGGAAGAAATCGCTTTTAGCGATAAGGCCGCCCATTGCATGCAAATTCAAATTGTCTGCACCCTTAATTTAAGAATTGTACTTTTTGTGTCTTACTTTGTATGCAATAAAGTGTTCCTATTCTATTCTATTCAAACACAACAGATGTTCGAAGGGAACCACGACGGGAACACAATACGCAAGAACGAGTTCGAAGTGCCCATCATAGCACAGTTCATCAGAATTAACCCCATGAGGTGGCGCGACAAAATCTCTATGAGGGTTGAACTGTTTGGTTGTGATTATGGTAAGTTTATTCATATGTCTTCATTCATTCATATCAGCTGAGAGGCGGCCACTGTTGGAATAGGCCTCCCCCACAAATAACATGACGAGCTGTCCCGGCTTACTTCGTTACGCCATAGAATATAAGATACTACTAAAGACTTGGCTCGATAGACTCTGTTCTTTTGGGCAAATAAAAAAACAACAACAACAACAACAAACCACCTGTCAATAAATGTAAACAACGGAAAAATATTGCACCTTGGGTTACATTATTTGAGTTTAAGTAAGGATCCCTAATTTTTTTGAAAATCTAATATAGCCTATGACACTCGGGGATAGTGTAGCTTCCTACCAGTGAAATATTTTTTCAAATCGGTTTTGTGTTTCCGGAGCCTATTTGTTACAAACAAACAAATCTTTCCTCTTAATAATATTGGTATAGATAATCATTTGAAGGTTTTGCCATAATCGCCACGCTTGGCAGGCGGGTTGGCGATAGCAGAATGGCTCTTTAAGTTTTTAACGAAGGACGCTGCTGCCCGTCCCTCGGATGTTGCCTTAGTCGCCTTTTTCAACACCCATCATAGGCCGAATCACCATCATCATTGCAGCCTGTAAGACGTCCACTGCTGAATACAGGCCTCCTCCAGAGATTACCACAAGAACCTTGTTGGGAGTTGCAATAGTTGGAAGCTGCTGCTCGTCCTTGGGAAAACCTTGGAAAAGGGCAAACCCTTCGCCTATTACATCACGCATGGGAGGCGAGATGGGATCGCTTCTTGATGGCATTCTATTTCGCCACTACACTGCTATTTTAAACATACTTTCTTGAAAGTTTGTGAGGATGTTTGAATGTTAGTTTTACCTTCGATACAAATTACTATAGTCACAAATCAGATAATCAAATCAAAATCAAATCAAATAATTCATTATTCAATATAGGATACAAGATATCACTTATTGAAAGTCAATTAGACTACATCTAATCTAATTGCTATTGATACCTTATTTGGTAAAGTATCCTATACTGTGAGAGGCGAGGTAGTTCAGGGTGCCCACCAATTGGCTCAGGCAAACAAATGTTTGGCTTGCCTTACGACAATAGTCGCCTGGAGAGCCCCCCAAACGAGCCCTCCTCTGTCAAATGATTCTACTCTTTCAGTCGCCGACACAATGTCGTTCAACGGCTCGTCCCTGGTTAAAGTAGACCTACTCCGAGATCCAATAACGGCTTCCCGCGAAGCCATCCGCTTCCGCTTCAAGACCAGTACGGCATCAGGTGCCCTGGTTTACTCCAGGGGAACCCAGGGTGACTACATTGCTCTGCAGTTGAGAGAAAATCGGCTTCTGCTCAATATTGATCTGGGTAAGTTAAGTAGAGTATAAGTTAATCTTAATAGACCACTAGGAAATTTCTCTTTAACACCAGTATAGCATCAGGTGCCATGGTCTTATCTAGAGGCATCCAGGGTATTGGAGATATGATTCAAGTTTGAACTCTAAAAAAAAAGTATCTTTGATTGACTCGCTCAAAGAATTTACTCAAACGACAATGGAAATGGCTATGCTTTGAGGTTCCCTGCGGCGGCAGAAGAACAAAAGATATTGAAATAGCCAAAAGAACGTCATAATTTTTTTTTTGGCAGTGATCCGGCGGGCGAACACGTTATGACGAAAATTGATTTATTTTGTTTCCTAGTTTTACCTAATTAGGGGCTCTTGGTGTGATAAGTTATTAATAATTGATTGGTTTTGCGGTCTGGCTGGATGTCTTTAAATTTTTCTTCTGGAGTTCCATTAACAAGTTTCCATACTTTCAGGTTCCGGTACCCCAACCTCACTTTCAGTGGGCAGTCTTTTAGACGACAACATCTGGCACGACGTGCTGGTCTCTCGGAACAGGCGCGACGTGGTCTTCTCTGTAGACCGCGTGATAGTCCAGGGGAAGATCAAAGGGGAGTTCTCCAGACTCAATTTGAATAGAGCTGTAAGTATGATTTGTTGGGAAATCTTGTTTTGATTGCTTGTGATGAGTGGTTCTTTAGAAATATATTAGAATATAAAAAAGCATAATAATTGGACCCAAAGTCACATTACTTTTATTGATAGTCTTAGTAAACAATAAAACTTATCTTACACGAGCTTTCCCGACTTACTTCGTTACGCCATAGAATATAAGATAACAAAAGACTTGGCTCTATAGACTATGTTCTTTTGACTGCCCAGAATGGGCGAATAAAAGTACAAACAACAACAACAAACCACCTGTCAAAATATGTAAACAATTGAAAAAATATTGCACCTTGGGTTACATTATTTGAGTTTAAGTAAGGATCCCTAATTTTTTTTAAATCTAATATAGCCTATGACACTCGGGGATAGTGTAGCTTCCTGCCAGTGAAATAATTTTTCAAATCGGTTCAGTATTTCCGGAGCCTATTCGTTACAAACAAACAAACAAATCTTTCCTCTTTATAATATTGGTATAGATTCCCGCGTACAGACGCAGCAGAGAATGTTTAACCTAAATTTATAACTATTTACACAGTATATATGCTTTAATCTTTGAAACTTTTATCGGATTTTCATGACATTTTTTTAAATAGATAAAGTGATTTAAGAGAGGCAGTTTTATGTTATCGGTTAGGCGGCACGTGTTTTCCTTAGTATACCTTAACGACTAGTGTACCTTAAAATGGGTCTATCTATCTGTTTCCCTAGCTCTACATAGGAGGGGTTCCGAACCACCAGCCAGGCCTGGTGGTGAACCAGAACTTCACAGGCTGCGTGGAGAACGTCTACCTGAACGCTACCAACGTCATCCAGGAGCTGAAGCTGGGCTACGAGGCCGGGGAGCCCTTCAAGTATCAGAAGGTCAACACGCTTTATGCTTGCCCGGTGAGTGGAATCTAATTTATTTAGATCTCAGTGTAGGGATTTATCCAAAAAAATAAGTGTATATTTAAATATTTTTTTATTGGAAGAATAGTCTTTGGTTATCACAAGATTTAACTTTGATTATTTTTAACATTGAGTTTTATTAGGTTTATAATATTACATTGTTTTTGTTTTTAACTGTGTAAAATTACAAGAATACAGGCTTTAAATAATTTTAAAGATGCCATTGATGAAAAAGCGTCTACAATTAAACAGTTTACCCTACTTTGCACTGTTTTGTTCACCCTGAAATTGTTTTTCTGAAGAAAAAAAAGTGTATGATATCTGAGGAAAAGAGTTTTTTTTTTAACTAAGTCCCTAAGACAGGTTATGCATACATATAAGTTCTGCGTTGGTTGCATTATACATATGAAAAAATAAATAATATGATGATGTATTCCCAAAGGAACCTCCAGTGGTGCCGGTAACATTCCTGCGGGAAGGCTCGTACGCGAAGCTGCGCGGCTATTCCGGCGGGAACACGCTCAATATTTCATTGGAGTTCCGCACCTACGAGTTGCACGGACTTCTTATATACCACAAGTTCAAGACTGAAGGATATGTCAAGGTGAGACTGATAATAGTAACAGATTGACGGAAAATATTCGCCTGTCTGACGGATAGGATAGGTTGCCTGGGAGATTTTAGCTATAATGCTGCTTTTTGCCACGTTCCTGCTATAAAACTTGTTAATTGTCACAGGTTTGATTGACTGTACTGTCAAAATTGACTGTCACGTCATGATGAGAATGTTAGAGGATTTGTAAACACTCAGTCTGGTTACCTGGAAGAAATCGCTTAAAGCGATAAGGTCGCCTTTTGTCACCTCACTTATATATATTGTTTCTTGTTTTGTGTTTATTTGAACAATAAAGAGATCATTCATTCATTCATTCATTCATTCAGTCTGTGTGAGAAAATATGGTAAATTGCGAGTAAGATACTAACATAAAATTTTCATTTTCCCATCTATACGCTTCTACCTTCTACCAAATTACCTGTCAAATATTCTGTCAGTCGTTTCTGTCATTTAAGACAGGTCGACGTTTGTCGGCATGAAAGTGCGCGCTAGCTAAGCATGTGCGCGGTCAAAATATGAACCATTTAGCAATAATCAAGCATTTTGTTTTGATTGTATATTGGTTTGAATACGTATACAGTGGCGCTACCAAACGAGCTCAGACTTATCTGACACGGACTATACCTTTAGTAGGGTTGCTCGATGTTGAGAAAACATGATATGAACATCGATGTTGACATCGATAGCTCAACATGATCAACCGATGATCATCGAACCCAAAACATCGATGTCAGGTAACATCGATGTTTTTTACAGAGATTAATAAGGGTTAGCAAATGTTGTTTTTTTATGTTTCGTTGCTTTCGTTTATTGATAAAATAATCTGTGGATGCATTTATTTTATAGATTACAGATTTTGTTAAGGGTTGTTGGTCGTAACTGTGAGAAATCTATTTCTTCCAGGGGCCCGACTTCGATAAAGTGTTTGTAAAATCGATGTTACGAAGCAACATCGATGTTTCGATGTTTCATATAACGCAATATCGATGTTAAAACATCGATGTTTTGTCTCTTAACATCGATGTCGAACATCGAGCATCCCTTACCTTTAGTAATATCTATCCTTTATTAATCTTACTAAATCCACAGCACAAGTTGTTAAATTTAGTTTATACAATAAAGTTCTTACATAGGTTAATAACGGATTTAAACTATTTTACCAACCTTTTTTTTAACTTACCTTATTTTTCCAACCAACAGATCTACCTAGAAGAAGGAAGAGTGCGAGCAGAACTGTTCACGGAAGGGTCACCGAAGATCAAACTGGACAACTATGCTGAAGAATTCAACGATGGTCGCTGGCATGCCCTCATGCTGACCATGGCTACAGACAGTCTTACCCTCTCCATAGACTACCGCCCTGTGAAGACTACTAAGAAGCTCAGGTTTTTGACTGGAAGCACTTATTATATTGCTGGTATGTATGGGGTTCTTTTGTAATCATTAACATTGTAATAAGCTTAGTTTTTGACCGACGAAAAAAAAAGGAGGAGGTACTCAATTCGACACGTATATATATTTTTTTTTTTTTTTTTAATGTATGATCACGCATAACTTTTTACAGAGTAGTTCAATTTTGATAATTCTTTTTTTAATCGACAGGGCATACCTTGAAGTTGGTCCCATAAAAATTTGGAAATAAAATTCCCACCCTAAGGGTGGGAAAATAGGGGTGACTTTTTGGTCGGCGGGTGGATTTATCAACTCACAAGATGCATTTTACGTGTAACACTATACATTTTGATACCTACTTACAATATATTTTGAAATGAAATAAAATCAGTCGAAAGACGTCCACTGCTGGACATAGGCCTCCCCCACAAATCGCCCTACCGACCGGTCTTGTCGTCCCTGTCAACCATGTCGTCTGATCACCTTATGCGGAGTGACCACTGACCACCTTGTGGGAGAAGAAAATAATAAAACCCTGAAAGAACTGAAAAGCATAAAATAAAACTTTTTATCAAAAAATAAAACCGCCGAAAAAAAAACTGAAAAGCATAAAATAATAATCGAATTACTAAGTTCTTAAAGTAATGTAAGTATATACCAAGTAATTTTGAGTCGGCGCCACAGATTCCTCGTACAAAGACCATTAAATTAGGTACCTTAAATTTAAAGAAATAACCAAAATTCATGCGCTGCCGCGCATCAATCTTTACGTAATTATGGAATTTGCTTGTGTGGCGCGCCGACTTAAAATTACTTGGTATATACTTACATTACTTTAAGAACTTAGTAATTCGATTATTATTTTATGCTTTTCAGTTTTTTTTCGGCGGTTTTATTTTTTGATAAAAAGTTTTATAATACGGCTAAACAGTTTTAGAATTTCACCGAAAGTGAGGAAGGAACCAGACCCGGTCCTACTTATTGTTCTGTGTTGTGTTCCATCGAACTGTGTCTAAATCATTAACATTATAATAAGCTTATTTGATTTACTAGTAAATTGTTTTATAATTAAGTTTTTATAACATCACCCAGCGGATAGGCGTATATTATTGGTACAAAGCAGCACTCAATAAAAAGCTTCATAACATAACATAATCATTAACATTATAATAAGCTTCTTTTGCCGTGTAGTTGCGTCATAGACTACTAGCACCCCATCTTCTCCTATAACTGTCGTAAAAGGCGACTAAGGGAACACCAAAGGAGGGGCTGCAGTCTCATTCGTTGAAAAAAAATTGAAGTGCAATCGCCAACCTGTGTGCCAAGCGTGGCGATAATGGCAAAATGTTTGTCCTTGTGACCATCTGTAGGGGAGGCCTTTGTCATCAGTGGACGTGTTTCTGTTATAATTGTATGGGCCACCCCGTAGTATGTATGTGTCTTGAGATGTCCCAGAGAGTTGTTGAGTTAAAGATGAGAAGTTTCACCAATCAAAGTATATTGTTATACATGGGATATTATGGAGACTAATTTCCCGTAAGATGTGGTTACTTCGAAGGATGATTGTCTTCTGATTAATCCTATCTAATTAAATCGATAATGTAAACTCGCAAAGGAAATAAAGATGCTGATGTCGGATCTACAAAGTAGAACGCGCGTGTTGCGTTTTGTACGGTCAAGTGTGAATCGTACATGCTCCCAACTAATAAAGTTAAAAAGTTAAAATGAAATGTGCGCTCCTTAACGCAAAAAAAAGAATAATGAAATGGTAAAGTAATGCTAACTATAAAATGTAACCACATTTTGAGAAATGAGTAACCAGCACAACAAAGTCATTAAAAATTACAAAAAAAAATACGTTGCACAAATGGTAAAAAATACAAAACAAATAATCAATAAATGTAACTAAACTCCGTTAAAATCAAAATATTTTCTTATTCTTCTTGACGATAATCTCGTTGGCTCCCGTCTGGCCGCCTGTTTGTCCACGATCACGTCCATCTCGATGCTCTCGACTCGTCGTTGCTCTGTGGGTCTGCTTCCTCGTTTGCTTCTCTTAATGCAGTGCACTATCATAGCTATCAGTGCCGCAGCTACCAGTAAATACATAACTATGTACTGGTGTATATCGTGTGTTCGGATGGGTTCGGGAAGCTTTTCATGATCCTTTTGATAGTGGATCTGCTCTTCAATATGAGAATATTCTTCAGATGAGTATTTTCTTTCGGTTTGTAACTGAAGATTCGGGAAAGATTGATTCGCCATTCTATTTACTGACGAGGACAGTAGATGCGGTATGTTCATATCTGGTCCTGTTTTCATCTGGCTTCCAAAATAATTTTGAGAGTAGATAGTTGCTTCCTTCCTCTGGATCGTGCATTCTTGTGTCATAACAACTGAGCCGGCGCCGCTTATTGTGTTTGATGTTAGCTCGTCGCCGCATATGAATCTAAGTGTGCATACGTCGCAACAGCTGTACAGCCAGGTGTTCGGATTATGTAGCTTGATCCAGTCGTTTCTGCATTTTATTGTTGTAGTATCGCAATGCAGTGATGTTCTTTGGCTGAATATGATTGCTTCACACGGTGCCTCTTCGTTGTGTAGATTGTATATAGGATGAATCGTTGTACAAATGTAGTTATCTTCGTCCGTTCGTGTACATTGTTGTAAATCTTCTTCTTCTATGCTGACGTATGTGTTCTTTCTGAAGTTAATGGCTATAAATGGTGATTGTGTCACCAACTTAACAGTTCTTCCATCTCTGTTTATCGGTAGAGGAATGATGCGGTATGCTGTGAAGTCTTCGTCACTCGTGAGTGGAATGTGAATCTCGTACAGTAGATAGTTCGTCGTCATTCGAGCCTTTACGTATAAAAGCTTATAAAGTGTTGTCAAATTTTCCTGTAAGTTTTTGATGGGCAGCGTTAATCTTGAAGGCATCTTCGTAGATATGAAATTCAACTGGTTGACTAGCTGTGCGGGTGTTAATAGATGAGAGTCCAAATGACCTCTATGTACATTGGTCAGCGCGTTCATCAATATCTCTTGTATTCTGCTTAGTTCGTCAATGAGGAGGTTGGATGTTAACGCAGCTGCGTTCACGTCGTTCATTAACATCACAGATAGTAGAGTACTTTCCACGGTTTTCAACGAGAAATTAACTTCTCTGGTGAAGTTGTTGATAGCTGCAAATTGTTTTTTCATAAATTCTTCGTTTTTCTTCAAGATCTTGTTTTCCGCTTCGACTATGATGGTTTGGTTCTTCACTAGGTCAAGTAGATAATTTTCGTTGTTCTTTACGTTTTGTATATCTTGTTGATATTTTTCGGCAAAATCTTCATCTAAAACTCCGAATAATGTTCTTGCCAAACTTCCTATGCCGTTGATGTATCCCCTTTTCTTTCTTCTTTCATGTTGTGACAGAAGAAGTAGATTGTACGCCTCAAATTGTTCGAATTTGTGCTGTATTTGAGCAGTTAGGGGTCCGCAGACTTGGCTCGTTGTATCCTTTTCGCAGACGAATTGAATGTGCTTGATGTATCCTTGTATTTTCGCTATTCCTTCCCAATACGTTGTTAAATTATAGTAAACAAGTAATCTCCATTCGTCGTGAATATACTGTATCTTCCCGATATCGTCGAAATAAAGGGGGTGTTCTGTTTCGAATGGCGTCATCTCGTAGCCTTTTCCTGTTGTTGTTGCTGCTTTCGCGCCACTGATGGAAGCTAGAATCGTCATCAGCAGGGTAAAGTAACAGCTTAGAGTAGCTGGTTTCTTACGGATCCTCTTCTGTTGTTGTTGTTTTTGTTCTGGTTGTTGTGTTTCTTCATCTTGGCTAGGGTCTTCGTTGTTCTCTGATGTAGAGGTAGCGTTGATTGGTAATGGCGCCAATTTTGTAATCGGACGTTTGAAAGTCCCGTTCTTTGTCTTCAGTGTGACGACTCTGACGTAGCCGTCCATACCGGTGTGTGTTTCTTGCACTCTTCCGAGGGCCCATCTTCCTGGCGGTAAGTTATCTTCTTTTATCAGTACTAAGTAGTTGACTTGTATGTTTTTCGTCGCTTTGTTCCATTTGCTTCGTACTTGAAGTTGATGTAGATATTCCGTTGACCAACGATGCCAAATATGCTGTTGCATATGTTCCACGAGCTTCCACCTCTCCCTCAAGTCCACCTGTCTTAAGCCACTGTGATCTTCTCTTGGTAAGGATAACACTGGTCCGCCAGTCAAAAAATGTCCTGGAGTTAAGTAGTCCAAGTCTTGTGGATCTTCTGTCAGCGGGCTAAGCGGGCGCGAATTCATACACCCTTCAATTTGTGCCAGCAACGTCGAGAACTCTTCATACGTTAACTTCTGTTCTCCCAACACGCGTCGAAGGTGATACTTCATAGCTTTAACAGCCGACTCCCATAAACCTGCAGCCGTTGCCCAAGTAGGTACGTTGTAATGCCATTTTATTCGTAGGCTGTTGATGATGTCCTTAAACTCTGGAGATGTTAGTGTTTGATACTGCTCGAACTCTTCTTGTAGGATTCTGCCTGCTCCTACGAAGTTGGTGCCGTTGTCCGTGTACACATGTTTCGGGCAACCACGTCTAGCGCAAACACGTTGGAATGCAGCCAGGAATGTCTGCGATGAGAGGTCAGACACTAACTCGATATGTACGGCTTTCGTAACCATACATATGAATATAGCTATATATCCTTTGCTGGTCTTGACTCCTCGTCCCTTGTTAATCTTGATCTCCACACTGCCGGTAAAGTCGATCCCCATATGGCTGAATGTTCTAGCTGGAGTGACTCGTTCCTGTGGTAGATCACCCATCAGTTGTTCATTCGTCTTCGCTCTGTGACGATGACATTTCACGCATAGTCTAACCACGTTTTTGACGGCTCTGTTTCCTCCCATTATCCAAAACTTTAATCTGACTTGAGCTAAAGTAAGGCGTGCACCACCGTGTATGGTTTTCTTGTGGCAATCCTCTATTATAAGATAAGTAAGTCTTCCTCTATGGGGCAGTATTATGGGGTGCTTCGTTTCTTCAGGCAGCGAGGAATGTTGTAGTCTCCCACCGACCCGGAGTAAACCATTTTGATCTAAAAACGGCTTCAGGTTGAGTAATTTACTCTTGTTGTGAACTGTTCCCCGTTTTTTTAAATCCTCCATCTCTTGATAAAAGTTTTCTCGCTGTACTTCTCGTATAATGTAGATCATGGCCATGTCGATTTCTTCAAATGATAAAACTTCACCACGTGTTGTTTGTTTACGTTGCCGTATGATCGTAGTAAATCGTAGTATCCACGCTGTAATACGAGTCAGTCGCGTCAATGAGCTGTGTTTGTTTAGTAGCTGCATTGCGATACTTTCGGCGTCAGCATTCTGCGTAGCGGCGGAGTTATTATTTTCAACCGTGCTCGTTGTAATGAAAGTTTGTAACGTATGATCTTGATGTGCGATTTTCGTCGTTTTCAGCCACTCTGGACCGTTCCACCATAGCTTGAAAGATGCAGCATGAGATGGTAAAAGTCCTCGTGTGGCGCAGTCCGCCGGGTTCTCCTCAGACTTCACGTAGTGCCATAATTTCGCTTCGACGTTCGATGTTATTTGTATAACACGATTAGCGACGTATTTTTCCCAGCGGGTGACGTCACCCTGTAGCCATGCTAAGACGACTTGTGAGTCTGTCCAGCACGCGATGTGTAGTTCGTACTCGTTGAGCGATGTTTTTATTTTTTCGATGAATTTTGCTAGTAATCCTGCTCCTGCGAGTTCCAATCTGGGCAGCGATGTCTTCTTATTGAGCGGTGCTACTCTTGTCTTCGCGCCAACAAGGTTTGTTACATAATTTCCGTCGTCACCTGTCGTTCGGCTGTATACCACGCAAGAATAGGCTTTTTCGCTACTATCGCAAAATCCTAGTAGTTCAATTGTTTTTCCGTTGTGTAGCCATCTTTGTATAGATATATGGTTAACGTTGGGTAGATCTTCTCTGAGTTTCTGCCATTCAGTGTCGATGTCGTTTGGCAGTCGTTTTTCCCAGTCGATTTTACTGACCCACACTTTTTGAAATAATAGTTTGGCCTTTATTACTATTGGTGCAAGCCATCCAAGAGGGTCGTAGAGCTTGCTGATGTCAGATAACAGCATTCTTTTCGTAGTTTCGCCTTTCGGTGTTGGTAGTTTCCAGTTAAATTTGAAGGAGTCCGATGTTTTATTGTAGCTTATGCCCAATGTTTTTATAGAATCTTCTTGATTGAAGTCCAAACTGCTATTAGCGCTGCAGTCTTTAGTTGGTACGTTTTCAAGGACTCTTGAGTCGTTACTGGACCATTTTCTAAGATGAAAACCTCCTTTCTTGAGCAGTGCCGAAAGATCTAACTGTAGTTGCTTCGCTTCTTCGATCGTTTGGGCCCCTGTGACGACGTCATCCATGTAACACTCGTTCATGAGCTTTTTGGCGGCATTGGGGTAGTTTGCTCCTTCGTCCAGCGCCAGCTGTCTTAAGGTTCTCATAGCCAAATATGGAGCTGCTTTTGTACCATACGTTACAGTACAGAGAACCATGTCCTGTAGTGTTTGTTTCCTGTTGTCTCTCCAGACAATTTTTTGAAGGTGTTGTTGGTCTTCATGTATCAGAATCTGTCTGAACATCTTCTCCACGTCGGCAGTTATAACGTACCGGTAGCTTCTGAATTTTATTAGTAGTGATTGAAGGTCCTTTTGAAGGTTAGGACCCTTCTCCATGACGTCATTCAGACTGAGTCCCGTATTTGTCTTCATGCTTGCGTTGAAAACCACTCTTAACTTCGTTGTGGTGGAATTTTCGCGCAAAACTCCATGGTGCGGTAGGTATACGGACAGTAGGTCGGTCGTTGACGTCGGGGCAGGTTTCATGTGACCGAGCTCAGCATATTCTTCGATGAATTCTCGGTACATTTCCGCAAGTTTGCTTTTGCGCTCCATTTTCCTTTCCTGTTGGAAAAACTGGGATACGGCCCTGTTTTTCGAAATGCCTAGTTTTTCTTGATAGTTTTCTTTCATTGGCATTTTTACTATATATCTTCCGTCGCATGTTCTCGAGGTTGTTGTTTTGTAAAACTTCTCGCAGTAATCTTCCGTTGATAAGTCTTTTTCGTTACTTATTTCTTCTGTTTCCCAGAATCTTGATAAGTCTTCTAGCTCGTGTAAGGTTACTAGGCAGTTGAAAGTTTTGATGTTTCCACATAAGATCCATCCAAGTTTAGTTTGTTGTGCGACGGGGCTGTTCTTCTCTCCTTTTAGAAGTCCATCGAGGATGATGTCAGAGTAAACATCAGCCCCTAAAAGGATGTCTACGGGGTTTGACACGTTGTATTCTGGATCGGCGAGCTTGAGCGTTTCCAGATGACCCCAGGATGACTTCTCAAACGTTGTGTTTGGCAAGTTTCTGATGAGCTTCTTCATAATTAGTGCTTGTAAGCTGAAGGTATAGTCAGTGTTAAGGGATTTGCAATTGAGGTGTAGGAGTCCTTTGCAATTTCCCATTGATGCGCCGACACCGGATACCGTGGCGTTCATCTTGCTGCGTTGCAGTCGTAGTCTTTGCGCAGCTTCTTCCGTGATGAGTGATACTTGGGATCCCTGATCAAGAAGTGCTCGCAGAGTTATGTACTCTCCTGCTTGATTCTGTACTGATAGCAGGGCTGTTGTTAGTAGTACTTCACGCTCGTTGTCCCGAACGTGGTTTGTAGATTTGTTTGGCGATTCATAGTTTCCTTGCGTAGCCTTGTAGTCATAGTTTTGTGGTGTCATACCAGAGGGTGTGTTTTTCTTCTGGTGGAGCAGGGTGTGATGGGCATTGTTGCTCATGATACATCTCTTCGTTGAGGTACACGTTTGGTCCCCGTGACTAAAGAGGCAGTTTTTACATAGTTTATATTTCACAACTGTGTCATTGCGGTCGTCGACATTCATGCTGATAAATTTCCTGCAGTGCATAAGCACGTGCGTCGTATTTCTGCAGAGCGGGCAGCATTTTATAGATGCATGGTAGGTATTTGGCATATTTTCCGATTTATTATAGTTCGTTGCTCTTTGACCGCTATAATTTTTCTGATAATTATTTGTATAATTCGTCTTTGTTGTTTGACTGCTTCGAGTTTTGATGGTTTCCATAGCCATGAATCTTGATTCTAAGAACTTGAGAAACTCGTCTAATTCTGGTAGGTTTCTCGGTGACTCCAGATGTTGTATGTAGTCGTTGTAGGTGGCTGGATCAAGTTTCTGTAGCAGAATGTGTACGACTAGTGGGTCCCATGTTGATATGTCGAGACCGATGTTGCTAAGGCCATTCAAACTCTCTAGGGTAATATCGTGCAGCTTCTTCAGGCCATCGGCGTTCTGTTGATGGAGAACTGGTTGATTGAGCAGGTTGTTTGCAAAAGATGTAAATAGTAGCCTGGGGTTGTCATAGCGTTGTACAAGTATTTCCCAACAAGAGTCGTAGTTGTCAGCGTTCGGTGCCAAGTGTTGTACTAATTTTTCTGCTTCGCCCTTGAGCTTGGATTTCAGGTGTGATATCTTCTGAGCTTTCGGCAGCAAAGGGTTGGCATGGATTAGCTCGATAAATAAATCCCGAAACGGAAGCCATTGGCTGTATTTTCCGTTGAATTCCTGCAGCTTGATAGTAGGCGTTGATTTTTCGTAATGGATATTAGCCCATATCTTCTTATTTATCTCCTTTCTAATATTGTCGTAAGTTTCTTCGCAGTTGTAGTATTGTTGTTCGTAGTTTATATTAGATCCCTTTAATTGAATCTGCCAGTGGAGCTTGTCGATGGCTTCCCACCTGGTTTTGATGGTGTTGAGATTATCTTCCAAATCCCATTTTTCGGTCATCGTTTCCAAATTGATTTTGGATACGGCTCGATTGAATGCCATGAATTGGCAATGTTGTTGTTGCAGCATCTGAAGAGGAACGGTGTTGTTAATTCTTTCTTCAGGTTCGTTGAGGTTCTCCGTTTCCGGCGCGGCCGCGCTTGTACTTGCGGTCGCCCAGTTCATGGTCGGTGTCATGTTGCTGGCAGTGGCAGTTTTTTCTTCACGTAAACGCAGCATGTCGCTCAAAGTTGTTTTATAGACATCTTTCGTTTTGTTAAAGACGTCGTCCTTGTAGTACTGATTATCCTTTTCTCCCGTTTTTTCGATAAGGATATGGTTTCGCTCGAACTCGGCCCAATGAAGTTCCAGCGCTTCAATTCGCGTCTTTAAGTATTCAACCGTTTTTCTGTAAGCGCTGTCCTTCTTGTAGTTGACCGAGATTTGCTTGATGTTCTCAAAAGCCACCTGTTGCCGGTCGATGAGTTCACCGAAGGTAGAGGTACACATTTTGGCTGTGGAGTTGTATTTCCTTGCACCGAGTTGTAGTTACGTAGCGCAGGCAGGCGTTGGTTCACGAAGATCGAGGTTGTTGACCGACGATTCTTCCCTTCACTAGCTTACTCGCTTGTGAGTAAAACTAAGTGGCAGTTTTGTCGAAGGACCAAAATGTATGGGCCACCCCGTAGTATGTATGTGTCTTGAGATGTCCCAGAGAGTTGTTGAGTTAAAGATGAGAAGTTTCACCAATCAAAGTATATTGTTATACATGGGATATTATGGAGACTAATTTCCCGTAAGATGTGGTTACTTCGAAGGATGATTGTCTTCTGATTAATCCTATCTAATTAAATCGATAATGTAAACTCGCAAAGGAAATAAAGATGCTGATGTCGGATCTACAAAGTAGAACGCGCGTGTTGCGTTTTGTACGGTCAAGTGTGAATCGTACAATAATAATATGCCCTGTGTATTTATTAACCGACTTCAAAAAAGGAGGTTATCAGTTTGACCTGTATGTATGTATGTATATAACTATGTATGTATGTATGTACGTATGTATGTATGTATGTATGTATGTATGATTATCTCGAGTTTTGCTGAACCGATTTTGATGCGGTTTTCACAAATGTATTAGTTACATTCAGGAGAAGGTTTTAGTACCTATTTTAACCGACTCCGAAAAAGAGGAAGTGCTCAGTTGATATATATGTGTTATTGAAGGCGGGTTCCTTTTTTGTAAAAAAGAGATTATTGTAAAACTGTTTGTCTTAGGCGGGAAAGCGCCTCCCCGCGGCTTCATAGGCTGTATGCGCAAAATAGCCGTCGACGGGAACTACCGTTTGCCGTCCGACTGGCGTAAAGAGGACTACTGCTGCCCCGGCGAACTCGTGTTCGACGCCTGCCAGATGATCGACCGGTAAGTAACTTCCATATTTTTAACCTTTAACCTTGTCTTACATATTTTTTACGCCCATTGAACTATTGTAATCTTAGGCTTAGTTGAGACAATTTAAAAGTACTTTTATTTTAGCAAGGGAAATTAATTATGTAATAAAATACAGAGGAACACTTACATGGTATTTATTCACCCTCTAAATAACAATCACTATATTTTAATACGAAAAAACAAACACTTGTGAAAACTTAATATTCTGCTTTATAAATTTTTGACTTTTTCACAACCACTGCGAAGTTCCGACTGCCCGCGCTCGTGCTTGGCGCGCCACTTTTATTCCAACGTACCAGCGCGCCACGCACGTTATTTAATGATAAAACTATTATTTATGAGGATAATTTCTACATAACAATAATCAATATATATAAAACTCTTCCGTTACTGACTGACTGACTGACTGACAGACAACGCAGAGCCGAAACTACTGGGCGTACAAAGCTGAAATTTGGCATGTAGGTTCCTTAGGGAGTGTAGGTGAGCACTAAGAAAGGATTTCCCGAAATTCCCACGGGAACGGGAAAAAACGGGATTTTTGTGTTTATGAGAAATCTGCGCGGGAAATACCGCGGGGCAGCCTCTAGTTACGTATAAATTAAAGTATACATATTTAAATGTGATTTGCATACAGATACTAATAAAATCTTATTACGAAAAGTGAATAATTAAATAATTATAAAAGCTGGTGGCGCCATCTTTAAATGTGGTGGCACCCGGAAATGGACTAACAGCAACCGATAGAATGTAACAATGCAATGATCAGTGTTTGTTTCTATAACTTTTAATAATCGGTTGATGACGATTAAAATCTGCCGCTCTATCAGCCACTTCATGAAGTATGTGCCAGATAAGTCTGCGTGTGGTCATAATGCGAAAAAATAAGCATTCAGTTAGTCAAATAGCAATTAGTTTTGAATGGCGGGTGAAGTAGGTATTCAGTGGCGAGCTCAGTCGAGCACAGATTTCAAGCTTAGGAGAGACCGCTCCTTCGTCATTAGAAAAATTACAGCTTGGCACAAAAGTCTAGAAAATTATGAGCAGTTTGTAATTTTTATTCAGTTTCTCCAAAAAAAAAACTATTTAAAATTTCTTCTAAAGAAAACATCTTAAAACCCAAAAATAGTCAAATCAACAAATTCATGATCAGTTTTTTTAAAAGAAGGCTGGGTAAACTTTACAACAACTTTAGGGTTTCCAACTTAAAATAACAATGGTTTCGTTTCTATACCCACTGAGTCAATCTGTAAACGTAAATGAATGCCTTTCGGGTGTAAAGATGTTGTAAATGTGTGCATGTACGCAGCTGCAACCCCAACCCGTGCGAGCACGGCGGCGTGTGCACGCAGACGGCGGACGAGTTCACGTGCGACTGCCAGGGCACCGGGTACGCCGGCGCCGTCTGCCACACCTGTGAGTATTGTACACACACACACACACACACACAACCCGTGCGAGCACGGCGGCGTGTGCACGCAGACGGCGGACGAGTTCACGTGCGACTGCCAGGGCACCGGGTACGCCGGCGCCGTCTGCCACACCTGTGAGTATTGTACACACACACACACACACAACCCGTGCGAGCACGGCGGCGTGTGCACGCAGACGGCGGACGAGTTCACGTGCGACTGCCAGGGCACCGGGTACGCCGGCGCCGTCTGCCACACCTGTGAGTATTGTACACACACACACACACACAACCCGTGCGAGCACGGCGGCGTGTGCACGCAGACGGCGGACGAGTTCACGTGCGACTGCCAGGGCACCGGGTACGCCGGCGCCGTCTGCCACACCTGTGAGTATTGTACACACACACACACACACACACAACCCGTGCGAGCACGGCGGCGTGTGCACGCAGACGGCGGACGAGTTCACGTGCGACTGCCAGGGCACCGGGTACGCCGGCGCCGTCTGCCACACCTGTGAGTATTGTACACACACACACACACACAACCCGTGCGAGCACGGCGGCGTGTGCACGCAGACGGCGGACGAGTTCACGTGCGACTGCCAGGGCACCGGGTACGCCGGCGCCGTCTGCCACACCTGTGAGTATTGTACACACACACACACACACAACCCGTGCGAGCACGGCGGCGTGTGCACGCAGACGGCGGACGAGTTCACGTGCGACTGCCAGGGCACCGGGTACGCCGGCGCCGTCTGCCACACCTGTGAGTATTGTACACACACACACACACACACACAACCCGTGCGAGCACGGCGGCGTGTGCACGCAGACGGCGGACGAGTTCACGTGCGACTGCCAGGGCACCGGGTACGCCGGCGCCGTCTGCCACACCTGTGAGTATTGTACACACACACACACACACAACCCGTGCGAGCACGGCGGCGTGTGCACGCAGACGGCGGACGAGTTCACGTGCGACTGCCAGGGCACCGGGTACGCCGGCGCCGTCTGCCACACCTGTGAGTATTGTACACACACACACACACAACCCGTGCGAGCACGGCGGCGTGTGCACGCAGACGGCGGACGAGTTCACGTGCGACTGCCAGGGCACCGGGTACGCCGGCGCCGTCTGCCACACCTGTGAGTATTGTACACACACACACACACACAACCCGTGCGAGCACGGCGGCGTGTGCACGCAGACGGCGGACGAGTTCACGTGCGACTGCCAGGGCACCGGGTACGCCGGCGCCGTCTGCCACACCTGTGAGTATTGTACACACACACACACACACACACACACAACCCGTGCGAGCACGGCGGCGTGTGCACGCAGACGGCGGACGAGTTCACGTGCGACTGCCAGGGCACCGGGTACGCCGGCGCCGTCTGCCACACCTGTGAGTATTGTACACACACACACACACACACATACAACCCGTGCGAGCACGGCGGCGTGTGCACGCAGACGGCGGACGAGTTCACGTGCGACTGCCAGGGCACCGGGTACGCCGGCGCCGTCTGCCACACCTGTGAGTATTGTACACACACACACACACACACACAACCCGTGCGAGCACGGCGGCGTGTGCACGCAGACGGCGGACGAGTTCACGTGCGACTGCCAGGGCACCGGGTACGCCGGCGCCGTCTGCCACACCTGTGAGTATTGTACACACACACACACACACAACCCGTGCGAGCACGGCGGCGTGTGCACGCAGACGGCGGACGAGTTCACGTGCGACTGCCAGGGCACCGGGTACGCCGGCGCCGTCTGCCACACCTGTGAGTATTGTACACACACACACACACACACACAACCCGTGCGAGCACGGCGGCGTGTGCACGCAGACGGCGGACGAGTTCACGTGCGACTGCCAGGGCACCGGGTACGCCGGCGCCGTCTGCCACACCTGTGAGTATTGTACACACACACACACACACACAACCCGTGCGAGCACGGCGGCGTGTGCACGCAGACGGCGGACGAGTTCACGTGCGACTGCCAGGGCACCGGGTACGCCGGCGCCGTCTGCCACACCTGTGAGTATTGTACACACACACACACACACACACACAACCCGTGCGAGCACGGCGGCGTGTGCACGCAGACGGCGGACGAGTTCACGTGCGACTGCCAGGGCACCGGGTACGCCGGCGCCGTCTGCCACACCTGTGAGTATTGTACACACACACACACACACAACCCGTGCGAGCACGGCGGCGTGTGCACGCAGACGGCGGACGAGTTCACGTGCGACTGCCAGGGCACCGGGTACGCCGGCGCCGTCTGCCACACCTGTGAGTATTGTACACACACACACACACACAACCCGTGCGAGCACGGCGGCGTGTGCACGCAGACGGCGGACGAGTTCACGTGCGACTGCCAGGGCACCGGGTACGCCGGCGCCGTCTGCCACACCTGTGAGTATTGTACACACACACACACACACACACACAACCCGTGCGAGCACGGCGGCGTGTGCACGCAGACGGCGGACGAGTTCACGTGCGACTGCCAGGGCACCGGGTACGCCGGCGCCGTCTGCCACACCTGTGAGTATTGTACACACACACACACACACACACAACCCGTGCGAGCACGGCGGCGTGTGCACGCAGACGGCGGACGAGTTCACGTGCGACTGCCAGGGCACCGGGTACGCCGGCGCCGTCTGCCACACCTGTGAGTATTGTACACACACACACACACACACACACAACCCGTGCGAGCACGGCGGCGTGTGCACGCAGACGGCGGACGAGTTCACGTGCGACTGCCAGGGCACCGGGTACGCCGGCGCCGTCTGCCACACCTGTGAGTATTGTACACACACACACACACACAACCCGTGCGAGCACGGCGGCGTGTGCACGCAGACGGCGGACGAGTTCACGTGCGACTGCCAGGGCACCGGGTACGCCGGCGCCGTCTGCCACACCTGTGAGTATTGTACACACACACACACACACAACCCGTGCGAGCACGGCGGCGTGTGCACGCAGACGGCGGACGAGTTCACGTGCGACTGCCAGGGCACCGGGTACGCCGGCGCCGTCTGCCACACCTGTGAGTATTGTACACACACACACACACACACACACACAACCCGTGCGAGCACGGCGGCGTGTGCACGCAGACGGCGGACGAGTTCACGTGCGACTGCCAGGGCACCGGGTACGCCGGCGCCGTCTGCCACACCTGTGAGTATTGTACACACACACACACACACACACAACCCGTGCGAGCACGGCGGCGTGTGCACGCAGACGGCGGACGAGTTCACGTGCGACTGCCAGGGCACCGGGTACGCCGGCGCCGTCTGCCACACCTGTGAGTATTGTACACACACACACACACACAACCCGTGCGAGCACGGCGGCGTGTGCACGCAGACGGCGGACGAGTTCACGTGCGACTGCCAGGGCACCGGGTACGCCGGCGCCGTCTGCCACACCTGTGAGTATTGTACACACACACACACACACACACAACCCGTGCGAGCACGGCGGCGTGTGCACGCAGACGGCGGACGAGTTCACGTGCGACTGCCAGGGCACCGGGTACGCCGGCGCCGTCTGCCACACCTGTGAGTATTGTACACACACACACACACACACACAACCCGTGCGAGCACGGCGGCGTGTGCACGCAGACGGCGGACGAGTTCACGTGCGACTGCCAGGGCACCGGGTACGCCGGCGCCGTCTGCCACACCTGTGAGTATTGTACACACACACACACACACACACAACCCGTGCGAGCACGGCGGCGTGTGCACGCAGACGGCGGACGAGTTCACGTGCGACTGCCAGGGCACCGGGTACGCCGGCGCCGTCTGCCACACCTGTGAGTATTGTACACACACACACACACACACAACCCGTGCGAGCACGGCGGCGTGTGCACGCAGACGGCGGACGAGTTCACGTGCGACTGCCAGGGCACCGGGTACGCCGGCGCCGTCTGCCACACCTGTGAGTATTGTACACACACACACACACACACACACAACCCGTGCGAGCACGGCGGCGTGTGCACGCAGACGGCGGACGAGTTCACGTGCGACTGCCAGGGCACCGGGTACGCCGGCGCCGTCTGCCACACCTGTGAGTATTGTACACACACACACACACACACAACCCGTGCGAGCACGGCGGCGTGTGCACGCAGACGGCGGACGAGTTCACGTGCGACTGCCAGGGCACCGGGTACGCCGGCGCCGTCTGCCACACCTGTGAGTATTGTACACACACACACACACACACAACCCGTGCGAGCACGGCGGCGTGTGCACGCAGACGGCGGACGAGTTCACGTGCGACTGCCAGGGCACCGGGTACGCCGGCGCCGTCTGCCACACCTGTGAGTATTGTACACACACACACACACACACAACCCGTGCGAGCACGGCGGCGTGTGCACGCAGACGGCGGACGAGTTCACGTGCGACTGCCAGGGCACCGGGTACGCCGGCGCCGTCTGCCACACCTGTGAGTATTGTACACACACACACACACACACAACCCGTGCGAGCACGGCGGCGTGTGCACGCAGACGGCGGACGAGTTCACGTGCGACTGCCAGGGCACCGGGTACGCCGGCGCCGTCTGCCACACCTGTGAGTATTGTACACACACACACACACACACACACAACCCGTGCGAGCACGGCGGCGTGTGCACGCAGACGGCGGACGAGTTCACGTGCGACTGCCAGGGCACCGGGTACGCCGGCGCCGTCTGCCACACCTGTGAGTATTGTACACACACACACACACACACACACACACCTGCGAGTTAAGTATACAGAATACACACGTTTATACTTCTAGAAACGAAAACAGTGTATGAAAATTAGAGTTTTAAAGACGCAATGGTCACTCAACTTTGTGATGCCAACTGTCATCTTCATATAATGTTTTCTATCTTACTAGTAAAAAGGAAAGAAACGAAAAATATGTTAAAATTTGTTTGAGTTACCCTTGACCTGTGTAATTTGAATGTTTGTCCGTGTTTTCAGCGACACACCCGCTGTCGTGCGCGGCGTACAAGAACGCTCGCGCCGTTTCACGTTCGGCCGACATTAGCATAGACGTGGACGGGTCGGGCCCGCTGCCCGCCTTCCCTGTCGTCTGCCAGTTCTACTGTGAGTACTTAGTTTAACCATAGAATACATTATATAATCATTAACATTGTAATAAGCTTATTTTAAGATAAAACTGTCTTTATATTACCCAGCGGAAGGTATAGTAACGAAAGTGCAGCACTCGTTACAAGAGTACTAAATAACATAACTTGTTAGTGCATAACAATTAACATCATTAGAAGCTTCTTTTTAATACAAGGTTAAATAGTTTTATAATTAATTTATCTCGTCGCTACGCAGCTGACATTTTTATTATAACGCATTAGAAAAGCTTCATACCATAATCAATATATATAAAACTCTTCCGTTACTGACTGACTGACTGCCTGACTGACTGACAGACAACGCAGAGCCGAAACTACTGGGGGAAACTGAGGATTTCCCGAAATTCCCACGGTAACGGGAAAAAACGGGGTTTTTTGTGTTTATGAGAAATCTGCGCGGGAAATACCGCGGGGCAGCCTCTAGTCAATATATATAAAACTCTTCGGTTACTGACTGAATGACTGCCTGCCTGACTGACAGACAACGCAGAGCCGAAACTACTGGGCGTAGCGGCTGAAATTTTGCAAGTGGGTTCCTTGGGGAGTGTAGGGGAGCACTAAGAAAGGATTTCCCGAAATTCCCACGGGAACGGGTAAAAACGGGATTTTTGTGTTTATGATAAATCTGCGCGGGAAAAACCGCGGGGCAGCCTCTAGTCATTAATAATATAATAAGCCTCTTTTTAACACTAATAAACTGTTTATTACCCAGCAAACGGTCGTTAAAAACGACAGTGCAGTACATAATGAGAGGCATAAATAAAGCTAATTATTAATTAATATTATAATAAGCTTCTATTAGAAAGAAGATTAATGTTAAATTAAGTCTTTATGTTTCAAATATTTATTACTAGTTTACACCCAGTTTACAATAATCCTAGGCTAAACAAACAAAGGTTTACAATCTATGTGCCTATTAAAACTTACGGTATAACAGAATCAAAAGTAGTTAAATGAACATAAAAGATTAAACTATTTAATGATGAAGTTATCACATCTTTACCCAGCGGAAGGTTCATATATTTAAGACAAGGCAGCACTCTGTATAAAGCAGCACTCTGTATAAAGCAGCACTCTGTATAAAGCAGCACTCTGTATAAAGCAGCACTCTGTATAAAGCAGCACTCTGTATAAAGCAGCACTCTGTATAAAGCAGCACTCTGTATAAAGCAGCACTCTGTATAAAGCAGCACTCTGTATAAAGCAGCACCCTATAAGGCTTCAACATAATCATTAACAATTACAATTCTTCAACATAATCATTAACAATTACAATAACAATAACATAATCATTAACAATATAATAAGCTTTAACTTTATACTATTACCTACCCAGCGGACGGTCGTATAATAACGACGGTGCAGCACTCGGTACAAGGCAGCACACTCGTGGACGGGCACCAGGAGCCGGGCTCCTTCCGGCAGGACGTGACGTACGACGCGTCTCGTGCGCAGCTTGAAGCGCTGCTGAACAGGTCCACGGCTTGCTCGCAGCGGCTCGAGTATGCTTGCCGGCACTCGCGGCTCATGAACTCTCCCAGTAAGTATCATAATTTTAGCCGATAAACGTCTGGACATAGACTCCCCCCATATATCGCCACAATAGCTGTCTTGAGCATCCAGTGTATACTGCCGCAACTTTCACCAGGTCGTTTGACCACATTGTGTGCTCTGCGTTTTTCGTTGCGCTGTCGCGACCATTTGTTCTTCAAGCTATGTGCCGTAGTTTTGACGTTTGCTCCTGTCAAAAGTGATGTCTGAATTTTCCTCTTCCACAATAAAATGCACATGTGTTTTTTTTATTTACAACAAAATTAAAATGCCTAAAATTCACAAAACAGTCCTTCAAACTTAACATGGTCCTTCGAGCCGGATTAGAACCAGGGACCTAGGAGATTTGTTTGATTCGGTCAAATGTGTCATCTGGACATATATTAATTTTTTAATTAAATGCCTAAAACTTTAAATTCAGTTCGGTCCACTAAATCTAAACCGCGGCTTGAGTACGCGTGTTTATGTAAACACCAGAATGTTGGCCCTTTCTTAACATAAATAATAATGTAAAGAACCTAAAACTCATTGTACCTTACCCAGGTGACGAGACATCGTTCCACCCGTTCGCCTGGTGGGTGTCCCGGGACGGGCAGCGCATGGACTACTGGGCGGGCGCGCAGCCCGGCTCGCGCATGTGCGCGTGCGGCGTGCTGGGCGCCTGCCGCGACCCGGCGCGCTGGTGCAACTGCGACGCGGAGCTGTCCTCGCTGCGCCCGCATGGTGGGAAAATAACCTTTATTAGCGCCTATTTTAAAGTCGTTTTTGCCGAAAACTAATTTCCTGCCTGAAATACTGGGGGAACCACTGGAGAGGCGCGCAGCCATACTGTATTTATAGAAAATCTGGTACAGATGAAGCACAACGCTAACCGTCTACATTTGAAGCTTCCCAAATATACAGGATGTTTTTGTAACAGTATGTAATAATTCTAAGGAGTTATTCTACTCATACTGTATCTATACATTGTATAAAGCAAAGTCGTTCCCGCGTCTGTCCTTATGTATGCTTATATCTTTAAAACTATGCAACGGATTTGATGCGGTTTTTTTTATTAAAAAGAGTATTTCAAAAGGAAGGTTTATAGGCACAACATAGTAATGGGTATGGCGTTACGAAGTCCGCTGGGTCGACTAGTACTGGATAATGAAGGTTGCTAAGACCGGCTGGTGTGGCAATATGCGGAGAAGGCCTATGTCCAGCAGTGGACGTCTTTCGGCTAAAATTATGAGGCAATATTGACTGAATTTGGAACTTCCCAATTCCATATACAGGATGATTTTTCCTCTCTAAAATTATTTACAAGACTCATTCTAGTCACCGTTTTAAAAAGACAAAATACGTACAGTGGCGGTCTAGGTCGGCGTAACACTTCCGGTTTTTCTGTATTCCAAAATAGCTCTTATCCTTTGGTTATAAAGTTTAGGGCGCACGAAACCATAGAGAAATCTGTTATACCCTCCAAGACCGCCGCTGTACAGTCACGGACTAGGAGGCCGTAACAGATTTGTCTATGGTTTCGTCAGCACTATACTGTATTGCCAAAGAACAAGAGCTATTTTGCAATACAGAAAAACCGGAAGTGTTACGCTGAGCGTGTCCGCCACTGTACGAGCGTGACTTAAATAACATGACTTTCACAGATTTCCAAGTGGACGGTGGTGACATAACGGAAAAGGAGTTCCTGCCGGTCAAACAGTTACGGTTCGGTGACACGGGCAGCCATCTGGACGAGAAGGAGGGCCGGTACACGCTCGGCCCGCTGCTGTGCGAGGGAGACGGTGAGTGGTTTATCGATTCACTAGCAAAAAACCGGTAAAAGTACCGCGAATCACGTGCGACGCTCCCTCATCTCATGCTGGTGAACCTTGATCCTGTTTCTCTATCTTTTAACAGTTAACATTGACCTGATTGAATTGGGAAAATATGTGATAAAATAATATATTCTTTGCCTATCTAAGTTCTCTAAAATGGTATTGAAATTAACGGTTTTAAAAGCAATGAAGGTAAGACAGTGCAAAGAAAAATTGCCATAGCTACACCTTTGATTTTCTATTGCTACTAGCGTTATAAACTTTATAAGCACGATTTTGAAGTTAGTTCGCGCGTTCAAAATCTAAAATCAAATTATTCTTTATTCAATATAAGATACAAGATATCACTTATTGAAAGTCAATTAGACTACATACATCTAATCTAATTGCTATTGATACCTTATTTGGTTAAGTGTCCTATACTGTGAGAGGCGTGGTAGTTCAGGGTGCCAACCAATTGGCTCAGGCAAACGAATATTTGCCTTGCCTTACGACAATGGTCGCCTGGAGAGGCCCCCGTATTAAACCCGTAGCGCTAAAGCGTGCCTCTACAAAGGTAATTCCAACCCCCTCATTGCCCTCCCCCAGACTTATTCAACAACGCGGTAACATTCCGCATCACGGACGCGATCATCCCGCTGCCGCCCTTCGACCTCGGCCACTCTGGGGACATCTACTTCGAGTTCAAGACCACGAGAGAGAACGCCGTCTTACTACATGCCAAGGTCAGTTCTTATTACAACTTATTACAATTATATCTTATCTGATTACAACTAATTACAGTTTTATCTTGTCTAATTACAATTGATTACAGTAGTATCTTATCTTATTAAAACTGAAAGCTACAGGTTGAAGATTTAAGAATTATACAGTTTGGTAGCTAAAGTGACCAAATTATGTCCGGGCTACACGTTGCTCCCTTTTCAAGCTAGAATTGTTTTTAACAAAAAAACTGTCCTGGCTTGTAAACTCAACATAACTTTTTAGCGTTAAATGGTTACCAACCCTCAAATTCATACAAGCTTTGCACAGTTTATATGCACACGACATTTAGAGGATAAAAATTAAGACAGTTTTGTCTTTACGAAGCTTAAATGATTAGCTTGCTTTCTATGCTAGCCAAATTTTATAAAGTAGCCTTGTGTAGCCCGAATTAGCACTCTTTTACTGCGGCAAAAAAATCTAGAAATTGAAAACTGGCAACACTGTATGAACATTTTCGAAATTCCTACCTATTTCCATTCAGTATTGCCACTTTATTACCATTTAAAATTTTCCACATTTTGGTCTGGTACTGTAACCGGGTTATTTTGACGACAGGGTCCCCAGGACTACATAAAGGTGTCTCTCATCGGCGGAGACCAGGTGCAGCTCCAGCTGCAGGCCGGAGACACTCCGCTCGGGGTGTCCGTGGAGACCAGCACGCGCCTGGCCGACGGGCGCTGGCACTCCGTGTCCGTCGAGAGGAACAGGTGACTGCCCCACACACGCCCACACACACACACACACATACACACATACACACGCACACACACGACAACACACGATCCACATGGTGATACACGTACACTCACACTTTAACACTCGAATCCACACAGTGACACGTTCACTCACACTTAAACACTCGAACCCACACGGTGACACACGTACACTCACACTTTAACACTCGAATCCACACAGTGACACGTTCACTCACACTTAAACACTCGAACCCACACGGTGACACACGTACACTCACACTTAAACACTCGAACCCACACGGTGACACACGTACACTCACACTTTAACACTCGAATCCACACAGTGACACGTTCACTCACACTTAAACACTCGAACCCACACGGTGACACACGTACACTCACACTTTAACACTCGAACCCAAACAGTGACACGTTCACTCACACTAAAACAATCGAACCCACACGGTGACACACGTACACTAACACTTAAACACGAACCCACACGGTGACACCCGTACACTCACATGAAAACACTCGTACCTACACGGTGACACACGTTCACTCACACGTAAACACACCACCCACACGGTGACACACGTACACTTACACGTAAACACACGAATCACACGGTGAAACCCGTACACTTACACGTAAACACACGACCCACTCGGTGACACACGTACTCTCAAACGTAAACACACGACCCACACGGTGACACCCGTACACTCACACGTAAACACTCGAACCTCTACGGTGACAAACGTACACTACACTCACACGTAAACACACGACACACACAGTGACACACGTAAACACTCGAACCCACACGGTGACGGATAAAAGGATAAGAAGAAGAAGAAGAAGAAGAATCTAATTGCTAATGCTACCTTATTTAATAAAGTACTCCTATACTGCGAGAGGCGAGGTAGTTTAGGGGCGCCCGGTTCAGGCAAACAATAAATCCACAGCACTGAGGTCTTATGTCTTTACTTTGCCCAAACAGAAAAGAAGCTCGCGTAGTGGTCGACGGAGCGTTGAAAAACGAGATTAGAACGGCGAAGGAGCCCGTGAGAGCTCTCCAACTGTCTTCCAACTTGGTGCTCGGCGCGGCAGCTGATAGGAAAGACGGCTTCGTTGGCTGCATGCGGGCTTTGCTGCTCAATGGTAGACCTGTGGATCTCAGAGGCTATGCCAGGAGAGGTGATTATCTATAGGATATGGATTATTGCTAGATTTTTTTGTGTCGTAGACTCCACCTGAATTACCAGTTACCAGTTTTGAACTGTTTATAGGATATGGATTTGCTTGAATTGTTTATTCTGGCAGAGTTAGCAGCGGCAACTTTTCTTGCAGCATAACTTCTGGTATGTGACTGATGATCCGCCATTCTTTTTCGATTTACCCGGTATGTGTGGTCGGAATCCGACCATTACACAGACACGCATGCCTAAAAAAATTTTTTTATTAAAAAAAAAATATAGACACAGTTTAGGTTCTGTGGCAAAAGTGTGTTTATTGCTCTGTTATGTATTGAAAAACGAGACAAGAACAGCGTAGGAGACCGTGAGAGCTCTCCAACTTTCTTCCAACTTGGTTGCTCGGCGCGGCAGCTGATAGGAAAGACGGTTTTGTTGGCTGCATGCGTGCTTTGCTGCTCAATGGAAGACCGGTGGATCTCAGAGGCTATGCCAGGAGAGGTGATAAGGACAATTATGTTTTAGACTAGCGGACACGGCGAACTTCGTACTGTCTCGCGTTCTTACATTTTGGAAAATACTAAACTATGTCCGAAATCAAAAATATGCGACTTTGACTCCCTAGATAATCTTGCTTAGAATTTTTATGTCCATTTTGTGTAGCTTTCAGGTTTTAAATCTAGGAAAAACCCCTTTGTTGCCTAAAGTGGCCACTTTAGTTTCGTAAAAGAATATTTCTATGATCATTATCCTAAAAGCTACACAACAGAGCCTTAAAAATCTAAGCGAGATTATCTAGGGAGTCAAAGGCGCATATTTTTGATTTCGGTCATGGTTTAGAAGATATTAAGACGATATACGACAAATAAATCAAACGACCGAATGAACAGAGATGGAGCTTCGATATAGCATACTGAGGGAAAGCGACAGTCATATGTCAGTCGCCCACAACGGTTACTACATTTTATTGGAAAAAGTAATAAATATTGAATATCTTTTTAATTATTACTTTTAAATCAAATCGGAATTATCAGAATTTGATTTTATTTATTATCATTATTCCTAGGTAGTTTGAACAAAAACTAGTAATTTCGAAAGTCATTTCGTAGAACTACCTATTCCCGTTTTTGGAAAGGTTATCTTTGACGAAATAATCTTTCAGAGGTTTTTTGATTCCACTAGTGTTTCTCAATTATAAAAAACTTTGTTTTTGAGGATATCCTCAAAAAGGTTAAGTATATTAAAATTCCTGATCTTCATCTCCTGTGGCGTTCAGGAGCCACTATTAACTACAATGTAGTATTGAAATAAAAGTCTTTGTATACAAGGGTACTTCTGGGCTGGGTGGGGGGCACTCCCTAGACGTGTGTTTTGCCCGGGCGTCGGACTCGGAATGGCAGCCGCACGACAGCCGTGCGAGGGCGTGGCGGGAGGGCGCCACCAACACCGGATAGTAACCATTTATTAGGACATCACACCTAGGGGTCCCAAAACCGTAACAAATTTTGAAAACCGGTTTTCGGTTTTAGAAAATTTTCCAAAACCGGCTAACCGGTGTTTTCGGTTATTTCGAGTTTTGGTTACAATATTTAAAAAAAAACGTAGTTATCGAGGTTTTTGCAATTAAATCAGCAAATTCTTCAGGTAATAACATTTTTTTATTATTTTAACAAACAATAAACAAACTTAACATTGGTTTTTTTGTTCAACAATCATTTAAAGAAGAAATAGGTGTTTTTGTTTTGTTTTTAATGCATTGATAATGCGGTTTAAAGATTGCAGAACACTGTATGATACTATGAAGATAGCTGTATGCCAATAAGACCCATTCGCAAAGCTGTATTGTATTTAATCGTATGAAACGTAGAAGAAAACATAGTTTCAAGAAGAAATTAATGGATGAGAAGGCTTTTTACGTGACAAAAACGCGTACTTCGTGAGCAATTAAATAATGGGTTAACTTTAGTTAATGTTAGCTAGGACTATTTGCTTGTCATTATCTCAAGTTCACATTTAATTACTTAGGTGTATGGACACAAATTCATACGAATGAACCATTTAAAATGACTTTTGCAATTAAAACAAAATATAACCTAAAACAAACAAAGGGCATCTCAAGATGGGTCCGAAAACCCTGTGCGAGGGCTGCAAATGCCTAAACAGCGATAAGATATATAATTAGGAACAAACCTGTAGTAAAACTAAAACTTCGGTAGTTAGAATCTTCAAAATATCAAAAACATAACCTCGATCCGTTCGGTTTCTTTGAAGTTCTTTAACCTCATAGCTTCCTAGCCGGGAATTGTTAGGAAACATAAGATTTTCATTTTCCTTACACCCAACAGCTACATAGTGAGTTTTTTGGATAAATAATTAGACTACCAATGCAAATCACATACAAAACTTTGTTTGTTATGGGTCGACCGTACAAACGACACTAGCGGGATAAATTGGCAGTTTTCTTCCCCATTCATTTACATAAATTAAAAGTATCCACATTCAGTTCGAAAAAAAATTTAGTACAGAGGCTACAGCCATGAGATTTTGACGTCTACGTTATCATTACCATTGTTATAAGCTTTCACAGTAAAAACATGTTGATAAGAGTTTTAAAAACAAATAAATTATTATTCAGAATTAAAATATCTTGTGGGATTTTATTATAAATCGTCATCATTTGATTGTCCGTTTTAGTATCTAAGTAGTCTTTGTGTGGAATACTAGTTATTTAGTGTTTAATTTGCCTTCAAGATCCTTAATTTTAACAAATTCCTAATCAGAGTATCATCCTTCAATAAAGTCTTCAGATGGTTAACTACTCAAAAAGCCAGTTTCATCAAATTTTCGTACACCCACAGAAGATTTTTTCCTTTCCTTCATAAATAAAGCCATTTATACTTTGACCATATCTTTAAAAAGTAAGATACTACAGGATACAATGACAAATCATTCATTTCTTCAGTAATTTTTTGATAACCGAAATAGAGAATTACTTGATTTAAAAAACCTTCAAAACTCATATAGCGTCGTTACTTAAATATTTATCTATGTGTCGCTAGTTCGCCCTAACAGAACCCCAACTTGCCAGGTCTGTACGGCGTAGCGGAGGGCTGCGCGGGCCGCTGCGCGTCGTCGCCCTGCCTCAACAACGGCACCTGCCTCGAGGGCTACGACTCCTACTCCTGCGACTGCCGCTGGACCGCCTTCAAGGGCCCCATCTGTGCCGACGGTGAGTACATAGCGGAGGGCTGCGACTCCTACTCCTGCGACTGCCGCTGGACCGCCTTCAAGGGCCCCATCTGTGCCGACGGTGAGTACATAGCGGAGGGCTGCGACTCCTACTCCTGCGACTGCCGCTGGACCGCCTTCAAGGGCCCCATCTGTGCCGACGGTGAGTACATAGCGGAGGGCTACGACTCCTACTCCTGCGACTGCCGCTGGACCGCCTTCAAGGGGCCCATCTGTGCCGACGGTGAGTACATAGCGGAGGGCTACGACTCCTACTCCTGCGACTGCCGCTGGACCGCCTTCAAGGGACCCATCTGTGCCGACGGTGAGTACATAGCGGAGGGCTACGACTCCTACTCCTGCGACTGCCGCTGGACCGCCTTCAAGGGGCCCATCTGTGCCGACGGTGAGTACATAGCGGAGGGCTACGACTCCTACTCCTGCGACTGCCGCTGGACCGCCTTCAAGGGGCCCATCTGTGCCGACGGTGAGTACATAGCGGAGGGCTACGACTCCTACTCCTGCGACTGCCGCTGGACCGCCTTCAAGGGGCCCATCTGTGCCGACGGTGAGTACATAGCGGAGGGCTACGACTCCTACTCCTGCGACTGCCGCTGGACCGCCTTCAAGGGGCCCATCTGTGCCGACGGTGAGTACATAGCGGAGGGCTACGACTCCTACTCCTGCGACTGCCGCTGGACCGCCTTCAAGGGACCCATCTGTGCCGACGGTGAGTACATAGCGGAGGGCTACGACTCCTACTCCTGCGACTGCCGCTGGACCGCCTTCAAGGGGCCCATCTGTGCCGACGGTGAGTACATAGCGGAGGGCTGCGACTCCTACTCCTGCGACTGCCGCTGGACCGCCTTCAAGGGGCCCATCTGTGCCGACGGTGAGTACATAGCGGAGGGCTGCGACTCCTACTCCTGCGACTGCCGCTGGACCGCCTTCAAGGGACCCATCTGTGCCGACGGTCAGTATTTACAATATTTCACCAGGGTCTCTGCCTCGGACAAAAAATAAGGCGAGACCGGTAGGTTACTCGAAGTGACTAGGTTCTTTCTTACTGTATAAAAACAGGTGACCTGGAAGAAATCGCTTAAAGCGATAAGGTCGCCTTTTGTCACCTCACTTATATATACATATATATACTGGGTTTTTCTGACGATGCGGTAATAAATCAAAGGAGGGATTCAGCTCTCCATACCTAACAGCTTTCCCAAAGCAACATGGGTCGAAATCTCAAAACAAAAATCAGCCATCCCGTACATTGACCCCGTCAGCTGATCGAACCAATGTATGGAGCAGCTGTTATTTTTTTTTGAGTTTTTGACCCATGTTGCTTTGGGAAAGTTGTTAGTTATGGTGAGCAGAATCCCTCCTTTGATTTATTACCGCCTTGTCAGAAACACCCAGTATATATATTGTTTCTTGTTTTGTGTTTATTTGAACAATAAAGAGATCATTCATTCATTCATTCAACTATCGAACGGGAGCAGCTGAGTGGTTGGCTAATCTAGCAAGCGAGCTGTTTTAGTGGTGTCATGCCCCAGAAGGGGGGGAAGTGAAGATGGGACACTGTGGCGACTGTGGGAGTTATCTAGGTACCTTCTACAGTGTCTAACGGTTTAAGGGTTCAATCTTACCCTGTTTCTTATACTTATACTTACAGTGACATTCACACTGACTTAAACTTAATCTCACAGTGTCACTTTCGACAATATCGCGCTTACACACTGAGATTGATACTTATATTCAATCTCCCACTGATACTTACATTCAAACTGATACATAGGTACTTGGCACTCACACAAACACTGATTATTTTACTCAATCTCACACAAACTCACAAATTCTAATAATGCGACTGCAGCTGGAACTTTGAAGGGTCTAAGTTGATTGTTTTGTTGAAGATCTGTGCTCACACTAACATTCACACACCTGATTCTACGCATTCACTTACTATATAATATAAACTAGAGGCTGCCCCGCGGTATTTCCCGCGCAGATTTCTCATAAACACAAAAATCCCGTTTTCTCCCGTTCCCGTGGGAATTTCGGGAAATCCTTTCTGAGTGCTCACCTACACTCCCTAAGGAACCTACATGCCAAATTTCAGCTTTGTACGCCCAGTAGTTTCGGCTCTGCGTTGTCTGTCAGTCAGTCAGTCAGTCAGTCAGTAACGGAAGAGTTTTATATATATTGATAGATAACATTAAAATCAACATTCCTAATTGTATAATATCAACACGAACCAACAAACTTATAGCAACTATTCTCGTTCAGAAATCGGCGTGAACCTGCGCCCCAACTCGATGGTGAAGTACGACTTCCAGGGCTCGTGGCGCTCCACCATCAACGAGCACGTGCGCGTGGGCTTCACCACCACCAACCCCAAGGGCTTCCTGCTCGGCTTCTTCTCCAACATCTCCGGGGAGTACTTGACTCTTATGGTCTCTAATTCTGGTGAGTTTTGGTTTAAGGGTTAATGGAGGAATGGTTTAGCCGTTTAAGTTAATGCTTTGCTGCTGATTTCTGCAAATTATAGAACTTTCCAAGGAGAGATTTAATTAAGAAGAATAATTTGAGCTTTAAATGTTCTCAGTTGTTAGCGAAATTTAACATTTATATTTTTAATTTAATACTCTGGCGTAAAGATATTCTGCTTCGGGTTTTGTTATAACCCTCGCTTGTTCAAGTTTCGAGAAAGTTTGATGCATTCGGCGCACCTTAAATGATTTTACACGTGTACGTAGTATTTATACCTTTTTACAACTTGTGCCAATAAAGAAAATTTTTGAAAAACAATGACTAACATCTTGGTCTGTCGCTCATATATATTAATTTTTAAACAAGGACGCATGAGGCTGTAGTGTCTTTTTAAAACTTTTCTTGTTTGACACGAGTTATAAATCAATATACACATACCGTCTTATTCATAAAGATGCAGTAGATTTTAAGTAGCGTTACTGGAGGTCTACTTCTCTGGTATGTTGTATGGTAAATACGTGTTATCCAGTCTAAATTGACATACGTCAAATAACTAAAATGCTCTTTAACTTTTTATGAATAAGAGGAATAGTATAAAATAAAGTCGCTTTCCGCGTCGGCCCCTATGTATGCTTAAATCTTTAAAAATATGGAACAGATTTTGATGCGTTTTTTTTTAATAGATAGAGTGAATAAAGGGGAAAGTTTATAAGTGTAAATACATGCACAAAATAGTAATAGGTTAGGCGATACGAAGTTCGCTGGGTCGACTAGTTTGCTATAGATTAGGTAGTAATAGTCAACTATTTAACCGGCTGTTGAACAGCCGATTACTGTCGGTGCACACCGGCCTAGATCGTTTCGCGAAATAGAACCGTATTACTATAGTTCCAAAACCTAAAATGGCATTTACAATGCAGGTCACTTACGAGTGGTGTTCGACTTCGGCTTCGAGCGTCAGGAGATCATCTTCCAAGGGAAGCACTTCGGGCTCGGGCAGTACCACGACGTGAAGCTTTCTCGGAAGAACGGTGGCGCCACCATGGTTCTGCAGGTTGGTCTTATTCCTTCTTCTTTTGCTGTGGGGGTAGAGGATTTGCTTGCCATTCGTAGGACACAATTTCTGGACGAATGGAGATATGTTCGCGCGGCACATGCTCTGTTTGGACGCTCCTTTACGTAATTGGAGCCATTGTATATTTCTCACTTTTATTTAAGCCATTCGAGCTCATTAGCAACTGCATATTTTTCATTTCATTATTGTTTCTGGCTCTTTGGTGGCGGCAAAACGATAGACGTCCACTGCTGGAAATAGGTCTGGAGTCTGGAGATTTAAACAGGGAAAAAATTGTGGAGAGAATTTGTTATAATCGCCAAGCTTGGTATGCAGGTTGGCGATCGTAGTATAGTTTTGCAAGAATTTTTCAACTCAAAACCGCTACTGTCCGTCCTAAAATGCTTTTGATAATTTATTTAATGTTGGACGTAAACGACTTTAGGTCCCAAAAAACGATGAAGAGACTGTAGACGACACGAACCGCGCAGACTCCACCTAAAATAAAACTTAATTCTAAAACCTAAAAAATAAGCTTACAAACTAAACTAACAATTCTTATTTTAATAAGTTAAATTATTGTATTTACTTGATACTTACCTGTAACGCCATCTTTTGGTCGATTGAACTGAAGGCGTCGCTCGCAGTCAGTTGCTATCGACGCGCGCTACACCTAATCACTCGCTGCATTGTTTTTAATTAAATTTTACGTGATTTTCATACTGTTTTGGACTATTGTTAACTGTTTGCTAGTTTTTGAGTAAATAAACTATTTAGTGTGTGTACTCTCGAGTTTGCATTCTGCTCCCATCGTTTACAAGTGGTCTTCGGCCGGATCTTACTAAGGAACCCACGGAACCTAGACTGGTGCAGAATGTTCAGTACCCCACCGACTAACGCAACTAGGAAGGCTGCAGATACTGCGATTCAAGCTGGAACAAGGAGAATTCTTGAAATACAGTCCGAAAAACATGAAAAAACCTTTGTGAAACCAGCATTCCCAGCAGCCCGAGCTAAAACTGAAGGTAGTCTGAAAAGTCGAGTCATCTCGAAGCAGCTCGAGCCAAAGCGCTGATCGATAAAGATCTAATCGACAAACAACTAGCCGCCGATATCGCCGCACTCGACGCATTCGCCGACGGAGGTTCGCAACCAAGCCGCTGCCAGAGTCAAGCTGATTCCAAAGGTGACATTGATGACAGAGTGGAAGAGTGGATACAGCGTAGCCACCTGGATGACTATGAGCACCCGCACTGCAGCGGGAAGCTACCGGAAGAGATGCCTGCTGACGCTGGATCATCTGCCGCCATCCAACAACTTGCCTACGCACTTAAGGACGCTTTTTCCAACAAAAACACTCAAGTCAATAATCAACAAATCTTGACACGGATGAGCACTGATAAAGAACTGCCAACATTTCATGGCGATCCCATCGAATGGCTACACTTTAAAAGGGCCTTTACTGAATCAACGCAACTCTGTAAGTTTACCGACGCAGAAAATGTGTGGCGTTTGCGCAAATGTTTACAGGGAGAAGCCAAAGAAACAGTGGCATCTCTTCTGATTGGCCATACATCAGCAAACACTATCGTCGACACCCTTGAGCTTCGATTCGGAAGACCCGAAATAATAATATTAAAAATAACCACACAGCTTAAAAAGTTACCACCGCTACACTCTGCTTATCACAACGAAATTATAAACTTTGCGATCAAGATTAAGAATTACGTCGTAGCGGTGCAATCTTTACAGCAGCTTGAATATCTTCAAAGCCCGGAGTTAATCACAGCGATCGTTTCAAAGTGTCCACCTACCTTGATAACCAAATGGGCTGATTACGCTTACGCTAATGTGCATGTAAACAAACCAAAGTTGGAAAAGTTTGCGCAATTCATCATGGACGAAGCGGCTAAAGTAAGCGCAGCTGGTGTCTCACATATTTATACCTACCAGGACACGAAGAGTAGGCACGACGACCGGAAGCCGATGCCATATCAACGTCACGCAGTACTAGCCCAGCCGATTGCTGTTGAGTCAAGAGAAAAAGGATGCGCCTTTTGCCGTTCTGATAATCACTCCATACCTAAATGCATTAAATTTAAACGCGCAATGCGCAAAGATCGCTGGCGTTTTATAAGGAGTCGTCGTCTTTGTCACAAATGCCTGATAAGTAGGCATAACAAAGAGGAATGCCCCGCCGCAAATTGTGACGTCACCGGCTGCAACATGCCTCATCACCCGCTACTACACTGGCCTGCGCCCACACAAACTACAGAGACCATCGTTCCCGCTGCGGATCCATCCACCATTAATACATGCGACCAAGTGATCGAATCTAGTGACGAAAGTGTACATGATCAATCTAGTTTTAATCCTATTACAGAGTGCGATCAAAGTGAAATTATCACTAATACAGTGTCAGTGTCGAACTCGGTCGTTTTATTAAAAATTGTGCCGGTTACTATAAGCGGACCTAAAGGCGACGTCGCAACGCACGCGCTACTCGATGACGGAGCTACTATTTCTTTGATCTCTAGTGACATCGCAGACATCGTCGGCCTGAATGGACGTAAAGAGTGTTTACGAATGCGAGGTGCCTGGGACAAAACGGAACTTGTGTGTAACTCTGAAATCATTAGTTGTGATATTTCCGGAAAAAACTCTAATCATGTTTTTAAGTTCAGTGCTCGTAAGATAGACGAATTAGATTTACCTACACATAAAATTTGTAAAACTCAAATTGTTAAATTTAAACATCTCGAAGATATAGCTTCTTGTTTTTCACTAAATGATTGTAAACCAAAAGTATTAATCGGTCAAGATAATTACGATCTAATTATGCCATTAAAAATAGTAAGCGGTAGAAAAAACGAACCTTATGGTACGCTAACATCTTTGGGGTGGTGTGTGCACGGCTTTATGCCTCTTTTGTCTACATCGGTTGCGCGCGATAAGGGGTCTCGTTCCGCCGCCGCCGCCGCCGCCACGGGAGTACATTTAGAACATGATATTATTACGGATCGCGATGCAACATCCACCACTCTCGCCAATCAGCCGCACATAACGCCACTTAGCCTGTTTTATGTCAATGACGTATGTTGGACCCAAAACGATCAAGACGACTCAAGTTTACATGACCTTGTGCGGAAATCGTTCGCAATAGACGCTTTAGGGGTTTCAGCTGTCGCACCGCGAAAAAATCGCGACGAACTTAGGGCCATCGAGATTCTCGACAAAACTTCGCGACTTATTGACGGCCGGTGGGAAGTAGGTCTCCCATGGAAGAATGAGGATGTCACCATGCCCGACTCTCTGCCGCAAGCTAATCGACGCTTTCGGTCTATCGAAAAGAAGATGCGCGAAAATCCCGAATTCGCTGCCAGGTACGAGGAACGAGTTCAACATCTCCTGGACAATGACTACGCTCGCAGACTGGAGGAGCATGAGGGTGAGTCAAGCACTCGTATTTGGTATCTCCCACATTTCGGCGTCGACAACCCAAATAAAAAGAAACTAAGACTGGTCTTCGACGCCGCAGCCAAAACAAATGGTTTTTGTCTCAATAGTTATTTACTTCAGGGGCCTGATTTATTAGAGTCACTTGTAGGAATTATGTTACGATTTAGAGAAAATAGTATAGGCATTTCTGGAGATATACGGGATATGTTTCTTAGGGTCAAAATTAGGTCTGAAGATCAACAAGCACTTCGATTTTTATGGAAATCTAATGATGGTTCGAAAACTGCACAGAAGTATGTTATGACATCGCTTATATTCGGCGCAAATTGTTCGCCTTTTGTAGCACAATACATTAAAAATAAAAATGCTGCCCGTTTTTCGTCTACGATGCCGCAATCTGTTGAAGCGATAACAAAGAACCATTATATGGATGATTATATTGACTCATTTACCGATACTAATATGGCTATAAAAACGATGAAAGATGTCACCTACATTCATGGAACAGGTGGATTAGAGATAAGAAACTGGACATCGAACAACAAGGTCGTATGTGACAGCATTCAAAAAGGTAACTTAAGTCAAGCCTCAGTAAAATTAAATTTTGGTGAAGACGAAAATTATGAAAGGGCTTTGGGTTTGTTATGGTACCCAACTACAGATACTTTAGGTTTTAACTTTTCAATTCAGCGTCGTATTCCACAGGAGATTTTAGAATGCCGAAAAAAACCTACCAAGCGACAACTATTACAGTTAGTTATGTCGATTTATGATATTTACGGTCTATTGTCACCGTTTACCGTTAAGGGGAAAATATTAATACAGTCTGCATGGAAAAATAAAATTGATTGGGATCAGGACATAACAGAGGATATGTTTACTGTTTTCCGTGATTGGATCGCTCAGATGATGACGGTCAAGGAGATTCGTATACCGCGATGGTACTTCAGGACATCGGACACACAGTCTGAATCGCCGCAAAACAATAATAAAGTTTGCGAATTACATGTTTTTTGCGACGGCTCTTTACTTTGTTACGCTGCAGTAGCATATTGGCGCTCTTATTCTAATAGCGATAAGGATAAAATTGGAGTGGCTTTCGTTATGAGTAAGTGCCGAGTGACACCAGTTAAACCTGTGTCTATACCACGGTTAGAGCTGCAGGGTGCGCTACTTGGTTGCCGCCTAGCAAGTATGATTAAAAGGGAACATCGCCTTCAAGTGTCGAACACTTTCTTTTGGACAGACTCAACGACAGTATTACAGTGGATACGAAATGACCAACGAAACTATAATACGTTCGTTGCAAATCGTCTCGGCGAAATTGACACGCTTAGCAATATAAAAGAATGGCATTATGTGCCGACCGAATTGAATATCGCAGATATCGCTACTAAGAACAACAACCATAAACTATCAGAAAATTCTTTATGGTATTGTGGACCCGAATTTCTTAGACAATCTGAAAGCAAGTGGCCCGCCGAACCAAAAAGTTTAAAAAACTCGCACGAACAACTACCTGAAACGAAAATAGTTCACTCTGTATACACAAATGAAAACAATACTTACTTACCGGTACCAGATCCTACGCGTTTTTCATCGTGGACGCGTTTAGTTCGCAGTACTGCCAATGTACTATTATTTATTGAAAAATGTAAAAAAATTAAGTCCTCCACCGTAAACCTTCTGAAAAGGGCTGAGACGCTTTTATTGCGTCACGCACAAAGAGAATCATTCAGCAAAGAAATGAATAACCTGAAACAAAAAGGATACGTTGAGCGTGAAAGTAGATTGATAACGCTCACCCCCTTTATCTGCGGCGACGGACTAATAAGAGTCCAAGGACGAATCAACGCAGCAAAAGGAATTAGTTATGACGTAAAGCAGCCAGTGATAATAGACGGAAGTCATCATATTTCTCGACTCATAGTTAAGCACTATCACGAACGAGCAGCTCATTCAAGTAACGAAATGGTAGTCAACGAGATTAGACAGAAATACTGGCTGTTAAGATTACGGCCTACTGTTCGTCTAGTGGCTTCGAGTTGTCTTGTTTGCAGAATAAAGAAAGCATCTCCAGTTCCACCGAGACTAGGAGACTTACCAGAGGGTCGACTCGCCCATCATCAGAGACCATTTTCTCACTGCGGGCTCGACCTGTTTGGCCCGATTGAAATAGCAATTGCCCGTCGCAGGGAGAAAAGATACGGAGTACTGTTCACGTGTTTGACAGTACGCGCCGTGCATATAGAAATAGTCCCGAGTCTCACTACCGACTCTCTTATAATGGCATTAAGACGCATGGGCGCTCGAAGAGGTTGGCCCAATACCTTTTACTCAGATAATGGAACGAATTTACGCGGCGCGGAGGCAGAAATGAAAAAATCATTTTATGATATTTCGCAACAACTTCCTGAAGTAGTTGCAAACAAGGGAGTTAATTGGAAATTTATTAGCCCGGTCAGCCCATGGATGGGTGGCGCGTGGGAACGCCTCATTCGCTGCGTGAAAAACGCACTTAGAGTTGTGCTCAAGGAACGAGCGCCGCGAGAGGAAACACTGATTACGTTGCTAGCAGAAGTAGAAAACATGGTTAACAGTCGACCTTTGACTCATGTTAGTGTCGACCCGAACACAGAAGAAGCTTTGACTCCTAACCATTTTTTGATAGGTTCGTCATCCGGAATGCCTATTCCCGGAGTGTTCGATGACAGTGATTTCTATTGCAGGCGACAATGGCGCATCGCTCAAAGGCTGAGTGATATGTTTTGGAAGAGATGGATAACTGAAATATTGCCTTTGCTCGTCCCACGTCAAAAGTGGACCAACGATCCTAAACCACTAAAAGTTGGTAATTTAGTTGTTATAGTGGATCCGAACTCTTCTCGAAATTCCTGGCTTAAAGGCAGAATAGAGACCCTCTTTCCCGGTAGTGACGGCAGGGTGAGAGTCGTGGACGTTCGAACAAAAACTGGCATTCTTCGTAGACCAGTGACTCGTGTCGCATTGTTACCAACGGATGATGAGTGTCGACCGCTCGACACTGGGGGGGAGAATGTAGACGACACGAACCGCGCAGACTCCACCTAAAATAAAACTTAATTCTAAAACCTAAAAAATAAGCTTACAAACTAAACTAACAATTCTTATTTTAATAAGTTAAATTATTGTATTTACTTGATACTTACCTGTAACGCCATCTTTTGGTCGATTGAACTGAAGGCGTCGCTCGCAGTCAGTTGCTATCGACGCGCGCTACACCTAATCACTCGCTGCATTGTTTTTAATTAAATTTTACGTGATTTTCATACTGTTTTGGACTATTGTTAACTGTTTGCTAGTTTTTGAGTAAATAAACTATTTAGTGTGTGTACTCTCGAGTTTGCATTCTGCTCCCATCGTTTACAGAGACTAACTATGTCATTTACTTAATCATTAACATTGTAATAAGCTTTATTTATACACACTTTACTCCCACAGGTCGACAACTACGAGACCCAAGAGTACAACTTCAACATCAAGGAGTCAGCAGACGCGCAGTTCAACAACATTCAGTACATGTACATTGGACGGAACGAGACGATGACGGAGGGTTTCGTGGGTTGCGTCAGTCGAGTCGAGTTCGACGATATATACCCGCTCAAGCTACTGTTCCAGCAGGACGGGCCGGCTAATGTTCGCAGTTTGGGCGGTGAGTTTAGCCTAGTTTGGTCTGGCCTGGCCTGGCCTGGCCTGGTCTGGTTTGGCTTAGTCTACGGCACAACAGTTGAACATAGGCCTAAATTAGATCGCCACAAAGACAGAAAATTAAGGTTGGGTTTGCCATAAGGGCCACGGTGGGGGGGTTGCCAGTTTTTCAATGAAGGTCGCTGCTTCGGGTAATACCTTGTTTGCTATTTACGACACTAGTAAAAATAAAAAGAGAAGGAAGTCGGTATTCTAGACCGCCACCACACGGTTTAAGAACCTAATTTAGTTAATTTTGTGAAAAAACTGAAATAAATATATTAAAAAATAGATTCTGCCTCGCGGTTTCACTCGCGCAGATTTCTCATAGACACAAAAATCCAGTTTTTCCCATTCCTGTTGAAATTTCGGGAAATCCTTTCTTAGTGCTCACCTACACTCCCCAAGGAATCCAAGTGCAAAATTTCAGCCCGCTACGATCAGTAGTTTTAGCTGTGCGTTGTCTGACTTTTATATATAAAAAGTGAACTCATTGTGAGCTTTCTGGGTGCGTTTGTTTGTGTTTCTGGTACCCTAGTTCTACGTTGTCGAGGGATATGAGTGTAACGCGTAATTTAAATCATCATCATCATCATCATCATTTCAGCCGTAGGACGTCCACTGCTGGACATAGGCCTCCCTCTAGGCTCTCTATCTGTACCGATCGCAGGTGGCCTGCATCCAGCGTGGACCCGCAGCCTTGCGCAGATCATCCGTCCATCTGGTCGGTGGACGTCCTACGCTGCGCTTGCCGATCCGTGGTCGAACACTCGAGAACTTTTCGGCCCCAGCGGCCATCTATCTGTTCTGCGGGCTATATGACCTGCCCATTGCCACTTCAACGAGCTTATTTGCTTGGCTATGTAATTTTAATATGATAATGTAATGTCAGGCGTCCTGCACGAGGACTTCTGCGGCGTGGAGCCGGTGACGCACCCGCCCGAGCCCGCGGAGACGCGCCCGCCGCCGCGCGACCTGGGCGCCGAGCTCGACTTCCACCGCACTGACGAAGCCATCCTCGCCAGTCAGTACCAAACACCAATTATAATACACTTTCAAACACCACTTAAATCAAATCAAATCCAAATTCTTTATTCAATACTAGAGGCTGCCCCGCGGTCTCACCCGCGCAGATTTATCATAACACAAAAATCCCGTTTTTTCCCGTCACCGTGCGAATTTCGGGAAATTCCTTCTTAGTGCTCACCTACGCCTCCCAAGGAACCCACGTGCCAAATTTCAGCTTTCTACGCCCAGTAGTTTCGGCTCTGCGTTGTCAGTCAGTCAGTCAGTCAGTCAGTCAGTCAGTCAGTCAGTCAGTCAGTCAGTCAGTCAGTCAGTCAGTCAGTCAGTCAGTCAGTCAGTCAGTCAGTCAGTCAGTCAGTCAGTCAGTCAGTCAGTCAGTCAGTCAGTCAGTCAGTCAGTCAGTCAGTCAGTCAGTCAGTCAGTCAGTCAGTCAGTCAGTCAGTCAGTCAGTCAGTCAGTCAGTCAGGCAGTCAGTAACGGAAGAGTTTTATATATATTGATAGGATACGAGTATCACTTATTGAAAGTCAATTAGACTACATATAATCTAATTGCTATTGATACCTTATTTGGTAAAGTAAATCCTATACTGTGAGAGGCGAGGTAGTTCAGGGTGCCCACCAATTGACTCATGCCTTACGACAGTAGTCGCCTGGAGAGGCCCCCAAACGAGCCCTCCTCTGTCAAATGATTCTACTCCCTTTCGCAATGATTTTACAGCGTAGAGAAGAAAGGGGTAACCAACTCTACTCTCAACAATTTCTCTCTCAATCTTTCTTTTTTTATGTTCTTTGTGGCATTACAATACAATGAACATAGATTACTTAATAAAAATTAAAGTACTTACATAAAATAATGAAAATATATTAAGTGCAGAGCTAGACTACTTCCATGCGTCTTTGTTGTTTTCATAATCATCAATATTGTAATAAGCTTTCTCAATCAGAGCTTTTTTGATACGAGTTTTAAACTCATTATCATTCAGGATCAAAATCTCTTCTGGGAGTTTGTTATAGAATCTTAAATAAAAATTATAGAAACTTTTTAGACAAGTTGTATTCAGAGATCAGGGCAGTGATCCTTTCGTACCCCGGGGTCATTGGGTGCTCGAGGCGGGGGCCTCGTGTAGTCATATAGCAGCTCCGAGAAGGACGACGGAGCGCGGTGTCCCGATTTCGTTGTCGAGCGTTGGGAAAGAGATCCACGCTGCGGGGGACGATCACTATGTCCCCCCGAGAAGAGGGCGAAGAGCCAAGGCTGGTGGGGGTCGGATATCTTCTGTACACTGGGTGTTTGTGAAAAATGTGACATGAATTAAGGGAGAGAGTTAGCTCACTATGACAAAAAAATATAATACCAAAGTAACATGGGTAGAAAACTTCAAACAAAAATCAGCTATTCGGGGTCAATGTACGGGACAGGGCAATATGTTGGGAATGCTATGCCGAATCGTCCCTTTGATTTACTACTGCCTCTTCAGAAACATCTATATAAAACCATTGCTGTCCGTTTGTCTCTGACTCGAGAAATATTTAGCTAATTTCGGTTTTGAGTGTTTGTCCAGGCAGCATGTACAGTGGCGGTCTAGGTCGCCGTAACACTTCCGGTTTTTCTGCATTGCAAAATAGCTCTTGTTCTTAGGCAATACAGTCTAGGGCTGCGAAACCATAGACAAATCTGTTACGGCCTCCTAGACCGCCACTGTACCTATCGAGGAGTAGTTTAGTTCTCTACAGATCTCCCGTGACTCTCTAATTATTTATTTTATTTTATTTATTTATTAGGTGACACAACAGTACACAACTAAATAAGCATTCAAATGAGTAAAACAATTTGGTTCGTGTTAGGTTGCGTTCCAAAAACGTGTACACACGACATGATAAAACAACTATTTTTGTTCTTCTTTTTAAAGATGTTAAACTATTAAAACGAATTAATACAATGATATTCAGAGATTAAAATTAAACAATAATATAACGCACATGCACATGCAGAGAGTAACATATTGATTGCTGCTCTTACTAGGGACTACTTTTCAGGGTTCAGTTTTCTCAAATGACGCGAAAAACAATAACTATTACGGTTTAGCTCCTAGCTAACAGCTGAGGAGGACACCGGCGGGTTGTAGTGGGTGCGCCCCCCACACAACCCGGCGTCCCCCCGGCCGGGTACCTATGTACCTGTTCTGTAAAGTGTTTCCGTCTGCAGCGGTGCTGGCGTTCATCTTCCTGCTGCTGGTGGTGGTGGGCTGCGTGCTCGTGCGCGCGCTGGCGCGGCACAAGGGGGAGTACCTCACGCAGGTAGTACTTACTACACTACGCTCGTTATACTGCACTATGCTACTGCACACTATCGCAACACTATACTACACTACACAACGATATACCACATTACACTTAGCTACGCTCACTACACTACACTACAAGTGGCTCACAGCAATACGCTCATTGTTATAATTTTAATTAAGCTTACTATACTACCTACACTACGCTATAACTATTCTACGCTACGCTTACTTCACTACGCTATACTACACAACGCTACACTAAACTGCGCTAAGCTACACTAAACTGCGTTACGCTACACTAAACTGCGCTACGCTACACTAAACTGCGTTACGCTACACTAAACTGCGCTACGCTACACAAAACTGCGTTACGCTACACTAAACTGCGCTACGCTACACAAAACTGCACTAAGCTACACTAAACTGCGCTACGCTACACTAAACTGCGCTACGCTACACTAAACTGCGTTACGCTACACTAAACTGCGTTACGCTACACTAAACTGCGTTACGCTACACTAAACTGCGCTAAGCTACAATAAACAGCGCTAAGCTATACTAAACTGCGCAACGCTACACTAAACTGCGCTACGATACACTAAACTACGCTACACTACCGTACGCGATACAACACTAACTGATCACACACATGTTTGTTCCATCAGGAGGAGCGCGGCGCGGACGGCGCTCCGGACCAGGATACGGCCGCGCTGGCCGCCGCCACCGGCCCGAGAGTCACCAAGCGACGGGAGTTCTTTATATAGAGAGGATGTGGGGAACCTACCACATACCCACACACAGCCACGCACACAGCGGTTATATCATTGTCTAAAAAACAGGTCTTCTTCTCCCAGAGTGACACAAGTTTACGTTACAAATATAACTTCATAATTGCTATTTCCTTCTCGCTCAGTGTCAGAATTATGACGTAGGCTTGTGTACCAGGCGGAGTATATTATTGTACCATAGGTTGTATAGTATAAATGGCAGTTATTAACGAATGAAGGATTTAAAATAATACTATAATAATCAAGATACCGCAGCGCTGCCCGCTGCCACTGGGACGCGGTCACACAGCGACGGGAGTTCTTTATATAGAGGACAAGACACACACACACACACACGCGCGCGCGAGGAGAAATTCTCTAAGGGTGCATTCACGTACAAAGCTGGTAACAAGCGCTTGATGGCGCTGGTGCGATAATGTTAAGAAAATACCTGCGCGGACATAGACACTTGTTCCAGCGCGAATGTCAGCGCAGGTTTTTCTATACATTTTTCAAACCAGCGCCATCGAGCGCTTGTTACCAGCTTTGTTCGTGAATGCACCCTAACGCACAATAAGGCCTTGTTTTTTTTTTTTAATTTTAGGCCGACCTTTTGAGCGTCGTATGGCCGTATGCGTATTGGTTCTATTTTTGCAGACTAAAAAGTGCGTTACGGGTAGTCTCCATGGGTATCTTATCTGCCGCGCACTTTAGTAACAAGCGGCAGTTATTTTTAAAAAGAAGTTAATTTAACTCTTTACTAGACTATTTTTTTTTTCGTTCTTATCCAACCTAACATATTCAAATGATTTTGAACAAGCAAATGGATTGCCTGAAAGAAACCTCTTTTAGCAATAAGGCTGCTAATTGCAATCAATATTGTTAGATTTAGATTGCTATAAAGTCATCTATTTACTTTATATTTTTTATCATCAGATTTTAACCTGTTTATTTGTGTGTGCTGTGTAGGCGTGTTGTTTTAAGAAAAGTAAAATTTTCTATAAAACCTTTAATTTGTACTAAAATTGCACTAGAGGGCCTTAACAACTATTCGCAGCGAATAAAAAAGGTAAAATATATGCCTTTAAATTATTAAAATATTGTTTAAATTAGGGAAAAGTCGCTGCAATGTAATAAAAACACTTTTAGAACCAAATTGTACTAAATTTGTATATTCATATCACTGCACTCGACTCTAGATGTAATTCATAGACGATCCACAGCAACTTATGCATTAAACTCAATAATACAAAGGTGATATTGCCATAGCACAGTACAAATTTAACTTCGGTAAGGCGTATTCATATCACTTTTTTGTTGAAAAAAAATACTTCACAATGTAATCTTCATATAGGTAAAAAGTACTTACAGTTTGATTTTTATTAATGGAAACAAAATCTTTGTATGCTGGCCAAATTATTTATAGGCCAATTTTTTGCTAACTAATTTTAATTGCCAACATTTTAATACTAATCACTTTTTCGATTGTATTCGAAATAATGCTTCCTTTAAAAATCTATAATTTCCAAATATTTCTCCCGTGAAGTGCCATTTCGGCCGCTCTTTTCTCAAATACATATTCTATACTTTTATGATTATACTTATTAAATATTATGATCAATTTTAGACCAGGAAGTCAAGTTTCTTAACTAAAAACGATCGACTCGTAATTGTCTTGTTAGCGACTTCGTTAACCATTGCTGTTTTCTTTGGGCGTGCAACAGAAATTGCCTTTCTCAAAGCGGCAATGGTTAACTAAGTTGCTAACAAGACAATAACGAGTCGATCGTTTTTAGTTAAGACACTTGACCCAGTGCACATCTGTCGAGGCGAAGCGAAGCGAAGATACTGAGTAGATAACAATTTAAACTACTCTTTAACTTCAATAGCACAGGGTTGAAAACAAAACGCGTGGTGTTTCTGATGGTAGCTTGGAATCGCCAAATGTGGTCCGGCCTTAATTTTTTATTAGTACTTTAGGTTTCTGTTATTTTATTGTGGCGTGCTGTATGAAATAACACGAAAACTGAATCTCTTTAGGCTGAAATTATAGTGAGCGATAAAGATACTTGAAGATAGCGAAACTAGAGCCAATAGTGTAATTATTAACATCTTATAAACATAGTCAAATATCAAAAATTGATTATGTATGACACTAGATAATCTTGCTTAGCATTTTGAGGGCCATTTTAACGTAGATTTTAGGTTAAATATCCAAGATATAATAATAATAATAATACCAGTAACCGGTACATTAAACAGCTATTCCCTATAAACCATTGCAATCGTCCATTTTACAATAGTTCCTATCACTTTCTGGGTGCCACCACTGGGTGCATGATCAATTTGTGCATTTAGTGGCGGTGCCTGGTTGATCCATCAATACATAGTATAAATTAAAGTCGCTTCCCGCGTCTGTCCCTATAGCGATCTTCACACTGCCACGCATCACGCAGCGTGGCGCGTGAATGCGTATTCTAACGTTGATTGTAAGTACCTCCATTTGTATAGAAACACGCGCAGTCCAACACACAGAAAAAGCATCCACGTGCGCGCGCGTAGGTGCGTCGAAACGCAACATGCAGCGTGGTGCGTGGCAATGTGATAACCGCCTAAGTATGCTTATATCTTTAAAACTATGCAACGGATTTTGATGCGTTTTTTTTCAATAGATATAGAGATTCAAGAGGAAGGTTTATAAGTATAATACATGCACAACATAGTAATAGGTAAGGCGGTACGAAGTTCGCCGGGTCGACTAGTATACAATATAGCAAAACTCTCGAAAGGGCCTCTACGAGTTGGATTCGTCCCCTCGCACGCCTCTCAAAGGACCGGGCTCCATCCCGTCATACCGAAGAGAATGAGAAACAATAATAATAATAACGCATCACACTCAGAGCCCCTAACTAGGAAGAACCTGTATCCAGACCGGAAACTAAGTCTACTAATTCTTACTAAAAGTGGCTACTTTAGGCAACTTTATCAGAATACTATCGCTCGCTGTAAAGATGCCCTTATGTATTGATTTGACTGCTTTTTCTAATAGTTTTAGTTAGTTTTTAGTTTGCGACAAAATATTTTTTGTAACAAGTATTTTTATTTTATTTTCCGTCCATGTATTTTATTTTAATTATGATGTAATCTTTTTTGTACCTATTTTATTTACAGATTTTTTTAAGAATCTCTTTATATGAGTTGTGTTCATTAATTTACATAAATGATAAATGAAGTAAGGTTTCGTGCCTTATGTCGGCGCTTACAGTTTTTTCTCACTATGTATGTAGCTGTAGTTTTCTCACAAACATTACATTCTTGCGTAGTTTGTAAGTGTGTAGATTATGTTTTTATATTATTTTATAATACTTAAATATCACGAATAAAGTTTTTCACGAGATAACTGAAAGTTTTTTTTATGATTGGTTTGGGCTTAAGTATTAAATACTCTGTGGTTTGGGTTAAGTTAAAACATACACCATACTAAATATTATATTATATTATGTATTGCAACATCCTGAGAACTAAAATTAAGTTTACTTTGCTCTTTAATATAATATACACATTTGCACTGTAAGATACTCTAGCCGCTAGAGAATCTTACAGTAAAAATGTTGTTTCGATTCCAACTCAGTCAAGCATACGCTAGACTCTATCCGTATTATTCATAAAGATACAGTAGATTAAGTACATTTTAAGTAGCGTTACTGGAGGTCTACTTCTCTGGTTTGTTGTATGGTAAATACGTGACATCCATTCTAAATTGACATACGTCAAAAAAATAAAATGCTCTTTAACTTTTTATGAATAAGAGGGTATCCGTTTAACGACGCTCCGCAGTCACTTCATACACTCCCCAATATAATAAACTTGACAGTATGCAGTTCAAAAACAAGGAGATTTCAATAAAAACTACAAAATCATAGTTTTTTTTTGTCTACTTTGCAGTCGACCGCAAGAAATATTTTGAACAAGTAGACCTCAAAGGTCATAAGTTTGGCCACCCCTGCGCTAGAGTCTAGCGTATGCTTGACTGTCTTGGAATCGAAACTCGACTTTGAATATCAATTTGGAGAGAGCGTTAATGTTACATTTCGATACTTTGGAGTTGTACTCGGTAGTCTAACTCAACTGTGAAACCGAGGGAAACTACTCTAGAAGAACGAAAACTAGTCTACCCCCCCTTCTTAGCCCTAAGCCCTATTGGTTCTACGTAACAAAAGACCCCGATCTAGTTTACCTAGTGACCCACAAGCCTACAAGCTCCGCTAAAAGGTGCCTGAAGAGGTAGAGCGTGCTTGATGGCCGATGCCGCGACGTTTTGGGTCAATCGCCCACTTTCATACTCGTTCGATGTTTAGGGATGCTAATAGGTAATTGTATCGATATTTTTTATGGTGGGACAGAAACATAAAACCACCAAATACCTTAAGTAGGTATATGTATTTACAGTGGTGGTTTAGGAAGGCGCAACACTTACGGTATTTCTGTACCTATTGCAAAATAAGCTTAGCTCTTGTTCATTGGTAATACAGTCTAGGGCGCACGAGACCATATAAAACTTTGATAACACACTATATACACTTTCCTAGACCGCCACTGTACCTATGTTTCTTCCCCTTATTTTTTTTTCTCTGCGGCGAGGACGTCTTGAGTTTTTGACCAATTTTATAAGCATTTTATTCAAAAACACAAGGCATCACTAAATTAAAGTGTAGTAAGTAGGTAAGTACCTACTTATAATCTACTTTAATACTTACGTAAGTAGTAGTAAAGTACTTACTTAATAATTTGAATTAGGTAAGTACTTTACTACGCAAGTAGTAAAGTACTTACCTAATTCAAATTATTTTAAAAAATATTCTTAGAAATTACTTAAGTAAGTTTAGTATATACCATGTTTCATGAGGCGAGTTGTTTCACGGTCGTCGGCCTTGATACGGAACCGGACACGCAAAGAGAAACAAACTCAACTCAACTCTCAGACCAGCCCGAATAGCGAACACTGTATGGAGACAATTAGTCATGCCACGCGAGCCAGACTGCCGCAGCATGCTGGCGATCAGACCCATCCGCAAAGCAGACAAACTATCGATATCGATATCCATTATAATGGTATTGGTGATTGAAAAGTTTTGATATGACAAAATTTTCGCCGTCGACGGGGAAAAAAGCATTTTTGTTGAAGCAAAAACGTTTTTATCGATACCATCCCATCACGTCACACGTCACATGTCTACGAGTCAGCGTTTCAGAAGGGCAAGTCGACAGGTGAAGGGATGGCCCTTATGCCCTAGTCTCAAACTCAAACGATTCGCCCTCGCTTACCCACTTGCTTCAGTTTCTATAGGGCGAGGCCGACTTGAGTGGGAAACAGGAAAACTGCGCTAAATGCTTTGCTTTTACGCCTACGGAAAATTGGGCGTTTGTTTTGAAATTGATAGGCGTGATACGTGTGATAAGTAGGTGGTTTATTTGTTAAGAGGATAGTCTACGAACGAAATACCGAACCGCAATCGTGCGATACAGAGTATTTTTTTTGATGCAATTTGCGTTTTGTTAGTACCTAAATCATACAAATCACTATGATTTCGATGTCCATCGCTGTATTTTAAAGGATTTTGGTAGGAATATTTAATTTATGTTAAAAAGACAGTATAGCAAGCAACGAATGAATATCTACAAAAACTCATGCTGTCGCACTGAGTTGTAATTACTACGTATTGAGACGCTCGCTCTAACAAAAATCGTGTCGCAAATGACAAGATGAGGGGCTTGCGCGGGGGGAGCGCGGCGTAGGCGAGCGAATAAACGCCACATAAACGCGTTGGAGCTAATTAGCTCCAACGCACTGCGCAAGAACCAGTTTGGGGTTGTCGTTTCCATACGCTAGTAATAATAGTTCAATGTGCTGTCGTCCACGATGTGCAAACGTGCGATAGAGAGAAAGCTAATTTTTTTAATGAAATTTGCGTTTCGGGAGAAAACTTTTTTCTCTACCTAAATCTTAGCAAATCACGTTGATTTTGATGTCGATCGCTACAGCATTAAATATTCTAGGTTTATACGTTTTCCTTTTTTTTAAAACATGCATTGGTTTCTTAAAACAAACGATTTAATCCGACCAAATTTTTATCACAAAACTGTATTTTAGGGGCATAAAAGTCTGAATCTATTACGAATAAAAAAAAGGAAAAAGTACAAACCTAGTTTTTTATAGTGTTAGTAACATATTATACAAAAATTTCATGGCAATTGGAAAATAATTAGTAGGGGAAAAACTTTGTATTAACGCTCTCGGGGTATACGGTCCTCTTAATAAAAACGCATCACACCCAGAGCCCCGTACTAGGTAGAACAGAAATTGTAAAGATTGAATAAACACAACCGGAAAATCATCATTAGCCATGACTCATGACAGCAGTGTCCAGTGTCCGCCTCCGCTGGGAATCGATCCGCGGACCTCCGAAGCAGACACAGAGCTACGGTGGTGTGGTAATGTACCTACAATACTTGTAGCTCTTATATAATTGTACTTAAGTAAGTTTAAAAAAGTGTTTAATGGGTTTGGTATAATCACTTTTTGTGAAATGTTGACTTAACATTTACAGCAGGCAAATCTACCTATTGTGCAGATAACTAATAATTAACCAAATCCCTAGTGTTCAATAACACAAACATAATTTTGGCTTTGATTATCTTATCATAATCATAAGGTAAGAAGACGGCAAATTACCTAAATTACAGACCTTTGATTGCTGTATTGTTGGTTGAAAGGTGCGCCCTCAAATTGTATTATAAATTACCTACGCGCGGGAATTTGTGATCCCTTAATGATGATGTTTTAGTATTAGAAGATTAAAGGGTAACACTGGAAGGGAAAGGGTGTTTCTGACGAGTAGGTTTATAAAGGAGTAAGTAATTTAGCTCACCATTCCTAACCGAAAAACTTACCAGTAAGTAGGTACTTACCGTCTTATTCATAAAGATACAGTACATTTTAAGTAGCGTTACTGGAGGTCTACTTCTCTGGTTTGTTGTATGGTTAATACGTGACATCCAGTCTTAATTGACATACGTCAAATAACTAAAATGCTCTTTAACTTTTTATAAATAAGAGGGTTAGATTATAATGAAGACAAAACGCGGCAAAGGATACAACTTGTAATTAATGATTAAACGAACTTACCTTAAGTGAAGTTCTATCATAATTATACGAAGCGCTTCGTCCGAAGAGATTAGTACATACATAAATATAATAAGTAGGTTACAATGTAGTACCGCATAGGTCACACCACTTCTGCACTATAGTTGAGAACAGTTTTTTTTTTTTTTTTTGAAGGTAGGTAGTTCATATCGCCCATTCCCTGGTTTCCACCAGCGCAGGGCCTCAGTTAGTTTAGAGTCTTGAGTCCACCCTTTTTCTTTGACATATTTTCCTTTTAAATGGGACTAAGTTTTGGGTGGGCGGGAGATTTCGTACTAATCTCTTCGGACGAAGCGCTTCGTATAATTATGATAGAACTTCACTTAAGGTAAGTTCGTTTAATCATTAATTATACTTTGCGCTTCGTCCTCGAGATTAGTACATACATAAATATAATAAGTAGGTTACAATGTAGACCTTGAGAGTGAAGGAAAATATAGTCAATTTTAATAAATGAGAAATGTTTATTTTTATTTTACACATCTTCTTACATAAATAAAAACCTGAAGTTTAATTCAACAATCTAAATCAAGATTATACATATTTAAGGAAAATATATTCATGGTAAACAGTTTTCCTATTTATTGTTGTCATTTAGAATGGCTTTAGCCAAAGCACCATGATTATTATTAACAATTACTCTATTGTAAAACTTAGCGAACGTATCCGAGTGACTGCTCCAGCCAGCTGTATTTCGTATGGTATCCACACTGACGCCAAGCGAGCGCGCGCGCGAGGTAGCTGCGTGCCTCGTGCTATGAGCAGAAAATATGCTCGTATCGATACCACTGTCACCTAATGTATCTTTTACCCAACGGCCTAGAGTTTCGCTGCTGACGCTGTTATGAGGTTTCTTGGTACTAACAAACAATTTTTCGCCTTTGCGTAAATTGTTGGTTCTATCCATATAAGCTATTAAAGTTTTTGCTGGGCAGATGCTAGGTTTTTCTAAAAAGAAAGGTAAGATAAGTAATGGTTGCTTTGCACCTAGTCTAGATGTTTTAATTAAGTCCGAAATTTTAATAATTATTTGGTCATTACAAATTTGAATATTTTTTATTACAATCAGCGAAAATGTTTGCATTCTATGCGCTGTAGCTAATGATAACAATGTAATCGTTTTCTTAGATAATTTTTCTAATGATATATCTTCGTTTGGGAACCATTTATTTATATGATCCAGTACACTATTAGTATCCCAAGTAAAATTATATTTTGGAAGGGGAGGACGGAGGCGGAATACCCCTTTGAAAAATCTTTGTATACAATGGTCTTCGGAAACAGATGCACCCAGTAGTAGCGACAAGGCAGACCTGCATGAATTTAGTGAACCATATTGATACCCTTCATTATACATATCGGTTAGAAAACAAACTATATTAGAGATATATGAATCGTGAATTTCGATTGATTTTGATTTGCAATAACCCCACCATTTTTTTAAATAAACATCATATTGTTTTAATGAGTTTTGGGATAGTGACGAGATCATTATATCTAATGAAGAAGCAGGTATTCCTCGTCTAGTTAGCGCCTCCCGGATAAGATTCCTGCCACCAGGGTAAGCGCGGGCTGGATTCGGTGATTGCTAGAATGAGAAATGAGTGCGTTATTTTTAGGTAGAAACGAAATAATGTTTGATTCCAAAAGTGAAGTGAATAGGGGGTACCATGGTTGTGTGGGCCAAAAGGGTATCACCAAAATGCCTCTAGCTTTATCTGAAATAATTTTTCTTATTGTTTTTAACACCATAGAGAATGGCGGAAAAGCGTAAAAAAATTCTGCGTCCCAGGATATAGTAAACGCATTTATAGCGCATGCGTCAGGGTCTTTATGCCAAGAAACATAACGCGCGCATTTCTTATTTATGCGACTAGCAAATAAGTCTATATTAGGATGACCAAACATGTTTGTAATGGAATTATATGCCCAATCAGCTAGTTCCCACTCAATGTCAGGATGGATTCTACGAGATTCTGCATCTGCAATTGTATTATCTGAGGATTTTATATATGACGCAAAAATGAAAATATTGCGGGCTTCACACCACTGCCAAATGTCTCTAGCTATGTTGGTCAGGTGAGGAAATTGTATGCCCCCCATACGATTGATATAAGATATTGCAGTCGAGTTATCTATGCGCATTAATATTTGGCAATCGTGTAAGTCTTTTGCAAATATCTTTAAAGCTATAAAAGCAGCAAGAAGCTCGAGTTGGTTAATATGTCGTGTTTGTTCATAATTTGACCACTGACCACTGGCTTTTTCACCCCCACATGACGCGCCCCACCCCGTAGTTGAGCTATCTGAGAAAATTTCGGTGCAATAGTTGTCGTTTCTAATACGGCGCACCGAATTATCAATTATTCTTAGCCACCAATTTAAATCAGGGTATAAAAAAGCGGGAATGTCTATAAATTTTTCATAATTGTCATCTTTGAGGTTAAGGAATTTCCAACGCTCGAGTTCTTTTGTGTACAGCCAGCCGTATTCCACAGCCGTGCACGCTGACACCAATAAACCGATTAATTTTGCAAGGACTCTAATTTTACACCGTTTTAAAGTCATGATTTTTTTAATTTCTGATTTAATTCGAATTCTTTTCTCTTTCGGTAATTTTACAACTAAATTTTTTGAATCTATGATAACACCCAAGAATCGGCAAGAAGTGGAGGGATAAAGCGAACTTTTTTCGTCGTTTATAATAAAGCCAAGGGAAACAAGCAATTTTTTTGTAATTTCGACATTTTGTAAACAATTATTGAAAGATTTGCCAAGTAAAAACCAGTCATCTAAGTACAAGGTAGATAAAAAACCAGCAGTGCGAAGTAATTTTGTAACTGGCTTCATCAATTTTGTAAAAACGAATGGCGCTGTATTTAATCCGAATGGTAGGACCTTAAATTCGTATATTTTTCCTTGAAATTGAAAACGCAAATATTTTCTAGATCTTTCATGAATTGGCAGTAAGAAATATGCGTCTTTCAAATCTACTGTAGCCATGTGGCTGTTTTTTGAAACTAATTTTAAAGCTGTGCGGAGATCTTCAAGTTGAAAGTGGTAAGTGTCTATGAATTTATTTAATTTTTTAAGGTTAAGAATAAATCTCATCTTTCCGTTGGGTTTTGGAGTAAGAAACACATTAGATAAGAATTGACCAGGGCATGGTTGACATTCGGAAATAGCCCCAATATTTAAAAGACCTAAAATAATTTCTTCAAATTGGAGTTTTTCCGAGTCCGTTATTTCGGTTGACATCGGAGGAGGAGATTGAAAAACTTGCGAGTTAAAATGAATTTCATATCCTTTTATCCAAGAAAGTATAGTTTGATCGTCTGTTATGCGTGACCATTGTGAATAAAATAGAGCTAAGCGTCCTGCGTACTCAACTGTGTTTGTTTCTAGTTCCAGCGCCGGCTGCGGTAGTGTGCTGGCGGCGGCGGAGGTCGCGTCGGCGGCGGCGGGGGCTGACGCGATGATGTCCTCGATGAGTGCGCGCGCTGCGGCGGCGGCGGCGGCGGGGGCGGTGGCGGGCGGGCCCAGTGGGCCGGCTCGTAGCTCCTCGCTGGTACAGGCTCGTATGCTCTCGTTGCAGCAGCCGGTGCACGCTGCGGCGCCGCCGGCGGCCTGCGGGCCGGGGGAGCCCTCTGGTTTAAAAACCTTGTTTTCTGAGGCGCTTTTAAGGCGGTTCCAGTTCTTGCTACCGCGTTCGCATTGACTATCGTCTTGTTTAGGTCCGCGCCGAACAAGAAACTGTCAATCTTGGTATTATTAAGATATTCTTTTTTGTCTTGTTTTAGGGTAAATAATATAAAATTTCTCCTTGTCACGGAATTCGCATGCTGAAGGTCGCAAAGTATGCGAGCTGCGTCCATAGCTTTTTGTAAAAGCTGGTTGTCTCTTTCTTTCGCACTGAGCATGGTTGTTATTATTTCGCCAAGACACGTTAAGGCACTGCCAATTTGTTTTTGTTTGGCTTCGATGCCCTTATCTCTATTCGCCACAGGCGGCGGGATCGGAATTTTCATTTCTGGATTTAGGCGTGGAGGACCAATAATGGGACAATTCACAGGCAGAGGATACTTTTCAATTAACTCTTGACGTTGATCTTTACTAAGACCGTTTGTCACTATATGCTGGAACCTATTACCAATCTCCGGTCGTATCTCTGGTCCATGTTTTATAATGGACGTCGGGTCTTCGCCTAAAATCTTTAAGATTTCGTCATCTAGAGGTACCGTAGGGACCTCGGGCGCCGTCGCTGTTGGTTCGACAATAATTTCTGAGTTCGAGGTCGAGACCGGAGTCGAGGCTGCAGCAGGCGGTAAGACGACCGCGGGGGCGGCGGCATGAGACGTTGATCCCTGGCTAGGCATTTGGGCAGAGGCCGATGGAGGAACCAGTATAGGAGCCGAGTCTGCTTCCGGTGCTGGGACCCAATTGTATGACTGAGCCGAGGTTGAAGCCATCATTATATTATCATTATTCTCGACATCATGATAATGATTTTCAGCATTGATCCACATCGTCTCATCGTACTCCGGAGTGTATCCGTAGTCCCCATAAGGATCTTCAGCGTACAGCAATTCGCTGTGGCTCAGCACAGGGGGCGCAGGCGGTGCGGCTGCAATCGTTAAAGATTTGGTAAGTTGAGGGTACTTGGTATGTGGCGAAGATGTACTACACACAGGGGAACCTGGGTTCGGAAAGTACGTTGTGTCGAATGGTCCCACCCAACGACAGTTACAGTTAAAAAACTTTTATGAAAATCATACGTAAGCACGTAGGTAAGTTTTTTCAGCTTAGCGGATACGCCTATACGACTTTATTGGTCGTACGAATATTTTCAGTACAGCGGATAAGCCCCAATGACTTTCCTGAAAGTACTAATATTTTCGGTACAGCGGATAAGCCCCAATGACTTTCCTGAAAGTACTATTATTTTCAGTACAGCGGATAAGCCCCAATGACTTTCCTGAGAGTACTAATATTTTCAGTACAGCGGATAAGCCCCAATGACTTTCCTGAGCGTACAATAAATTTAAAAAACCAAAACAAAAATATTTAATAGAATTACCTTGAGGTGGTTCCGCAACTGGCGTATTAGGTGCATGAGCTGGAGGTTCATTGTCACTTTTATCACTAGCTTTCTTTTTACATTTTAATTCTAACTTTTTTACTTTACGTTTTGCACGTTCCAATTTTTCATTTAAGTCTTCGGAAGAACGTCTTTTAGGCATCTTGTGCAAATAATATTAATTTATTGTGCGAATTTAAAAAGTGAACCGAGTGGCGGTGACACTAAAATGCGACTGAGGCCCTGCGCTGGTGGAAACCAGGGAATGGGCGATATGAACTACCTACCTTCAAAAAAAAAAAAAAAAACTGTTCTCAACTATAGTGCAGAAGTGGTGTGACCTATGCGGTACTACATTGTAACCTACTTATTATATTTATGTATGTACTAATCTCGAGGACGAAGCGCAAAGTATAAGTATTGTAAAATGATGTAGGAGGTTATTTAAGAGTGGTAGGGTAAGGTATTTATTTATGTCCAAATTATTACAATTGAGTGATAAATTGGGAACTATCCAAAGTATTTCAAACCATCTTTAGGTTGTCGTAAATAAATAAGCACGCGTAGGCGCCAAATTAATGGTTTACGATTAGAAAAAGGCTTTACGAAATGCGTTATTTATAATGGGCGCACATCACATTTCTAATAAAAGTTTAAGAGCCAGTTTACCGCGATGCTAGCGCCGTTCTCGAAATAAAAAATTCTTCTAAACTAAGCCAAATATCAAAAATGTGGTACAGTATGACACTAGATAATGTAGCCTAGTATTTTTAGAGCACAGTAAAGTGGTCCATACTTAACAGAACAAAATCATACACAGATTGTTGCTAAAAGTGGCCACTTTTAGCAACACTTTGTAGCTTTCTTTGGTCTTTAACTTAAAGCTATACAACAGTGCCCCAAAAATACTAGCCTTCATTATCTAGTGTTATACTGTGCCACAGTTTTGATATTTTCCTTAGTTTAGAACATATTAATTTTTTTTCGCGAATGGTGCTAGCATCGCGTAAAAAAAATATAGAGAAAAATGTAGAGAACTTAAACATTTAAACTTACCATCTACCACATCATAATATGTAACTACTAATTTTGATGTACCTACATTTAACAAATAAATGATTTGAATTTGAATTTGAATCGCGGTAAACTGGCTCTTAGCCGGAGCTCGTAAACTCAAACCAACTCTTTCGGAACCTTCGTATTTTATCTTTAGTTGCGTAAAATAGTCTTGAGATTGATGAGCCATTTACGAAGTTAAAACGTCATAAACTAAATTTAGTACGATTTCTTTTTTAAGGTAGCTTATGTGATACTATACTATTTTGTAATAACTGTTCATGTACCTTGAGAAAGAACTAAATATACCTAAGTTTGTTCTAGTTCGGGACTCTGATTATGCTGCACAAAGTATTCGTTTTCGAACATTTTTCGAAACATTATTTTTTTATTAAAAACGCGCAAAGCGATAGCATAGCCGTCGCAATTCGCAAACTACCCTCAAAAATGTAATAAAAACAAAATATAAAACAAACAAAACTAACCCTCTAGTTATAAAAGTCCTCAACTATCATCTTGAGGGCCCTCTAGTGTCCAGTTGGGTTGAGGCACACCTGAGCAGGTGTCCATAAATGGAACAATCGTCTTTACTGCCCTCCGGTCGAGAATTAAACGCAGAGAGAAAATTGTAAAATGTTTTGCCTTTGTGTGAATTCCGTGATACAGTGCAGTCGCTGCTCCCGTAATTTCTCTAGAGATTTGGTTGTTAATGGGACGTTGCTTTGTTAATTATTAGAAACAAAGGTTGTGTATACCTGCTTAGTGCTTTAATCTTCTATTTTGAAGTTGAAACAGAGCTTCTTCTGTAGTTTTAGGATAAAAACATAAATTATAACTGAAATGTAGCTTTTAGACCCTAGGAATCACGAACTAGGTTTTCTTTTTTTCTTTTTTTCTAGTAGCTACATAACAGAACAGAATTCGCAATGCCAACATCCATAAAGAGCAGGGTCTCAACAAACACCAGTAAGGTGTCGATATCGAAGGTGGGCAGTAAGACGCGGCGAGCTTGCCGCGGCACGCACAGCACTAAATCTAGTGATGGGGTGGAACCTTTCATTAATAGGTATATCGATAAGTATATTATTGGTTCATTTGTACTGGTATTCTCCATCTTTATGTACGATTTAGAAACCTGGTGCATCAAGAGCTTGGAAATATTCAAAATTGATGCTTTCGAGATGTGGTGTTGGAGGAACATGCTAAGAATCCTATGGACCAAAATGAGAACAAATGAGTCCAACATTTTATTCTTGCATGCGGTTACGTGAACTTTTCACTTGGCGTTTCTTGAGGAAAACAGCAAATTGTTACTTCTATAGTATTTAATAACCGTAATCCTACTTATAAGTCTGTTGCCAGTGCCGTAAATAGCCTTTTCTGCGCCCTGTGCGAACTTCTATTACTGCGCCTTTGTTGTTTTAGGCATTCTGGGTACCCTAATGCAATGCTAAAGGCCTATTTACATTAAATATGCACATAAACTAACGCTCGTAAAAAAAACACGATGTTTTGTCAAACTTAATAGACGTATTTGATGATACTGGCATGGTAAGTGTATATAATCAAGTACTAGGGGAGTAAGAGTAGCGAGAACTGCCTGGTATGGGCATTCTTGCGCCCCCTCAGAGTCTACGCCCTGTGCCTGGGCATCAGTAGCACATCCCTATTTACGGCACTGGGTATAGCCTATTGAAAAACGAAGCGTTATATTTGAGCGTTTCCAATACGATTTTATCGACAAAACAGTCCCAACTCCCAATCACAACCAAAGCCGATACCTTGCAAATATATTACCTAGTCCGTGCCACTGAATCTAATCACGATCTGTTGGATTATCGCTCGCCTCGCGTCGTGTGCACCCGCCCTAACATAGCGCCTAACCATATTAACTTTACATTTCCCTTCAACTTAAATCGCTTAGAAATAGAGTTGAATTTGGTTTGGAAAGGGAAAAGAGTAAAGTTGGTTCAACAGTGTGTTAACAGAGGGATAATATTGAATTATTATAATACCTGGGCGAATGGTAATGGGTTTAATACCGGGATTATAAGGCGGATCGTTTGATTTAATGAGTCGCGTGTTTTTGGTTATTAATGGTGTGCTTTTGGAAATTTTGATTGGTTCATCAATAAGTTTGTGGTACGAGTAGTATTGTTATCCAAATTATTGTTTTTCTTATTGTATAGTGTCCTATTCCATTAAGAGCCAGTTAACAGCGATGCTAGCGCCATTCGCGAAAAGAATAATATATCTTCTTCACTAAGGTAAATATCAAAAATGTGGCACAGTATGACACTATATAATGTAGCCTAGTATTTTTAGGGCACTGTTGTATAGCTTTTAGGTTAAAGACCAAAGAAAGCTACAAAGTGTTGCTAAAAGTGGCCACTTTTAGCAACAATCTGTTTATAATTTTGTTCTTTTAAGTTAGGACTACTTGACTGTGCTCAAAAAATACTAAGCAAGATTATCTAGTGTCTTACTGTGGCACATTTTTGATATTGTTTTTCGAGAATGGCGCTAGCATCGCGGTAAACTGGCTCTTAAGTAATACTTATTCTAAATGCGAAAGTTTGTAAGAATGTTCGGAGCTAGGTTTGTTACGAGTGACTTGCACTGAAAAACTACTGATCAAAATTTGATAAAACTTCTTAGTTTGATCACTTATAGGTAAGTACTTACATCGGAATAAAACTAAGCTTAAAAAAATAAAGATATTTACTTATTATGTAATTTTCTATTGTAAAGTGGTATGAGGTTCGTCGGTACACCTAATATGAGTAAAATAAGAAAAGAAAAAATACAAGTAACAATAGAAATATAATTAGATTCTCAAACGTTTTAAAATTATTATTAAAACGTGTCGGTACAGGAACTGAAGCTCGGCCCCCTTCCAGCACTGTAATCGGTTTAGGCAGGTGGCAACCATGGAAGTGCCATTTCCAAACAAATTCTCCACTAAAAATTACCTAAAACTAAGAGAACATTCAACCTTGTTATCAGACTGTTAAGGTTTAAATTCGAAGGACAGGTGGGACAAGTATTCTGGAAGAAAATTTAATTTTAATTTGTACTAATTTCGTCGTTAGCAGTTTAAGCGGATTGCGCTACTTAATAATTAGGAGGTGAAAAGTTGTAAAAGGTAAGTAGGTAAGTGCTTTCCTTCTATTGTTAAATTGGTCTAGGGGTGACATAGCGAAGACTGTATATTATTATGTGATAATAAAAAAAAACAATTGTTTTTGTCACGTTGGTAATAAAGCATAAACTCGGCTAAACGTGGGTCCGGCTCTTGAGCTGGTACCTCTGCCTAACCCTTCGGGGAATAAAAGGGGTGAGATTATGTATGTATGTATGTTTTTGATACAATTTGTTTTCAAAAACGTAATGCATGCAAAAATGCAATGATTAAAGGCCTGTGCAAATTATCGGTCGATGTCTGCAGACATTTCAATCCTCGGCCGAAGGGTTGTCAGTCAAATTGATGTCAATCACTGACATTTGACCAAGCATGGATCAAGCCTTCGGGACGATTTATCTAGATCTAGGTCGATTTGGTGCATACTACATATTTGTATGACGGCAGGGACGGCAGGGCCTCGCACCCTTAATCACGTATATCAGCCGAAGATTGAAACAACACCATTGAGATAAAAAAGCTTTAGGAATATTTGTTATCCTAAAAAAATAAAAATACATACAGCTTGGCACATATAACTAGAAATAATGAGGGCGCTACTTTGTATGTGATTTTTTTTAATTTACTTTCTCCTTCTCCCTTAATAAAACGCCATTTAAGCCCAAAGTTAGTCGAAATCAAAAATCAACAAATTTATCTGTTTCTTTGCAAGAATTCAATTTAATTCAGGGTAAAAAAATAAAAATGGTTTCGTTTCAAGACAGCGTGGCCAAGCTGTAATTTCATATTTTTTGTATCGATTATTACTTAGAAATTGACAAGTTGACAAGCTATTTGCCACCCAATAGATCGGCACAAGGACAAACATTTCCATTCCAGGGAATCGCCAAGCTCGGCAGGCGGGTGGCGATCGCAGTAAATATGGCTCATAAACATAAAAAGACATAAAGTATCAAAGACATTCAAAATGTATGTAAAGTAAAAAATAAGTAAAAAAATATTTATTCCATATAATAGGATACAAGATATCGCTTATTGAAAGTCAATTAGACTAATCTTATTAATATTGATAGGGTACCTTATTTGGTAAAGTATCCTATACCTAGAGGTGAGGTAGTTCAGGGTGCCCACCAATTGGCTCATTGGTGGGCGAGGTGGGAGCCCTCCTCTGTCAAATGATTCTACTCCCTTTCGCAATGATTTTACAGCGTAGAGGAGAAAGGGGTAACAAATTCTTTTTTTTATGACGAGTACAGCTAATATACTTTAAAGAACCTGTTAAAAATTTTGCTCATAAAAAGATTCGAAACTCTACGAGAGGTGGAAATTTCCATCCAGCCAGCACCTGCGCGCCCCGCAGCTTTCTTCGAAACTTTCGTAAAAGTTTCAGAAACTTTGGACCGGATGTTGTTATCGGCCGGAAGAGCTTTAGGCGACTTCCCGTTCTGACGGACGTGAGAAGAGGCAGCTTTCTTAACGGAGCTTTTTTTTTTTGTAAAAGCACCTCAATAATGTGGTGTTAACGAGCTTTGTCTCTTGTGAGGGGCGAAAGTTTGAAGTTTTATAAAATGGAGACATAAAAGAAATCTTTTGACGATTATCGCTTTTTATATCCTGCTTTACTTTTAACCTGTTGAGGTTTTAAGTAAGTATTTAGGTATCTTACTGAAAAGTGTGAAAACCAAGTTTTACACACACTTATAAAAAATAAGGTCCTGAGACGAGTACTTACCGGTTTAATGAAACTTTACAATTTTGAAAAATAAGTATACTTAGTTGTTTTATCGTGTCAGACGAGAGACTACCACTGATGGATACAGATCCACTGCTGAATATTATCACCTTAAAGATTGCCACATCGACAATAATTTTGGGGTTTGCCATAATCGCCATCGCTTGGCAGACGGGTTGGCGATCGCATTATGGCTGTTTAAGGTTTTTTTAACAAGGGACACTGCCCTTGACAAGATAATAAAGCTCTAGACGTTGTTAAATAAAACGATAAATGCACAAAAAACATGAGTTATCAATCTGGCAACACCTTCAAATTAAAATCAATAATTATAATCTCTACCCCATTCGAGATAAGAGCTACGCTTTTCAGACTACCTTCAGCACTCAGTTTGAAAAATGGCCTCCTTACATCACTTCTCCTGAAAAGTGAGGGCTCAGCGATAAAAAGTTTCAAAGTAATTTTTTACAGTCTTTTTATTGCTTTTTTTTAGGGTTCCGCAACATAACTGTAAGAAATCCCCTCAGGGTAAGACTAAAGTACCTTAGGTAAGGGCCCTTCTCCTGTCTAGGTGATTGCACGGTACTGGCCATTATGTGCTGCCCGTATGAGAGAAAAAAAAAGTATGAAATTATAGGATGAGGGCAACTTGATCTCGGACCGGAGCCCGGTCCGCCGAGAATCTAGTCGGTTTCGTCATAATCCACATAGCACTGTTAAATCATGTCAAGCTACATAAATTATGGACGTCCTCCTTTTTTGAGGGAATATGTATCAAAAGACTCCATGCGATAGCGTGGGATTTTGTCAACTGTCATTTTGTCTTATTTGTTTTTGTGCTGAAGATTTAGTAATTAACGCATGCTGTGGACATATTTTATTGGAATGTCACTTAGAACTAAACCTATAAATGTAATATGTATATTATTTTTGGTGATATTCTGTTTATGTTCCTTAAGTAAATAAATAAATAAATAAATAAACTTTACTGATGTATTAAGTTTATTATTTCTGTGTTTTTTGTACAATTCAGATGTCATTAATTTATTTATGATATACGCGCGACACGCGACGCGACGGACGTGTTTAGAAGTTACTACGACGTTATTTTATTTGAATTTAAAGTTAAACTTTATTTTATCGCTACGAAATGCCGGTCAAGTGCAATGGTTGTGATGCTATAATTTATAGCATTCAATACATGGAGTGCTCAAGTGCTAAGTGTAAAAAAATGTACGACCTGAATTGCTTAGCAATGCAGCCGGAGTACTTCGAGGGGCTATCGCAAGCATATAAGGATACGTGGATATGTCCAGAGTGTACTTGTTTGAGACCAAAAGGGGATAACTCTAACACCCCTATCCGTAGCACTGAACTGGACAAGACCTACTCGACTTCGTTTGTTACTACGCAGCGCGGTTCTCGTCTGCAACTGTTGGATACTTCATTGAATGCTCAGGAAGGTAATCTTCTTCATGAATTAAGAGAGTTCAGACAAGAATTAACATCCCGTCTTGACGAACAAGCCTTGCAGTTTGAGCAACTGAGAAATATATTTTACGACACCAGAAGCGAAATACGTGATATTCAAATTAAGATCAAATCATTCGAGGAAAAAATATCTAAATTGAATGATTTGGAATCTAAGATGGAACAGTTTTCAAAGCAGCAGGAGTATGCAAAGGTAGTAGGCCCAGCACCAAAACCGTTACTCTACACTAATCAAAACATCCATAATAATATATCGAGTGCTAATGGAGTTTACCCTCAGACCTCCGATAAAAAAAGAATCGTGTCGGGCCACGAAATCTGAGCCGCTACCTCTCGCAGCTAAGGTGCAGCCGCTTTTGGAAAAGGAGTCTGGTTTTAAAACTACACCTGTTGTGGACCTAACGTGCCAAAGTGAAGAGAAGCCCGAGACCCAATGGAAAACCGTGTCCTATAAAAAGAAAAATCATCTATCTCAGGCCATTAAAAAAGGCGGAAACACTACAATTGGGATACGAGCTGTAGAGAAGAAAAGACACTTACATGTTTGGCGCCTTGCTTTGGATACTACGACTGAAGAAATTGAGAGCCACGTAAAGAATACATGTGGTACAGATGACGTTAAAATTGTTAAAATCCAACATAAATCGGAAAGGGATTATACGTCATTTGTTGTTGGAGTTCCTGAGCATAAGTATGACGTCATTGACCATCCAAATGTATGGCCACAAGGTGCCGAATTTGGCCCCTGGACTTGGTTTCGAAACTCAGAAAAAAGACCAAAAAAGGATTAGATCCATAGAAATTTTTTACCAGAACGTTAGAGGTCTTCGGACGAAAACCACCCAATTTCTATGTTTACTAGAATCTTCTTCGGCTGATCTATTTGTGATTACAGAGACTGGATGTAACGAGTCAATATCGAATGCTGAACTTATACCGAGCGGTTTCCATATAGTACGCTGTGACCGCGCTGACGGCCGTAAACATGGTGGGACGCTTTTCGTGGCCACACCTCGCTTCGAACTGCGGCCGGTGACTCATAGCGACTACAATGTTGATGTTTATAAATTCGAGTTGGTTTGTGCATCGGTTTATTTAAGTAATAGATTTTTATTTGCGCTTTGTGTAATTTATATTCCGCCACACACTGAGGACGCTGAATATATGATAATGTTCAATTTAATAGAACGTTTGTGTATTAAATTTAAGGGTAATTTGTTAGTTTTAGGAGATTTTAATTTATTTTCTACAAGTGTAAATGTCAACTCTTATTATGAGTATATGCGAGCTTTTTGTGAATTCACTCAGAGCAACGATGTTCCTAACTGTAATAATAGACAGTTAGACTTAGTGCTAAGTGGGTCCGGGGTGCGGGGAACTGTTTTGGTGAGCGCGGCCGACGCGGCCGAGGCCGTGCAGCCAGTGGACCTGTACCACCCGCCACTCACGATTTCGGTTTGCGCGACCGCTGCCGGTACCACTGATTACGTATCAACCATAGACCCGAATATTAAACAAAATGAGAATAAGGAAAATAATGTTAATATTCATAATGAGTGGAATTTTAGTAAAGCAGACTATTTTAAATTATATAGCTCTTTGGAAACTGTGGATTGGAGTGAACTTTATAATTTTAACGATTCGGATAGTGCTGTTAGTTATTTTTATAATTTATTAAATAAAATTTTAGATGATTGCGTGCCCATTAAAAAGCGAAAGCCTGTAAACCTTCGGTACAGTTACCCCAGGTGGTACACGGCCGATTTAATTCGCAACATTAAGGATAAATATGTACTTCACAAACGTTACAAGAAAACTAGAAACATTAAAGACTATGAGGCGTTTGCTGCATGTAGAGCTCATGTCAAGTCAGCAATTACTCAGGCCCATGACAGCTATCAGCATCGTGTACAAAAACATCTCGCCTATGACCTAAAATCATTTTGGAGTTTTGTGAAAAGCAAACGATCTCATCGCTCGCCGCAGAAATTGATTAAGAACGGTCGTATGCTGTCCAATCAACAATGCGCAGATGAATTCGCTAGCTATTTCTACAGTGTATATAACTCGGATGCTGCATCATTAAATATAACGCAAGCAGATGCAGCCACACCAGCAGGAAACGCAAGGGTTCATCTCACAAATATAAGCGGTCAAGAGGTTATTCAAGCACTTTTCCGTTTACAGCCCAAGCGCTCCGTGGGACCAGATGGAATTCCACCATTTGTTTTCAAGGATTGCCGTATGGTGCTAGCGGAACCATTGCGTCATATTTTTAATCTTAGCCTTAAGGAAGCAACTTGCTGGCCAACCTGCTGGCCCGGGCGCCGCTGACGAGGGCACTACGCACACTTAACCTGGTCGCGGAGAGACTTGACTTATTCTCATGTACACTGAGTGAATTCACAAGAGTTACAAGCTGTATCCTGTGTTATGCAACTCTGTCGTAATAGGCTAGAACCTGTAAAGATAGAGTTAAGTGGAAATAAATAAATAAAATAAAAATAAATAAACTTTCCCAAATGTTTGGAAGCTAACCAGAGTAGTTCCAGTGCCGAAGGGGAAAGCTGGACCACAGGCGAGCGATTACAGACCCGTGGCAATTCTTAGTACTCCTGCTAAAGTATTTGAATCCGCTGTCTACCGAGTACTTCAGCGGGAGGTATCGAGCCAACTCAATGACGCTCAACACGGTTTTCGTGAGGCGCGAAGTACTGCAGGTAATCTGATGCAGCTTGTGACTAGCGTGCTACCGGTGATAGATGCTGGTGGGCAGGTGGATGTAGCTTACTTTGATTACCGGAAGGCCTTCGATACAGTGGATAATGACGTACTGTTGAGAAAGTTGTCTGCTGCGGGTTGCACACCGCATACGCTTAAATTCTTTGCGAACTATATGAGGGATAGACGTCAGTATGTTGACTGCGGAGACTGCAGTTCAGAGCCCTATTTTACACGGTCAGGCGTCAGTCAAGGTAGCAATTTAGGACCCCTAGAGTTTATCCTTATGATCAACGACTTGCCTGATGCTGTCTGTGAATCGCAGTGTCTCTTATTCGCCGACGACCTTAAGCTGGTAAAAGAAATAGAAAATGCATCGGACTGTTGCAAACTTCAGGAGGACATAACTCAAGTAGTACAGTGGAGTTATGATAATAAATTGTGTTTTAATGCGTCAAAATGCTCAGTAATTTCATTCAGCAGAGCTCACGTTCCTATTAAGTACAATTATACTTTAGATGGAACTCCCATGCAGCGAGTTACCGAGATGAGAGACCTTGGAGTTCTCTTTAACTCTGACTTTAATTTCCGTCAACACATCGTTAACGTTTGTAAAAAGGCTTATCGTAACCTAGGTTTTATTATGAGACAGACACACGGTTTTACGAATATTAATGCAATACGAGCTTTATATGAGGCTATTGTGAAAAGTCACTTGGAATGCAATGCGATGATCTGGAGCCCCCACGAAGCTAAATATAACTTCATGGTAGAGCGCATCCAAAATAAATTTGTTCGTTTTTTATATTTGAAAATGTACGGTGTGTATCCTTTTTATCCTAGAATGTATCCGACCTTATTCGTTTTAGGTATGGTCGGATATAATCAACTGGAAATTAGAAGAGACCTAGCAGTCACATCGTATGTTTTTAGATTATTACGCGGAAAATTATTTAACCCAGGAGTGTTACAGCTGGTTAGCTTATGTGTACCGGACCGCTTCGTATGGCTCCGGCGGCGGCCGCGGCTGCTGGCGGTGCCGCGCGCGCGCACGCAGCTGCTCAAGCAGGCGCCGTTCACAAGAGCCTTGCACACTCTAAACAAGGTCGCGGAGAGTACAGATCTGTTTTACTGCTCACTGAGTGAGTGAGTTCACAAAAGCAACGCTGTTTGTTTTATGTTACCCCTGATAAACAGATATATTATATAGGAAATTAAATTACCTAGCTAATTAAATTATAATTTAAAAAATAATAATAATAATCCTAGTTCAAGTATATTTACAAATTATTATTTTAATATTTATTTTGTTATGTTAATATATAAATTGTAAGTTCACGGCACTATTGTATTAGGGTAGCCTGTAAGGATAGTGCTGTTACTGTTAAATAAATAAATAAATAAATAAATAAAATTTATTAATTACCATACAAAAATATTATAAACGACGGAACCGTCAGTGTGCGAATGTAAGCACGCTCTTGACAGTCAAGTTTAAAGGGGCTGCAACTTGAGACACCTTTAGACTTCATTATTCATTATACTTCTGTTTTTTTTTCTCTTTTAAAGAATGATTTAAAAATAAAACAGCAGCCATTTTTGTTATAAATTAATAACTCTGAAAAAAAATTATCGTAAGAAATGAAATTCTTAAAATGTTATATAGAAAAAAAAAAACCATTATAATTTAACAATTCTTTCTTACCAAGCTAAAAGTCCGAGAAATTTTAAAATATTTCAAAGAAAATCACCTATTCAATTAAATGTAAAAGCTTTCACACCTCGCCAAAAACTGCCACATCCATGCTTACCACACCAAAAACTATTTTCGTTCACCTAGAACCTTATTACAATGGCTTAGAGGCTATTTTCTTTTGTAAAAGTGAACCAGCGCTAATGTTTTCAGGGAAATTAGTAAAAAATGTTCTTGACAAGCTCCTGGCAAGGAAATGAGGCACCTTGGTGTGATGGCAGGAAATTTGTTTTTACAAACTGGTTTTGTTACCTTTCTTAGAGTTCGTAATGTTTAAAATAGACTCTTAGGTAGGTTCTGTGTGAATATATAAATAGGTAAAGAAAATATTTTTATTTATTAAATTCCACACAATTTTATATACTTAGTAAGATTTGATAATTAGATTTTTTGCAAAAAACTAGGGATTTCGCGAAAACCCGGATAATTTGATATAAGCATTAATTTTTTTTCAATCATCCTGACATACTTAAAGCAGTTTTTTTTGCAAAAAACCTAGTATAATTTAAAAATGTGAAACCTGCCTTAACCCTGATTGGCTAGATTAGTAAACTCTTATTTTGATTGGTTCTCTGTAGCGTCAAAGGATATTTTAACGAACCAATCAGAATAAGAGTTTACCAGCAAGCAATAATCTAGCCAATCAGGGTTAAGGAAGGTTTCAAAGTTTTCAATTATACTAGATTTTTGCAAAAAAACTGCTTAATGTCAGGATGATTGAAAAAAAGTAATGCATAAATCAAATTATCCGGGTTTTCGCAAAATACCTAGTTTTTTTTGCAAAAAACCTTATTATCCAATCTTACTACGATGTCGTAGTAAGATTAAAAGGACACCCACTTTTATATATATGTATATGTATACATATATATAAAAGTGGGTGTCCTTTTAAGTATAGAGATAGAAGTTACTTTACTGTATTCGAAGCTGAATACCATAAGAAACGGCACGCGTTTGTTCCTTCATGCTAAAATAGCATTGGCTTGAAGCAAGCAAGCAAATAATACAGCATCTGCTCAACAGTGTAAAAATATTACCTCTTAAGGTGGTAACTCACGCTATGGGGCGCTTCCAAGTGGATGCAAACTTACGAACTCCCAGCTATTTTTAATTATTTATATTATTTAAACGAATTAATTATCAAGTTTTTGTACGAAACAGTGTTTATAGTGTAACAAAAGTGTTATATAGTCAAAAGTGATCACTTAAAAATGGCACCGATAGCAAAATATCGATTGAAAAAATCCTAACGGTCATATCGGAACTAAATTTGAAAATCGACGCTATGAGTGGAAAGCTTGAGGACTGTTACAGCATTATAAAAAGACAAGATGAGTATATTAAATCATTACAAACTAGCAAATCGGACCATAACATGCTAACACCTGAAATTGTGCATGGAACTTGCATGGATAAAAATATTCAGAGAGCACCGACCAGCAACGCTAATCGTTCTAAGAAATCAACCACCACAAACTTACCTAAAATTTCCACTGCACCACCAAAAGCTACTTGTCACATAAATAAAAACACAGACACAAATCAAACAACACAATTTTTTGCAAAGAAACCAGCGCTTCTTGACTGCCCACTTTCACTTAACGACTCAGGTCCTCAAGGCCTGATGATCCTAGATGACTGCAATAATTCACCGTGCAAAAGTGATGTCCAACAGCCACAGTTAAATGTTTCACTTGTAGACTCCACCCTGAAGAAGGTACCAGCGAAACCACAAGGCTTGTTCGCAGCCCCCGCAAGGATTGGCAGTCTTCACCTTTTTAATTTTAGAACTGGCACCACTACAGATGACATATTAAATCACTTGAAGACCAATTTTGACTTAGTAAATGTTAAATGTGTTCAGCTTCCAACGAGAGGAGATTATACATCGTTTAGATTGGATATTCCCGTCGGTAAAATCAAAGTAGTCAAAGATTCAAAGTTGTGGCCTACCGACGTCGAGATCAGAAAGTTTAATATTGTTGTTCCAAAAAACTCCACAAAACCACACACAAAATATCACACTCCTTAACCTCCATGTACAACAAATCCATAACATTATTGCACCAAAATGTACGTTCTATAACAGGAAAAACGGCACTTCTAGAGATGGTTTTAGCAGAACGAGAAGTTCATGTACTGGCAGTCACGGAAACTTGGTGCAAAAATAATGAAATCCAGCGAGTTGGAATTGAAGGATATTGCCTAGCGAATTACTACTGTCGCACGCGCATCGCTCACGGCGGAACTGCACTTTATGTGAAGGACGGTGTTTTGTTTAGAGAGCGGGCTGACCTTCAACGCTTATCAGTCGAGTATCACTGCGAAATGTGTGCAATAGAACTGTTGGAGTTTAATACAACTATGATATCTATTTATAGAACCGGCTATGGAGACTTTATGAAATTTCTATCTGTTATAGAACTATTATTGAATCGACTTTTTAACGAAAATAAAAGATATATTATAGTTGGTGATATAAATGTAGATTTTCTCACAGCTAGCACTAATAAAGGATTAATTTCAGATCTATTGAGCAGCTTTAACTCAGAAAATATTGTCGGGTTTCCGACCCGAGTGGCCGACGGCTCCAGCACCAGCTTGGAGTGGGGCGTGGTAAGCCGCGAGGATCGCTGCGTGACGGGTATGCCGCTCGATACACCGATAAGTGATCACAGTGCTCAGGTATTTACATTAAAATGCTCACAACCACAAAGCAACAACAAGGACTTAAAAATAAATCAAAACTTTATTGAGCGGCGTTATTTTTCAGCTGATTCAATTTATTATTTTTATTCTGACATTGCAAATTATAATAGGAATCCGATCTTATATGATAATTATGACATTGATACAAAATTTGTTAAATTGTTTTCTATATTGACATATTATTTAAATATACATTTTCCTATAAAAAAGACATTAGTTAAAAAATGTACTAGTGCGCCATGGATGAGTGATGAACTGGTGACCTGTCAACAAAAATTTGATGATTTTTGCCAACTTAAACATCAGTTTCCACAAAACGACATGATTGCGAGCTGTGTTCGGCAGTATTCAGAACTTATTAAGACACTCAGTATGCGCGATAGAAAAACCTTTATAGACGAAAAAATAGCTAGTGCAAAAAACCCGTCTAAAGAGATCTGGAGGGTAATTAATGATGAGATCTCACAAAAGACTAGATCAAACACAATTCATCTCGTTGATAAAGGCCAGGATGTTCCTACTAATAAGATTGCGCAGCGGTTTAATGATTATTTCCTAAATTGCACGTCCACTCTTAATATCCAAGTAAACAAGGAAGGTGCATTAAGGTTCTTAAATAGGAATGCACATGAAGAATTTATATTACCCATAATTACCCGTGATAGTCTTGATAAGGTATTAAAAAAGTTGCTTCGATCACCAAACACATTAGATTTTTATGACATATCTATGATAATTTATTATTATCGATATGGCCAGTAATAGCTGATATCCTTGTTATTTTGATAAATGAAATGTTTTATACTGGGAAATACCCGGATGTTCTTAAAAGTACGCGTGTGTGCCCTATATACAAGGGAAAAGGCGAAAAAACTGAAACCGGTAGCCACAGACCTATTACAATTGTACCAAACATTTCTAAATTAATAGAGTCAATAGTGTCAGCCTCTCTTATGCAACATCTAGAAAGGAATGAATTACTAACACGGCATCAGTATGCGTATAGGAAAGATAGATCAACAACCACTGCCGCACACCATGTGGTGGACTCTATAATATCTAACATAGATAGTAAATATAAAACGGCAGGTTTATTTTGCGACCTCACAAAAGCATTTGATGTTGTCCAGCACGATCTTCTCCTTAAAAAGCTACGGGCATATGGCGTGAAAAGTAAGGCATCCCAACTTTTAGAATCATTTCTTTGCAATCGCAAACAGACAGTAGAAGTCGTCACTGACGGGCGAAGGTTAAGGTCAAATACTGGAAATGTTACAATAGGAATTCCACAAGGGTCCTCTCTTGGAAATAACCTATTTCTGGTCTTTGTCAATGATATTGAGCAGGCCGTTACTGATGGAACAGTTGCTTTGTTTGCAGATGACACAACGGTTATAATGAGTGCTCCTTCGTACGAAGAATTAAATGATAAGATCAATAAAACATTTACACAACTGGATAAATGGTATTCAACAAATGGGTTAATCCTTAATCCTTCAAAATCTAATCTTATTATCTTTAGCCCTAGAGTTACACGACCACCGCCACCATGCCTGATTAGCCCTGTCCCTCTAGCCCAAACGTGCAAGTTCCTAGGTCTCACACTGGACTCTAATTTAAATTGGAAACAACATGTTGATATACTGTGCGATAAATTAGGAAGTGCCGCATATGCGCTGCGAAAATTAAAACCGCTCGTTTCCAGTTCAGTGCTTAGGCAAGCTTACTTTGCGCACTTTCATTCCATATTGTCTTACGGTGTCACTTTCATTCCATATTATGGGGTAATTCGACAGACTCAAATCGTGCATTTATAATGCAAAAACGCGCCATTAGAACTTTAGAGGGTATACCTAGTCGCGAATCATGTAGATCGCTTTTTAAAAAGTATCGAGTAATGACCCTTTACTCAGTATATCTTTACGAGATCATTACTTATGTCAGAAAAAATATAGGTACATTCCGACGACGTGAGTGCGGCGGGCGGGCGCTGCGGGGAGCGGGGAGCCTGGCCGCAGTGCCTCGTCGCACGGTGTTTGCTACGCACAACCCGCGCGTCATCGGGCCACACTATTATGAGCATCTGCCTACTGAGCTGAAGGAGGAAATCAATGACGAGGCGTTTTGTCGCCGACTGAAAAAACTTTTGTTGGAACATGAATATTATTGTATAGATGACTTTTTGAACTATAAAGGAGATTGACCATTTTTGTATGGACGCTGGACCAAGGCTGCCCAGCATTGAATCATAGTGCATAATGTTCATTAGACTAACAGTAGTCTGTAACCTAAAGCGCTTAAGAATCTATCCAAGGAATATTGAAAAATAATCTATTTTACATTGACGAAAAATCCTAACCAACAGCTTATTTTAAAAATAAAAGACGGTGTATCATTTAAAATATCAACATTTATTTAAGGATAAACATTTTAAAATACCATATCAATCGTCATCATCATCGTCGTCTATAATTATGGAATCTAAAAATAAAGCAGGGCGCCTCACAACGTCTTGGTGCCTAGCCCATCCCAAAAACCAAACTAGGCAAACAACGTGGGCACAACTGCCGATCGTTCTTCGCCCGATATAACATGAGCAGCAATAATGTTGAACAGAATCGAGCCCATGATTGTTCTCGTCAATTAAAATATAGCAATGATACACTTTTGCCGATTTTTTTTTTTTTTTTTTTCATATAGAACTTGCTACAAAAAAAAGTTGCTTCGAACGAGACTAGTGAGGTCGGAACCGGACTCGGGAGGTAGAATAGGTAAGATAATAATAATATTATTTAACATAAACGATAAAAAACTATATATCAAATGTAAGATCACCAAAAAAATAAGTTTTAAGGTACTACGTATATATTATAAATCCGTGGTTTTAATTTTTATTTTTTATTTTTCATATATATATCTCTTCATGTGAAGAAGAAAAAAAATATTCACATGCGTGGGCAGCATTTGGTCCAGAATGGTCAATCTCCTTTGTTTGACATTGGATACTATTTGTGTAATTTGAGTATTCGACAGTTACAATATGTAATTCAAGTAAATTGAAATTATTATTTAGTATTTGACATTTTATATACAATTATACATTTAAAAATTTGACATTGTTTACATACTTAAATAATTAAGTAACTACTTATTATTTTTTATATAATTTTTGTACAATATTTTGACGATCACATTATACTTTGACATTTTATTATACAACTTTGTATGTAATATGAATATGATAGTGTGAAATAAATGAATCTAATCTAATCTAATCTATGGCGCGAAATTCAAATTTTTTCGTGTTTTTTATTTATTCTGGCGAAAGTATACATTTTTAATAAAGTTTAAATGAATTAGCGTATACAAGTAAAAAACCATCTCCCACATTGCAATACAACGTTTTTGGAAGACAGACCTACAGATTTTGTGTCTAAGGAGTAAAAGGCCAAAAAACAAGTTTCTTGAATATACACAAAATAGGTAACTCTGTCTTTCAAAAACGATATATCACAGTGTGGGAAATAGGTTTTTACGTACGCGAATTCATTTTAACTTTATTCAAAATGAATACTTTCACCAAAATAATAAAAAAAACGTGAAATAATTGAATTTCGCGCCATACCGTGAGTTACCGCCTTAATAAATAAGCTCCTGGTTACCGCGATGCTAGCGCCATTCTCGAAAAAAAGTATTTCTTCTAAACTAAGGCAAATAACCAAAATGTGGCACAGTATGACACTAGATAATCTTGCTTAGTATTTTTTGAGCACATTTAAATAATAAAACGCAAGGTTTTTATTACCAACCCTGCGTTCCCACCTTTTGCAAGGAAGTAACAAAAAAAATTAATAGAAAAGTATTTTCAAACTACCCTCCGAGTTAGTGTCGCCACATTAATTCTCTCTGTCAATTACTCTCTGAACTTGAAACTTGAAGCTAAGCCGGGCTTATGAAAGAATCCTGTTTTTTTAAACCGAAGGAAAATTCACTTTGAAGGTAAATCTTTGAGGTGGGAGTTAAAATTTTATGAAAAATTTGCTTTAATTTTATAAATCGCTAAGGTTGATGCATTTTGTGGCTTAGTAATATAATAATTCGAGATTTGGCAAAGTTAGAAATTATTGGTCGGAAAATTCACGTGGGCCTTGTTACAAACAGGGTCATCTAGGGATCTATGGCTTAGTTAGCTTTAGTTCAATACCCGTTTATAGTTTGTAACATTGCCCCCCCCCACATTACCTGTACTGTACAGTGGCGGACACGGTCGGCATAACACTTCCGGTTTTTCTGTATTGAAAAATTGCTCTTGTTCTTTGGTAATACAGTCTAGGGCTGATGAAACCATAGACAAATCTGTTACGGCCTCTCAGTCCGCCACTGTACATCTACTATGTAGAAAATAGGACGTAAGCGAAAAAGGGAGATAGTGAGTATGAAGAAGCTGAAACAAAAGCGTCCTTCTAAACATTTATCTGATAATTTTTAGGTATTCGGGAAAGCCGGTCTGTTCGCCATACATTGACTGACGCCTGGCAAAGGGACTCTTGTTAACGCAGCTGCTTTCCCAATGTATCTATCATCATCAATACATATTATAAAACAAAGTCGCTTCCCGCGTCTGTCCCTATGTATGCTTAAATCTTTTAAACTTCACAATTTAGATGCGTTTTTTTTAAATAGATAGAGTGATTAAAGAGGAAGGTTTAAAAGTATAAAATATGTACGAAATAGTAATAGGTTAGGCGGAACGAACTTCGCCGGGTCGACTAGTTACTAATAAAATTCACGCGGCACATTACCATCTTGTACAGTGGCGGTCTAGGACGGCGTAACAGATTTGTCTATGGACTCGAGTGCCTTAGACTGTAATACCGAAGAACAAGAGCTATTTTGCAAAAGAGAAAAAGCGGAAGTGTTACACCGTCACAGTCCTAGACCGCCACTGTAAGTTATTTATTTGGGAACATTTTGATTTTACAGCACTTGTAATGTTACGAAAAATTTAAACAATACCTCTTGCGATGCTGTAATAAATCCACTGCATGCTATAATATTTAAAGCCAGCACTTTGCTCGCTAGTCGCTAGGTATCGTAGACAATCGGACAGGGACACATAAATTGTGTCATTAGTGCGGAGAGGTGCACTCTGCGTTTCTTTGGACGAGGATGTTAGAAGATTACTCAGGGATCGGTTATGTTAGTTTTTTGTTTAAAAAAATACTTAAATCAATACACAGTATACCGGGTGTTTCTGACAAGGCGGTAAAAAATCAAAGGGTGGGTTCTGCTCACCATAACTAACAACTTTCCCAAAGCAACATGGGTTGAAATCTCAAAAATAATATCAGCTGTTCCATACATTGGTTCGATCAGCTGACGGGGTCAATGTACGGGACGGCTGATTTTTGTTTTGAGATTTCGACTCATGTTGCTTTGGAAAAGTTGTTAGGTATGGTGAGCTGAATCCTTCCTTTGATTTATGAACGCCTTGTCAGAAACACCCGGTATAAAACAAAGTCGGTTCTCGCGTCTATCCATATGTATGCTTATATCTTTAAAACTATGCAATGGATTTGGAGCGGTTTTTTTAATTGATAGAGTGATAAGTACAAGAGGAAGGTTTATGTGTATAATACATGCACAAAATAGTAATTGGTTAGGCGGTATGAAGTTCGCCGGGTCAACTATAGTAACTTCTAAAACTGAACTTGTGCGAGCGTGGCGGCTATACGAAATACGTGCGTGCGACAGAGACAAATAGAACCCTCCTGAATGTAAAAAATACATTTCTGAAAACCGCATGAAAATCGGTTCAGCCAAACGCGAGATAATCGCGGACAAACATACATACATACATAAATGGTGAAAAGTGATAACCTTCTTTTTTTGATGTCGGTTAAAAACTGTTTTAGGGAGCAAGTTTTCCAAAATATCGGCGCAACTGGCAAAGATAGCAAAGTCAAAATTCGTATGAGCACGAATAATAACAAATTTTCAAAACTCCCGGAAAACTTTCCGGGTAAAACTACCAAATGACTGGACTATTTAGATACCTTATCCATTCCTACTTAGTGGAGTTGTAAAAGCCGAGATCGGACAGCTTGCGTCTCGTCGCAGCAAATTGAAATCGTACGCGACGCTGCACTCGGCTGCGTATGTATGAGTATAGTTGTGCTGAAAACTCGCATAAACTTAAACCTTAATAACATGAAAGGTGTCTTATTGAAAGTCTAGGTAAACTTATATTGTAAATAATTAAAAAACATTTTTAGTAAGCATCCTATACTGCATGGGGAGGTGTTTAATTTCAAGTAAAAAAAATCTTTAAATAATGCTTTATTTCATTCGTAAAACTCGCAACTTTGAAATGTAAACCAATCTCATTCCTCCCTCATTCTCACAATCTCTCCCTCCAAAATATGCTCGTATCTTAATATTATTCAACTGGCTCATAACTTGATATCGACAAATGAAAAACTCGGGGGTAACACGCGATGCTATCTTAATAAAGCAAAAACCCAGGTGTATATCGGCACCAGACCGGCTTTCTTGAAATTTGATCGTTATTTTATCAGGCACACGATATTTTTATAACTTTTTTTATTTACGCCGTAAGATTTTGGTATATTGGATTTTGATTCGGATAAGAGATAACTTTGTTTTATGCTCTGAATACTATTTACATGATTTTCTAATATTTTCCTTGAACTCATATATTTTTATATTAAACTATACCGAACCCGGTGAACTTCGTACCGCATATACCGCCTAACCTATAACCATCTTAATATTATACTTAAAAACCTTTCTCCTGAATCACTCTATCTATTAAAAAAAAACGCATTCAAATCCGTTGCATAATTTTTAAGAATTAAGCATACATAGGGACAGACGCGGGAAGCGACTTAGGCACCTTGAAAAGCGCGCTCGATTTTATATTTATTAAGCGCTCTCGTATTGCGAAGAAGATCTGAGCCAAGTTTCATCAGATTACGATAAGCCGTTTAGATTATTTTTTTGGAAAAGGTACGCCCAGCAGAATCTGTTTTTCTTTAATTACTCCTAAACTATAAAACGACGAATTCTGAAATTGCTCTAGACGTTTACAGAGCCTAATTGACTAATTATTATTCCACATATCAGAAATCGTCTAGGGCTCAACATTTTGCTAGCCGTACGTAGGTATACCTATTTTATTGTATTGTAATACATTATTACTATAATTTGAACGAATTTTATTATTTGTTTAGGAACACTGTTTTGAAAAAGTCTCTTCAACTCTATTCACCTGCGTTTAGTATAATATATTTTCTTCGAACTTTTCACCCACCAAATGCAAACAAACTGTATCACAATAAATCAGATACCTAATCCACCAATATAATAAATCATACGTTGCGATATACCGCGGACGTGAAAAGGTGTACGTCTGAAAAGATCGTAAAACCTTTCAGGGGGGATCCCAGCCCGGACAATAAAGAGAAAATTCCGATCTCGTTTTATTAAGAGGTAAGTCTTCGGCAAATTGCGAGACGATCTCGAGTGGGGACAGAATAGGGGCTTTTATAGGAACTTGATTGTATGAATTTGGAGTTTATTTTGTAAAGTTTTTTTTTTCTAGTTTTACACTAACTCTACTTATTTGGTAATGCTCAAAATATATTTAGTGAATTCTAAGACCTATAGATAGACGGACCGAAGATATAGATTTGTAATTATTTTTGAAGTCTACGTACCTTAATGCAAAGGGAAAAATAAATTCGTATCTCGGCAGGCATTAGCCTAGTATGCCAGCCATTGTCATCAAAGGTGTGCTTTATAATGTTTTTTTTTGTTAAAGTTTTTTTTTTTTGTATAAGTAAACAATTTTTCCTTGATGTCACACTGTAAACTCTGTGTACGGTAAGTTTACTCAACAAAAAACAATTTCAGTATGCTTATTCATGTAAAAACTTTATTTATCATCAAGTGAGTTCAATAACATCACCCCTCGACCCCCTGCACCACCATGTTCCAGACTTTACCACCAAGCAGGTAGATTTAAGTGGATTGCTTCTCTACATAAGAATATTTTGTGCTTACCCCTCCTCCTTCAGGCCGCTTACTCTCCTTCAAGTAATTCCTTAAGCAAATAAAGTTCAATGGACGAGTCTCTAGTGGAATTTTGTCTGTTTTCGTTAAATCTTTTAAGTATTGAGGTAAATTATTTAGGTAACATATTTAAGGAATAAAATTGGAATAATATATTATTGGAAATAATATAGAATTATTATGCACAAGACAAACGTAGGGGGAAATGAGACTTTAAATGAGCTAGAAATACATATTTGTCCCCAGAGTTAGAAAGAGACGTCACCAATGATAACTTTTCTCTAATCTGTGCCAATGAGACAATTTTAAAATGCGAGTAAGAAGCTTTAGCGGCTCTCTATTGCCATATTGTACGAATGCTTATCTAGTCCTGGTTAAATATAGTCAGTCACTGAAGTTTGTGTTAAACAATACTTAAAGAAAACAAATGAAAGTGATTGATTTGAATTTCGGGCGTAAATCTTTAAAAAGTTACCGTCTATCAGTATCAGTACCTAATTCAAAAAAAGAAGAAAAAAAAAAAAATCGTCTTGAATCCCGCTGTCGCGTTCCCGCGCAAATGTCCGATCCATCAGGATCGAGCGCGGGCCGATAATGGCGTCCTGAGCCCTGTGACGTCATCGCTCAGGATTACCGCCCACCTAGCGCCAAATAAACACTACTATTGATGAGTAAGTTGAATGAAATAGGGACGAAAATCCTTGATCAGTCAGTTTAAGCTAGCATACTTCTGCGAGAGATTACCGTTACCAAAAAGTACCTTGTTTCGACACTTGGATACTTAGCTTGGAAATGAAAGTTGCACGAGAAGTGTAGATTTTAGATTGTACTTAATAACTAAAAATCAATGAAAAATCTAAGTCAAATTCATTTGAAATTATTTTATTCAATTTATGATACAAGGTATCACTTATTGCACGTCTAGTAACCTGAACTAGGTAATTAATACTCGTAGGTATACGTTAAAATTTCCTAAAAAGGACTGAATATTGGAATTTCTGGCATTCGTGATGGAAAAACTGTGTACCTGTATTAATCCCAGTGAGAGGTAACTATGAAATATGGGTGCTCACCTAGGTTTTGTACTATTTTGGGATATTTTCACTTAAAGTTTGAAACTTTATTTCATCCCATCGGGTCGTTCATCAGCACCTTGTGAGAGTCTGCCTACTCTGCGTCTTACGGTGCGAAGTAACTAATCGAGAACGTTTATTTGGGCTAAGGGCACTGACCATAACTCAGAGCTCAAAGGGCTATGCTTGGAGTTTCCCTGCTTGATCAAAGCAGAAATTATATGAGACTATAGGCTGCCCCGCGGTTTTACTCGCGCAGATTTCTCATAAACACAAAAGTCCAATTTTTCCCTGTTCCCATGGGAATTTCGGAAAATCCTTTCTTAGTGCTCACCTACACTCCCGTAGGAACCTACATGCAAAATTTCAGCCCGCTACGCCCAGTAGTTTCGGCTCTGCGTTGTCTGTCAGTCAGTCAGTCAGTCAGTGAGTCAGTCAGTAACGGAAGAGTTTTATATATATTGATTGCAGAAGAACTAAAGTCACCTACATAGTCTAAATAATTGTAAAACTTATGAGCAGGCCACAGATGATTAAAAATGGTAAAAAAATGGACAAAATCCCTGTTTTCCATTATGTTGTGCTATTTGTTAGTGTAAGTTTTCATTGTCCGTACGCATTATTCGGAGAACGTCAGGTGAGGGGAGAGGGACGAAATAGTACTTGGCTTAGTTCCAATGCTGGCGAAATTTAGGGTTCTTTCATAAAGCCTTTGTCACGAAACAGACTGCAACAATACAATGACTGCCTCCGTGGTTCATTTGGCTGGTTGTCGACTGTGACTCGGTAGCACCGGCTTCGGTTTCCAGCGGGGAAGCCTGTTTTACTATTACTTGGTTTAAATAGTAGGCATGAAAAAAATCAGCAAATAATTCGCCTTTTGCTCAATTTTTCTGAATACTATAGTTAAAAAAAAGTGTTTATTCATGCATGGGGTGAGTTACACGTAAACCACTGACAAAAAAAACTAAGCTAATGAGCCATTATACAATACAACCATTCAACCTTATTATGTTTCGTAAATTTAATTACAAAATGTAAATTTTCTACGGAATCCAGCTACAAAACGAAAAGCCTGAACTTTTCAGCGCACCGTGTAGCGAGGTGCGTCTACATTTCATACAGATTTTTTTGCGTTTCTTTTTTGGAAACTTTATTTCTCATTTCTATTAGCGCGGGGCGTGTGCGAACTCTGTAGAGAGTTTTTATTTACTTTATTTTCAATTCGTTCTAACTACGCCATTGTTTGTGTGAAAAGAGAATTAAAGCATTTTTTTACAGGGAAAAGTTTAATGCAGGTTGTATTTTAAAAATGTTGAGTTTTATTTTTCTTTTAATCCGAGATATCTCAGTATGAACGATCTGATTACTTACAGTTATATATTGATGCTGAAATACTATTAAACATTCTTATTTTACCTTAAGTTAATACATAGTCCCGTAAAATTGTTTGTCTGCAGGATAGAATGAGTCTCACAAATTATACAAAACAAATAAATACAGTTTTATTACTTAAGCCTTGATCTATGATATAGATTTTTCTACTCTTGCACTAGCACCTTGTCCAGGAGAAAGCTCTTCAGCATCCTGGCAAACTTCTTTTATTAGGTTCTCGGCAAATAGACTCAGGCAATTTATTCAGTTCTGTCACCAAAATAGTTTTTAATTCTAGGTACTGATAGGTTTTCTGACTTACTGCTTCCGTGCTACAGTTGTCAGTGATGTCATATGTTTTAATTACTTTCAATTTAATGATAGGCCAAAAAAAATCTGTTAAAAAAATTGTGGGTATGTGGTTTTTCTTTGTAAAAGGCTTTGCTTATTTCATTATTCACTGATATTTCTGGTAACAAAAACTTTTTTGACATCTTTTTAACAAAAACTTTTTAAATTCTGAAAATCGCGGTTACTTTTAAAATCGTGCCGGTCAAGGAGTGGACCGGAAGCGCGGGGCGGCAGGTGGCGCGGCCGGAAATGGCTACAGCTTCCGTCGACCGTCTTGCCGGCACTTCCGGTGGGATTGAGAACTCAGGGACTTGAAGTACCTTTGCCGAGGTTTGCTTTTAGCACAGAATAGTGCTTAAGTACTTTTAGAATCGATTGTTGTGGGGATATCGACAACTACTAATTTTATTGTAATTTTAAGTACCTGTAATATCTCATTGAGTTGTCGGTTAAAGTAAAGTAGCCTTTGTCCTTTCTCAGGGTTTATTAACTGTACCAAATTTCATTTAAATCAGTTCATTAGTTTAGGTGGTAACTCTCGGTATGGCGCGAAATTAAATTTTTTTCGCGTTTTTTATTTATTATGGCGAAATTATTCATTTTTAATAAAGTTTTAATGAATTCGCGTATGTAAAAAAACATCTCCCACATTGTAATACAACGTTTTTGTGGCGTTACCACAATATAAGCCGAGAAGCCCAGCTTCTTAAAATTAAAATAACTATTACTAAACTGCAGTACACTTTCCTAACTCATAATAATTATAAAAATTTTCGTTTACGTATTTTTTGTAGTTCAAATATTCGCGCGCTTCTAACGCTGTCAACTTTGACGTTGACAGGTTGACACATGGACGGCGATTGGTCACGCCCTACCGCTATCGCCGTTTCGCTCGCACTCGTTGGCTTCTTATTTGGCTTCGTTTCGAGCCTTGTTCTCTCTTTCTAACCTATTAAAAATCGACAATGGCTACATACATGTGATAAGTAGCTATATGCACTTTACTATGAAATCGAAAGCCCTGCTTGCGTACGAAGTTAGCAACGAGCGAGCCGCTGCGCGAGAGAGAGAAGAAACCCGCCAATTGGTTCGCTGTTCACTTCAGTTCGATTTTATTTGTCGTGTTTGTTTTTGTTTTGAAGTTAAATTAAATTTTAATGTTTTTAAGGAGCAAACTATTGTGCGATGTGTTAATTTAATTTACATGAGTGTGTGAAATTTGGTTGATGGGAAGACGAGAAAAAGGTTAGTGGTTTGAAGTCAAAATCAACAACTTATAATACTTAACCTATAAGTACCTATACTAAAACAACCCACCGACCATACTTATCCCTTAAATCATAGGCCAGGCTTGCTCTAACTTGAAACCCAAGGCACGCCATTTTTGAAGACAGACCTACTTACTGATTTTGTGTCTAAGGACATAAAGGCCAAAAATTAAGTTACCGCCTTAAGGATTGATTGCGTAACACACAGAAAGACTGAGTAACATAACCTTAGTCTGGATGTACGTAAAATAAAGGACAATCAAATGACATCTAAGCATGTTCATGAATCAGATAAAATTATATTGTCTCCATTTTTACCGTCAACATAAAGTCACTGAATTCAGTAACAGAATTCTAACAGTTTTATTAAGCCACAGACTGTGCAACTATGTGTTACAGTTGGCTGAGCACACTCAGGTGGTTACCTTTAGGAACGGAGAGAAAATTGTCTTCTATTCTTGTTTTATTACGCTGCAATACTGTAGAATAGTATACTATTTTTATTTGAAAATTGTTGAACGATTTAGGTTCCCTTACTTTTCATATTAGGTATCAAGGCTAATGTAATAATAGGATAAAGAAAGAATAAAAGAAGAAAGAATATACATTTATTTCAATGGCACGATAAATAACATAGCATTTTGTACATACACGCAATTGGCCAACACAGCTGGTACTCACATAATTTAAACAAAACAAATAGATATTTATAACAAACAAAGCAATAGACAAAACAGTGATAAGGCTGCAGGCTGAGCCTGCAGTCAAGGCCGCCGCTCAGTAGTGCTCCAACCGAGTATCGCGCCAGTTGAAAATGGATATTAGCTCAGGTTTTGTGTTGTGATAGTAGGGATAAGATACTTATTTCATATATTTTTTAATCTATCTACTATATATATAAAAATGAATCGTGGTTCGTTAGTATCGCTAAAACTCGAGAACGGCCGAGCCGATTTAGTTGATTTTGATCTCAAAATGTTCGTAGTAGTCCAGGGAAGGTTTAAAATGTAAGAAAATATGGAAAAATGGAGAGGAAGTTGATTTTTTTTTTAAATAATTTTCCATGCAAAATTGTAAGGCGCGATACACAGTTCACCAGGACAGCTAGTATATAAGTAATTTTAATTATTTACTTATTATTTTATTTACTCCAAGACACCGCTTTAAAAAAAGACTTAATTTTGAAGATGTGTTTCCTTAAAAAGAAAACAACAAATAATTATACTGGCCAGTAATTTCCGAACTTTTTAAAATCTATACTAATATTATAGAGGCGAAATGAGCTCTGTCTGTAACACAATCATTACACCTACTTAACTGCTGAAGATGGTTGAAAATTGGTAGGTGGGTAGATTCGTATTTAGAACCCACGGTTACGTAAAGTTGGGATTTTACACTAGTTATATTTATTTTTCTTTTTTTCCATCTTTAAAAACAAAAGAGCATAAATTCAACCTGCCAGCAATAAATATCACGAAATTGGATGTCCCTACAAAGAAACGGTAGGAAGAAACAAATAAAGCTGCGTCTAGACGTTTAATCTGGAGTACGTACCTGAGTCACACACGCACTGAATCTACGTTGCAAACAAACACATTGCCGTGACTCCACGTGGGAAGATTGCGTTAAAATATAGATAAGGCATATTTGTTTCTTTCTCGAAGCCTAAAATATGTTCAATTTTGAGCCACAATGGGCATAAGGGGAGCCATCGGCACATTTGCCACGCTTTGCAGGTGGGTTGGCAGTCGCAGTATCGCTGTTTAAAGGCGCGCTTCGCGGCCAGTACTTCGGAAATTCCCTTAGTTTGTTTTTTACAACTCTCACGGGAAGAGATGGGTGGTTTTGATTTTTTTTTTATTATTATGGCAACCCTATCCCCACAAATGTTTGACCTTGTGGCAAATTAGAGGCAGGCCTCTGTCCAACAGTTACGTCTCTTTGCTGAGTTTATGATGATGAGTTCTTATATTGTATAAAACCAGATTTATTGTTCAGGTTTGGCCAAAATGAAAGAGGATTATCAACTTAGAGCTGGATATTTATTTAATATAGAAAGCACTGAGCACTAGTTACTTACACACACAAAGGTTAGAGCAGAGAGTAGATAAATCACTACGTTAGCACACAAGAAGGTATAACCCCGTCATATTCAGTAGGCTAACCCCGTATTGTGAAAAACTATGCGACTAAGCACAATTTAAAATGTTTGGTTTACAAAACGTTTCGTTATTCTTAACACCTGCCCTTAAACTAAACAGATTTAAATTACTTTTGTTTTACACAAGCAATAACAATAACAAACTGTAAAATTTGCCCTTAAAGAAATTAACGAACAAAAAAAATAACTTAAACTACCTACCTACCCTAACAATATAACAAACAGCCTGCCCTTAATTAAATAGTTACTAAGCCTAAACTTTTAACACAATTCAGATGTTTAACGCTGCAAAGAGATTTAGTTAGAACATCTGCAGGCATGAGTTCAGTTGACAAATATTTAAGATCTACAATGTTATCTTTAACAATTTGACGTACAAAATGATGTCTTACATCTATATGCTTACATCTACCATGATTGATTTGATTTTGGCACAATTTTTGAGCTGATTGGTTATCGTTATACATTGTTATTTTAAAAACTTTATCTAAACATTCATACAGTAAATTTCTAATGAAGCTGGCTTCCTTGGCTCCGTCGGATAGCGCCATGTACTCCGCCTCGGTGCTGGATAGCGCTACGGTCCGCTGCTTTCTGCTTTCCCAGGATACGGGAGCGCCACCAACCGTCATCACGTAGCCCGTGTAAGAGCGCCTGTCAACTTGGTTTGATGCCCAATCGGCGTCAACGAATGCTGTAACAGAAAAATCGGTTTTTCTAAATATTAAGCTATAATCCACGGTGCCCTTCAAGTATCGCAGCACACGCTTGGCTGCCTTCCAATGGTCTTCTTTATGGCAATCATTGAACTGGCTTAGATAGCTTGCTGCATGTGCGATGTCTGGTCTAGTGCATACTGCCAGGTACATAATGCATCCGATGAGACTTCTATACTGTGAATCGGTGTTATCGGTTTTGTTACCCTTTTCCAGTTTGAGTCCCTTTTCGAGAGGTGTTGTCACTGCTTTGCAATCTAACATTTTAAACTTTTCTAAGACTTGTTTGACATAGTTTTGTTGATCTAATATGATTTCGCCATTTTCTTGTCTCAATTGCATCCCAAGTACATAAGTGGCCTCTCCCAGGTCTTTCATATCGAATTTACTCATTAATTCCTTTTTGAGTTTCGCTTTTGCTGGAGTATTTTTGCTGAAAATAAGTATATCATCGACATAAAGAGCCAGAAAAATGTGATTACCTTGATCATCTTTATTTACATATACACAAGGCTCACTGAGTGTTTTCTTGAACTTCAAGTCTGCTAAGGTATTGTCTATTTTATCATACCATGCTCTAGAAGCCTGTTTGAAGCCATAAATGGCTCTTTTCAGTTTAAAGACGTGGTTTTCTTTACCACTTACTTTGTATCCTTCGGGCTGCTCCATGTAGACGTCTTCTTTTAAATCTCCATTCAGAAAAGCAGTTTTTACGTCCATATGATCGACTTGCATCTCGAGGTGAACTGCCACAGCAAGCAGCAGTCTTATAGTAGAGTATCTCACTACTGGTGAGTAAGTCTCTTCATAGTCTATTCCGTATCTTTGTGTAAACCCTTTTGCAACAAGACGTGCTTTGTATCGCAAAAGCTCCCCATTGTTGCCTCGTTTCTTTTTGAACACCCATTTGCATTTTACGGCCTTCTTGCCTGGCGGCAGTTCTGTGAGGGTCCAGGCTTGGTTTCTTTCAAATGATTCATACTCATCTTTGATAGCAGATCTCCAGTGTTCACTTTCGGTACCAGATAATGCATCTTGTAGAGTTAGTGGCTCATCGTCTAGCGTGTATGTTGATTCCCCAGCAAGAGCAGTATGTTCTTCACCATCTTCATATTCTTCGTTTGATGTGTAATCTGTAGTCATATTAGGAGTCCATGCTGGGTCATCATGGGATTTAGAATCAGATTCAGAGTCAGAAATTGACACAACATCTATGGGCTCTACATTTGACTCTACATTTGTTTGGGGATCTACATTTGTTTGAGTCTCTACATTTGACTTTGACTCTACATTTATTGGATCTGTCTCTACATTAAGTATATTTTGTGATGTTGTCAAGTAAATATTTTGTGTATTTGATTCTAAATCAGGATTTCTATATTTCATAAACATTTGATTTTCTATAAATTGAACATTCCTTGCCTTTATGCATTTTGATGGATTCTCTGGGTCAACCAATCGATAACCTTTTGTTTCAGTACAGTATCCAACAAACATTAATCTTTGACTTTTTGCATCTAATTTTTTGCGATATTGTTGTGGAATCATGGCATAGGCAGTGCAACCAAAAACTCTTAAATGAGATAAATCAACTTTATTACCTGTCCAGCATTCTTTAGGTGTCATGCCTCTTACAGCTTGGGTTGGGCATCTATTCTTGATGTATATTGCTGTGTTGACAGCCTCTGCCCAGTATTCCTTGTTTAACCCGGCCTCCTGTAACATGCACCTTGCTGCTTCCATAATTGTCCGATTTGCTCTCTCGGCCACACCATTCTGTTGAGGCGAGTGTGGTACTGTTGTTTGGTGCCTGATGCCATGCTCCTCCAGATATTTCTGAAAGATGCCATTAACATATTCCGTTCCGTTATCAGATCTTAAAATTTTTATTTGTTTGCCTGTCTGATTTTCAATCATACTTTTAAACAACTTAAATTTATCAAAGACCTCGTTTTTTGTTTTAATAAAATAGCCAAAAATCATTCTTGAGTAATCATCAATAAAATACAGTAGGTATCTACTACCACTGTAAGAGTTAACTGACATTGGTCCACAAACATCTGTATGAATTAAGCCTAATATTTCTGTAGCTCTATTGTATGATTTCTTTGGGAAGGGTAATCTAGACTGTTTTCCCTCTAAACAACTTATACAAGGAGGTGACTCACTATCATAATAAGAAATGCCATTTGCCATACCTTGTTTTAGGAGATTCATACTTTTCCTGTTCAAATGTCCTAGGCGCTTATGCCATTGTTCCTGGGTTATCCTTGCATCACATAGATTGGCTGATGCTATAATTTCTTCTTCATTAGCAACATTTGTTTTATCCACAATGTCCAGCTGATAGACACTATTGACCTTGGTGCCCGTGGCAACTACAAGGTCATTGCTGAAAATAATGCACTTTTCCTTTTCAAACTTTACCTCTAGACCTTTTGACGTCATTTTTCCAACAGATAATAGGCTTGTAGATAGCTCTGGTACATAAATTACATTGCTTAATGTAATTTTTGACTGATGATTTTTAATTGATACTTCAACATCCCCGTGTCCCAAACTTTTCATCATCTGCTTGTTAGCTACTGATACATATTTTGGATTTTCTTCAACATAATTCTTGAGCAATGTTTTATTGTTGGTCATATGACAGGTTGCGCCTGAGTCTATGTACCATGCACTTGCATTGATGTCGACAGCCAGGGCTGTCAAGAGGAGCCCATTCCATTCCTCTTCAGGTTTATTTTCAGTGCTTGCAGCTAAATTGCATTTTTCTTTTGCAATTCTTATCCTGCAATCTTTGATCATATGACCTTGCTTCTTACAATAGTGGCATTTTAGGAACCTTGTCTTGATCTGTGGTTGTGTATAATGTTTTGCGAACAATGCACCTTCTTCATTGCCTTTGTCATCTCTTCTCATAGTTTCATCCAACAATTTGCTCTTCACCGTCTCGCTTGACAACTTTATATTGGAGTTTTCTAAGGCCATAATGAGCGGATCATAATTCCCTGGCAGGCCACTCAGCATCAATACAGATAAGAAATCATCCTCAATGGGAGCATTTATGTCTCGTAATTGCTGATCGAGATCACTCATTCTTGTAAGATAAGCTTCCATATCTTGAAATTGCTCCAATTTCAAACCGAACATAGTGCGCAGCAGTCCCAGTCGCCTGCACAAACCTTTGTCTTCGTATGCGTTTTTCAGGTTTTTCCATGCTTCGTGGCCGTCTTTTGCGTTTCGTACGTGTGAAAATGCTGTCGGGCGCACCATCAAGCATATTTTTGCAAGCGCTTTTTGCTGTTTTCGGTCGTCCTTCATCTTGGCGGATCCATCGGTATTGGATTCAACACATTCCCACAAGTCTTCGTGTATTAGGTACATCCTCATTAAGAATTTCCAGTTCGTGTAATTGGATGCACCAATCAGTTTATCAAAATTAACGGATATTCCACCCGAATTAGAAACAATAGGTTCGGCCGCGGCCGCGGCTTTACTTGATCCCGTCATGTTTTGTTGGAATGCCGGTTGTTTCGGTAAAATATCTCCTGCAATGTAATTCTGATAGAATCTGGGCCCATAACCTGTTCAGGTTTGGCCAAAATGAAAGAGGATTATCAACTTAGAGCTGGATATTTATTTAATATAGAAAGCACTGAGCACTAGTTACTTACACACACAAAGGTTAGAGCAGAGAGTAGATAAATCACTACGTTAGCACACAAGAAGGTATAACCCCGTCATATTCAGTAGGCTAACCCCGTATTGTGAAAAACTATGCGACTAAGCACAATTTAAAATGTTTGGTTTACAAAACGTTTCGTTATTCTTAACATTTATAAATGTTTTTTAGTATGCTTTAAGCATTGATGTTAATTGGGGTATTTAGATTAATTTAGCCATACACATACCGTATCCATGATTATTTTATAGGTGAATGTTCAAGACATTCGTTAATGGCGGGGCGGTGCTCCACCTCGGACCTGAGATCGAGTGCCCAAAGCATCAAACTGAAATATATTTTGTAAGAAGATAAAAATACAAATAATTTAAACGTCATTCTTTAAAAAAAATCGCAGTTACTTTTTATTTAAATATTTAATTGTGTTATATATTCATCAACTGCTGCCACTATTCACGCATTATAAGGACTTAATTAAACAATTGACAAAAATGAAACAGAAAGATTACTAATGAAATTTAATTACAAAATTTAAGAAAGATTAAAAAAAAAATGCCGTGAAGTAACATTAAAAAACTACTTACAATGTATTCGAAACTAGGAATTATTCATAACGATTGGATAAGTAGTAAAAAATCGAATTTTCAATTTATTTTGTAAACTAGGTATAATCATTCTTATAAGTAACTGATTATGAACATACAATCTTTCAAGAAGTATCCAAATCTGTTTACGTACGTAACTCTTGATCCTTTTCAAAAAACAGCTACATAAAATTCCGCTAGACACTTTTATCCGCTCAAAACTTGAGCTCTCTCACCTTTTTAAAAAGTTTTGAGGTGAAAAAGCGAGTTGCTGAAAAACTCCTGAAAAACTCTAAGACCGATAATAAATTTCGAGAGCCTTCAGTGATTCAGCACGTAATTAATTTTTCAGCATTTTAAAAAGAAAAGTTTTTTTTTTTGAACTAAGAAATTGCTGATGTAAAGGAAAAAAGAAAACGTCTGAAAAGATTGACACCTATAAGGGGCGAGCGGTTGCGATACTAGCGCCACTTCGATAAATAATTAATATCTTTTAAACCATATCCGAAATTCAAAATATGCGTCAATTACGCCCTTAGCTAATCTATTAAGTAGCTTTTAGGATAATGATCTTAGAAATATTCGTTTGTAAAACTAAAAGTGACCACTTTAGACAACAAACAATTATAGCCTTAACAATTCTAAGCAAGATTAACGTCATTGACGCATATTTTTTATTTCGGACATGGTTTAGAAGATATAATTATTTATTGGAAGTGGCGCAAGTTTCGCACCGTGTGGCCCCTTAATGTACTTTAATATACTGGGTGTTTCTGACAAGGCGGTAATAAATCAAAGGAGGGATTCTGCTCACCATAACTAACACTACTAACTAACACCTTTCCCAAAGCAACATTGGTCAAAATCGCAAAAAAATAACAGCTGTTCCATAGATTGGTTCGATCAGCTAACGGGGTCAATGTACGGGACGGCTGTTTTTTGTTATGAGATTTCGACCCATGTTGCTTTGGGAAAGTTGTTAGGTATGGTGAGCTGAATCCCCCCTTTGATTTATTACCCCCTTGTCAGAAACACCCTGTATGTTTATCACTGATGAGCATAGCCTCTCCCATAGATCTCTATACTTACCGGTCTTTAGCGACCCGCATCCAGTGAACTCCCGAATACTTCACCAGGTCGTCTGTCCACCTTGTGAGGGGTCAGCCTACTCTGCCTCTGTTGGTACGTGGTCACCACTCGATAAATTTTCAGCCCCAGTGGATTGTATTTGAAGATAGTAACAAAGTTGCTTCCCGCTTCTGTCCCTATGTATGCTTCAATCTTTAACAACACACATCACACTCAGAGCCCCTAACTAGGAAGAACCTGTATCTAGGGTGCCCGAAACACACACAAAGACGAACATCACACCCAGACCGGAAACAAACATCGATATTCATCATATCAATATTCGCCCCGCCCGGGAATCGAACCCGGGTGCACACGTTTACTCAGTCCACATCACTGCCAACTCAGCCACGGAGCAGTCTGTCTTTCTTCTTCAGTCTTTAAAATTATGCTACAGATTTTGATGCAATCTTTTTTAGTAGATAGAGTTGTTCAAGAGAAAGGTTTATGAGTAAAATAAATGCACAAGATAGAATAGGTCAGGCGGTACGAAATTCGCCGGGTCGACTAGTTTAAAAATAAATAAATTTAAAATAAAACAACGTTTTTAAAAGTTTAAATCAGGGGAATAATTAGAAGCAAGGTTATTTTAAATGAGAGTACTCATAGAGAGTTTATCAAAAGTAATATTATAATCTTCTCAAAACGAAAAAAAAAAAAAAACATACTTACAAGTACTCATACTTAAGTTTGTTTGGTTAGTACACAGTCATGTTACCGGAAAATTTATAAATTTTCGGTCGTAGATTTATAAACAACTTATCCTAACCTACGTTGGTTTATAAACTGACGTTTATAAATAACACAACCGTTAGGTTAAATATAACCTAACGGTTGTGTTATTTTACCACGTTGATCAGGAAACTGATATTTTTGTATGTTCTCTGAGTGAGTTCACAAAAACGGGAGAGTATTTAATTTGTTATGTATTGAATTAGGAATTTATTTAACTAATTAATTTTTATGTATTGTGTTGCATGTTTAATTATCTGTTTGTTACCTGCACTGTCGAAATGGGTAACTGTAATGATGGTGTAGTTTGTAGATAAAAAATAAATAAATAAATAAATTTTACAGTGACATACGAAAAAATCACCATTTAAAGAAAACCCCAATGCGAATCCGATCCAAAACAAACATCCGAACCACAAACAAACCTGAAGCAAACACGAACATTATGCCGCGAATAACTTAAAATAACAAAAAACGGTAGAATGCATAAAAATCTCGCGCAACGCTATCATATGGCGCCTGGCCAAACTACCTGTGCCTGTTACATAAATTTTGAAATATCTGTAATTCCCGCCCTCCCCCCGCGTCCCTCTTGCCTCCCCGCCGCGGTAGACAGGATGCTTTTCGTGATTATGGATGTTATGAGGTTCGGATAATGTCACATTAGGAGTTTAGAGAGTTAATTATTGTTGTTGGGTAGCATTGAAAATAATTTTTTTACAGATTTAAAGCAATCCTTTCAGTAATAATTATAAATGTGAAGATATTTAATAATAATAATAATAACACATCACCTAACTAGGTAAAACCTGTATCTAGGGTGCCCGAAATATACAGAGACAAACATTACGCCCAGACCGGTAACAAACATCGATATTTATCATATCGAAATTCGCCCGGGAATCGAACCCGAGTGCACGCGCTTACTCAGTCCACATCACTGCCAACTGAGCCACGGAGCAGTCAACGAATGAATTTGAAATTTGTTCTACTTTAAAGTAAAACTACCAATCTTAATTTTTTGAAAGTTACATTAAATTAGCACATGGGCAGCAGATTTATAAAAAAAAAAAAAAGTTTTAGTTTATCGGTAGTTTTAATTTGTGTAAAAAGAACACCTTTAGTAACTTTCTCACATTTACTACACAGTTTTCCATAAACTGTTTTAGCCGCCTCCGTAGCTCAGTAGCGTAGCGCGTCGCGCCTTCAATTAGGGCACGGAAGGTTGTGGGTTCAATCCCCGCAGATAACACCACATATTAATTTCTCACAAAAATCACGTTGTGGTTGTTTTCGGTTGGATAGGACATTGCAGGCTTGAATCACCTGATTGCCCGAAAAGTAAGATGATTCCGTGCTTCGGAAGGCACGTTAAGCCGTTGGTCCCGGCCGCAGTAGTGGTCGTTATAACGCGGCGACAAGCTGGCCCCTTGTCACGTTGGTAATAAAAGCATAAACTCGGCTAAACGTGGGTCCGGCTCTTAAGCTGGTACCTCTGCCTAACCCTTCGGGGAATAAAAGGCGTGAGATTATGTTATGTTATGTTTTCCATAAAGAGCACGTACTTAATCTTTGATCGAAACCGTACAAACACAAGTAAGTGGTTACGGCGTTTTTGGCTCTGAACGTTTTATTTTACAGCTTAGCAAGTACATAATAGTGTCTGGGGACTATTTGGCTCTCTCTCCAGGTGTTGGATTAACATTTTAAAGGTTCACTAGAATTTTCTACGTTTGTCCTTGTCGTTGACAATGGACTATTACTATGGAGATCTCGGTTCGACTCTCGGCCGGGCGGACATTTGTATGTTTGTGTGTAACTTTGTGTTTTTGTATTATTAAGATATGCCTCACGACATGCTTCACGGGATTTAGATAATATGGACTCCGAGTAAGATGAATTATTTAATAATCAATTTAATTATAAAAATAACTAATAGTCTGTTTACCTGCCAGAGTTTTTTAACAACAGTTTTTCATATCGGTATAGCTTCACTATAATAAAAAATCTTTCACAGACAACGTACCTACAAACCAAAAAATCGCTATAGCTTGATTGATAGTTAATTAAAATTATGAATGAAGGTTATTTAAACCTTCGTTTCTTTCGTTGTATAAATCTTTACTTTAAAAAAAAATCCCACGGGAACCGAAACAAACAGGATTTTACTGGAGATACTTTTGTACATAAAATAAATAGATAGATAAAATATTTATTTCAGAAGCAATTCACACACATAATTTAAATTTTAATTAATTTAATTTAACTAATGTAAACTTAACTATAAATAAGTTTGTTTAAGAGCGTTAACATCCCCGAAAACCAGTTGTGCCCTTTGCGGAACAATATATACTTGTTATGTAATTTTAAACGGAATAAAAGTATCCAAAAAAATAAAATAAACATAATAATAAAAAACAACAATAGGATAACATAAAATTACAGAAGAACATACAGATATATAACTAACGAGCTTTCCCGGCTTACTTCGTTACGCCATAGAATATAAGATACTACAAAAGACTTGGCTCTATAGACTATCTTCTTTTGACTGCCCAGAATGGCCGAATAAAAAACAAACAACAACAACAAACCACCTGTCAAAATATGTCAACAACGGAAAAAATATTGCACCTCGGGTTACATTATTTGAGTTTAGGTAAGGATCCCTAATTTTTTTGAAAATCTAATATAGCCTATGACACTCGGGGTTAATGTAGCTTCCTACCAGTGAAATAATTTTTCTAATCGGTTCAGTATTTCCGCAGCCTATTCGTTACAAACAAATCATTCCTCTTTATAATATTGGCATAGATGTATAGATGAACAGATTTAAACACACAGTGTAAGGCACATATCAAAACCGAAATAGGCTCCGACTCAGCATAATGTCACAGAAACCCGTGACGCTGGTATAAAATAAATAAACATAATGCTGGTATAAATAAATAAATAAACATGTTAATATACGTCAACGATCTTGTTTACCTGTTTACCAGTACCTGACAATAAAAGTTTACTGCTACTGCGACAATAGAGCGACTGTTTGTATGCTATTACCGCGGTAATTCCTATAGAATTAATACTGGAGATGGGGCGATGTGACGATGTTTGTTGGTTTGTTATATTGCGGTAAACAAGACAATATGTAGAGTCGGATTATTCACAGGTGTATTTATTTTTTATCTTAAAATACATGTGCTTAATTTATTAACGTGACCCCGTGTAGCGCTAGCATCGCGGTAAACTGACTCTTAAAATTCTACGTGGCTGTTACAACTGCCCCGAACCACCGAACTATCGAATTTGTTCATAGGCACTTCTTATGAACAAATTCGATAGTTCGGTGGTTCAAAGATTCAAAGATTTCAAAGATTTTTATTGATTAAAACTTACATGGTAATGGCAATGAGTTTTGACCTACTCCAGTTAAGCACGAAGCCTGTGTTAGGAGTAAGCCGCTCTTCCGTATAACATACTTATAATATAATTATGTTTAGTAAGTACATATAAGTTTTTGTGAGAAATACCTACAATAAAATAAATAAACAACAAAATAATATAAAAGTACCAACTACAATTATGGAAACATCTAAGTAGGTAAGTACCAACGAATGTTAAAATTAGTCGTACCTAGTAGTGTTTATTTGATAAACTAATGTTGACATAGAACAGGTGACGATGGCTAAAGGTTTGCCATAAATTACATAAATCATTTTTAAAGTAAGTAATATGATTTCAAGGTATCATTGGTCAACAACATAGTTAACATCATTCTTGTATCTTAATTATAGTTAATTATAGTTTACCCTACGAATCAAGCATTTTTATTCTTGGGATCGGGTGGCCATCATGGACGGCCAACCTGTTCGGGTTCGGGGCAGTTGTAACAGCCACGTAGAATTTTAAGAGTCAGTTTACCGCGATGCTAGCGCCATTCGCGCAAAAAAAATCATATCTTGTAAACTAAAGCAAATATCAAAGATGTGGCACAGTATGACACTAGATAATGTAGCCTAGTATTTTTAAGGCACTGTTGAATTAAAGACCTAAGGAAACTACAAAGTGTTGAGCAAAGTTAGTAAATTTTTTGGTTTATTCCTGCGTGCGGTCATTCAGCGGCGCTACGCCAGCCATCCCCTGCTGCTACGCCACGTAGTAGCAATGAGCTACGCGGCGTAGCATTAGTGCTACGGGGGCGGGCGGCTGATAATTCGAAAGTAAATTACTTGAAAAATTCTGTATCGTTATTTTTTCGTCGGTTTAGGTACATACCTATTATCAAAAGGTCAAATGTAAATATTCACACATAAAGTAAATTGTAAAATCCTCCGTTCGGACAATAAAACAAAACAGACGAACAAAAAACGTCAACCCTAGAGTACGGAAAGCACAAATCTTGCTCTGCCAAGCAAAAAAGCGATTTGTCGTACTCGCAATAAGTGTCAAAATACAACAGTTTATTACTCCGCTAGGTGCGCTTGACTAACGAGCTGCAATGTAAAACATTGCTTTGTGATTATTCACACTAAAAACTATCAACTAGTAAAAAATAATAGCTGACAAACTACTTAGCCCACAAATAAGTTTGCTAGTTTAGCTAAAACAATAAACTTTTTTTAAAATTATGTTTTTAAAGATTATTTGTTTTCACATTCTTTTTTATATTACAGTTGTGAATATCGAATAAAACTTAAAAAAAGTCGTAGAACACAGTCAAAATACTACTCAACGATACAATACTACAAAACATAATTCCTCATAAAAATGTTTGCCTCCAATGTTTGCCATATAATCAATACATCATCAATCATCATCATCATCAATACATAGTATAAAACAAAGTCGCTTCCCGCGTCTGTCCCTATGTATGCTTATATTTTTAAAACTATGTAACGGATTTTGATGCGGTTTTTTTTAATGGATAGAGTGATTCAAGAGGAAGGTTTATTAGTATAATACGTTCACAAGAAAGTTAAAGGTTAGGCGGTTCGAAGTTCGCCGGGTCGACTAGTATATATTATACAAAACAAACGTAATGTAGTGGTTCCTAATGAGAATGCGAAAACCGTCAGAGTAATTATAAATAAACTTTAATACTAAGTTTACAAGAGGTTTAATTTTATACTTCTTTTGCTATATGCAGCTATCAACTGGACGAACGCCCTAACCACCTCCGCTCCGCAATAAATAAGCCCGCGACAACACCTTGTTAACTGGAAATAATTAACGGGAGAAAAATAAAGCTCGTCGACAGTGGGCACCCGCCTTTATGTCCCTCCACAGGCCGCGGATTAATCTGAAACTCTGGATTAATTTCTGCACTGGTTTTTTTTTATGATTTAGAATGTTATCTCTTACTCTATGAACAGAGTCAATTTAAATTACCTGCCCCTATCATCATCATCATCATTTCAGCCGTAAGACGTCCACTGCTGGACATAGGCCTCCCTCAAGGCTCTCCATCTGTACCGATCGCAGGTGGCCTGCATCCAGCGTGGACCCGCAGCCTTGCGCAGATCATCCGTCCATCTGGTCGGTGGACGCCCTACGCTGCGCTTGCCGATCCGTGGTCTCCATTCGAGAACTTTTCGGCCCCAGCCCTATCAATCTATATCTGCCCCTATCAATATATATAAAACTCTTCCGTTACTGACTGACTGACTGACAGACAACGCAGAGCCGAAACTACTGGGCGTAGAAAGCTGAAATTTGGCACGTGGGTCAGTCAGTCAGTCAGTAACGGAAGAGTTTTATATATATTGATTTTACCAAATAAGGTATCAATACTAATTAGAGTAAATAGTTTAATTGACCTCCAATAAGAGATATCTTGTATCCTATATTGAATAATATTTTTTGACTTTAATTTTGACTCTCAATATTTGCTAATACTACTTGATACATTTGCTAATATAAATTAAGGGTGACAACCATAATGGCTTCATTTAAATTTTACCCAAGAGCCTGTTTAGATATACTGCCAACCCAAGTGTAATATAAAAAAAAACCTTACAACTTTTCCCCCCTTTTTTTGGGACAAGCCAGAACTAGTTTCATAACGTCCGAGTTTCCCTTCGTATCCGTTTTTTTGCGGACAGCCGCCGCTCTAATAAGACACACCTGCTTGCCGGATTACGGCAAAAACTTGCCGAAATTGAAACTCGTCCGGTGTCCGGAATATACCGATATTAGACGATCGATGTTGGGTTATGGTTTTTAGATTGAAACTGTTCAAAAACTAGTTTTATTATCGATAATTTGAAAAGTTACTCTTGGCTAAGATTTGCGAGTAAATAAAATTGATCCTTCGATTAATCTGACGAAAAATTGTCGCGCCAACTTGTGGTTCAAACTAATTTTTCTGGGCTACGGTTTTTGCAAGTGCAGTAGGTAGCGCATTTCGTTGAAAATTTAAACAGCCATTCTGTGGTCGCCAAGACGCTAAGCCGAGCGTGGCTACAATGGTAAGACACTCCCCAAAATGTTTATCTTTGTGGCGATCTATGGGGAAGGCCTAATTTCCAACAGTGAACGTTTTGCGGCTGAAGTAATTGACCTAAAAATTTGTGTCTTTGAACCTAAAATTTGAGTTAAAAAGTCGAAAAACCCTTTTAAATATTTAGCAAGGTAAAAATCAAAGGTGACGCCACCTTTGTCGGCACACTCATCTTTATTTCGCGGCTAAAAACCTCCTCATTTGTAGCCTGTAAAAGACACCCTTCCAATCCATCAAACAACGTGTTAGGGTTGTCACTCTTTAGAGAATCAAACAACGTGTTAGGGTTGTCACTCTTTAGAGAATCAAACAACGTGTTAGGGTTGCCACGCTTTAGAGAATAAAAAAAGACGCAGTCATTCAACTCAGAGTGGTGGAGCATTTTGCAGCAAGCTGATTGGTGATTCAGGATCCAGATTTGATTCTTGGCCTTTATTATTGTTGGTTATTTTAAGAAATTCACTTTGAAACATAAACATATTTTAACTTATTTCTTAACTAGAGGCTGCCCCGCGGTATTTCCCGCGCAGATTTCTCATAAACACAAAATTCCCGTTTTTTCCCGTTCCCGTGGGAATTTCGGGAAAACCCTCCTTAATGCTCACCTACACTCCCTAAGGAACCTACATGCAAAATTTCTGCCCGCTACGCCCAGTAGTTTCGGCTTTGCGTTGTCTGTCAGTCAGTCAGTCAGTCAGTAACGGAAGAGTTTTATATTTATTGATGTAGCCCGATCCTTTGAGAGGCATGCAAGGGTACGAATCCAGCTTAAAGGGTCTTTCGAGAGAATAACTATTCTACATTGTTTCTTACACCTTACACACATTCTGATTTTACATTGAGGAAGAATGGGTCCCCTTATACAGGTTTATATACCTAAATGGAGACTCACTGATGGTTATATTGTGTACAATTAATTGAAATAAACATTTATTTTATTTTTTATTGTTAATGGTCACCAAACTTGTTTTTGGATCGTCGGTCACCCAATCAATCATTAATCTAATTATTTTAATTTTATGTGCCCAAGCTTTCCCACTGTTGGGCACAGTCCTCTTTCTACCTCCTCCGCACTTCCCCATTCCCTGATACCCATTGATCATATAAAAAACATATTTAGTAAGCAAGACAGTTGAACTACTAATAGTTCCAGACAAGGTTAGACGTCACGACAGGCGCCTTTGTGTAAGTCACGCGCCGGCAGTCCTTTGATCTTAGCTCTAACTGCGCTAATATGGAATCTGTTTTTTTTTTTATAATAACGAGTACCTATTTGCATATTGAAATTTTTTTAATTCGTCAATTTCGTCACACTTGGAGTTACCTAGAGACTCTAGGGTGAAGGCTAAACTATACCTGTATCTAGGGTGCCCAACAAACACGCCCAGACGTATCAAACGAAAATTCAAATAAATGTTCAGTGTTGTTGTCCTTATATAAGGCCTTTTTTTTAATCGTGATCGTGGCGTAAATTTTCAGGACTAAGTCTTTGTATCTTATGTAATGACTGGAAAAAAAAAATTTTTTTTCACTTTAAAATAAAAATAAAAAAAGGAAAAAGGATTTAAGTCTAATGGACCCTTTGTGCACCTAACCGCGCGCAATTCCCTCCACCCCCTGCCTTGTCTGACGCCAGCTAAGACACCGTAGGTCAGTGCTCCGATGGTACACATTCATTTTAGTTTTTTTTTACAAAAAATTTCGAAGGACCTCAAGTGAGGACTGTAAATTACTATCCTATTTTGTTTTCAGAAATCAATCTTGTTTAAGGTAGCCTACCGTGTGCTAAATTTTCCTCCACGATAAAAAAAGTAACCGGGTATACCTACGTGTTTTTTTATGTGCTCTAAAGAATCCTTACTTAGTTAATACAAAGTAAGCGAAAACCGTAAATTTATGTATTAAAGTTTTAACTACAGCTACTTTGTTTATTATAAACAAACTATAATAGTTTTAATAACATCACTAATGGCGCAGTGTTAATTCAAGTCGTGATGGTAATCAGCGGGTCGTGACTTCGATGCCCGCTCGCGGCATGTGACCAGTCGCTACTGCACGTACGGTATAGGTAAATGGCATTTGGATGCACCCGATATTACGCAGGAATGTTTATTATTTAATGTAATTTGTAAGCGTGTGAATATCGTGTGAACTAATTATATAGTCGATTAATTATTGTGATTCTGTTGTTGTTTCATTCTTCGCCTGTATTCATGTCGAACGAATTTTAGATTGGGAGAGGCTAATCTATACCAATATTATAAAAAGGAAAAATTTGTTTCTTTGTTTGTAGCGAATAGGCTCGGGAAATACTGAACCCATTTGAAAAATTCTTTCACTGGTAGGAAGCTAAACTATCCCCGAGTGACATAGGCTATATTTGATTTTCAAAAAAAATAGGGATCCTTACTTAAACTCAAATAATGTAACCCAAGGTGCAATATTTTTCCGTTGTTTACATATTTTGACAGGTGGTTTGTAGTTGTTGTTTATTTTTTGATTCGCCCATTCTGGGCAGTCAAAAGAACATAGTCTATAGAGCCAAGTCTTTGAGTAGTATCTTATATTCTACGGCGTAACGAAGTAAGCGGGGACTGCTCGTAATAAAAATAAGTTGGCTCTGTCCCCTCGCACGCCTCTCAAAGGACCGGGCTCCATCCCGTGACACCGAAGAGTATGAGAAACATAATAATAATAACACATCACACTCAGAGCCCCTAACTCGGAGGAACTGTATCTACGAAGCCCGAAGCACATACAGATACGAACAATACACCCGACCGGGAACCAAGCATCGATATTCATTATAACCATGTTCGCCCCCGCCCGGGAATCGAACCTGGGTGCACCCGTGTCTCAGTCCACATCACTGCCAAATGAGCCACGGAGCAGTCATTCGCGAAAGGCTCGGCAAAGGTACCAAAGGGATAATATTTTTAACTTGTATCTTATTTATGACTAGTCGACCCGGCGAACTTCGTACCGCCTAACCTATTAATATTATACTTATAAACCTTTCTCTGGAATCACTCTATCTATTAAAAAAACCCGCATCACAATCCGTTGCATATTTTTGAAGATATAAGCATACATAGGGACAGACGCGGGAAACGACTTCATTTTATACTTATCTTATTTATGATGATCTAGTAGTGCTATCTATAATAATATAATAATAACACATCACAATCAGAGCCCCTAACTAGGAAGAACCTGTATCTAGGGTGCCCGAAACACACACAGAGACGAACATCACACCCAGACCGGAAACAAACATCGATATTCATCATATCAACATTCGCCCCGCCCGGGAATCGAACCCGGGTGCACACGCTTCACGCACAGTCCACATCACTGCCAACTGAGCCACGGAGCAGTCAATAAAAGCAATATGATTATAACGTTCGATTGTACTTTTTACTTTTGAACGCTTGTTTGGGCGCTTTTAAAAATATTAACTATTAACCACAGAAAACCATCGCATTATTCTTTATAGCTTTAATTTATTAAAAAGACAATAAAAAAATAAAAATGTCATTTGAGAAACCGTGAACTTTGCCCACAGGCTTGTGACAGTGGCCACACGGTGCTTTATCTTCAGATCTGTCGCAAGACGCCCACACGGTCGCCGGCGCGGCAGACCGGTCCCGAGACCATCCTATAACCCTAATCCATTATGCATACACCCAAATATAAATTTAATGTCAATCAGTTTGGATATATGTTTGTGCGCGGTTCCATTATACCTTACGTTGGCATAATTATCACCTTAAACAATAAATTTTTGAATTTCCCAAATTTCCGAGAGTTTTTTCGCAAATTGATTGGCAAAGGAATTGTAATAATAATTGTTTGAGATTTAGATGCAGAGTATATTAGACACTTCATAAGGTTGCAAGACGACCTGGTGAAGGTTGCGGAACTGCACAGGGCGCAGGCCTATGTCCAGCAGTGGACGTCCGGTTAAGTAAGATGATAATTTATGATGATTAGATTAGATTAGATTCATTTATTTCACACTATCATATTCATATTACATACAAAGTTGGTGATGATGATGATCATGTTAATAAAAATACTTTGTAAAAACTAAGTACAATGCAAGTAATGTTTTCTGTACAGTGGCGGTCTGGGAGGCCGTAACAGATTTGTCTATGGTTTCGTCAGCCTTAGACTGTATTTCCAAAGAAAAAGAGCTATTTTGCAATACAGAAAAACTGGAAGTGTTACAGCGACGTGTCCATCTCGGCTGTTGGCAAGGGGGTCACGGGTGATCTTTCGATCGTTGTGTTCCACTTCGCGACCCCCTCCAGCATTGGCTGTTTAGCCTCTTCACGGGGGGGCAAGTGGTGGTAGTCCCCCCTGAGCGACCCCGGGGTCTCCTCTTAGTCGCCTCTTACGACAGGCAGGGGATACCTCAGTCCTATTATTCGTCCCGGTACTGCAGGGCGCTGCCACTGTACCTAGGTAAAACGATTATTTTTTTTTGAGAAACTTTATGGCACCTCGCCTGAAATTAAAAACTTTTATATTTTTTACAGATTTCCTTGGCAGTTCTGCAACCCATATTTTTATTGTTATGTTGTATAGTTATTATTATTTGCGAAATTTATCATGTCATCTAAGTACACAATTAAATTTTACCTATCGTATCGTACATAACAATGTGCACGTAACCAATCACGCAGCGCAAGAGTGTCTGCAGACCGGACCAAGCATTTTACGACCGACGACCGTCCGTCGCTACCTCACCTACCGATGACATTCACCGGTCAAGGCCGTGCGTTGTTGAGAGATGGTTTTGAGGTCTCTTAATTAATTGGTTGGATTCAAGAGCCACTAAGGCTGACATTAACAGTATTCAGAAGACTATTCGGTTGAGTTAACGACAAAGACGCATGGAAGTAGTCTAGCTCTGCACTTACGATATTTTTCATTATTTCATGTAAATTCATTTTTATTAATCTGTATAATGTTCATTGTATTGTCACCTAATTGTATTGTAATATAACAAAACAAAAGGAAAAAAAAAAAGAGAGAGATAAATTGTAGAGTAGAGTTTGTTACCCCTTTCTTCTCTACGCTGTAAAATCATTGCGAAAGGGAGTAGAATCATTTGACAGAGGAGGGCTCGTTTGGGGGCCTCTCCAGGCGACTATTGTCGTAAGGCAAGGCAAACATTTGTTTACCTGAGCCAATTGGTGGGCACCCTGAACTACCTCGCCTCTCACAGTATAGGATACTTTACCAAATAAGGTATCAATAGCAATAAGATTAGATGTAGTCTAATTGACTTTCAATAAGTGATATCTTGTATCCTATATTGAATAAAGAATTTGACTTGACTTGACTTGACTTGAGTTTCAACTCGGACGGACAAGTGATTTTCAAGTACCTACGGTGATAGCATGACGGACCATTTGTCGAATCTTTGTGTCACTTTTGACATCTAAATGCGGGAAAATGTATGGAGACGATCGTCATAAGTGACAATAGATTCGACAAATTCGGTGGTCGGGCATGCTACCAGAGGGCCTATAAGGGCACATTTGCAAAATTGCTTTTCGTCCTCTAGAGTGTCAAAGTCAATACAATAAAACGCAATGAGGACGCAAAGCAATATTGCAAAAGCGGCCGTAATATCCCCTTTGATGTGTTTATTTATACGGATTATATCTAATACCACCGTCGCGTATATCAATTAGGAGCAAAGAAAGATTAAAAATTAAATTTTGACACTTTTGAGTGCTATTCCTATGGAAATAGTACAGCAGCTAAGCTATATCCTTCTGCAACTATAAATATCAGCCTTAGTTCTTATAAATAAATAATATGAAGATAGGTAACTCAGTAATCTCGAAATATATCATGTTGCTAACCACAATGACCACTACTGTTCTACATATAAAAATACTTTGAAACTATTTTACCTGTTTGTATCTCTAATTAATATGTACTATGTGTCTGTATTGTGTGTGCAAATAAATCTATGTCTATGTCTATGTCTACTGAAAGGTCAATTAGATTTATCGAATTTCATAGATGCCGTGATTTTCTACTCTACAATTATTTAGATGGCGATGGCGCTAAGTTTTTTGTTTTATGTATTTTTCACCAGTGGGAATGTTGGGATATTTTTCTTTGTGTAGTGTCATGGCAACCATTATTAGGATGGGTGCAAATTTTTAGTATTGTATCTTATAGAAGTTATTTTGGCCCAATAAGGGAGGGAATCAGTGCAGAGTCGTATAAGGTGGTAAAGCAGCTGGCGAGAATCAGCGATGAATAACAAAAGAAAAATTGAGGCAACAGACTGACGGAAAAACATAACTGGTGGGCACCCTGAACTACCGCGCCTCTCACAGTATAGGATACTTTACCAAAAAAGGTATCAATAGCAACTAGATTAGATGTAGTCTAATTGACTTTCAATAAGTCATATCTTGTGTCCTATATTGAATAAAGATTTTTTTATGTTTATGTTTAAAATTGGAATAAAATATTTGCATTACTACCTATATTATTTCGTTTTGTTTTCTCACCAAATAATCTGTGCAGTCATCCATCAAATCGAGCCTTCAGTTAACGAAACCAACACAAACAGTCAATATATTATATTATTATGATAGGTAATATTACGCCATTAGCTCATATGAATAAGTATACTAAGATAAGAAACCTGACAAGCTATACTATACAAGCTAGTGTTTCCAATTTCAAACTTTATCGTTAGATCTAATGCAAAAATCCTTTCGTATTGTATTAGACAATGGCGTCCAATTCGTAAATTCGTGAATTGGAACGTACATTCTCTAGTCTCTTTCTCCTTTTTATTTTGTTTTTTTTTTAAGGCAGGGATATTCCTAACGAGTGTGGCGTTGTAAAGTGGCGTTGGATAGGACACTCGTTAAGAAGAGCAGATGGACGTCCTTGCAGGGAAGCTCTGTTGTGGCAGCCCTCCGGAAGACGCAAAAGGGGACGCCCGAAGGCAACCTGGCGACGGTCCGCGCTACAAGAAGCAAATAGTGTGGGACTAAACTGGGAGGAGTTACCCGCTGTTACTCAAGCCGCCAAACCTGGAGGAAAATTCTTGAAACTAGGGCTTCAAGAATTTTTGGACATAGGGTCCCCGCTAGGGATAACAGGAAAAGAAGAAGAAGATTCCTAACGAGTACCCTGCAGCCCCGGGGGGAGCCGCAGTGTTATGTGGGGTTCGCACCCACTAAAACCCCGCCGGTGTCCATCTCGGCTGATAGCAGGAGGGTCACGGGAGATCTTTCGATCTTTATGTTCAACTTCGCGACTAGTCTCTTGCTCCTGAGGGTCAATTGGACGGGTGACCGACACGATTGATGAGGAGTTATAGACGCAGAACACACGGCTTAGCGTGCTTTCTGATGCACGGAAGCGACAGTGACACCATTAAAAGTCTGATAAAAATAGATCAATGCGATAAAAATTAAGAAATCAATTTCATTAATTTACTTTTTTATGTGTGGATCAATTTCCGGATGTGGCAAGGGAATTGAAAATGTTTTAAAGCGGGTTTCTTCCCTTTTTTTTAAATAAATGAATGTTAAGTGTTCTATCTTCAGCATTGAGAGTTTTTCCCTCCAGGTGGCACTACAGAAATCAATCCTATACAGTGATTTACATTTTATTCTATTAAATTTCAGGTATTAATAATTATGTTTTCGAATTCCTACCGACTTTCTTGTTTAATCTACCGTAATCTATTCGACAGTTGTACGACAGTTGTAACCTAGCTGAACGCGAACAATGCGTCTGCGCAGGTCATCGCACCGTTACATAAGCTAATAGTTACGCGTGCGCAAGTCAATACAGCCAATCATTACCAAATAACCATAACACTACCAAATAAAGCGAATCTGATAATTATAATGTATAGTGTTGTCGTAAGGCAAGGCCAACATTTCTTTGCCTGACCCAATTGGTGGGCACCCTGAACTACCTCGCCTCTCGCAGTATAGGATACTTTACCAAATAAGGTAGCAATACCAATTAGATAGTATAAATAGACTTTCAATAAGTGATATCTTGTATCCCATATTGAAGAAATCATTTTTGACTTTTGAGTGTTTTTATTATGTATGTGGGTTTTATTAGCTGTTTCATTATAGAGTTCTTATATTCTGTCCGTCTGTCTTTCTGTGGACTGTAATGTTGGTTTTACATCGCTTGCCTCAAGCCGCATGGGGGGCGCTTCTAAACCACCAGAGGGGCTATTACGGCCACATTTGCAATATTACTTTTCGTCCTCTAGAGTGTCAAAGTCAAAAGAACATTAAAAGCGGCCATAATAGGAGGTCAGAGGGCCTATTACGGCCACACTTGCAATATTACTTTTCGTCTCTAGAATGTTAAAGTGAATACAAAAAAAAATGTAAAGAGGACGAAAAGCAATATTGCAAATGCGGCTGTAATAACTCCTCAGCTCTCCTCATGCAGTATACAAAGTTTTTAACTAATTTAAGGTAGATAGGAACTATTAAATAGTTTACTGGACGCTCGTTGGGAGATTCTTGAATCCTTTACTGATTAAAATTAATTTTGAATTTGTATTTAGCTTTAAACCAGCGCAGACAAAATACAAAAGGGATTACTTAACTACTTATTGTGTTTGAGAGACCAGTTTTTTTATAATTTGCCAAACATAAAATTACCTTACCTATACAAGGTGTAAAATAATTTTTTTTTTGCAAAAAGAGACCCGCCTTCCACAAACTGACACACACATGATCTAAGAACTTCCTCTTTTTCGAAGTCGGTTAAAATAGGTACTAAAACCTTCTCCTGAATGTAACAAATACATTTCTGAAAACCGCATTAAAATCGGTTCAGCCAAACGCGAGATAATCGCGGACATAATACATACATACATACAGGTCAAACTGATAACCTCCTTTTTTTGAAGTCGGTTTAAACTGTCTTGAATAATTATTGTTCTTCTACATAACTTACAGTACTCGTTCCTAATTTACATTCAGTACATAACAATAGTAATGGGACATAACAAACACTTACAGTAATTACTATTATAACTAAAAAGTTAGTACATAGTCTAAATCGTGAATTTGTATGATGTGTATATAATATGATGAATTATGCTAGCAGCGCCATTCACGAAAAAAAAAAGTTCTAAACTAAGGCAAATATAAAAAATGTGGCACAGTATGACACTAGATAATGTAGCCTAGTATTTTTAGGGCACTGTTGTATAGCTTTTAGGTTAAAGACCAAAGAAAGCTACAAAGTGTTGCTAAAAGTGGCCACATTTGGCAACATCTGTGGATTATTTTGTTCTTTTTAATGAGAACTACTTATCTGTGCTCAAAAAATACTAAGCAACATTATCTAGTGTCATACTGTGAAACATTTTTGATATTTGCCTTAGTTTAGAAGATATAATTATTTTTCGAGAATAACCTTGCATCGCGGTGAACTGGCTCTTAAACTTAAACCTATTCTATCGATTTAAACCACGTCTAATTAAGATAGAGCCATAAATGTTTAGAAGTAAGTTTACACATTGTATAGGGACGGTCGCACGCCTGGCGAAACGAAAGTTCAACCGAGGTCATTGAGGTCATGTAACCTGTACTTTATTTCAACGAATTTAGCAATATTGACCGATGGTTCCAAAATAGTAAAAATAATTTCAATAAATCTTAACAATATTAATTTAGTACAGGTGGCGGTCTAGGAGGCCGTAACAGATTTGTCCATGGTTTCGTCAGCCCTAGACTGTATTGCCAAAGAACAAGAGCTATTTTGCAATACAGAAAAACCGGAAGTGTTACGGCGACCTAGACCGCCACTGTGCCAAGTTGATTTCGTTGGTTTGGTCAAAATCAAGTATAAGTTAAGTTTGTTTAATAGAAAGAATAAAAATATATATAGGTATATACTGAAAGTTAAATATTGCTTTCTAAATTTATACGATTAACATAAAAACTCAATTAAATTGATAAGGACAGTTGGTAATAATCAATTTTAATTTTGAAATATTTAAATACCACTACAGTGACGTCATGTTGGCGTTTTTGAGCTTACTTCGGAAGCTTAAAACCATACACATTATAACATAGTATTCATAAGACAAACGAAGTTAAGGGAATGAGATATCCACATGAATTGTCCCCACGACTTAGAAAGAGACTAACAATGAGACAAAACAGATATTTTGATTAAGAGGCCAGAGCGGCGTGCTGATCTACCGTGTATTTTATCAGCGTTGCATCAATGCAATTGCATTGCTTGCAACATAAGCTGAGTCGGGGCCATTTTGCGCCCACAACACTCACAATACTTTTGTCAACTTTATTTCGTTATTTGTTCTTTGTGTTTCTTTTACCTAGTTGTTACATAATATTGTATGTTTTGTGTACGCAAATAAAGATGTCTATGTTTATGTATGAATTTTGTCCTAAATTCAATTAGAAAGTGAATTTGGACCAGTTTTTTTCATTGTTGCTTGTTCATTTTTTTTTTTAATTTTTGCTTAGATCTAATGATCAAATCGAGCGTGCCATCAGAGACCCATTTAAAATGTTATCCTTTCAGAAACTTCGGTGCACGAGTTTCGTCTAGCGGTAACTTTTTCAATCGTTTTGAACGGTCTAGGCGTCATGACTATTTAATAATTTTTAGAAATCTATAATTTCATGCATAAAATCAGATTTGTTGGCTATAAATAATGCAATTTTATGCAAGCAACGCCATATTGATGCATTCGACCAATCAATCTTGATTGAATACAATTATCAGCAATCATACTATAAAATATCCTTTTATTGAAAGTTCATCAAGTACTTAAGAAGGCGTCGAGGTTTCTTAATACGTTTAATAATTTATGTATATTTTAAAGTTTGATAAATTACCGTGAATCCATACTAATATTATAAATGCGAAAGTAACTCTGTCTGTCTGTCTGTCCTGCTTTCCTGAGAAAACTACTGAACCGAATTGAATGAAATTTGGTATATGGATAGTCTAGAGCCTGAGAAAGGACATAGGCTACTTTTTATCGCGAAATTCCCACAGGAATATTGGGAATTTTATGTTTCAAGGGAAAGTGCGCTGGCATAGCCGCGGGGGCACACTATAATCTTTTAACATTAGACTATACAAAAGTAGAATCATTATTTGAATACTTTGTTTAGTTGTTTAACATTATAAACATACTTGTTTATGTATTCATTCATCCCAAAATTTAGTTTTAAATTATATCTACATACTGACTGACAGACATTACACATTTTAGATAATTATTAAATATGTTAGGATAACTTAACTAGTACCTAAGTACTTCTAACACACGTTTATTCTGTTTTTGTGAAAGAGCCGGAGTCTCCTAACACAAGTTATACTTAAATGGAGACCCCATGTTTAATGCTTTGTAAAAGAATATTTGAATAAACAATTTTGTATTTGTATTTATAATCTATATAAAGTCTAGAGCCTGAGAAGGCTACTTTTTATCCCGGAATTCCCACGGGAATATTGGGAATTTTATGTTTCAAGGGAAAGTGCGCTGGCGTAGCCGCGGGGGCACACTATAATCTATATATAGTCTAGAGCCTGAGAAGGCTACCATTTATCCCGGAATTCCCACGGGAATATTGGGAATTCTGGCGAAGCCGCAGGGGCACACTATAATCTATATTTATAAAAGAAAGAGGTGTGAATTACACTATTTAATAGTCAAGAACGGCTGATATTATTTTTAATAATATTGAATAAACGGTATTAATGTATTCGGGCGTAGGACCTTCACATTCCCTAGCTTGCAAGTACAGATATAGCGCTTAAACTGCCCTCGAATCTGTGATTGTGGCTTACAAACCTTTCCGAGCTGCCATGTACTATGATAGCGCTCAGACGTTTGCGAGTTAGTGACTTCAGAACATTCCCCAGCTTTCAAGTACAGATATAGCGCTTAGAGTGCCCGCGATTTAGTGATTGTGGCTTACAAACATTCCCGAGCTGCCAAGTGCTATGATAGCGCTTACACGTTTGCGAGTTAGTGACTTCAGAACATTCCCCAGCTTTCAAGTACAGATATGATAGCGTTCGGACTATTCACGAGTTAGTGCGCGAGTGAGTGCCGCTTACAAACATTCCCGAGCTGACAAGTACTATGATAGCGCTCAGATGTTTGCGAGTTAGTGACTTCAGAATATTCCCTAGCTTTCAAGTACAGATATAGCGCTTAGAGTGCCAGCGATTTAGTGATTGTGGCTTACAAACATTCCCAAACTGCCAAGTACTATGATATCGCTCAGACGTTTGCGAGTTAGTGACTTCAGAACATTCCCCAGTTTTCAAGTACAGATATAGCTCTCAGAGTGCCCGCGATTTAGTGATTGTGGCTTACAAACATTCCCGAGGTGCCAAGTACTATAATAGCGTTCGGACTACTCGCGAGTTAGTGCGCGAGTGAGTGCGCCTTACAAATATTTTCCAGCTTACAAGTACTATGATAGTGCTCAGACTGCTAGCGTGTTCTTGAGCGCCCCTTACGAACATTACCTAGCTTCCAAGTATGTATGTACTATGATATCATCATCAGCCTGTAAGAGCCCACTGCTGGACATAGGCCTCTTCTCTCGCACGCCATTGACCACGGTTCTGCGCCAGTCCGATCCACTGTCTACCGGCGACCTGTATCATGATAGCGCTCAGACTATTCGCATTGGGATTATACAATCGTACCGTATTGGTGCGTTCAAACTAAAGATATAGAAAAAAAAAACAAATTAATTTATTAATTGATTCGTGTCCAAAGTGTGCGTATAAGTAGTAAGTAATAAATGAGCAGACTTAGGATTTTATTAAGTTAATAATCTATACTTCCATACTAATATTTTGTATGCGCAGACGAAGTCGCGGGCACCAGCTAGTTCATTATAAATTTTATGCATGACAGGCAACCGTGACAAATTAAGAAACAAGCGTTTTCGCATCTCATGCATTTCGACTAAATTAAATACAGATAATTCACTCGATAGCAGGGAAGCAGATGGTCGCGAAGGCGAGAGGTTCACGAGTGGCGACCGCGCACCGGAAGACACAGAGTAGGCAGAACCTTCACAAGGAGGTGAGACGACCTGGTAAAGGTAACAGGTACAGGATGAGGATCGCTCGAGACCGGTCATGAAAGCGATCTTTTTGGGTGGCCTATGTCCAGCAGTGGAAGTCTTTCGGCTGTGATTAGCTATTTTAAATATTGATTCATCTGCCTAAGGAATATCACACGAGGTTTTCTTTATCTCCTAATAGATATAATGTGCTAAGGCCACTTTACTTAAGAGTCATAGCACAGCTACAGTAGCGCCACTCGCGAAAAAAATTAATCAATATATATAAAACGCTTCCGTTACTGACTGACTGACAGACATACAACGCAGAGCCGAAACTACTGGGCGTAGAAAGCTGAAAATTGGCACGTGGCCTCTTGGGGAGTGTAGGTGAGCACTAAGAAGGGATTTCCCGAAATTCCCACGGGAACGGGAAAAAACGGGATTTTTGTGTTTATGAGATATCTGCACGGGAAAAACCGCGGGGCAGCCTCTAGTATCTTCTAAAATAAGGCAAATATCAAAAATGTGAAACAGTATTCCACTAGATAATGCAGCCTAGTATTTTTAGAGAACTGTTGTATAGTTTTTAGGTTAAAGATCATAGAAAGCTACTAATAGGTGCCTAAAAATGGCCGTTTTTAGCAACACTTTGTAGCTTTCTTTGGTCTCTAACCTAAAAGCTATTTAAGAGTTCTCTAAAAATACTAGGCTGCATTATCTCTAGTGGAATACTGTTTCACATTTTTGATATTTGGCCTAGTTTAGAAGATTTTTTTTTTCGCGGGTGGCGCTACTTTAGCTGTGCTATATGGCTCTTAAACTTTAAATAAACATATTTATTTATGCAAAATAACTCGTTTAAGTGCAGAAGGACAATGTTTTAGGCAATTTGTTGTGTGTTCTAATACGAGAATTGTGCTCACTAACGAAATTAAGAAAATAGTCGTCCGACCAAATACGTCTACTGCTGGACATAGGTCTCTCCCACAGATTGCCTTAAGGACAAAACAGCTGGACCAATTTAGCTAATTTTGATTAGAAATGTTTGTTGTAAGTTCAGAAAAGGTTTAAACTTTTACCGTAATATTCAATAATATATATATACCTTGCTATTCATAAAAAGTTAAAGAGCATTTTAGTTATTTGACATATGTCAATTTAGACTGGATGTCACGTATTTACCATACAACAAACCAGAGAAGTAGACCTCCAGTAAAGCTACTTAAAATGTACTGTATCTTTATGAATAACACGGATAATCTTTACATTACAGTAGATTTTAAGAAGCTTCACTGGAAGACTACTACTCTGGTTTGTTGTATGGTAAATACGTGATATCCCGTCTAAATTGACAAACGTCAAATAACTAAAATGTTCTTTTACTTTTTATGAATAACAGGGTTAAAGTATAAAGCAGTGAGAAAATATGAAAAGTCGCTTTACCAGGTAAAAGAAGTCGCGGGCACGCGGGATTGTTGTCGAAAATATATTTATAAATCTATACTAATATCTATACTAATATAATATAATATATATAATAATAATATTATAAAGAGGAAAGATTTGTTTGTTTGTTTGTTTGTTTGTTTGTAACGAATAGGCTCCGGAAATACTGAACCGATTTGAAAAATTCTTTCACTGGTAGGAAGCTACATTTACCCCGAGTGTCATAGGCTATATTAGATTTTCAAAAAAATTTGGGATCCTTACCTAAACTCAAATAATGTAACCCAAGGTGCAATATTTTTTCCGTTGTTTACATATTTTGACAGGTGGTTTGTTGTTGTTGTTTGTTTTTTTATCAAGACCATTCTGGGCATGCAAAAGAACATAGTCTATAGAGCCAAGTCTTTTGTTGTATCTTATATTCTATGGCGTAACGAAGTAAGCCGGGAAAGCTCGTGTATTATAGTATTATAGTAGGTTATGTAGTATTTTCAAGCTCAGTAGTCGCAAGGTTAAAACGACCATAAAAAACCCTTTAATTCACACATTAATAATCGGATACAATATTAATATCTTCGACTCATCAATAATAAGTTTCGTAACGTTCTCTCGTCGAGTTATAATTTAAAAAAATATATAAACTTGAACTTTTAACCCACCGGACGACCCTACGTTATCATCTTAATCTTAAAAAGGTACAATAAATCTCGGTATGTAAAAAAAAATTCAATGCAACCACAAAATAACGATCACTCTTCTAACCTTACAACCTAACCCTCAAAAACATACAATAAGGCTAATATTCTCAATCGTATCGCAGCTCAAACTTGAACTCCAAAGTGTCATAAATGTAACATAGATCATTCTCCGCTCCAAATTGAGTTGAGTCCCAGGGGTCCTCAGAGAGGACCCCTGGGTCGTTGGGTGCACGAGGCGGGGGCCTCGTGTAGTCATATAACGGCCCCGAGAAGGACGGAGGAACGCGGTGTCCCGATTCCGATTCGTCGAGCGTAGGAAGAGCCATCCGTGCTCAGGGGGGACTACCACTACTTGTACCCCCGTGAAGAGGCTAAACAGCCAATATTGTAGGGGGGTCGCGGAGTTGAACACAACGATCGAAAGATCACCCGTGACCCCCTTGCTAACAGCCAAGATGGACACCGGCGGGGTTTTAGTGGGTGCGAACCCCACATAAACCCCGAGGGGAGTCGCAGGGTACTCGTTAGGAGTTTCTCCGCCTAAAAAAAAAGTCCAAGTATCATACTCGACCTAGTAGCCTTCAAACACTGACTGTGAATGTAAGCCCAATGTTACTGGTGACAAATCAACATCCAGCTATACTGCGCTGTGCTGTGGTCAACTCGCTCGTCTAATATTTTAATGAGGATACAAACAAACCATGCTGTGCTCTGCTGTGTGAGGCTACGCTCTGTTCAAAAACGCAGCAGTCTCGAGCGAGGCGCGCTACCCGCCGTGCTGAGCCGTGCTGAGCCGTGCTGTGCCGTGCTGAGCCGTACTGTGCCGACTACACGAGCTGCTGATTACTTTTAATATTGAGGGCCTATAACAGCCGCATTTGCTTTATTTTTTTTTTTTCTAGAATATCAGTGTAAAATTTAAATTATCTCTTTACTTTTAGCATTTTAATTTATCGTATTTTGATTGTGTATTAATTCTATTTTTTATTTATTTAATTTAGTTATTTATATTACTTATTTATTATTTGTGATGTTAATGCATGTGTCGTAGTAAGATTTGATAATAAGGTTTTTTGCAAAAAACCTAGGGATTTTGCGAAAACACGGATAATTTGATATAAGCATTACTTTTTTTTCAATCATCCTGACATGAAGCAGTTTTTTTTGCAAAAAACCTAGTAAGATTGAAAACTTTGAAACCTTCCTATAATCTGATTGGCTAGATGTATTGCTGGTAAACTCTTATTCTGATTGGTTCTCTGTAGCGTCAAAGTATATTTTATCAAATCTTACTACGACACATGCAAAAAATAATAATAATAATAACAAATCACACTCAGAGCCCCTAACTAGGTAGAACCTGTATCTAGGGTGCCCGAAACACACAAAGAGACGAACATCACACCCAGACCGGAAACAAACATTGATATTCATCATATCAATATTCGCCCCGCCCGGGAATCGAACCCGGGTGCACACGTTTACTCAGTCCACATCACTGCCAACTGAGCCACGGAGCAGTCAAAAGAAAGTCAATACAATTTTAGTTTTAACATTGGGTACCTGAGTTACAGACTTTGTTAAAAAGCCTAGGTCAGGTTATACCACATGTTTTTATGCTGTTTTTGTAATTTGATTAATAAATTATTATTATTATTATTTTGACACTCTAGAGGACGAAAAATAATGTTGCAAAGGCCGCCGTAATAGGGCCTCAGATCTAAGCAAAGCACAGCACAACTTGATGTTGATTGTTAAAAAAAAACGTAGCTTAAATAATTTCTTTTTTACAAAAAGAGATCCGCCTTCAACGAACTGAAACTAACATAATCTGAGACCTTCCTTTTTTTGAAGTCGGTTAAAATAGGTACTAAAACCTTCTCCTGAATGTAACAAATACATTACTGAAAACCGCATCAAAATCGATTCAGCTAAACGCGAGATAATCGCGGACAAACATACATACATACATACAGGTCAAACTGATAACCTCCTTTTTTGAAGTCGGTTAAAAAACACAGCGCAGAACAGCGCAGCATAGCTCGATGTTGATTTGTCACCCGACTAGTCTGGCGATTGTGCCAAAAATTGCTTGTGGCAATATATGGGGGAGGCCTATGTCGCACAGTGGACGTCCCTCGGCTGAGATGATGACCGAATTATAGGAATTACACAAACAAACCGGTCGTCCGCTAAGTTTCGCGAGAGAAATAGAAACGTGTTGGTCGAAATCGGATATTGAAATCAAAGAACGCAGTAAGCCAAACCTTGGCTCGAATTCCCTTTTTTTCTCATTTAATATCGTATTAGCGCAAGTAAAGAGTTCAATCATATACAAGCGAGTCTAAAGGATTGAGATTTGCGTGTTAAGTTATAAAATAGTTTTGAATTAATGTTTCTTTTATATTATTACTAGTCGACCCGGCGAACTTCGTACCGCCTAACCTATTACTATGTTGCTCATATATACTTATAAACCTTCCTCTTAGATCACTCTATCGATTACAAAAAACCACATCAAAATCCGTTGGATAGTTTTAAAGATATAAGCATACATAGGGACAGACGCGGGAAGCGACTTTGTTTAATACTATGTATTGATGATGGATGATGATTGTGTCAAGTCTTAAAAAAATAAGTAAAGCTATAGTAAACAAAGGTCCGTTATTATTTAATTTAAATTTTAAATAAGTATCTAAATTGATAAATTCAACTCTGTTCATCATGGGAGAGAAAAATTATAGATTTAAGGAATTAAATAATTATGGCGCTCAATAGTAGCCGCACGATGAATTATTATTGGCAAAGAAAAAGATAAGAATAAGAAAACATTTATTTGGTTCACAAACACATAGGCATACAAAAAATGAAATAAAAAATAATAATAAGATAGGTAAGCACACCTAGGCGTCCGGTGAGCCAAACAGGTTACCGTCTCAGCATAATGTCGCACCTGGGCCGGCAGGCGACCCAGATAAGTCGCTGATCATTCTGACGACTGAAGATAGATTTTTTTTTAAATAAATTTCTTTAGATTTATGCTTTTGAAAAAAAGAGAATTCGAGCCCCGCGGAGTCTGGTCAAATTCGGATTTGGTATAATTTTATCGAAGGCGTGCTTCGTACATTATGTGAAGTTACGCAACTTCGTCGACACAGGGTCACGAAGCTCAAGATGCCACCTTAGATGTAGACTTGTGAATGCAAATAAATAGTAGAAATGGTCAATTTTTGTACATTTTAATATAAAAATATTTATTTAAATATATATTTTAAACTATAATAAAGGTTTTTAATATGAACAAATATTTTATTAATAAGTAAAGGATAAATTTAATATTGTTTTTTCTAAAAGTAATTAAAGAGCGAATGGGTGCGATACTAGCGCCACTTCGATAAATAATTATTCAAATAAAACTAAAAACTTATTATGGAAATAAAACATAAAAATATTCTTCTATACCATGGCCAAAAATTAATATTTTTTTTTTAAAGAATTATATTGATAATACAATTTATTGACAAACAATCATAGTAATTTTTTTTTTCCTGACATGACGATTATTGCGAAAGTTTGTGAGAATTTGAAGATATCTCGATTAAACCTGTTCGTAATTTGATAATAATTTATAGTGATATTATTACAACAAGTAATTAAAATATATCTTCAAGCGTAAATTAGTATAAGATATCATTTTCCTTAATGATGTTACTAATTAAAAGTTCCGATAGCGGTTTACTTTAAATTAATAAAAAATAAATAACCCGTATTTTCTTAAGCGGTTTTTAATTATAGTTTTAGCAAATATAAAGTACTCTAGTAAAATTACGTGGTTCTGGTACAGTGGCGGACTAGGAGGCCGTAACAGATTTGTCTATGGTTTCGTCAGCCATAGACTGTACTACCAAAGAACAAGAGCTATTTTGCAATACAGAAAAACCGGAAGTGTTACGCCGACCGTGTCCGCCACTGTACCATCAACAAAAAAAAGGACATGTCTAAAAACTATAACTCTATGACCGCGTGATCTTTACTATCAATAAAATAATAATATTGAACCGAATTAGAAATTTATGTAAAAATTATACGTTATTATTAATAAACAAGACGTTTTGGTGTTTTAGTCAAGGTCGGCTTTATAAAGTAGGTAAAACTAGCGCTCGCTTCTGACGCCACTAGCTGCACTTTATAACACCCGGTTAAGAGCCAGTTTACAGCGATGCTAGCGCCATTCGCGAAAAAAAATCATATCTTCTAACCTAAGGCAAATATCAAAAATGTGGCACTGTATGACACTAGATAATGCTGCCTAGTATTTTTAGGGCACTGTTGTAATTTTTTTAAGTTAAAGACCAAAGAAAGCTACAAAGTGTTACTAAAAGTGGCCACTTTTAGCAACAATCTGTTTATAATTTTGTTCTTTTAAGTTATGACTACTTTACTGTGCTCAAAAAATAGTAAGCAAGATTGTCTAGTGTCATACTGTGCCACATTTTTGATATTTGGCTTAGTTTAGAAGATATAATTATTGTTCCAAAATGGCGCTAGCATCGCGGTAAACTGGCTCTTAACACACGTCCCCCGAGATGAGGCTCTAAGCCTATGCTGGGGGGGATCTATGTCGCGAAGAATTCCACAGGCCTACCCGCGACCCCTCTGCAATCAGCCGAGAAGGACACCGGCAGGGTTTTAGTGTATGCGAACCCCACATAACCCTGCCCCACATAACATATGCGGCTCCCCCCGGGGCTGCAGAGTACTCGTAAGGAGTTTCCCCCCCATTGAAAAAAAAGGTCTTGCCACAGGTCCCCACATATTTCCACAAGGACTATTTTCTTGGGAGGGTTTAACAGAAGTAGCGTCCCTTGCAAGGCGGGTAGATAGTCGCAGTTTAACGAAGGAAGGAAGCCTCAAAGGGCTGCTAAAAAGGGTCAAATAACACAAGATTATAGTCTTAAATATTACCACAAAAGACTTTCATTCACATTAAACATTTTATTCATTGACACAGCACCATAAAGAGCAACAAAAGATACCCACGTATGCAAATGTTATAGCTGTTTAAAGGCTTTATAAAAGTGATATAAAGGTGATATTAAACAATTGAGAGACGCCTCCCAGTGGCGACTCTGCAGCCAGAAGTGACTCATACCTGCTAGCTTTATAAATCACACAGAATATATTATTTAACTCCATATTGATATTTATACTAGCTGTGCCCGCGACTTTAACCGCGTGGAGTAGTCAATTTTTTCACCGTTTTAAACTTCACTTAAATTGCTTTTGGGGCTTATTGGTTACGGGCCTGAGACGAACATTCGTTTCAAAATCAAAGTTAGCGAAATCTTGTTTTACCGATGCAAACGAACAGCTATTGATTTTTATATGTATATATAGACTAGACTAGTGTGCTCCGCGGTTTCACCTGCGCATTTTTCTTTTAAACGGAAAAATTCCAATGTTTTGTTCCCTTTGGATTTTCGGGATAAAAAGTATTATGCGCGTCTCGTGGTTCTTATGTAGAAATGTACAGCCATATCGGTTTATTGTAACACAGATAGACAGAATTTACTGTCGATATTTAACTACATGTAATGCATATTTGATTCCATATTTTATGATCTTACTAGCTGTGCCCCACAGTCTTACCGACGGTTTATTATCGCAAAAAAAGTAGCATGTGTCAGCTAACTTCATACCAAATTAAATTGAAATCGCTCCAGCCATTTAGACTTGAAGAAGTAACAAACATACACACAAACTTTCGCCTTTTAAGTGTGATTTAGCTATAGTATATGCCTGCATGTTTTCTCGCAACAAGTCTTGTTAATTTAAAACGAATGTATCCCATAATTTGAAGATCACTGATTGGCGTGATTGCGCCTCAGTCATTTAGCTGATCATTTCAGTTCTTTTCGCAGTAAATTGTGAGATATGACGTCGTAAAGAGTAATGTGTCAAACAAACACACACAATCGCAGCGGGGGAAGGTAAACATTGGTTTTTTGTGAATTGGAAAAGCGTGTAGCGTGTAGGTTTTTGCGTTTCTTTTTTTTTAATCTATGTTAATTTTGTACGGTATACCTGCACTATATAAGTACATAACTAATACAATGTTAGGAAATGTTGATTCGTTATTAGGTATAAACCTAATCTTAGTAAATAGAAGTCTAATTGTTATGGGAATGGATTTTGCCATTAGTAATTTTTTAGATTAGGGCACGGAAGGTTGTGGGTTCGATCCCCGCAGAAAACACCACATATTGATTTCTCACAAAAATCTCGTTGTGGTTGTTTTCGGTTGGATAGGACATTGCAGGCTTGAATCACCTGATTGTCCGAAAAGTAAGATGATTCCGTGCTTCGGTCCCGGCCGCAGTAGTGGTCGTTATAACCGCGGCGACAAGCTGGCCCCTTGTCACGTTGGTAATAAAGCATAATTTGGCTAAATGTGGGTCCGGATCTTGATCTGGTGCCTCTGCCTAACCCTTCGGGGAATAAAAGGCGTGAGATTATGTTATGTTATGTTAATTTTTTAGATATATTTTGAAAACCTAATTAAGAAATACTACTGAAGACTTGGCATTATGAACTATATGTTCCTTCATCTACACAGAATTTGCTCATAAACAATAAAATAAATTTTAGAACTTATATGTATAATTATGTCGTATGAAGATTTGATAAGAGGGTTTTTTTTTAATCATCCTGCCAAAAAGCAATTATCCGGGTTTTCGCGAAATCCCTAGGTATGTTTTGCAAAAAACTAACTATCAAATCTTCCTACGACATATACATTTAAATTAAATGTGAAACTTAAAAAAAGGATTTTAATTAAATAGATATTATTAGTAGATCGCGTCGCTGAGATCTCTCTTATTTTCAACAAAATATCAAGGCTTGGTAAATGTATGAATCACATAGACTTATCATAAATGTATGACTCACAAAAAAAACCCTTCGAAATGGACCTTTCAAATATTATGCAACCGTTACCGAGAAAACGATTTCACTATATTACTGAGGTCATAGGTATTAGTCCTAAACCTAGCATAGAGTGACTAATAAGTATTTTTGTAGAAGATGAACGGTACACATTTGCTTTTTTACTAGAAAATAAGGTTCTAGAACATTAATGTAATCAATATATATAAAACTCTTCCGTTACTGACTGACTGACTAACTGACTGACTGAGAGCCGAAACTACTGGGCGTAGAAAGCTGAAAATTTGTACGTGGATTCCTTGGGGAGTTTAGGTGAGCACTAAGAAGGGATTTACCGAAATTCCCACGGGAACGGGAAAAAACGGGGTTTTTGTGTTTATGAGAAATCTGCGCGGGAAAAACCGCGGGGCAGCCTCTAGTAAGTATAGTAAAGAGGAATCCTATCCTACTTTAAACAATCGGGTTTGTTACCATTTATAATCGAAATTTACATAGAATGGCCACTTCGTTACAATTGACAACAGATGTTATACAATGTGTAACGAATTAATTGGTGTTATGTATAAATGAAACAAAAAATAATGTCATGTAAAATAAAGGGCGAAAAACGAGTATGTATAAAAACACCGAAAAAAAAATCAGTGTCACTTCGGACTGCAAAAATAAAATGATATTTTCCCAGCACATCATAAATATCTTATTAAACAATATCTTTAATAAACACTGTGATATTAAATATAACATGCCAACCAGTATTATGCACCAATTTTTTGTTCGAAATTACTTAAATTTAGTTTTTATTTTAATTTGAATTCAGATAATGTTTAGTTCAAACTAAAATGTAACTTATGTTAAAAATGTGATCTGAACTGAAATAAATCATTTTTATTTTTTTAAAAACGGTCACCCTAGCGGATAATCGAACCTGGTCCCCCGAACTCACAATTGAACTACGCAGGTAATATCACGCTTCTGATATATCTCAGTTCACTCACGCAACTTACACCCTGTAGCAGTAGCAAGTATATCTGGTTAGATCAAGAGTACATTTCGCAACTTAATTGCAATATTTTAGCATCCTGGATAGCTACTTCAAAAATAGCTGCTATGGAATGCTAATAATTTAATGTCATTTCACCCGTGATTGGCATTTCCCGTCACTTGGGGGAGCGACGGGGCTATGTGGGACTAGCACCCACTAAACCCCTGTGGCCACCTTGTCATTTTTGGGATGGACCCAGGAACATTACAGTGCCACAAGCTGTGCCGCCGCCCATTTCGCGGCCGTTTGATGAGTGTGTCGGGCCCCGGCCTTTCACACCCACAACCCCCTAGACCCCATAGACAGGCAGGGCATACTGTAGGGTAGACCTACTCTTACCCCGGAACTACAGGGCATTGCTCGTCCATAAGCTAGGCCTTATTATAGAGACATTCAAGAGACCGGTGATACTATGTCGTACTAATCGGATGACGCAAAAAAACAGATAAATTTTAAGTAAGCTTACCTAACTATATGAAACTTTACCTACGAATCGGTTAAAGTGTTCCTTTAAAAAAAGTTAAATGGTCATAAAGAAGGTAAATTACGGTAATCAATAGATAAGAAAAGCAGCAATTAGTAAATTAATAACCTAGTAATGTAATTCTTGCTTGAACTCATAATAACGCAATACGCATCACACTCAAAACTACTTTCTAGGTGGAACCAATATCTAGCTAGGGTGTCTAAAATACAAGACAATACAAACACACAAGGACCAAGGAACGATCATCGATATCCATCTTGACAATGATCGCTCCCGCCGGGAATCGAACCCGGGACACCGAAGTCACTATCATTACTAGGTAGGTACAGTCACGGACTAGGAGGCCGTAACAGATTTGTCTATGGTTTCGTCAGCCTTAGACTGTATTACCAAAGAACAAGAGCTATTTTGCAATACAGAAAAACCGGAAATGTTACGCCGATCGTGTCCGCCACTGTACCAACTGAAACACCGAGGTGGTAGACATGGTACACCTATAAATCCTAACTATGTATTATTAGAATTAAGGAAATTAAAACTTAAAACGACCAAATTTATGATTGATTTTTATTGCTCACAACCCCATTGACCTCGACAAACTAATTAGTAAAAATTACTTTAGAAGCACAATACGGAAGTCAATTTCAAGAATTTTCTTGATATAGGTCAAGCAATAATAACGGTTTATAATACCTGGCGAAGGCTGAGGTCACTGCGTTCTCAGGGATAGGCAAACGTGCCCTTCCCGAGCACGAACCTGAATAGCAGCTGAGCGTAGGAAGGACACTGGACGCTGTAACCTATGGTTCCCGGGGTTCTTCCCAAAAACGCCGAGACGACCACCAGGGGGTTTTAGTGGGTGCGAGCCCCACATACCAGCGACGCTCCCCCGAGCGTCGGGAAATGTGACAGATAATCGGTGCGAAACTAGCGCCACTTCGATAAACAATTGATATCTTCTAAACCATGGTCGAAATCAACGCCTTTGCCGCTCTCTAGATAATCTTTCTCAGAATTGTTTAGGCTCTGTTGTGTAGCTTTTAGTTTTAAAATCAAAGAAAAAAACATTTATCAAACTAAAGTGGCCACTTTAGACAACAAACGGATTTTTCTTTGATTTTAAACATGAAAGCTACACAACAGGGCCTTAAAAATTCTAAGCAAGATTATCTACGGAGTCAAAGGCCCATAATTTTAGATTTAGAAGATATTAATTCTATATCGGTAGTGGCGCCAGTTTCGCACCGTGTAAGCCCAATAACAGAAAAAAATGGCAGGCCTATGTCCAGCAGTAAAAATCTTGCGGATTATGATGGAGTCAAGTATTGGCTATCCAGGATTAGCCATAAATCTTTGGCCGAGTGTGAGAAATGTCAGGAATGTTAAAGTTCAGTAGTCCACGCGTTTGACTAAGATCAGAATAAAATTGAGTTTTAGATGGATACTTTTGAAAACTGACCATAAATCTCTAAGCTGTGTCTTGTCTAGACCAGTTATCTGCGCTTTCATGATCATCTTGCGTTTTCATCTTTGCATCCTTCTAGCTTTGTTCTGAGGTCCTATTACGGTCACATTTGCAACATTGCTTTTTGTCTTCTAGAGTGTCAAAGTCAATACAAAAAAAAAACGGAATAAGGACGCAGAGCAATATTGCAAAAGCTGCCGTAATAGTACCCCTGGTTATCGTCTACTGATGAAATGTATGCATTTCATGCGCTGTGGTTGATAGGGCATGCGTCAGTGAAAGACGCAAGATGAACAGAAAAGCGGACTGGTGTAGATATAGCTAGCTATAGAGGAAAGCTTTGAGCCCACTAATTATTATGAAAATGACGGCTATAAATTTAAAATCAAATGAATATCAATGTCTTTATTATCTACATCATTCAAATTCAATTAGTTTGTTACCTATCCTATATACCATCAATAAATAGTATAAAACAAAGTATAGTTTTTCGCATCTGTCCCTATGTATGGTTAAATCTTTGAAACTATGCATTGTATTTTGATGCGGGTTTTTTTAAATAGATAACAGTGATTCAAGAGGAAGGTATATATATTAACCCTCTTATTAATAAAAAGTTAAAGAGCATTTTAGTTATTTGACGTATGTCAATTTAGACTGGATGTCACGTATTTACCATACAACAAACCAGATAAGTAGACCTCCAGTAACGCTACTTAAAATCTACTGTATCTTTATGAATAAGACGGTAAGTATGTATACATGCACAATATAGTACTAGATTAGGCGGTATGAAGTTCGACTTGTATTTTTATAAAATTTATATTGAATTTATTATAATATTTTTAATCAATATTTAAAAAGAGTTTTAAAATCATAACGATGTCATTTAGAATCATTTCCAGTTTCTGCAAAAAATTACTTTAAAAGGATACTTCTTGTTTTCCAAGACTTATAAAGCTATTAATAAATAAATCTGCATTGTAAAATAATATTAAACTAGTTATCTGATGAAATATTAAAATCGATCTCATGATGTCACGCTCGTCTATGCGTTTTCGATCTATGCGCACGCGGCTCCGTTGGTTCGTAGTTCAAATGTCGCGTTGCGTCCTTGCATGAGACGCATCTGCCGAGCCAGGTATAAATAGCTGGCTTACAGACCAAGCAGCACAGTCGACCACCAGCCTTCCATCCCAAACAACCAAACAACCAACCAACCAATCAAAAATGAAATCGGTAATTCAAAAGTTGTATTTTTTTAAACAATCACGGTCATCGGTTTTGTGATAAACATCTTCTTAATTTAACTTGTCCAATGATTCACCTGTTGAGCTCTTGACCCAAATTGTGCCTCTCGTCATACGGACAGACGTCTCCAGTAGTTTCATCATTGCAGTTAATAATGTGACAGTCGGATTTGCTTTCTTAATAATTGTACTGTTAACTTTAACTTGTTTGTGATTCTTAGTTACTTCAACTATTGATCTCTTAAAACATTTCTCATTTACTTACATCTCTTTACCGTAAGTTTTATTACCAATGACTAAACCGGTGAAAAAAACTATTAAATATCTTGTATAACATTTCAATGCGTATTTGCCACACTTTATTTCCAAATTGACTGTTTTACCGTTTTTATAAAAAAAAAAAAAAAACGATCTCCATACATACTAAGCAAAACGGTTATACCTCCTTTTTTATCATCCCAAAAATTTTATATACAACTTACCAGTACAAATTCTTAGTGTTTTTTTTTAAATCTATCCCCCTTACCACAAAACCGGTCTAATCTCCAATTTGTATGACGAAATAGTGATTAAACCTAGTCCACTGATTAAGACCAAGATTAACTATCTTTGTGGTAAAGTGGCTATGGTTTCTTGTACATCAATCCTAACAATATTTTCTTTATCCAGTTCATCGTATTCGCCCTGGTGGTCGTGGCAGCCCTCGCCGCCCCCTCCCCCGCCAACCCTGACGCTGACGCGCAGATCCTTCGCTTCGAAAGCGACAACATTGGCGTTGACGGATTCCAGTACAGGTAAATTGAAGAAAATATAATTATTCCCATCATCACCAATTTCAGCCGAAAGACGACATGGGCTCCCTCATAAATCGCCTCAACAAAATTTAAAGTTGAGTAATCCTCATCCGGTGTAAAAATTAGAGAAGAGATTAAATCTTGTTCTAGTTTAAATAAGAGTGGCAAACCCATGGCAAAACTGTTTATGACAAGCCTGCTCAATCGTCATTGAAAGTTCCAAAATTATCAAAATGTTCTGTGTTAACTAAAATCTCTTGGATCTGCAGTCTATTAATAGATTTAATAGTGGCATCCATTTAACTAACTCTCAGTACCTACCTCACGAAAAAAACTTTGATCATTTTATAAAGTGTTGTCATATCAATATCATACAGATGACAGGCCGAAAAGGGATCCTCTGTGAGCCTATAGCCTTGATTTCAATGGGTATATAAGATTTAAAATAAATTCGACATCTTATATTCACAATAATTCATACTACATCCATATAAGATAAATAAAATATAAGTCAAAATCATTAATTCCTATTTTCATCCTTTCAGCTACGAGACCTCAAACGGAATCTCGCAGCAGGAGCAAGGCCAGCTCCAAAACGCTGGCTCAGAGAACGAGGCTCTCACCGTCCGAGGATCCTACTCCTACACCGGACCTGATGGCGTGGTCTACACCGTCACCTACGTCGCTGATGAGAACGGCTTCCAGCCCCAAGGCGCCCATCTTCCCGTTGCCCCCTAAGCTGTCTTAGCTCTTAGAAATTCTAGTCGATCAATACTCATTTCTCTGTTTTTTATGTTTCTCTTGTCTTCGATCGATGAAGCGCACTGTGATACCGAATGTTGTAAATAAACGATTGTTTTTTGTTTTATAATTTTTATGTGGTTGTGTCATTTTGCTTGATAAGCTTATTTATAAATAGGGAAGGAAAATGTATGCTGGTTTTTACGCTTCGCAACCAAAAAGGCATTACAAGTGTTTAATTTTTTTTTTTAAAACACAATAACTAGTAATAATCTACTATATATAAAAATTAATCGTGGTTCGTTAGTCTCGCTAAAACTCGAGAACGGCGGGGCCGATTTAGCTGATTTTGGTCCCAAAATATTCGTAGAAGTCCAGGGAAGGTTTTAAAGGTGAGAAATTTGGAAAAAATAGGAAAAGGAAGTTAGTAAAAGTAACAATTTCTTTTTCCCATATAAATTGTAATGCGCGATACTAAGTTCGCCGGGTCATCTAGTACAGTCACGGACTAGGAGGCCGTAACCGATTCGTCTATGGTTTCGTCAGTCCTAGACTGTATTACCAAAGAACAAGAGCTATTTTGCAATACAGAAAAACCGGAAGTGTTACGCCGATCGTGTCCGCCACTGTACAAGATAATAATGTAAAGCCTTTCATAAAATCCAAGCGATAAGGTTCAAAACCCTAATTCTTACCTAAAATTTAAGTTGATCCAGCTAATTTCAGAATATAAAAACGTCAAATGATCTTTATATTAAACCATGGATGAATGGTCTATCAAGAATATTTAATAATAGTCTTTCAGAAAATACCTAGTCATCTATCACTGTTAGATGACCATAACAAGAAGTATCTATCAACTTAGCTGTATAATAGCTGCGATTTGGGCTGATTAGCTGCATTATACGCTTAGAATATGCTATTATGCAACGGTTATTATAAAATATTGGAGTTAAAGTTCAAACAAGCGTTTTTTAGTTGGTATTCAAGTAACCACGAAAAGTCATTTATCAAACTATATGTTTGGTAACTAAGGAATTCGTTTTTTGACAATTACAATCCATACTTTCATATACTATTTTTTATTTTTTATATAATTATAAATGCAAAAGTAACTCTGTCTGTCTGTCTGTCTCACTTTCCTGTGAAAACTACTAAACCGATTTAATTGAAATTTGGTATATGGATAGTTTAGAGCCTGAGAAAGGACACTGGCTACTTTTTATTCCGAAATTCCCACGGGAAAATTGGGAATTTGATGTTTCAAGTGAAAATGCGCTGGCGAAGCCGCGGGGTGCCAACTGGTAATGTAAAAATTCAATAAGAATGCAAATAAAAAATCTAGTTGCCGTCTTGATATGAAAAACTTTCCTACTAAAAAAATATGAATATTAGAAAACTATATTAGTCTCTAATAATATCAGGGCCCTTAGTCTCATCGCGCAAAACGTAACTATCGAATAAAAGTAGAGTAGAAACAGTACGTTAATCGCAAGAAAATACACATTTGGTAGTCTCGTAATCAATTTTGCTATAACTATAGCAGTAGTATCGCAACAGATTGGAATTGACCAAAATGGGTAGTCTGCTCCATAATAAGATAATGTTATGATTACGTTTGACTGACATTACATACGTCAATATTGATTGATATTTAATGACAGTTGCACTACGCCCGGTCCAATTTCGTCTAATAAAACAGGTTTAACTATTTAGGCAAAAATACCCAGATTATTCTATAGCTTGCTATTCATATTCTATTGCTATACTATAATGATCGATCAAAGTTACGAGACTCGCAATTTTTGACCAAATCGTAGTAGAGTAATAGTAGAATAATAATAGAATAGAAGTTTAATCGTAAGTTTAAGAGACTAGAGTCCCAGGCCGTATCTGGTCAATAAACGTTGCAACCTAAGTACCTAATTTGGTAATAAAATAAGAAGATGATCTTGAAACAAATTATTGCTAATGAAAATTATTGAAAATGACAATGATTAGTTTTAAATAAAACCAACTTAGGTAGGTACAGTGGCGGAAACGGTCGGCGTAACACTACCGGTTTTTTTGTATTGCAAAATAGCTCTTGTTCTTGGGCAATACAGTCTAGGGCTGACGAAACCATAGACAAATCTGTTACGGCCTCCTGGTCCGTGACTGTACAACATTACAAGCGTAAGGGTGCATTCACGTACAAAGCTGGTAACAAGCACTTGTTGGCGCTGGTTCGAAAAATGTATAGAAAAAATCTCATATCTCATAATCTCACGCCTTTTATTCCCCGAAGGGTTAGGCAGAGGTACCAGCTTAAGAGCCGGACCCACGTTTAGCCGAATTTATGCTTTATTACCAACGTGACAAGGGGCCAGCTTGTCGCCGCGGTTATATCGACCACTATACTGCGGACTGCGGCCGGGACCAACGGCTTAACGTGCCTTCCGAAGCACGGAATCATCTTACTTTTTCGGACAATCAGGTGATTCAAGCCTGCAATGTCCTATCCAACCGAAAACAACCACAACATGATTTTTGTGAGAAATCAATATGTGTTTTTTTCTGCGGGGATCGAACCCACAACCTTCCGTGCCCTAACCAAAGGCGCGACGCGCTACGCCACTGAGCTACGGAGGCGGCTCTGCGCTGAAATTCGCGCTGGAACAAGCGTCTATGTCCGCGCAGGTATTTTCTTTACATTTTTCGAACCAGCGCCAACAAGCGCTTGTTACCAGCTTTGTGCGTCAGTCAATGCACCCTTACAATATAATGACTTGAATAATTGTAATAAAAATAACATTAGCATGACTGTCATTCGTAAACGATAAAGTAAATGTTTAATGGCGCGTTTGTATGAAAATACTCTTATACCGTCGACAGACCAAAATCATAGATTATTATTTAACGATTTTAATCCAGAACTAGACTTCGAAACAGGTTTATTTAATTGTCATACTGCTGTGAACTTTACTACCAGACGCTCCGATGAAAGTTAATGTCAAGGCCATTATTGTAACATAGCAGCCCACATGCGAACTCGTGTTAGATCGTGTGTGAGAAGTATAGATATATAATTATAATAGTAATTAGTTGACCCGGCGAACTTCATACCGCCTTACATTTTACTATTTTGTACATGTTTTATACATATAAACCTTCATTATGAATCACTCTATCTGTTAAAAAAATCCGCATCAAAATCCGTGGCAATTTTTTAAAGATTTACCCTTAAGCATACATAGGGACAGACGCGGGAAGCGACTTTGTTTTATACTATGTATTATAATAACGCATCACACTCAGAGCCCCTAACTAGGAAGAACCTGTATCTAGGGTGCCCGAAACACACACAGAGACGAACATCACACCCAGACCGGAAACAGGCATCGATAACAATTTCAATATATATAAAACTCTTCCGTTACTGACTGACAGACAACGCAGAGCCTGACTACTGGGCGTAGCGGGCTGAAATTTTGCACGTGGGTTCCTTGGGAAGTTTAAAAGAGCACTAAGGAATAATTTTCCGAAACGGGAAAAACGGGATTTTTGTGTTTATAAGAAAACTGCGCGGGTGAAACCCCGGGGCAGCCTCCAGTCATGATATAAATTAATATCTCCTTAACGAGGGGGTAACCTTAACGTAGGTACCTAACCAACGCCCTAACGCCCTGCAGTACCGGGCCGAAGAATAGGACTGAGGTATCCCCTGCCTGTCGTAAGAGGCGACCAAGAGGGGACCCCGGGGTCGTTGGGTGCACGAGGCGGGGGCCTCGTGTAGTCATATAACGGCCCCGAGAAGGACGGCGGAACGCGGTGTCCCGTTTCCGCCGTCGAGCGTAGGAAGAGCCATCCGCGCGGGGGGGGACTACCTTCACCTCTTCCCCGTGAAGAGGCTACCCAGCCAATGCTGAGGGGGGTCGCGGAGAATTCCACAGGCTTACCCGCGACCCTCCTGCTATCAGCCGAGAAGGACACCGGCGGGGTTTTAGTGGGTGCGAACCCCACATAACCCTGCGGCTCCCCCCGGGGCTGCAGGGTACTCGTTAGGAGTTTCCCCGCCTTAAAAAAAAAAAAAGGTACCCAACCAACATTTTAACGACTCGTATGTGATTAAATTAATAGCGATTTTCTAAACCATAGCTTTTATTTAGGAAGTACATAACAGAAATCGGCTTGGTAAAAGCGGCAATGGTTCTGATAGCAATAAAAATACGATTACACTGATGATGATGACGATTAATCCTTTAACTCCTCGGGGAGAATAGGGCCTAAACAGTCTTCCTTTGGACTTCTCTGTTCTCCGCTCTTTCTTTGGCGTCGGTCCAGCTCATCCCTGCCGCACTGAGTTCTGTCATGATAGAACGCTTCCAGGTTTCAGCGGGACGACCCTGTCTTCTTCGGCCGCCAGTAGGGTTCCATTCTAAGGCTACTTTGCTGATGTTTGCTTCAGGTCTTCTAAGGCAGTGGCCAAGTCATCCCCATTTTCTTTGGGATTACAATAGTCAGTCGAATTTAGTTAAGAAACTTTAATATTACGCAAATGTCAAAAATGTGATCTAATGTATGAAAGTAAAGTAGGTACCATGCCTTTCATGCCTTTCCTTGACTTGACGCCTTCTGTTCTGACCACCTCCATGGTGGCAGGTTTTATTTGCTATAGCAAATTATTGTATGTTGGAATATTGTTACTATTTTTGTACACTGCACATCAATATATATAAAACTCTTCCGTTACTGACTGACTGACCGACCGACTGATTGACTGACAGACAGACAACGCAGAGCCCAAACTACTGGGCGTAGCGGGCTGAAATTTTGCATGTAGGTTACTTAGAAAATGTAGGTGAGCACTAAGAAAGGATTTCCCGAAATTCCCATGGGAACAAACGAACGGGAAAAAACAGATTTTTGTGTTTATGAGAAATCTGCGCGAGTGAAACCGCTGGGCAGCCTCTAGTTTTTGATATTTGCCGTAGTTTATACTTAGTGTGCGCCTTGCAGCTTTGGCAGAACAATTGCCTTTCAAACCGAAAAATCTGTCACAATTATTAGTTTCCCTATGGGAATTGCGGCTTATAGCCTAGCCAATGTTATTTCTCAGTCTTAAGTTAGACCACATATTAGAGAATAGTTACTAGTTAGACTATCTCTGTACCAAATTCAATTTTAATCAGATTAGTATTTTTAGCATGAAAGCGATACAGACAGACAGTTACTTTCGCATTTATAATATACTAGTCGACCCGGCGAACTTCGAACCGCCTAACCTAAAACTATCTCGTGCTCGTTTTATACTTATAAACCTTCCTCTTGAATCACTATCTATTTAAAAAAAAACCGCATCAAAATCCGTTCATAATTTTAAAGATTTGCGAAAGCTACTTTGTTTTAAACTATGTATTGATGATGATGAAGTGTGGCTTATCACCATTACCGCTAGCTAGTATCGGTAACCCCGGTGTAAATTGTAATGTATATATAATTACTATGTAGGTTCTAGGCCTCTACAAAAATCATATAGGTTCCACTCTATTAACAGCTAGAATGCAACTTACTATAGGACTTCTTGTAAATTAAGACATAAAATAATACAAAATCAGTACCTAATATTAATAACTGCTGCATGTAAATTGAGATCCTCGTAAACGTACGTATAATTGGGTAGGTTTTGTGTAATTACTTTATTTGAGCAAAGAATCCGGTTTTAATCGTTAAATGCACATTTTGTAAGAGTCATACGGCGCCAGAATCGATTTTTACCTTTTTAGGTAAACCTAAATACACAAAATTTTGATAATTTATAGGTTAAGGCCCTTAAACGCACATTCACGTATATCATCTCAGACGAAAGACGTCCACTGCTGGGCACAGGCCTCCCACACTGATCGCCATATCGGCCGGTCTTACGCAACCCATAACCAGTATACAGTGGCGGTCCGGCGTAACACTTCCGGTTTTATGTTTTGCAAAGTAGCTTTTGTTTTTTGGCATCACAGTCTAGGGCACACGAGACTATAGACAAAACTGTTACGCCGTTCTTGACCTGCCACTGTACTTCTGCAACTTTTACAGATCCTCTGACCACCTTTTTAGGGATCTGTCTTCTCTGCGTATTCCAGTGAGCGGTCGCCATTCGAGAAATTTTTGGCCCCAGCGACCATCTATTCTTGGAGCTATGTGCCCTTGATCGGCGTCTGTTAGATGTTCTTCCCACGCCTAGCTGCTAACTCCGGCTTCGTTCTCGGGAAGGGCATGTTGTTCCCTCCCCTGCTGAACGGTGTCACAAGCTGCCCGATGCCCGATTGATGGAAATTAATGTTAAAAAATCAATACAAGATACAAGGTTTCGCTTATTGTAGTCAGTGAGACTAATTAATTACCTTAAATAATTTCTTTTTTACAAAAAGAAGGCGGGTCCTTCAACGAACTGACACAAACACCAATTTGAGAACTTTCTCTTTTTCGAAGTTTGTTAAAATAGGTACTAAAACCATCTCCTGAATGTAACAAATACACTACTGAAAATCGCATCAAAATCGGTTCAGCCAAACTCGAGATAATCGCGGACAAACATACATACATAAATACATACATACATACAGGTCAAACTGATAACCTCCTTTTTTGAAGTCGGCTAAAGAGTACATTGTATAAAACAAAGTCGCTTTCCGCGTTTGTCCCTATGTATGCTTACATCTTTAAAACTATGCATCGGATTTTGATGCGTTTTTTTGTTATTGCTAGAGTCATTCAAAAGGAAGGTTTATAAGTATAATACATGCACAACATAGTAATTGGTTATGCGGTACGAAGTTGACAAGATTGAATTTAATAAAATATCATTGCGAAAGGGAGTAGAATCATTTGACAGAGGAGGGCTCGTTTGGAGTCCTCTCCAGGCGACTATTGTCGTAAGGCAAGCCAAACATTCGTTTGCCTGAGCCAATTGGTGGGCACCCTGAACTACCTCGCCTCTCACAGTATAGGATACTTTACCAAATAAGGTATCAATAGTGATTAGATTAGATGTAGTCTAATTGACTTTCAATAAGCGATATCTTGTATCCTATATTAAATAAAGAATTATTTGGTTTGATTTGATTTGAGTATCTGACTGCAAAAGGCGAGTGTGTTGGGCTCCCGCCCTTTGAACCAACGATCCCGTCAAGGCCTTCCGTAGGGTAAGAATAAGCCCTACAGGGCTTGAGCTATGTGACCTGCCCATTGCTACTTAAGTTTTGTAATTATTTTATGCTTTGTCGGTGACTTTTTTTTGCCGATCATACCATTTCAAATTTGATCACGCAGGGAAACTCCTAGCATAGCTCTTCCATTGCCCTTTTAGGAACTTTTATCTTTCTGATGTAAGGCGTATTAAAATCGTTCTTAAAAAGTTCGCATTACACTCAGGGCCCCTAACAAGAAAGAACCTATATTTAGGAAGGTTGAAACAAATACAAAGACGAACATTACACCCAAACTGGGAAACAAACATCGATATCCATCATATCAATATTTGCCCCGCCTGGGAATCGAACGCCTAGGAGGGTGTAACAGATTTGTCTATGGTTTCGTACGCCCTAGACTGTAGTACCAAAGAACAAGAGCTATTTTGCAATACAGAAAAACCAAAAGTGTTACGCCGTCCGTGTCCGCCACTGTACACCCGCGTCTCTATCCTCATCAATGCCAAACTGAGCTACGTAGCAGTCTTAAAGTAATTGGATACAACCTAGCAACCAGCTTGACCTATCAAACGATGCTCTATAAAAATCCTTTAAACGGGCAAAATCATAAAATACCTAATCAGTTTAAAAGTTCAGCAAATTTACACAGACATTCAAAAATATGTAAAACAGTCGGCAGATGGGTATAAATTGTTGAGTAGAGGTTTGTCCCGGCACAGTTTGTCTTCTCTCGACCACACATCACACCAATCACCTCAACATGAAATCCGTAAGTTTTTTAATTAATTTTATTATTAATATTGTTCGCCTTTCGTAGAGGCTCGCAAGGTCGCTTGCTCAAATTTCGCGCGCCTTGATTTTTTAATATATCTTCAAATTAAATACATTTTCGATTCCAAAATATGTTTTCGCTATTGTTTCCAAATTATGACTATCTTTTGTTGTAATTCTTGATTGCTTAAACAATTATTACAACTCAATTACAAAAAAAAAACGAATTTTTAAAGTACTGCCCAAATTCTAACCCTGTTATTCATAAAGAAGTTAAAGAACATTTTAGTTTTTTGACATTAGACTGTATCCCTGTTATTCATAAAAAGTTAAAGAGCATTTTAGTTATTTGACGTATGTCAATTTAGTTTGGATGTCACGTATTTACCATACAACAAACCAGAGAAGTAGACCTCCAGTAAAGCTGCTTAAAATGTACTGTATCTTTATGAATAAGACGGTATGTCTCGTATAAACCATACAACAAACCATAGAAATCGACCTCCAGTAAAGCTCTGTATCTTTAAGAATAATACAGTAAGCTTTTAGACCTATGTAAGTACTTGTAGGAATAGGTATACCTCTAAGCGATAAGGGCGCCCATTGCAATCAATGATTGTTATTATTAATGTCTTGTTTATTGATTGCAATCAAGAATCTATCCATGTAGCTATTTATTTTTCATGACAACAATCTCAACCCGAAACGCAGTGGTATGCCCTTAGGACTCAAACAGACGAGCGACAGTGTGCCGGCCGGCGGGCGTCGCGAGTCGTCGCCGACACCTTGTCGCTCGTCTGTTTGAGCCCTTATGTTTTACAGCCTAAGGCGTGACGTGATGCAACATGTATACATCTATTATAATAAAATTATTTTTTAAACAGTTCATCGTATTCGCCCTGTTCGTGGCCGCGGCCGTCGCCGCCCCCGCCTCCTACTCCTCCGACAAGGACGCCGTCGTCCTCCGCAGCGACCTCGATAATATCGGAGTCGAAGGATTCAACTACGCGTAAGTATTATAAACCCTCCTTTATGCCTTTAGACAATTTTTCAATAAGCCAGCGATTTGGCTTGGTATTGGTCTCGTCGAAGATAGCCCTTAACTGGTGCCCACATGGACGTCGCAGAGTCGGCCGCCCGAAGCAGACCTGGCGCCGCACGGTGGAACAAGAGGCTCCCACACTCGGAGCACCGTGCGGCGAGATGGAGGAGGTTGCCCGAGACAGGAGCAAGTGGCGAGCTTTACTGAGAGCCCTATGTCCCTGATGAGGGATAAGAGGACATCATCATCATCATCATTGGTCTCGTAGAAACAGTTTTTCAAGCTAAACTAGCGCTTGCGGCAGTAAACTGACTGCGTGTAAGATTGGCTTTAAACACATGCTAGACCAGAGACTTCTTCTTATTCATCTTAACCGAGATATTTACACTGCTGGGCAAAGGCCCTCCCCTTAAAAAGGTCAATAGCACAATCGTAAATGATCTAATTCTGAGTTCAAATAAAATAACGAACATTTTCTCGATACCCTTTTCCTTGTCCAAAAAATATGCTAATTTGGTACATATTTTGAATGAACGAGCTGACTTGATTGGCAAAATATTTTGATAGAATTCTTTAAATAACCAGTAGGTAATCTAATAAAAAAATAATGACATGTTTATGAGATTCCTTGCTCTTGACTAAAAGGTTAAACGGTGTTCGAAATCATTAAAACTTGTTTGATGTCATCAACATTATTCGATGTTTTTACGATCGAAGTAAAGCCACTAATTTAGCTTTTATGACAGTAATTTAAAGTACCTAATCTACGAATTATAAACCAATTAAATAACAAAATATATCCTTGCCTACAGTGTCGAGACCAGCAACGGAATCACCCAGCAAGCCCAAGGACAGCTGGTGAACGCTGGCCAGGACAACGAAGCCGTGGTCATCCGTGGCTCCTACTCCTACCCTGGAACGGACGGTGTTGTCTACACTGTCACCTACGTTGCTGATGAGAACGGTTTCCAGCCCTCAGGCGCTCATCTGCCCGTCGTCGCTTAAGTTAATGAAATTAATGCGTCACTAGTACACCTTGGTGACGCCGTGATGTAGCGTCACTGTTCCCAAATCGTGATGCAAGATCTTCCCGTGACGTGATGCCCATTCTTCACTCATGGTGTTAAAGACAACGGTTTGTTTCCAACTCGTTTTGGAGTTGGGCGACCGTTGTTTATGGACCGGAATTGTACAAATGTTTAGTTACTTTTTAGTTTTTTTTCTCCTTTTTTGTTGACTGATTCTCGTTTTGTTTCACCCTCGCAATTAGATTAGGTAGTGAAATAAAGTGTATTTTGATTTTAATTGAATTGTTTTCTTCCTTGATCATCAGTCGAAAGACATAAGCCTCACAGCTCGCCATAATTACGCCTTTGGTTTTTGCAAATCAATATTTTCTTCTTGATTTCTTTCTTAACGATACCTTTACAAACTAAATTAAGATTCCAAAAGAAAAAGGAACGAAGTGCACAGAGAAATCGCACAGTGAAAGGAATTTCAGATCAATGATTCCGATCAACCTTGATTCTAAAAGAAAGTAAAAAAAACAGACCACGTTTAATCAAACTAAAAGTTAGCAAAACTAAAAAAACTACATCTCTAAAACCCTAGCTCCATCACCTATCCCAGACAAAGCCACAAAGAATTCCTTATCCGATTCTTTCAGCAAGAAAGCTTCAGGTGGAGCCAGAGCTTTGGCAAGCTTTCAGGCTTTGAAGGTAACAATCCATTAGCGATAGGTGCCTGGCTCAGTTAATCAAAGGAAACGCCACAAAAGGAGACTAGGCGATGAGTGAAAAATACTCCTGTAGGAGTTCAAATAAAGGGAATGGTACTCTACCTTTTTAAATTAAAATAATTAAGTTCGATAAAAAATTTAAGACATAGGTTTCAGGGTCAGGCGGTCTGGGTTCAAGGCACGCATTAAAATTCAGTAATTGACTTGATAATTTATGGTCCCTTTTGGCTTTAATAAAAAATATTTGTCACTCTTGAATACCACTGTTAGTCTCACAATCCATTATGTCCAGTCCAGTTTATATTCAAAGCACTTTATGTTTTGTTTTTACTAAGAACACTGAGGTGTTGAAGCTTTTAAGTGTTTAAGTATTTTTTAAACTTTTTTTTTTCTGCCATCAACACCTTTTTTTTTTTTTAGGCGGGGAAACTCCTAACGAGTACCCTGCAGCCCCGAAGGGAGCCGCAGGGTTATGTGGGGTTCGCACCCACTAAAACCCCGCCGGTGTCCTTCTCGGCTGATAGCAGGAGGGTCGCGGGTAAGCCTGTGGAATTCTCCGCGACCCTGCCATCAACACCTGAGTCAAGTCACTTGAAACTAAGACCTTATCACCTCCAAAATAGAAGCATTTTTGTTTGTTGCTATTGTTACTTTTCAATTGCTTTATTGTACTCCTAATTGCACTGTATGCGCTGGTGGTAACTTAAGGCTTGCGTCCGAGGAAGACGCGTGATCAACAGGAAAGCGCACTGGAGAAGCTTATGAGTAAGCTTTTTGAAAGTAAATTGTCTATGTCTATGTCTAACCTACCGAGAATTTAATACGTCTTTCTAATTATCAATCAATATATATGTCACCGGAAAATAATAAGATTCGCAAGTTTATAAATTTCCTAGGAAATTTATAAACTTTCCTAGGAAATTTATAAACTTTCGTAGGATTCTAAACGAGAGATAAATTGAATTATTTTACGCCCACTTTTTCGCAAATTTATAAATTTTCGACGCGTCGTAGTAAATTTATAAACTAACGGATATCAATCCGTAAGATTCTAAACGGATCGACCAATCACAGAAGAGCTTTTAATTTTACGCTTTTTGAAATACGGAAAATAACACACTGCTCTCTGATTGGTCGATGTTGACAGTGAAAATGCTTTACGTACAATCAGACTTGCCAAACAATTCGATCACACTAAAAGTATTTTTACTGGTACTAAAAACTTAGTAGGTTTATAGGTTAATATGTGACCGCTAATGTGCGAAATTCAGTAAAAGTGCACTAACTGGCTGAATCCGTTAGAGTTCGAAATAAAATGTTGTTCTCAACATTAACTAGGTAATCTGCAAAATCCCTAGGTAATCTACAGAGTTAACGACTAAGTTAAGTTCGAAAAATTGTTGCCTTAGATTTCAGTTTAACACAGGTAACCCAAGCTCCGCTCGCTACGCTGGTTAAAGATCACAAGCCAAACCTAACCTAACCTACAATTTTGCCCTAGATTTGAATTTTCGTTAGGAGCTTTCTGTTTTCCGCACTTTAACGGCGAGACCCCAGATACCCCATATTTCACATAAAATTTCGCACAATAACTGACCTAAACAGTGTGCCCGGGAGAGAGCACATTAACGTATTTCGCACTATAACGGTGACAGATATAATATGCTATTAAGGGATAATAGCATATTTTATCAAAAAGTAACCTTGTATTTTAGGTACCTACCTACCTACCTACCTAGTAGGGGGTTAAAATTCCCTATTTCACTCTACCAAAATAAAACATTTTGGTCATGGCTAAAACTTTCGTAGCTCTGTGTTAAATTTCAATTCATTATACATGGCGTTTGGTTATTGGTTACTTATTATTTTACGAGTGAGTTTAGTAAGTTTATCAATTTACGAAAATGTAGGCGTAAAATAATACAATTTATCACTCGTTTAGAATCCTACGAAAGTTTATAAATTTCCTAGTAAATTTATAAATTTACGGTTCTTGTTATTTTCCGGTGACATATATAAAACTTTTCCGTTACTGACTGACTGACTGACTGACTGACTGACAGACAACGCAGAGCCGAAACTACTGGGCGTAGCGGGCTGAAATTTTGCACGTGGGTTCCTTAGGGAGTGTAAGTGACTACTAAGAAGGGCTTTCCCGAAATTCCCACGGAAACGGGAAAAAACGGGATTTTTGTGTTTATGAGAAATCTGCGCGGGAAAAACCGCGGGGCAGCCTCTAGTTAATATAATATTTAAATGTATAAATAGGTAGAGTGCCTTTCAAGTAGTTTTACCCCGCATGGTTGCGGGCAGCGAGATTACATCGCGACAAAGAAGCTTTGATGCACTTTCACGATTATTACGAGCTTTTACCTTTCTTACAGCATTTATACAAGAAGATGATACGTAAGGGCACGGCAGGTTGTGGGATCGATCCGCGCAGAAAACACCACATATTGATTTCTCACAAAAATCACGTTGTGGTTGTTTTCGGTTGGATAGGACATTGCAGGCTTGAATCACCTGATTGTCTGAAAAGTAAGATGATTCCGTGCTTCGCAAGGCACGTTAAGCCGTTGGTCCCGGCCGCAGTAGTGGCCGTTATAACCGCGGCGACAAGCTGGCCCCTTGTCACGTTGGTAATAAAGTATAAAATCGGCTAAACATGGGTCCGGCTCTTGAACTGGTACCTCTGCCTAACCCTTCGGGAAATAAAAGGCGTGAGATTATGTTATGTTATGATGATACGTAACGCTGAATATTAGTCATGTGTCGTGTGAACTTTGCTAACTTAAGACCCTGTACTTTGAAGCTTCTTACCTAATTAGGTATGAGGGTCCCCCACCCTCGCAGCTGTGACATGCGCGCGTCGAAATGCGAAATGTCGCGGCAGTTTTAAATTTTATTACTTTTCATACAAGCCGAAGTTAAATCGAGATGTTTATACCTACCGCACAATTTTTCTTTCCGATTTTCGTTTCAGCTAACAAGAATTTGCGTTTAGGTAAGGTATTTGTAATAACGAGTTTTTTTTAAACCATCTGAGAAATATAAAACAGATTTCTTAATTCTGAAAAATATAGATGTAGGATTTAGTTTAGACAAGTTATTAAAAAGTAACAAGATGTAATGAATTTCACTCTGTAGAAATAAATATCACGACGCCTCGCGCAACGCCCTGCGTGCGGCCTGCAATTGCGGCCTAAGGGTGGATAAAATATGGATGCCTTTTTTATTCACTCACAGATTGTATTGCCATATTGTAATTTACATGAGAACTGCTCGCATAAGTATATATATTTTTTATATAAAAGTAAATTGTGCCTTTCCTCCAACCTTTTTGTAACCAAACAAATTTTTGATACTGTTACTTTTTAATTTATAGAAGAAGATGTTAAAATTGACATTGTTACCTTTCAAAAAGACTTTTGTTAACTAGGCAGTACATTTCAGCCGCTGTACACATTAACATGCATTCATTTTCTTGTAAATAGTGTACCTAACCATGTGTAAATATATCATCCCTTCTTCAACCTCTGGAGTTATTTCTACTGCAGGCGGGCGGACATAGGAGTTCTCTAAATTGGCGACCTACGACGATTGGATTACAAAAACCGCAAAATTTTCAACACTCGACCCACCAGTTCCATTGTAAGTGGCGACTACCTGCCTTCTTCTGGAGGACTCTGGGGGACTTCTGGAGAAGCGCCTCGCCGACTAATATAATAATAATAATAATCATCATCATCATCATCATCTCGGCTGCCCAAATTCAAAACCTAGTAACTGGTGTTTTTGCAAAAAAACCGTTTTTGTCATTTTTCGACTTACTAGGCGGTATAGATTTGATATGAACCTTAAAACACCCAGTTTCTTACGTAATTTTAAAAATAAAATTTAGCAAGTCTACCCAATTTGGAAAAGTTATTGAAATTTCCATGAAGTACATATTCTTAACATAGCGCATGTCGGATTACAAATAAAAAAACCTAGCAACTCAACCGACTTACTAGGTTATGAATTTGAAAGCTGACTTACTATGTTTTGAATTTGGCGCCGATTATAAAATCAATCAAATTTTGATGGAATTTAGTAAGTTACAAAAACAGTATACAAATTTGGCTGAATTAACCACGAGTCGTAACCAAATCGTAAACAAAACTTAATTCTGCCACAAATAAATCACTTTTATAACTTTTAAATGAATGCACTTCAAAAAATAACATTTTTCATTCGAAACGTACAACTAAAAATATAAAATGCTTTAAAAAGTAGAGAATTAACTCAGATATTGTATTTCAAAACATAGTATTTCACACTTAGTTAATTAACTAAGTGTGAAATACTATGTTTTGAAATTGTTTTCATTGTCATATTTGGGTAAATTAAAAAAAAAAAAAATAGTTGGATCGATTTAAGTGTGACTATAGTCAACAATATAGTCAAACTTTTGGTCAAACACCGAAATTGCTATTGCGTCTGGTTTCTTCGGGGCAACGAATTAAAGTAGTCGACCCGTTTTTTGGCTCTCCTGAACATTTTTGTTAAAACGAGTTACTAGGTTTTGATTTTAAGCAGCCGATCTCACATGATAGCGTCCACTGCTGGACATAGGCCGCAACCTTTACCAGGTCGTCTGACCACCTTCAGGGGTGTGAGACCAGCGTTTGGAGGGTGATTTGAGGTGAAGGTGAACCTTGAAGTGAGGGGGGGGGGTAATTCCTTAAAATTAAACTGAAAAGCAAAAAATAAAATCTTTTCATCAAAAAATTAAACAGCCGAAAAAACCGAAAAGCGTTAAATAAAAAGGAAACATTTTCTATTAAGACATAAATTACTGCCTTTTTAAAGTAATTTGAGTAAGTATACCACGTAATATTGTGCTAATGTAATATTAATATTGTGTTATCGGCGCCACAGAACTAACAAAGATATGATATAACTATATAAGTACCCTATGATTTAAGTTTTATTTGTGGGAATAAAAAAGGTAAGTTTGTAATGCGACGGTTTTATAAATGTAATATCGGTATCAAAATTGGTTTCTTTCAGCTCCATACAGATCCTAATCAGATGTTATGGTTCATTGTTTTGACATCTGTTGTCAAAATTTGTTTACATTTGAATAAAAATAAAACGAAATACGAGAGCGCGAAAACAAAAATTTGACACAGAACCGGCCTCGGCCGTGGCCACAAGGGTACTGACGGGGTAGCGGTAGGGAGCGGCGCGGCATGGCATCGGACCGCGCGAAAACGATGTTTTTTTTTAGTTTTTGCTGGTTTTTTGTCTTTTCGTTAAACTTAAAATTTTTTACTATAGTAGTATGTCTAAAATTTAAGGTCAGCAATTTTCATTCCAAAAATCAAATAAACACAATCAGCGGTTTAAAAATAAAATGGAAAAAACGGAACAAAAAGGGGTAACTTTGAGATTTTTTTCTATCAACTAAAATTAATTAGATCCTGTTTCCCTTTAGTATGATGACTAGATTAGATCCTTAACTAACACATATATTTTTTTCAGAATGAAGACATCAATTTTGTATGTCTCAGATTGTTTAAAAAAATCTCAAAAACACAAATTTTTGAAGCACCAAGCCTTAAGCTGGCCAGGCGTAGATTAGATTGGCATAATAAATAATTAATGTTTTTAACGTAACATAAACTCACGCCTATATTCTCCGGAGGGTTAGGCAGAGGTACCAGCTCTTTGTCTGAGCCCATGGGAGGCATCGGCCTGGATCCAAATTATCTGAATACTTACCTATATTTCTAAAAGTGTTTTCTATGGTTATCCCTTTATCTAAAAAGATCGTCATCCCATTATCCCTTTACAGGGCAAACTAACAAGTGATCATGAAAACAAAGGGCTGTTCTCGGGAATCACTTTTTTTCCCCAAAAGGTACAGGACGCCGCGTGCGTCTGATAGTCCTTTATATTACAGGTGCCCTTGATCTATGGGCGGGACGTGGCTCTTTGTGGTACAAGGGATAAACTTTTGGCGCTGACAGTGGAGTGGTATCGGATCTAACTGGATATTATATTAGACATAGACAACATTTTATTTATACATAGAATACATACACATAGGATAAGGTTCAGAGTGTAAATTTTGTTTATCTAGATTATTGTAGTTTTGAAAGGGACCTGACTCAGCATGTGCATCGTTCTAAATTCTGCCAAAACCATAAGCGGCAGTTCGTTTTAAAAATGTGCAATAGGACGAGAGTCTAATGAATAATAAATATTGTGCTGTAAATATAGGTAAGTAGCAAGAAGCGAACGAATCTGTAAAGCAGCTAGGCGTCATGGGAAGGACAACCGGCGCCGACCATCAAAGATTCCCGGGGTCCTTCCCAAAAATGCCGAGACAGAGCTATCGTCGGGCTTTTAGTGGGTGCAAACCTCACATACCCCCGTACTATATGAGTCATAAATATTTCATTTTTTGAATTCATAATTTCAGCCAAAAGACGTCCACTGCTGGATATAGGCCTCCAACACAGAACGCCACAACGACCGGTCTTGAGCGACCCTCATCCATTTTATTCCCGCAGCCTTCACCAGGTCGTCTGACCACCTTAAAGGGGGTCTACCTGAAAAAAAATAAAACTACAGTTTTTAGCATAAAATAACATAAAACGCTCCGCTTATGCCATTGGACCCTACCAGACAACAGGCAAACGTGTTGCAGCGAAACACGGAAAGATTTGTTAAACAAGTGTAACGGAACGTGGCTACATATTGTTTCGGCGTGATTTATGAAATTCAATATGCGATACGTTCCTGTATACGCATATTGTGTTGAGGTGTCAAGTGTATTATAGGTAGGTGATGTCGCACCCTCAATAATAAAAAGCATTAACTCGAAATTTGAAGTTTTCGGGAAATCGCATTTAAAGTTTGTGAACTTTGATTACCACACTTCAAAAATCAATAAAAAAATAAATAAAATAGACAGGAAACTTTTAATAATAGATACAGCTTGTTTGATTAATAGGCAACACAGTCGTATGTGTTATTTTTGTCGTATATTCAGGTAAGTATTTTAAATTATTATTTAAAAAAAAAGTTCGTTTTTAATGCACTTTATTATTAAATTATCATACAGAAATAAGTAGTTTACATGGATTAACTCGAAATGACGCAGTTTAGTTATTAAAATATGTATATTTTAATCAATTAAACCTTAATAATTTAGTGTTTTAGTAAATCACGTGATGAAATTAATAAATATATTTTCAAATAAAACGCAGCGTTCATGTTGAATGTCAATTGCTGTATTTTTTCTGAGTAATGGATCCACATTTGAGTTGGGTCACAGTCTTAAAGACGTAAACTATTAATAAAACTAAAGAATGAAAATATTTACCCTACAAAAAAATAATTTTACCATACAAAACTGTAGGAAATAAAATTTAAATTTTGTAACTTTAGTAAGTACTTACCTATTCGTCGTCTTTAAATATTATCTTTTTTGTTGGAACTGAACTTAAGGTTTTGTTTTGAAACCATACTAATATTAGAAATTCAAAAGTAACTCTGTCTGTCTGTCTCCGTTTCACACCAAAAGGCACTACACCAATTTTAATGAAATTTGGTAAGCAGATAGTCTAGTCTAGAGCGTGAGAATGGTACGTATGGACTACTTTATATCCCGAATATCTTCCGGAAAAATTGGGATTTTGCTATTTCAAGGGAAATTGCCATGTCCAAGCCGTGGGGCGAATACTAGTTCAGTATATTTTTACAGAAATATTTTATTTTTATAAAAAAAAAACGTTGCATTTTATTACGAAATCAACAGAATCATTTAAGCCTATTTTTGTGGATCTAACTAAAACTTAACAGAAAAAAGTAGATACTTTAAAATCTGCTAGAGTAACAGCAGCAACAAGTATTTAGTTATTTAATTCAATACTGTAGATAAGCCTACCTACATTATTGAATAATAAAATCTAGCATAGTAGGAAGGTGTTGTTCGCGCTGAATTTTGTTTTTATACTTTAAAGCCAAAGGTGACGTGTTACAGTTTCTACAAGACGTCTACTGTTATTTCATTCTGATTGACAATTCTGCCTTCTGTGTGTTGTTCGAAAAGTTGTATCTTGAAATAATTTCAGATCATAAAATTATTCGAAAATTAGCTAGTGAAAATTGAAAGGGCTACGACTTTTAGCATTTTTTTATGTGGGCTAGGTTATTTACAATATTTCTTTGTGTCCTCTTCTTTCTTTTTTGTATTGACTTTGAAACTTAAGGAGGACGAAAAGAATTATTGCAAATGTGGCCGTAATAGTGCCCCACACAGACAGACAAATTTAATTATTTGCAGGTTACGAGTACAATAGGTTTTATTTAATAAATAAATCATATTTGGCTTCAAACCTCTATAACTCCGTAATTTGCTGCACTGTAGGAGCATTTTCAATACGTTGTTATTTTCTTAGCAATACTTTCAGTTTGTTTGACTTTCTTGAATTGAATAATTATCATGATGAGGGAACCAGTAACAAATATTGCTTAGTATTACATTATATATTAGTATTATTAGTATTACAATTTTCGGTGGAATACAGTATGAACGTATCTATTGTTAATTATTTTTGGGCATCTAGCAAGATCTCATAAAACAAACAGACAGTTAATAAAACTTTTTATCAAAAAATAAAACCGCCGAAAAAAAAACTGAAAAGCATAAAATAATAATCGAATTACTAAGTTCTTAAAGTAATGTAGGTTATATACCAAGTTATTTTAAGTCGGCGCGCCACACAAGCAAATTCCATAATTACGTAAAGATTGATGCGCGGCAGCGCACGAATTTTTGTTATTTCTTTAAATTTAAGGTACCTAATTTAATGATCTTTGTACAAGGAATCTGTGGCGCCGACTCAAAATTACTTGGTATATACCCTACATTACTTTAAGAACTTAGTAATTCGATTATTATTTTATGCTTTTCAGTTTTTTTTTCGGCGGTTTTATTTTTTGATAAAAAGTTTTATTTTATGCTTTTCAGTTCTTTCAGGGTTTTATTATTTTCTTCTCCCACAAGTGGTCACACCGTATAAGGTGATCAGACGACATGGTTGACAGGGACGACAAGACCGGTCGGTATGGCGATTTGTGGGGGAGGCCTATGTCCAGCAGTGGACGTCTTTCGGCTGATTTTATTTCATTTCAAAAGATATTGTAAGTAGATATCAAAATGTATAGTGTTACACGTAAAATGCAACTTGTGAGTTGATAAATCCACCCGCCGACCAAAAAGTCACCCCTATTTTCCCACCCTTAGGGTGGGAATTTTATTTCCAAATTTTTATGGGACCAACTTCAAGGTATGCCCTGTCGATTAAAAAAAGAATTATCAAAATTGAACTACTCTGTAAAAAGTTATGCGTGATCATACATTAAAAAAAAAAAAAAAAAAAAATATATACGTGTCGAATTGAGTACCTCCTCCTTTTTTTTTCGTCGGTCAAAAACTGATAGACAGACACACCTAATTACTATACTATACTACTACTTATAATATTTCATACCTCTTTTACTTGTTCATTAGCTGTATTATTGCAGCATATTGATTCCTGCGTTAGTAATTCTTTGTCTATTCCCATATAACGCGGACCATTATTTTCTATTTCTATTTACTAAAAAAAATCTGTTCAATAATGAGAGAGAGAGAGAAACATAAATCTGAGAAACGAATGCTAAACAGTGTTTATAAAAATGTAACTCACAAGATATTGTTTACAATAATCGGCTTTTGGAATAAGACCCGTTGATTGAATCATTCTCGCTTATTATCAAACTAAATATCTTTGCTAGCCCGCGAATACATCCGTAAATTAAAGGAAGATTGAGATTTGTGATGGCTAGAGACCGGATTATATGCAAATGGATATTGCATATGCTTTTGCATATTTAGTACCTTTTCAGCGGTTGTTGCATATTTTAGAAAAAATAAATAAATAAAGCATATTTACGCTCGATTTCGCTCATTGTTCGATGCTTTTCATAGTCAAAACTCTAAGAAAAGTTTGAAAATATATTGAGCAACCACCCAGGGCTTGAACCCTTGGTGGGAAATTGATACTTTCATCAACTGGATGGGTGAAATTTTGCCCGGCACAGTAATCCCAAACATATTGCATCGAAATTTAAATTCTTCCCAGTAACCTCAGTAGACGTAGAACGCTCCTTTTCTGCTTACAGCATTTATTAAGAGATCGTAGATAAATTTTTAAAGGTAAATTTTAATTGTTACCTAAGTAGGCATACGTATATTATAATAGTTTTTTTTACAAATACGATTGTCAGTAACAAGCATTTATAAAATAAATAAAAATACGACTTTTTTTTCTAGTTTAATTGTATGCATATTTGGCCTTTTTATGGATTTTCGTGCATATTTTAGCTATTTTACTTGCATATTTGCATGCATATTTTGGGCATTTTTTGTTGCATATATATAATCCGGTCTCGATGGCGTTTCAAGAAAGATAAATAAAATAATAATAATGATATAGGTATAAAAACCTTATTTATTTCATAAGATTCAGTATATTATTAAGTCTCTTTGGAGCCAAAATAATTATTACCTTAAGAATAAAGTGAATCAAATCATAATATTATATAAAGCTTCTATTTGTATTTAAATCATAAAAAGCAGTAAAACTTATTAGACCCTGTCTTCAATCAAATTTGTAATGCTACAATGAAACAAAACACATTCGAATCAAATAATGAGATAAATTTCAATATGAAACTGCATTAAACTGGAATCATTCATACCAACTGAAAAATATTTAAAAATAAAATGAAATTTATCACAATAATACAAAAAAAAACTTTAAAAAAAATTCAATAAAGTGCATTAAAACTTGTAATCGTCACTTTATCATTAAGCCATTACAAATAAAATGTCTTACCAGTTAGTCAAACAAAGAATTATTCCATTTTATTACGTTTTCATTTTACGAATTTGGGATGTTTTCTTGACCAGTGCCGGCGCATTACTAAATTCGTCGTTTTAATAATTGCTGATTGACAGCAATATTTAATCAAAAAGAGATGGACGATCATCTATCGCGGCTACTGAAGTCGTATCGAAGTGTCTGTTGGAGCGATCGTATTCTTCTTTCAAAAATAATGCGTTTTATGATTAAAACTCGAAAACCCAAAATTTTGAGTTAATGCGTTTTATTATTAAGGGTGCGATGTGTTCTTTGTGAGTAGTACCTACATACTAACTGTATCTAAGCTCCTGAATAAGTTAATGTTCTTATATAACAATAGTATCTAAAATATTTTATGTAGAGATTTATTACTAAGTAGAACGATACGTAGTCCAGCCCAAAAATTTACTTTTTTTTTGTAACGTGAATTTTGTGTCTAAAAAAAATTGCATTACACAAAAGTAAGTGAGGCAAAATGTACGTAACATCCCAAGCGTTAATTTTCTTCCCGAAAACTTGGGCAATACTTCTCGCATCAAAAAACAATTTTATGAAAAGCTCGTCAACAGATCGCGGTGTGAATATTTATAGCGGAGACACCTTCCTAAAAGCTCCCTTATCGTCCTGTTAGGTAACTTTTTTTTACGAAGGAAAAGTTTCAATTTTACCGTCATTAAAGTGTTGTTAACGATGGAGCAAAAAATGTTGAGCGGGGAGCAAGGGGAGCGACGGAGGCGGCAATCAAAAATACGTTTTGTTTGATCGAACGTGGATTAAAGTTATAATGTTTCCTACGGAATTGTTGTGAACTGTTTCATTGGTTATTTAGTCAAAAAAGTCTATAATAATTTATTCAATACTAGTCGACCCGGCGAACTTCGTACCGCCTAACCTATAACTATTTTGTGCATGCTTTATACCTATAAACCTTCCTCTTGAATCACTCTATCTATTAAAGAAAACCGCATCAAAATCCGTTGCGTAGTTTTAAAGATTTAAGCATACATAGGGACAGACGCGGGAAGCGACTTTATTTTATACTATGTATTGATAGGAAACAAGATATATCACTTATTGAAGGTCAATTAGACTATTTACTTTAATTGGGTTCGATTCCCGGGCGGGGCGAATATTGATATGATGAATATCGATGTTTGTGTCCGGTCTGGGTGTGATGTTGGTCTTTGTGTGTGTTTCGGGAACCCTAGATACAGGTTCATCCTAGTTAGGGGCTCTGAGTGTGATGTGTTATTATTATTATTGGTTTTGATACCTAGGTAAAGTATCCTATACTCAACTATACTGCTAGAGGCGAGGTAGTTCAGGGTGCCCACCAACCGGCTCAGGTAAACAAATGTTTGCCTTGCCTTACGAACAAATGATTCTGCTCTCTTTTGCAATGATTTTATTTTATGATCGTATACTCAAAGTTTTGCTTAGTACTTATCTTAATAATTTAATAAACTGGGTTCAAAAAACGCTTCACTTCACCCTTGCTCCGCCAACAACACAAAAGCAATAAACCGTCCAGAGATAACGGGCGCGCGGCAGTTTGTCACCCCTGGGGCAGCCAGGTGAGTGATTCACGCGGCACTCTGGCCCGTGACGTATGGTAATGGCGGGCGTCGCGGGCGGCTCGTGAGCGCAGTGTGTCACTATGCGGCTAGAAATTAGATGGATTGATAGGTTGAAATAGAGGTATAGCGTGTGTTTTCATGATTTTAGGATCGGGGTGTGAAAGGAGGAAGGCTTATAGTCGAGTCGCATCTTGAACTTGCACCCCAAAGTGTCAAAATGAAAATTATATCATACTCCTCTCGAGTCGACTTTCGACTTCAAGACAGTGTAGCATACGCTCGACAGAGTATAAGACGGCTCGAGCTAGGATAATCAGAAGGGATCAGCAGTTTGGTGCTTTATGTAGACTCGATAAGATTTCTAGATATTTATATTTAAAACGAGCTTGCCCGGCTTACTTCGTTACGACATAGAATATAAGATACTACAAAAGACTTGGCTCTATAGACTATGTTCTTTTGACTGCCCAGAATGGCCGAATAAAAAACAAACAACAACAACAAACCACCTGTCAAAATATGTAAACAACGGAAAAACATTGCACCTTGGGTTACTTATTTGAGTTTAGGAACGGATACCTAATTTTTTTTTAAATCTAATATAGCCTATGACATGACACTCGGGGTTAATGTAGCTTCCTACCAGTGAAATAATTTTTTAAATTCGTTCAGTATTTCCGGAGCCTATTCGTTACAAACAAACAAACAAACAAATCTTTCCTTATTATAATATTGGTATAGATGTAGTCTGAATAAGATTTGAGAAATATTAAAATTTAAAATGTCGTGTTTTGCTCCGGAATTGTAAGCGAAAGTGTAAAAGGTAAAAGAAAAACACTTTATTAAACAAGTGTAATAGAGATAAAACCTTTTTTTAATTCATACCACTACCCACCGCCATTTCGAGTACCATAACGATTAGGTCGAATTTCAATTTAATTTAATTAGGAAACGTTTGGAGTAAAAAGGTTCAACAAAATTATCGAAAACACCTTTAGTAAGTACGTGATAATAGTCCTATGGCAGTTTTGACCCTTTACCTAAAGAAAACAGTTCAAATTTTGTATCTGTGCTTATAAAAGTACTAGAGGCTGCCCTGCGGTTTTTCCCGCGCAGATTTCTCATATACACAAAATTACCGTTTATTCCCGTTCCCGTGGGAATTTCGGGAAATCCTTCTTAGTGCTCACCTGCATTCCCTAAGGAACCTACATACAAAATTTCAGCCCGCTACGCCCAGTAGTTTCGGCTCTGCGTTGTCTGTCTGTCAGTCAGTCAGTCAGTCAGTCAGTCAGTCAGTCAGTCAGTCAGTAACGGAAGAGTTTTATATATATTGATTATAAACTATATGTATTTTTAGTAGATGTATACAAAGGCATGACAATGTAAGCAGAGCGCACATCTTATAACAATTGAGGTCTCCTACTTCTATGGCAGAGGAGGAATAAATATCTCGTATCTTGTATCTTGTTTACTAGCCCATTGGTGGGCACCCTGAACTACCTCGCCTCTCACAGTATAGGATACTTTACCAAATAAGGTATCAATAGCGATTAGATTAGATGTAGTCTAATTGATATTCAATAAGTGATATCTTGTATCCTATATTGAATTAAGAATTATTTGATTTGATTTATTTGATTTGAGTACCGTTTCTACGGTAGCTTAGAAAAAGTTTAGATTGTAAACCTGATTTTAACCCTGTCCATTATTATTCTCTGGTAGCATTGCTGTACCTAACGATAGTTGCTCAGGGCCGTATAATGCTAAAACTCGTAAAATACAAATCAGATAAAAATTATCACTGTTTAAATGTCAAGTTACCTAAAACCAATATATATAAAACTCTTCTGTTACTGACTGACTGACTGACTGGCTGACAGACAACGCAGAGCCGAAACTACTGGGCGTAGAGGGCAAAAATTTTGCATGAAGGTTCCTTAGGGAGTGTAGGTGAGTACTAAGAAGGGATTTCCCAAAATTCCTACGGGAACGGAAAAAAACGGGAATTTTGTGTTTATGAGAAATCTGCGCGGGAAAAACCGCGGGGCAGCCTTTAGTTGATGTTATGAAATAGTGTACGTCAAATCTAGGATTAAATTTATTGTAATCGCCACAATTATCCGATTGCTAATGTAGGCTCTAAAACAAATAGTCGCCCACAGTCGAAAGTCATCAAATAGGGGGCGAGAACCAAAAGTTTCAGTTCACAAACTCCCGAGATAGGGGGAAAAGTGAATTCTTTTCACCTGATAGCCAGTTATTAGCCAATTCGATGCCAATTCCCTCTTAATAGAGGTATAATAAAAGAGGCTTCTATTTTTTCTTAAGGTAAAAATACAATTTTCTCATTCGATTCTCCCGGTAAATGTTTTTTTTTTCCTTTAGTTCATTGTTTTCCGAAGTCGTTCCAACTTTATTTCGGATCAGAGTTATTTGTGAAATTGGTTCGTTTATTTTGTCCGTTCCTGTGATAGTGATTGATTTATTAAAAGGATATGGGAATAGGCTAGTGTGAGTAGCACCATAGAGATCGATATAGTAAAGGTTAGCGCTAACACAGACGACGCCGCCGCTGCGCCGCTACCGCACCGCAACACTGTTCACACGCGCCGCCACCGCGCCGCCGTCACGTGCGATGTTCAGAACTAGCAATGTATTAATAACAATGTGTTTTGTTAGCGGGCTTTAAAACAATAATCCAATAAACTTATAATAACCGTACATCGTTGCCGGGCTTTAAGCCCACCCTTTTGAACTAATTTGTGAACTTGACATTGGCAAAATACTCCACTGAAGTGGAGTCAAGTCCATTAAATAAAAATAATCAATACACCGGGTGTTTCTGACAAGGCGGTAATAAATCAAAGGACTGCTTCTGCTCACCATAACTAACAACTTTCCCAAAGCAACATGGGTCGAAATCTCAAAAAAAATAACAGCTGCTCCATACATTGGTTCGATCAGCTGGCGGGGTCAATGTACGGGACAGCTCATTTTTGTTTTGAGATTTCGACCCATGTTGCTTTGGGAAAGTTGTTAGGTATGGTGAGCTGAATCCCTATTTTGATTTATTACCGCCTTGTCAGAAACACCCGGTATATAAAACTCTTCCGTTACTGACTTACTGACTGACTGACAGACAATACAGAGCCGAAACTACTGGGCGTAGAGAGCTGAAATTTGGCACGTGGTTTCCTTGGGGAGTGAGGTGAGCACTAAGAAGGGATTTCCCGAAATTCCCACGGGAACGGTAAAAAACGGGAATTTTGTGTTTATAAGAAATCTGCGCAGGAAAAACCGCGGGGCAGCCTCTTGTAAACTTACAATGTCCGTACATCGTTGCCGGGCTTTAAGCCCACCCTTTTAGCTAATTTGTGATCTTGACATTGGCAAAATAATACACTGAAGTGGAGTCAAGTCCATTAAATAAAAATAATAATAAATAAAAATTAATAACAATAAAAGACTGCCTTAGAAGACCTGAAGCAAACATCAGCAGAGTAGCCTTAGAATGGAACCTTACTGGCGGCCGAAGAAGACAGGGTCGTCCCGCTGAAACCTGGAAGCGTTCTATCATGACAGAACTCAGGGCGGCAGGGATGACCTGGACTGACGCCAAAGAAAGAGCGCAGGACAGAGAAGTCTGGAGGAAGACTGTTGAGGCCCTATGCGCCCCGACGAGTTAAAGGATTAACCATCAATAACAATAGAAACCATGGAACGATAAAATTTGCATGATTGCGTTGCGGTTGCGTTGCAGTGGCGGTGCGGTAGCGGGGCGTCGTCTGTTTGAGCGCTTACGGTAAATCCCTCCACAATTTTTGCCCTTGCAGTAATATAACTGTGTAAGAGACCTATTTGTCCAGCAGTTTAAACTCTTTTTTGAGTGAAAAGAAGAAGGACGCTAAATCAAGTTTTCCAATCTCAAAACAACTAAAACGCCCGTTTTCCAGCTAGACAATAAAACGGGGTTCCGCGACAGAATCACCTGCCAGAGCCCGCTGTAGTATTAGTTAGCATGAATTAAGATACGCGCTCGGATAAAATGGAGATATCACTCTCTAGACCAGCGCTCAAATACAGGATGCTCTAAAAATTGTACAAATTTTCATCAGACTATCTAAAAGCCGATTCAATACAAACAAACAAACAAACAAATCAAATGTTTCCTCTTTATTATATTTGTGTAGACAAGTAAGATACAAAAGTAAATTATATTCAAATTTGCATGCAATGAGCGATCTTGTCGGTAGAAACAATTTCTTCCAGGCAAACCACACAGAATTTAATCATTTTTGTTTTTAATCGTTATCTCGAATTATATCTCGATTTATATTGTACATGGCGTTTTAGGCCGCCGTAACACTTCCGGTTTTTCTGTATTGCGAAATAGCTCTTGTTCTTTGGCAATACAGTCTAGGGCTGACAAAACCATAGACAAATCTGTTACGCCCTCCTAGACCGCCACTGTACGCGGTTGATTATAGATAAAAACTCTAACTCTAACTCGAATATTTTATTGTATGAGTGTAAGTTAACAAAGGTGACAGGTACGTAAAATGATGTCCATTTAGAACATACCAGTTATGGCGTATAATATAATATTAAATCAAATCAATAAGAAAATAACAAAAAATTTACAAAACAAATTAATAGTTTTGCATGCATCTATCTATTTTACTTATTTTTTTATGCTTTAAAGATAGATATATAGATCTATATATAATAATCTAGTTGTGCCATGCCAAGTGAAATGATATTAAAATTGACTAGAATAGTTTGTATTATGTAGAGGTTTTGTCACGGTATCACTTTGACAATCACGAGTTTTTAAAATGCCTGCAAATAAATTATTATTAAATATTTCATCAAATTTCTTCCCAGATCTATTTTAAAGTCTAATACACAATGTTCTACCTAGTTCAGACATTACTACTGTATCCTTTCTCAACTAAGGCAATTGACTGCTCTGTGGCTCAGTTGGCAGTGATGTGGACTGAGTAAGCGTGTGCACCTGGGTTCGATTCCCGGGCGGGGCGAATATTGATATGATGAATATCGATGCTTATTCCGGTCTGGGTGTAATGTTCGTCTCAGTGTGTGTTTCGGGTACCCTAGATACAGGTTCTTCGTAGTTAGGGGCTCTGAGTGTGATGTGTTATTATTATTATAGTTATAACTGATTTGTAAAATATGCTCTTTCTTATCTATACCAATATTATAAAGAGGAAAGATTTGTTTGTTTGTTTGTTTGTTTGTAATGAATAGGCTCCGGAAATACTGAACCGATTTGAAAAATTCTTTCACTGGTAGGAAGCTACACTATCCCCGAGTGTCAAAGGCTATATTAGATTTTGAAAAATATTAGGGATCCTTACTTAAACTCAAATAATGTAACCCAAGGTGCAATATTTTTTCCATTGTTTACATATTTTGACAGGTGGTTTGTTGTTGTTGTTCGTACTTTTATTCGCCCATTTTGGGCAGTCAAAAGAACATAGTCTATAAAGCCAAGTCTTTTGTAGTATCTTATAGTCTATGGCGTAACGAAGTAAGCCGGGACAGCTCGTTGATTTATAAAAAAGGAAAATCAGAGAATTAGACCACCCTGTATCCTCGCCACCTCCAAGGTACTCCCGGGAGCGCTGAATAAATTACCGAGAATAATTCCCGAATTAACATTTTTAATCTGGACGAGATGTATAAAGGGAATTAATTGTTACATCTCCCTTCTGGCCCTTTGCCGCGGTATAAGTGGGAAAACTTTGCCTGGGTTGCCTGGAAGAAATCTCTCTTATCGCACTTTATTTTTCGTTAAATCAGTGTAAAATTATGATCGATTTCAAAATTCTTCTGTGTTATACTAGTTGCGGCGCGTATGAGGGCAACTAGATTTTTTTAGTTCTTTTTATTTTTAACCGACTTCAAAAAAGGAGGTTATCAGTTTGACCCGTATGTATGTATGTGTGTATGTATGTTTGTCCGCGATTATCTCGCGTTTGGCTTGACCGATTTTGATACGGTTTTCAGTAATGTATTTGTTACATTCAGGAGAAGGTTTTAGTAAGTACCTATTTGAACCGACTTCGAAAAAGAGGAAGTTCTCTGATTAGGTTTGTGTCAGTTCTTCTATTCTATTCTATTCTTTAGAGGCGGGTCTCTTTTTGTTAAAAAAGAAATTATTACCTATAATCTGTAACACACACTTAGTTTGCAATAAAATTTATGATTTATGATTTATGAACAAGCTGATATCACAGCAACAATTTACACAATTTCCCAAAAAGCATTTGGTTGTATGAAATATGTAAATAATTCACTCACAAAATAGCAGTTTTAAAAAGCCTGCACTTACGTAACGACGCTGTTGCAGCCACAGCCCATGACTCAACATTACACATAAAAAAAAACACAACAGCATTTTAAAAAAGCTCGTCATTTCGCAGGTGCGACCCGCTGCACCATAAATTAACGTCTCCTACACGCACTACAAATAATAATTTCCTCTGACGCCATAATTTACGCAAAATTTGCCAAAAAAAAAAAAGGTTTGCGCACTCTGGCACAACGCATCGTGTCTCACTATTTTATTGCGTGAACATCAGGTGTCAGGGGCGGCCAACCATCGGGGGATTCTTTAATACACTGCAATTCAACCCTTCGCAATCATTTTATTTTCATACGGGGTCCCTTAGGCCCTGAAGGTTCACCTCTGATTTGCCATTCACGGTGCGACGTGGCCCTGCATCAGGTATAGGGATTCGTGAGGAAGGGTTTAAGATAATTCTGTTGACAGATAGTTTTCTTTACGCGAATACGGGTTTTGGGGGAATCAATCGGTTTCCCTTTTAGGGTTTTGTGAATATCAATAGTGTTTTTCGTATGAAAACTTTTGTTGATTTTGTGTGTAACTATTCTATACTACGCCCCAGACTACATTAATATTACAAAGAGGAGATATTTGATTGTTTGTATGTTTGAATTGATTAGGCTCCGAAACTACTGGACCGATTTGAAAAATTCATTAACGGAATTCTACATTTTTTGCTGATAGAGATTGGCTATATTGAATATTTCAAAAATTCAGAATAGCACAAAAAAGGCTATGATTGGCAATATTGTGTATAGTTCTTTTAATTTATTTAATCAATTTTGCTTTTACATTGCTAAAAGTAAAGGTATTTAATTGCTGGGGCCGAAATGTTCTCGAGTGGCGACTAAGAACCGGAGGACGCAGAGCAGGCAGACCTACCATAAAGGTGGTCAGACGACCTGGTGAAGGCTGCGGAAATCCACTGGATGAGGGTCGCTCAAGACCGGTCGTTGTGGCGTTTTGTGGGGGAGGCCTATGTATTTTCTATTATTTGTACCTTAAAGTGTTTAATGTACTTTTATTCATAAGGTATCCTTGTATGCAATAAAGTGTTTTCTATTCTATTCTATGTCCAGCATTGGACGTCTTTCGGTTGAAATTATGGTTTTAATTAGGTTAAAAAAGGTAAAACACAACTTCGAAATCTTGTCACGTAAACGTAAAACCAAAATGAAGTCATAGAAATCGAATAATAAAAGAACCGCAAACAATAAACCCGATACGAAATGCAAAACGCAGAGCGCATCTTCATTTCAAACAAAACTATTTCAATATAAAAAAGGGGGGAAAACTTTATATCAAAGGCGAAAAACTACTTGGGACCGCACCTTGGGCCTTCAAATCTGGCCGGTCCGTACGTGACCAGTGAATTAAGTGAGGGATGATTCATAGCGATGCTGTTTGAAGGAATGTGCGTTTTACAGAAGAAAAAAAAATTGGACTTCTAAGTAGAAAGAATTCGGTAAAAAGCAAGTGCTACTTCAAAATACCCCTGTCGCTTATTATTAACCGACCGACGTAGTAAAAAAAGGGACAGCTAGGCAGTCAGCTAAATTAATAAATTGACAATTCTTTAAAATTTTGTCAGTCTTGCTGAATGTTTGCTCAACTACGTCTTTTTATCTTTCAAACTAGAAACTTTGGCGTACATTGTGTCGCTAGTCCGATTCGTACCTAATAATTAAAAAAAAAAGTTTAGACCTTATACAATTAAAGCTTTGCTAAGAATTGTACTCGACAGAACCCACGGAACCCTTTAATAAATCACAGTTTATTTTTATAAAGCACACCTTCAGTGAGGCCATGTTTATGGGGCACGTGTGTTCCAAATTCAAATATGAAATTGGAAGGGAGCTGAAAGGCGGTTGAATACCAAATGATGGGCTTTTGTTTTTGTTATCGGCAATTTTTGTCACTGGCTGGCCACAAACTTGCACTTTCTTTGTACATAAAGATTTCCAAAATGACAATTGTTTTTAAAGTTTAGTTTTCAATTTGTCAATGAAGATTGTTTCAAAACTAAATTTTCGTCTAGAATGGGGCAATTTTCTAGAATTTTATTTTGTCTAGGGCTGCTTACACTGTAATGTAAGTTTGTAAAACTCTTTTTTTTAGAATACATAAATTTTCTGTGATTTCTAATAGAGGCTACCTAAAAATCTATCCAAAACAGACAGAAACAACAATTTTGTTTACTCATCTGCAAAATTCCCCTAAATCCGCGATAAAGTGCTATTAACATTAGGGTGCACATCCACTGGCATTTCTCGCACAACAATACACCGTTAGGGTGCGTGCCCACCAGGGCGGTCATAAACCTAGTCTAGACACTTGATTTACGCTCACCTGAGGGTAAAAAATAATGTTTTGGGGGGAAATGAGGCTGTTTGGCTAGTGTGCCGATGATTTATTCGGTTAGCTCCGTATTTAGAGTTCATTGGCATAATGATTTGAGTAGTTCAATGCGTGTTTGGCTCCTTCTAAGGAATACAAATTAACTAGAGGCTGCCCCGCGGTTTTTTCCGCGCAGATTTCTCATATACACAAAAATCCCGTTTTTTTCCGTTCCCGTGGGAATTTCGGGAAATCCCTTCTTAGTGCTCACCTACACTCTCCAAGGAACCCACATGCAAAATTTCAGCCCGCTACGCCCAGTAGTTTCGGCTCTGCGTTGTCTGTCAGTCAGTCAGTCAGTAACGGAAGAGTTTTATGTATATTGATTTTAGGGACTATTTTGTACTGAAATAAAAAAACGAACTCGGCCTTATTAGAAAAGGGCTATGCTTGAAGTTTCCCTGCGTGATCGAATCAGGAATGCTGAGAGCCGCAGAAGAGCTTGAGTCACCGACATTAAAGTCCTTAATTGCAAAACTCAACTGTCAATAGGCTAACCAAATTTCCTGACTCTAGCCCAAGAAAAGACATAGGCTTTTTGGTATTGGAAAATCTCACGGAAAATTGGGTATCTACCAAGAAGGGAAATTGAGCTAGTGAAGCCACGAGACGCATAATATTCATTATTTCATTCAGTCAATAGTCAAACAATATCAAATACCTAATTTAAAATTAGGTATCCGTAGACTGTAGATACAAAATTAAAAGACAAAAGCGACTAAAATCAGACAATTCACACAAAGGATGAACTGCGTATCCCCATTCAACCAAATAGCCAGCAATAAATAACTCTACTAAAGGTAAGACCACTATACGTTAAGTTGAACGGAAGTGAAATCACTTTCCCGCCGAATCAATTGACTGACCGGGGCGGAGAAACCCCTTTTACCCCCTCACAACCCTAATATACCTCGTCTCGCTTAAAAGGAGGTTACGAGTTTAACTTGGAACTAATCTTTCTAGATTTTGAGATTTGAACATAGATTTGATGAAGAGTTAATAATAATTTTTACGCTCTACAGTCATAGCCCCTAACTAGGTGGAATCTGTATCTGCGGTGCCGAAAGACAATCAAATACAAGAAACAAGCAATGGCTTGGCAACATAAGTTAACCTGTGACTGAAAATTCTGGTTTGAAACCCGGCGGCGGGGCCGTTATTTTATTAAAAACAAAAAAATGTATTGGAGTATTTATACATATATGTCTTCTTATGAGTCAGGAACCCTAGATAACAGGTAAGTATTACCGTGTAAAGGGCTCTCAGTGTAATTCTATATAATTACTTATCTTAAACTATAAATAGTTTTTTTTTAATTTACTGCGCAGTAGGTTTCTTTGTTTTACATTTCACAAATGAAAATCATACTATTCGTTTTCATAACTACACACCAACAAGTCCAATTCTAGCGGTGGCCAATGGAAGAACAGTTGGCTTCAGTCTCTTGCAGCTGAGGTCGTAAGCTGAATTGGTGTAACCGTTTCACCATACACCGACTGGAAGACGCGCGTCGATGACGGCGCGCAGGGCCCGTGTGACGAGTGATCGTAGGCATGCATATAGATAGACAGCAATATGCTGTCTATATTCATCTATGTTAATGATACTTTATTTCATTTTGTTTTCACATTATCTTTGTAATTATGTCGGTTTTGGTGAATAAAATGTTTATTCTATTCTATTCTATTTTTCCTTATATCCCCCTTCAAAAAGGGAATCCTAGAAATGATTTTAAAACATCCCCACTACAATAGGTCTGAGTCCAAGGTTACAATAAGTTAAGTTAAGCTAAGTGCAAGGCAACAAATCACAGGGAACAATGGACCTGCCCCTTATGGGGAATCTTTTAAGACAATGCTTAATGCCTTTCGTGTGGCTAGAGAAATTAAAATAGCGAAAACAAATGTAAAAGCGTTTGTTTGGTTAGAAGAGAGATATTAGCAAAACAGATTTAAGTTCTTTCGCGATTTTCAACTTTTCACTGATTTCGGATGATTTACTTTACTAATCCAAATTCCTTAAGACCGTGAGCTTAGGTCAAGCAGCTCCCTAAGCACGATATTGGTTAAAACGCTCACACTATGACAACTAAAATTAATGAAAATTGAACGCGGACCACCGTCACACCAGATCACAATTAACATCATTGGTAAATGAACAGCAAAAACGTGGAATTTCGTTGTTATTGTAATCAGATTGGTTTCTAACACAATCATTTTCTTTCTTTTCGGAGCCACTTTTCTCCTAGCCCCAAACAAAAGGTGTAACGTCGAGAGTTCGAGAGTCTACGTAAAAGATATCTTTATTTTCGACATTTAATACTAAAATACTGTCGTAGCTGTCTTATTTGAAAACTAGAGGCTGCCCCGCGGTATCACCCGCGCAGATTTCTCTTAAACACAAAAATCCCGTTTTCTCCCGTTCCCATGGGAATTTCGGGAAATCCTTTCTTAGTGCTCGCCTACACTCCCTAAGGAACCTACATGCAAAATTTCAGCCCGCAACGCCCAGTAGTTTCGGTCCTGCGTTGTCTGTCAGTCAGTCAGTCAGTCAGTCAGTAACGGAAGAGTTTTATATATATTGATGGTTACCATCGACATCTTTACTTTAGAGCGATAATATGGTCATGTGTCATGTGAAGTGAATGGAATATAGTGGGAAAGCAGCTTTATGTTGACCACAATCTCTCTTTCCCTAGAATTTAGATTCTTTATGTCAATGATACGGCTGACCGAAAAAATGCTAGTTTGTTTTTGGATAAATAAGCCACTTTGCACCGAATAGAGGTACAAGTTTGTACAAAAAGTTATATTCAAGGATGAAACTTTACCAAGAAAACTAGTTCGAAATAAATTCTTTTTATCTACCTTGGGCAAGGCAAAGGCGTGACGTTTAGTGAGCCAATACAGTCTTATCGTGCGGAGCAGTGGAGGGGAATCGAAGGTGGGCCCTCGAGGTGTCCTTTTACGATAGTTTAAGGGTCTTACATAGATCTGAAATAATACTACCTTTTTAAAAAAGGTATTTTTTTTTAAGGTTGCGGTCGGTACATACTCGTCCCGGGACCCATTATTATGACTAATCTGTCTATCCGTCGTCTATCAAGGACACACATGTTTATGTAATGTTTGCACGAGATACTCTTTGAATATTAAGAAAAATCGGAAAATGCTAAATTTTTTTTTCGTTTCTCTACGGCGACTCAGTGCTCCAGTTAGTTCAGCTTTTATAAAATTAAACAAAAAATTTCAAGCTTAGGTGTTATTCGCATTGTTACAGCATTTAATTCTGAATTCGACATACATGGAGAAACAAAAAAAAATGCGTCTGTCTACCGAAGTTTTTAATCTAAAGGCGAGTACAAACGAACTCTCCAGTGGGACGGCTAGCGATACCGGACATTACCGGTGTAAAGCTAGTGATGTATTGAGTGGAAACACTGCTTTATAACTATAACTAACTAGCTGTCCCAGCGAACTTTGTTATTCCTGACACCATGTAGGGGTGAAATGCAACACCAAATTGGGGTAAGATATTTTATTTTCTTCTAATTTTTCTGTTAATTTTTTTTGTTCGAACACTACAAAGTATAGGAAATCTAACAAAAAAATTATGAAATCAGTTTATTTGTTACCAGTCTATGAAGTAACAAAAAACAAATACTTAGTGCAGTATTACCACAATAATATTATAAAGACGAAAGTTTGTTACTACTTCACGTCTAAACGGCTGGAGCGATTTCAATGAAATTTGATTTGCAGTTAGCTGACACCCTGGATTAACACATAGGCTACTTTTTACTGCGGTAATAAACCGCGGGTGACACTGCGGGTCACAGCTAGTTATAGATATTTGGAATATTTTTTCTCTCTATGAACCATCAACTTACGGCTACCTTATTTTATGGGGATTATACGATCGGCCGCGTACCTTGTCAACTTTCCACGCACACCGGGCTGGACATTGTAATAAACCACTTTAACTTGACCCCTCACTGACACGTATACCTCTTAAGACCAGAGCTCTATTTTCTCTGGATACCTTTTAAAGAATAGCCAGTATTAGTTGAACTATAGTTCGGAAGTAACTTGTAGATATTGAGAGCTCAAGGCTGGCTGGTTGATTGGAGGGTAGGTTGGGGTAAATTGTCTTAAGCCTGATAAGAAGCGTCGATAATGAAACGGTCGGTCGTTCGCTTTAGTTAAGCGCACCTTTTCTCGGATCTGTTTTCTTTTAGTTTTATCAAAAGAAAGCATAAATGGTGAGGTATTTTTTGGGGAATCTTTTTAGAACAAAGTTAGTAAATGGGTCAAAATCAACAAACTGTTTTTTTGTATCATTTCGGTGGATTTTTTTATTTTAAATGTTATCGACGTAGATTTAATTATTATTAAAACTTCAACCTATTTTGGAAAATATGCGAGAATGGCCACCAATTAACATTAAAACTTACTGAAATATTAAAGGTTGAATTTATTTGAGTCCACTGAAATGAAAAAAATCCACCGAAATGATAAAAGTGTCAACCGAAATGATAAAAATGTGCACCGAAATGATAGACCATACACCGAAATGAAAAAAGCCCACCGAAATGATACAGCTAAGAACAACCATACTTCTTAGTTTGGGTTCCGTACTAAGATGATACCTACCTACATTTAAAAAAAACTGAACAATAGCTCGAATTTAGTTTTCGAGTGTGTAAACATTGTGTTTGTAAGTTTAAGTACTGCCTATTTAAATAATATACAATTTTATAAGAGGGTTTTTTTGATATACATTTTCAGCTAAGAACACTTGGGCTAAAATTATCTATGATACAAAAAAAACTAAACGAAAATCGGTTTAGCCGTTTGGGCTCTACGATGTCACAGACAGATACACAGACAGACAGATACGTTAAAAAATCTGAGGTGTTCGTCGGGGGTTAAAAACTGTCCGCGTATACAATGATACACCTACATCTACATAGTCTGAGATACTACTACACACACCACAGTTCATTTGTTTACGAAACAATGACGACTAGACAAGTTCAAAAATATTTTTCAGTGGAAACTAATTGCAACCATGCTACCTTCTACCTTGTAATTAGATCGCAAATATAAAAAATGGTATTTCATATTTATGATCTTTTGTCAAAATAAAACATCTACAGTTTAGCGATGACAAGAAGGCGCGTGTTTGGGCCAACATTTTGTTAAAGTTAAGTAGAAACTTTTTTAATAGTAAATTTGGTATTAAAATGCACGTGTTTACGTTGTTTGTGTGGTTTGTTGGACCGATACCTAACAAAACAGAAATAAGAGCTTAAGCTACTTATGAAATAAGGTGTTATTTGACGAGATGTTTTTTCTGCGGTGACCCGTTAACTAGGTAGTTGGAATTGATATTGATGATCGAAGTTTATAGAATACGTATTTTTTAAGCTACACTGTGCCACAGAAGAAAAATTACTTCGTACAGTATGGACGGACACTCCCTGCCTCCCGGTGAAAGTGCCGGCCATCCGCGCTCGGTTACCCCTCTGTTACTAACCGTACAGCACAGTACAAACTACAAAAAGCATTGTCTTATCTCACTCACACAAGACATGGAAAGTGTTTACGTACACGAGCTTAGACTAAGTGCGTTGCAACTGCAACGCGTTTTTTTCATTATTTGGATCGCTCGTGTCCCACCGAGGTGTGCCCGTGCTTTAGATAGGTACTTACTTTGGGGATTATTTGAATTGTCAATATTGCACAATAACCGCCTAATATAATATTGTCCTAGGGCGAAACTACTTAATTAAGCATAAAGATTTTAAACGATAAACTAGCACAATTTATATAATTATTAAGTTGACATTATTTAGTGGTACGTATTATAATTTGGTATATTAAATGGTTACGCCGGCAAAACCTAACGTAGGTACTGACACGGTAAAGGATTGGGAAGAAAAACCTTAATTAAATTTTTGACCCAAGGATCTCCAAAACTTGATGGTTCTATCATTTCGGTGATATATTTCATTCCGGTGGACTCTTTTCGGTATAACAGTCCACCGAATCCACTGAAATGATAGCACTGAGATGATAAAACAAAGGTTAATTTAAAATTTTACTCCAAATTAAATAATTATCAAACTATAAATATTACTGAAACAAAACAATACATACGTCGAATGTAAACAGAAATTTGAAAATAAATTAAATGAATCAAACACGAGATATAACGGCCACCGAAATGAAAAAAAAATTGTCCCCTCATCACTGAAATGATAAACTTACGTTTTGGTGGGAATCCACAGTGGTGTTGTCAGCGGCCCGTACGCACCGAGAGCTTTAGCCGGACTAATCCGTGGTGAGGAAACAGAAGGGGGGCGTAACAACGCAGTGTTGTCATAACTATTCTGCTAAAACTTACCGTCCTCTGAAATGATAACTTTTCTCAGGACAAAATTCGAGTACTTGTCAAATGTGTGAGAAAGTAGATAAACAAACAATAATAGTTTTTATCGATATACTAACTAATAATTTAACGATACGCAAATCGATTTAAATCAAAATCGTAAACGTGTTTGTAAGAAAAGATACTTTACGAGTGAAATTGGGTTCAGGACAAGCCACCGTGATGATAAAATGACACTTTGACAATTTTTTTTTAGGTGTTGTAGAAGCCCTTACTCCATATTTTTTTTTGCCAAGGTGGAGAAGTACTTACACTACTTAAAAAAAAATATCCTAATGATCAACGAGCACATTGCACTACCAAAATCAGGTTTGCCATGATTTTTTTTCGCTTGGGATTTTCACCCAAATGTATGTTTTTTTTAATAATTTGTTTTGTTTGTAATATTTTGCAGTTAAGATAAGTCACTTGTCAGTTGACTTAAAGGCTGAAAAACTTCCACTGCACGACTTAGGCCTCTGACAGGTCTTGTGCTTGCCACCCTTATCCATGACGTCTGAAAACCTTGTGGTGGATCTGCCTATTCCACTATTTCTGATATGATCACGCAGACGTCTGTGAAAATCGTAATTATATTCTAACCGTGTTATTCATAAAAGTTAAAGAGCATTTTTGTTATTTGACGTATATAAATTTAGACTGGATGTCACGTATTTAACATTCAACAAACCAAAGAAGTAGACCTCCAGTAGAGCTACTGAAAACCTGAATCTTTATGAATAACGAGCTTTCCCGGCTTACTTCGTTACGCCATAGAATTTAAGATACTACAAAAGACTTGGCTCTATAGACTATGTTCTTTTGACCGCCCAGAATGGCCGAATAAAAAACAAACAACAACAACAAACCACCTGTCAAAATATGTAAACAACGGAAAAAATATTGCACCTTGGGTTACACTATTTGAGTTTAGGTAAGGATCCCTATTTATTTTGAAAATCTAATATAGCCTATGACATTAGGGGTTAATGTAGCTTCCTACCAGTGAAAGAATTTTTCAAATCGGTTCAGTATTTCCGAAATCTATTCGTTACAAACAAACAAACAAATCTTTCCTCTTTATAATATTGGTATACGGCTAAGTTTTACTTTCATAATATCATAAGATTTCCCTTTAATAAAAGATTCTGACCTAAAACAGAAAACAAATGACGATATCTCGTAAAATACCAACGATGGCCCAATTTATATTTTAGCAAAAACCTTTAGCAGTTCCATTAGTGCTGAAATCTATGCGCCACTCTTATTTTATTTCAGAACTGAAAAATGAACATTTTACTTTTAGTATTTTGAAAATGGAGAAAGAGTGAGAGCTCTTGCGAATCCAGAGATCCTTGTGGAATATAAGTGATCTGCCCAATCACATATGTTTTCCTATCTCCTTAGACGCCGTGGCTAAGTGCCTTACTTAACTTAGCTGAGTTTAGTGCGGGAGACTGTGGTTGTCTTTTACTTACCTAGTTAATAAAGTTAAGAAAAACTATTGTAATGAATGAAGAATTTGGCGGAATTTCTTTGATCATCTGAAAGAAACGGTAGATTTCGTTTTATATCAAGAGTTAAACTTTGATGAAGAGCTGGCGGGGAAACGCGAGGTTCGGAAGAGGCTCCACCAAGAAGAACGAAGCTCTTAAATTTAATGCAGAAGAAGATAATTTGCAACCCCTTTCTTCTCCACGCTCTGTAAAGCCTTTGCGATAGGGAAATAAAATCATTTGTCTTAGGTTAGGTGAGGCATTTTCTGGTGGCTTCATCGTTGGCTCTGTAGATGGGTCTGATGCCGCGGGATGTTACAGTCAGTCATGTGTGGCATTGCGGTGTACGGAGACAGCCAGTGTTTTATAAATCTGCGCTAGTCTGTGCTAGTGTGGACTGTTAGTATCTCATTGGTTTGCCTTGTGCCGCATGGGGAGAAGCCTGAATCACTGGTCATCATACAGTATGAGTACTGTATTAAATAAATGTATGGTAGTTCACTAGAATTTCAACAAGTGATACCTTGTTTCCTTTAATAAAATAAATGCTAATTTATAAAATATTCACTAATTTATTAAATAAATGCTAAATTAAATAAATAAAATAGACGCTTTGAATAAATATTATATTCCTTTATCGTAAATGTGTTTTAAATAGATAATCCACCATTTTAATGTAACCAGTCCACCGTACTACGTGTAGGTGCAAGTTTATCTTAGGATTTGGCTGGCTGCCGCCGAGGCAGATCGAGGATTATACCGTCTTGGAAAAATGGCTCCGAGGTGCCCTCCAAATACATCGGGCCTCGCCTTGCTCGCTCAACCTAAACAACAAACGAATAACGAGTTTAATGGAATGAAATAACGAACAGCTATTAGGGTTTTAAAGCTTTGAACTTGCTATCAAGTAAGGTTGAGAGGAGAGCGGGTAAAATGTGTGGTACGACACAAAATTCTAGAAATAAAAAATTGACTTAAAAAATCTGACAAATTTCCATACAGTGTTGCCACTTTTTTTTCTAGATTTTTGTGTCAATCTATATTGTGTAGATAGGTACAGTTTAAATTTAACCCTGGCTGAATCTGAACAAAAAAAATATGAAGCTGTGCTAAGTTTTTCATCATTATCATCTCAGCCGAAAGACATCCACAGATGGACATAGGCCTCCCCACAGTTCGCCATACAGACAGGTCTTGAGCGTCCCTCATTTAGTGTAAACTCCTGCAATTTTTTTCGTGTCAAGTTTACTCTAATGAATTTACCTGGACGGAATTTGCATTGAAATTAGAGATATCGGTTACTCTTAAAAATATCATTCCCTCAATTAATAAAAATACTTGTGCCTGTTTGTTTTAGAAAACTAAACTTTCTCTCTCTCAGTATCTACAACCAGCGTAGCATGAACTGCATGATGGACCATTTGTCTGTCGGGAAAATGTATGGAGATGATCGACAAAAGTGACAGATAGATTAATTAGTGACAGATAGACAAATTTTCCTTTATGCTACCACCGCAGGTCCAGTAGCAAAAACGTCAAACCATTCCAGCCATTCAATAAAGGCTCCTTAATGCATTTCGAAACTGTCTCTTAACAAAAACCAAGCCATAAAACGCAATAACCACCCCCCACGGCAAGGACGGTTTCACGTGGACCTCACATATTAACCTTTACGATCTAATTTGGCAACGTCGCGGCATGTCGCCCGCCATTTGGCAACGCCGCGACCGCCCGTAGTACATTCAATGAGGGTCGTCTAACTAGGATGATGTGAGGGTAGTTGAAAAAAAATATATATACAGGTTTACGGAGGTATCTTAAAAGTATATCTTAAAAGAAGACAGCTCAATATTTACTGAAAAGAATTTATTTTGATCTCTCCAATGGTAGCATTTCAGAGGGTCAAGTTTCTTAACTAAAAACGATCGACTCGTAATTGTCTTGTTAGCGACTTCGCTAACCATTGCTGTTTTTTAGGCGTGCAATAGAAATTGCCTTTGTTAAAGCGGTAATGATTAACGAAGTCGCTTGCAATCCAATTACAAGTCGATTGAATTTAGTTAAGATACTTGACCCCCAGGTATTATAGTACAACAATTGTGGAAATTTTAGACTCTAAATTTGGGTATGCAAAAAATTATAAATCTAATAAATTTAACAACTGCATAGCTCATAAAGTTTTTAAACAAAAGTCGCTTCTACTCTTTCTTCAGGATTTCTCTTAGTCGCGACACCCATTGTACAGAGGCGGTCTAGGTCCCCGTAACACTTCTGGTTTTTCTGTATTGCAAAATAGCTCTTGTTCTTTGACAATACAGTCTAGGGATGTCGAAACCATAGACAATTCTGTTACAGCCTCCTAGTCCGCCACTGTACAGCTACGGTTGCATATAATATAGTTCAATTGTCTGCACCCTTTATTTAATTGTACTTTTTGTGTCTTACTTTGTATACAATAAAGTGTTTCTATTCTATTTTATCCTAAATAAAATCAGTTCAGAAATTTGAGACCTAACAGTATACAAACCTATTTCTGTATTGCCAGACTTGACAAAAGCTTGTATCGTACATATATTGTCAAGACAAATTCCAACTGCATTGAAGATAGGCAAATACCTGCGCTCCGCGGAGCCGGCGCTGGCGCCCTGGCAGCGGCGCGGACGACGTTGTTTCCGGGGAATTCTTTATTTTCAGCCCGTACAAGACAATGCGTCGTCGCCGTAAACTTACGCGCTAGATTGCAAAATAATTTTAATGGGACTAAAGGAGCGTTCAAGCAAAGGGAACGATGACCAGAGGGCCTATTACGGCCGCTTTTGCAATATTGCTTTTCGTCCTCTAGATGTCAGTCAATACAAAAAAAAACGCAAAGCAATATTGGAAAAGCGGCCGTAATAGGCCCTCAGCGCTCTGTTTGGACATTTCTTCATTTGTCGTCCTGCAAATGCCGCGTGTTTCTGCCGCGCACCTGATTTGCTCTGGCTGGGCGCTCCTTTGCTAAATTAAAAAAATATAAATGCTCACAAAAACAAGTTACACTCGAGGAGGTTAAGGCTGACAAAAGAATCGCAAAAAACAAATACAATTAACAAATTCAGTGGGACATAATCCAAAAAGAGCAATAAAACGTAATATAGGTAGCAAAAGGGACGGATCAGATCCAAAATATTACATTGAACTCTCAAATTGGCATCGCTGACGATGGTGCGGTGACTGCCAGACTCAAGTGGAACTGGGCAGGTCGCGTCTGACGTTTGGACCTAGACCTGTGGGCAAGAATAGTAACTGTGTAGGCAGACGTAAACTCGGAAGACTTAAGAGAAAATGATTTGTGCATCGAGCTACGCGCCCTACTCATTGCCAATGAAGTTTGCCATTATTTCTAGTAGGGAGTTATAATATGGGTTAAACAAAGTAAAATGGCCAATCTATGCATTATTTTCAATTGAATGATCAAACAGAGCCGGTACACCTATCACACGCACTGGAGTCGAGCCAAAGTAACCTGCCACGACACACTTAAGAAAACCATGCTAGCATAACGACAACATCCACGACTTTATTCCTTTAAGTTAAGATTCAAAGTTGTACAGCAGAATCTCATTTAATTCTGTCACAGATTTGTACTTTAAAGTCTTGAAAACGTTTTATTGTTTTAAAAAAGGAAATTCTACCTCGACTTGGGAATGAGAGGAAACGCAATTCTTCTTTTGAAATAAAAATGTTCGTTATTTTTTTTTTGGAATCGTCCGCCAGTTTTTGTAAAAATTAGGTAAACTTGCAAGCAAGTATGCTTAAAAACATGTTTTTTTAAATTATATTTACCTTTAAGCATATGTTTTGAAAATTTTCATATTAAGGTCTTACACGGTGTGAAGCTAGTGCCACTTCCAATAAAAAATATGCGTCTTTGACTCCCTAGATAATCTTGCTTAGAATTTTTAAGGCTCTGTTGTGTAGCTTTCAGGTTTAAAATCTAAGGAATTAACTGTTTATTGCCTAAATTGGCCACTATAGTTTCATAAAAGAAAATTTCTAAGATCATTATCATAAAAGCTACACAACAGAGCATTAAAAAAATCTAAGCAAGATTATCTAGGGAGTCAAAGGCGCATATTTTTGATTTCGGTCATAGTTAGAAGATATTAATTATTTATTGAAGTGGCGCTGGTATCGCGAAATTTTCCCATCACCAAAAAAGTAAAAGGAAGATCGGCCCCACGTTGGGCGCCAAACCAAAACAATTAAAACAATAAAATCAGCAGCCGTAGCATGGCCGGCTATTTGTCGAATTTTTTTGTCACTTTTGACATAATCTCAATTAATTTTCCGGCATACAAATGTCAAAAGAGGTCAAAAGTACAGAAAGATTCGACAAATAGTCGTTCAAGCTACGGCCGCTGATCTGTAGTTCAGTATATAAGTAGCTACATCATTATGCAATGCATGTTTGGATAAAAACAAACATGAACTTACCGGAACATCAGCAGAAAAGTTGTGGCAAACGGCCTCAGGATAACTTTGCTCATATATCCCGCGAAAAGCATTAAAGTGATTAAAATAAGTTCCGAACAAAACAACGCAAATTATATTGAACGAACATTCCCGGCATAGAAAATAAGATTCTACTAAAGATTTGGCTCTATAGACTATGTTCTTTTAACTGCACAGAATGGGCGAATAAAAAAACAAACAACAACAACAAACCACCTGTCAAAATATGTAAACAACGGAAAAAATATTGCACCTTGGGTTACATTATTTGAGTTTAAGTAAGGATATCTAATTTTTTTTAAAATGTTATATAGCCTATGTCACTCGGGGGTAGTGTAGCTTCCTACCAGTGAAATAATTTTTCAAATCGGTTCAGTATTTTCGGAGCCTATTCGTTACAAACAAACAAACAAACAAATCTTTCCTCTTTATAATATTGGTATAGATGAAACTGATCAATTGGAGTTGATTCGTCCTAAAGGAAACAAAAAATATAGGGATCTGCAGAACATATAGTTCTTTAATTGTGAACATCACACACGCACATACAATATAAAGTTTCATAATAACAAGGCGCAATAAAAACCATAAACAAACATGAAAAGTAAAAATTTAAGTGTAAGTAAATTATATATAGGCACAGTAAAGGTAAGTTTTGTAACCATACAAAATGGCCCTGACTCAGCTTGTCTTATAAGAAATGCAATGAATTTATAAATGAATGATCTCTTTATTTAAAAAAAAACACCAAAACAAGAAACTTATTACATCAGGGAGCTGACAAAAGGCGACCATATCACTTCCAGTAATTTTTAACAGATTATAACAGCGTTGCATCAATGCAATGTTAAAACAAATATAGCATAGCATTGATGCAACGCTGTTGAACGCATGAAGCCTAAAAAACATCAAAATATTTCGAAAAAACTAAACAATGAAAAAACACAAACACCTGACAAGCCAGCCATCAAACGAGAGGCTCGCTATTCGCGCAATTTTCCCGCCATCCGACAACGGACGTCACGTGAAGTCACGTCACGCGACAAGCACGTGACAGTGCGGCAGACAGGTAACGCCGTTGCGCGCCAATTTTTTAACCTAGCAACATTTTAAATTAAATCATTCTCCGCGTCGGACGTGTTCGCGTTGTATGCAACGAGTGTCGCGGGAACTCGCAGGGAAAATTTGTATGCAAATTATTTTTACACACTATTACAATAATACAATGTAGATAATTTCGTAATTATAGTTTACTAGTCGACCCGGCGAACTTCGTACCGCCTAACCTAAAAATATCTCTTGCATGTATCATACTTATAAACCTTTCTCTTGAATAACTCTATCTATAAAAAAAAACGTATCAAAATCCGTTGCATAATTATAAAGATTTATGCATACATAAGGACAGACGTGGGAAGCGATTTTATTTTATACTATTTATTGAATAGTCGACCCGGCGAACTTCGTCCTGCCTAACCTATTTCTATTGTGTGCATGTATTGTCCTTACAAACCTTCCTCTTGAATCAGTCTATCTTTTAAAAAAAAACCAAACATAGGGACAGACGCAGAAAGCGACTTCATTTTATACTATGTATTGATATTGATTGATTGTACGATTGTGTATGTAATGTTATGTCTTTTTTTACTGATTTGTGGCTATGCAAGGCTTTATCAGACTCATTAAGTATTATATTGTTACTATCTAACTCATGTACAGTCACGGACTAGGAGGCCGTAACAGATTTGTCTATGGTTTCGTCAGCCCTAGACTGTATAACAAAAGAACAAGAGATATTTTTCAATACAGAAAAACCGAAAGTGTTACGCCGATCGTGTCCGCCACTGTACCTACTGAAATACCTCTAATTGTAATAATTAGTTTTGGCGCCCAACATGGGACCGGTTTTACTCTTTACTTTATTGCCGTTTTGTGATATTTCGTAGCTAATTTGCAAAATGCAAGTTCAAAGCAATAAGGTCATTGCCAACCTGAAAAAAAAAAAACTTTTTAAACACTCGTCTGAAAAGAATTCGAGCCTCAAGCGATCTTAACACTTTAAAAAAAAGTAGCGATTACGAAGTGAGGGGTCCCACCCTAACACCACTAAGTTACACGGTCAAGGTAAAATTAGCTATTACAGCGGTAGGCAAAATCACGTCTTAATAGATGTCTATTTAGGCATTTTTTTTAATTTATATTTATTTTGTCTCAGTTTTTGTTTAACGTTACTCCATAATATCCAAGCAATTATAGATACGTTACTAGATTTATTGTTAACATAAACAGACACCAATAACTTGTAAATTACTAAATAAAAATAACCCCCGAAAAAATTACTTCCTCCGTATTAGGAAGTTTTACCCTACTTCGTAATTGTATTTTAGGCATTTTTTAAATCATTTTCTGCAAAATTCATCAAGTGTTCGCGCGCTTGTCACCTAAGTGACAGGTGACGTTTTTTTTATTCATAATTTTTAGGGTGGAAGTTGCCAGTAAATATTTGCACCGATTAATTCTTAATTTGAAAATTTGTAAGAGATTTTTTTATTCGAAACCGTAGAATATTCGTTAGATGGTAGGTGACAATCAATATACAGGGTTAGTAAAACTCATTAATTAAGTCATATTATGATGTTCCATGTCAAATTTTAACTTTTTGCAATTCTCTAAACAAAAAAGACTGCTCCGTAGCTCAGTTGGCAGTGATGTGGACTGAGTAAGCGTGTGCACCTGGGTTCGAATCCCGGCGGGGCGAACATTGATACGATGAAAATCGATGTTTGCTTCCGGTATGGGTGTAATGTTCGTCTTTATATGTTTCGGGTACCCTAGTTACAGGTTCTTCCTAGTTAGGGGCTCTGAGTGTGATGCGTTATTATTATTATTAAAAAATCCATAGATAAGCTACTCTATAGATCGCTGTTGTATGGAATTAACATTGACTTGCGCTAGGTACAATAGTGGCTGGCAAAATAAGCGAATACGGCACAAGGAGACATCTCATTACTCAAGAATATAAATCTAACATTACCTTCCTGTCTGAACCAATAAACCTCTCATCGGCATGAGGTGACAAAGAGTGCCTTTCCAGATGTAGCATTCATATGCTAACGACAGAGTCCTGGAGCACCTTACTAATTCACCCTCTTTGTGTGCAAGAAAAGGTTACTTTGGTCGGATGCTCAACTGTAAAAATATTAATCTATAAGTACACTTATATACCAGTTTTACACCAATAATAGTGGGGGCCCCTCGGCTTCGACAGCGCATTTTCTCTTGTCTCATCAAATTCCCAATTTTCCTGTAAGAATTTTGGAATAAAAAGTTGCCCAATGTGTTTCTTAGGCTCTAGCTGGCTAGACTATCCGTTTACCAGATTTCGTTAAAGCAAGAGAGAGGGTATGGATAAAGAGGAATTATTTGATCGTATCAAATAGGCGCTGAAACTCGAAATAAAGTTATTTTGTCAATTTTCATGCAAATAGTTAGGTCCCTTCTATAAAGAAAATCTATTTTAGCAAAAGGACCGATCTTTCTCTCTATTCAAAATTTTACTGTTTTTTTTTGTTTTACATATTTTATTTTAATAAGTATACCTCCGTTTTCAGTAAGTTACAACAAATGACTTTGAATAACCAACCCAATTCCTAAAAAGCCTACATTCCAGTTGAGATACTCTCCCTTTAGATCTACAACTCTTAAAACGTTACCGCCAGAGGGCGCCTAATGAGCATCATCTAATTATTGGTCGACGTGCTCGCCCTGCTAACACCTGAATTATCTCGAGACTACGAGACTCGAGACTGTTGTGATGCCGTCTGCATTGTCAGCCAATCTCTTTGAGGTAAGAAGAACTCTTTTGACGATACTTTTTTGTATTTATACACGGTTTTTTTTTTAATATAATTGATATATACTTCCTTTTCCCGCACTATCAATATAATACTTATACATAGTATAAAACAAAGTTGCTTCCCGCGTCTGTCCCTATGTATGCTTATGTATAAAACTATGCAACGGTTTTTGATGCGGCTTTTTAACAGATAGATATTCAAGAGAAAGGTTTTTATGTAGGTATAATACATGCACAAGAGAGTAGAAGGTAAAGCGATACGAAGTTCGCCGGGTCCACTAGTTAAAAATATATTATAAAAATTATATTAAACTTATTTTTGTTACCAAAATCGAAGAACAAACTATGCGTAGTAAATGTTTACATACGTGTGACATTACGGAAGAGGATAAAAAAACGTCATGACTATTTTTTCATTGTTCAGAAATTCAGAATGCTCTTAATCTAGCCTCTAGCTCTATGTTATTTTCATATGAATGCACCGTAACAAGTGATTCACACGTCTACATCGATAGATAGTACACCTACTTACTTTGAAAACGGCTCTAAAATAATTCCTGAATCGCAAACAAAAACTTCGAAAAATTCTTATAAATTTGTATTTAAATGTAATAAAGCTCTAATTAGCTCTCAGAAGTGTTTATATTAGTAGTCCAGACGCGGGCTAATGCAGGGGAGAGGCCTCGCGAATGTTAATGCACCTGCCGGCGGGAAGCGGTGTCGCGACATTTTGTCTAGCTAGGCATTTTGCATTTAGACTATTTATCTCCTCTCTACTGCGTACCTTTAATTTTAATTAAAATTCTGTCTTATTTTATGACACTATTTTACTAGTAAAACAATGTATCAAATCGGTTCAGTATTTCTAGAGCCTATTCGTTACAAACAAACAAATATTTATTCATTCATTCTTTCATTCATTCATTCATTCATTCATTCATTCATTCATTTATTCATTCATTCAAACAAATCTTTGCTCTTTATAATATTGGTATAGATTAGTATGAATAAAGCATGCATACTTATAAGACAATGTTTCGTGGATACGTACAGTGGTGGTCTAGGCGGCTGTAACAGATTTGTCTATGGTTTCGTCAGCCCTAGACTGTATTGCCAAAGAACAAGAGCTATTTTGCAATACGGAAAAACCGGAAGTGACACCTTTCAATACTAATTAAACTGAATAAACCGTGTTTCAGAAGAACGTGTTTTGTTAGAGGGTTTTAAAACCCTAATAATATTTTTGGGCTTCGTGACTACAATTTCAGATAATGAAATAAACTCAAATTGTTGTCATTTGCGCATAGAATTAAATACTTAAATTGGCTCTTAGAGAAGCTTTAAGATTGTTCTACTTATTCCTGCAAACATTAAATCACTCTAAAAAATATTTATTGGTACATTATACATGATTTTACTAAACGCTATTGATTCTAGGCCACAGACGCTTTTAGGAATTATTCGTTTTGAAGTCCACAGTCCACCAGAGCTCTATAACTCCTGAAATTGAACAAAGGCTACCGTCGGCGCCTCCTGAATGACGACACACTTCATTGACCACAAACTGTATATTTTTATGACTTTCCTTACTTTTCTTAGGTATAGACGGAAACATTATGAGGTGACCTGTAATTATGAGCTAAGAAAGATATCGTGTCCAAGATTTAAATTAGCTACCCCATATAAATCGCCATAATGATTGGTCTCGTGCGACCCTCATGCTTACTCAAAGATAATACGAATAGTTTCACGCTTTCACATAGAGGTCCAGAGACACTTTGTTCCAATCAATGAACTCAACATAACCACAATATTTTTTAAATGAATACAATGGGAGCATTATCGCTTACATCGATTTCTTCCAGGAAGCTCATTGTTAAGATAAAATTACTAAATAGTACTGTGGGTAATGGTATATACGCATGGAAGTAGTCTAGCTCTGCACTTAAGATATTTTCATTATTTCATGTACTTTCATTTTTATTAATCTGTATAATGTTCATTGTATTGCCACCTAATTGTATTGTAATTGTAATATCACAAAATAAAAAAAAAGGGAGAGAGATAAATTGTAAAGTAGAGTTTGTTACCCCTTTCTTCTCTACGCTGTAAAATCATTGCGAAAGGGAGTAGAATCATTTGACAGAGGAGGGCTCGTTTGGGGGCCTCTCCAGGCGACTATTGTCGTAAGGCAAGCCAAACATTTGTTTGCCTGAGCCAATTGGTGGGCACCCTGAACTACCTCGCCTCTCACAGTATAGGATACTTTACCAAATAAGGTATCAATAGCGATTAGATTAGATGTAGTCTAATTGACTTTCAATAAGTGATATCTTGTATCCTTTATTGAATAAAGATTTATTTGATTTGATATTTGATTTGGTACTTAATATATAAATTTAAATACACACAACATTTGCGCCTTCCTTCATTTTTGCTAATAATTAAGAAAAAATATTTCTTACTATAACTAGCCGTCTGTACCTCGGTAAGGACAAATTTATTACTATCAGGTTACCGGTCCAGTGAGCAACGCGCCGTTTACCTGCCAACGTCCGCGACGGCACACCTAGGTAGGGTATGATTTAGTCCTACCAGCCCCCTAACCCTGGTCTAGGTCGTAAAGATAACTAGGTTTCAGTTTCAATGCCTTATTTTTTGTTAAAGTTAAATTAATTTTGAGATTTAGAGGTTTTAGTATGCTGTAGTCAATATCAATACTTAATATAAAATTAAGTCGCTTTCCGCGTCTGTCCCTATGTATGCTTAAATCTTTAAAACTACGCAATGGATTTTGGTGCGGTTTTTTTTAATAGAGTGGTTCAAAAGGAAGGTTTGTAAGTATGTATGCACAAAATAGTAATAAATTAGGCGGTGCGAAGTTCGCCGGGTCGACTAGTAATTTGATAATACTTTCCTTGAAGATAAATCAATAATTATTACATAAAATAAATCTTGAAGAATAGATGGTCGCTGAGGCCGCTAATTTCTAGAGTTTCCACGCACAAGAAGACACAGAGTAGGCAGATTTCCACAAGGTGGTCAGACATCCTGGTGTAGGCTGCGGGATCTCAAAGTACGGGGTTTGGTTTGAGACCGGGCATTTCATGTAAATCTGTTACTATCGACGTTGACAATGGATATGATATGGGTACTGAAAAAGAAAGATGGCGCTAGACTTAATAGTCCTAGTCATTTCATTGCCTACCGCAATAGAACCCCTGATTTTTCTGCTGAGATCATGATGATAACGATTAGATATAATTAACAATGCTAACAAATATAAATATATTATTTTTCAATCTCGTCGCCCGGCGCGTTACCCCTCTTCTTTCTAAGTTGATACAGGCGATCATGTCGCTCAAAGAAATTTCTTCTAGATTCCTATAAAAGTAATCATAATACATTAAAAAACTAAAATAAGAAGCAATTCTAGTTCTCTAGTCAACACGTGCTAGTGAATCAATATTACAATTTCCCCTGATCCTGAAAGTTGCATCAGTCAATAACCGCAGCTCGGAACTTTTTCCATTAGCACCTGACAACAAATTGCGATCGCAACTAACGGACTATTAGTTTAGTTTAGTTTCAGTTTAAATATCGACTGCTTTTAGCAAAATTATTGTAAAGACTAGTTACTTACAGAGAGCACTGAATGTTATTATTGGTATAGGTAAAAGTAGCAATAATGCATCACACTCAGAGCCCCTAACTAGGAAGAACCTGTATTTATTGGATGTTCTGAGCCTGTATACAAGGTGTTTCTGACTAGGCGGTAATAAATTAAAGGAGGGATTCAGTTCGCCATACCCAAAAACTTTCCCAAAGCAACGTCGAAATCTCAAAACAAAAATCAGCTGTCCTGTACATTGACCCCGTCAGTTGATTGAACCAATGAATGGAACAGCTGTTTATAGTTTACGAGCTTTCCCGGCTTACTTCGTTACGCCATAGAATATAATTAAGATACTACAAAAGACTTGGCTCTATAGACTATGTTCTTTTGACTGCCCAGAATGGCCGAATAAAAAACAAACAACAACAACAAACCACCTGTCAAAATATGTAAACAACGGAAAAAATATTGCACCTTGGGTTATATTATTTGAGTTTAGGTAAGGATCCCTAATTTTTTTGAAAATCTAATATATCCTATGACACTCGGGGTTAATGTAGCTTCCTACCAGTGAAATAATTTTTCAAATCGGTTCAGAATTTCCGGAGCCTATTCGTTACAAACAAACAAACAAACAAATATTTCCTCTTTATAATATTGGTATAGATATAGATAAGCTAGCGTTCACACGAGAATACCGCAAGCTAGCATAGACACTATACGGGATCCTACAGAAAACGGGAAACTGGACTGCAATGTGAAACTAAGCTCTGAGGCTTCACTAAAAATCCAGTTCCATTGTACCCTTAATAAGGGGGCCAAGTTTCTTAACTAAAAACGAGTGACTCGTAATTGTCTTGTTAGCGACTTAGTTAACCATTGCTGTTTTCTTTGAGCGTGCAACAGAAATTAACTTTGTTGTCGCGGCAATGGTTAACGAAATCGCTAACCAGACAATTACGAGTCACTCGTTTTTAGTTAAGAAACTTGGCCCCAAGGTCTACTCAGATTCATCATCATCGTCGTCCCAACTGATTGTCGTTCATTGCTGTAAATTTGCCTCCCCTACAGGTTGCCATAATTACTTTTCTTGCGTAATTAATAATTACCTCTTGGACCCTTATCCAGTTTACTAACTTCACTTTTTTTTTCATACAAACTGTGAGGTTATAATCGGTGACCCGTACTGAAATCACCTAACCGTACACTTCATTACCAAAATCACCGATCGATTAACCAACTAGACGCAGAGTCAATATTTACGACCTCTATCGCGATTTATACACCGTCCGGGACAAGGCAGGTGGGTGTCCACTGATTTATAGGTCGGAGGTGATGTGTGCGATAGTGCTTGTTGGCTGATTTAGTGCGTATTTAGTTTAGATAGGGGAGGCTTTTAGGTTAGTTGTTTTGTTGAACTTTCTTTTATCTTCGTTTATTATCCGCTAACTATTACAAATAATAAATCAAAGTAGGGATTCTGCTCACCATAACTAACAACTTTCACAAAGCAAAATGAGTTGAAATCTCAAAAAAATTAACATCTGTTCCATACATTAGTTTGACCAACTGTCGAGGTCAATGTACGGGACGGCTGGTTTTTGTTTTGAGATTTCGACCCATGTTGCTTTGGGGAAGTTGTTACGTATGGTGAGCTGAATCCCTCTTTTGATTTATTACCGCCTTGTCAGAAACACCCTGTATATAGTTGAATTATATATAAACATACTCTTTTAAAGTATTTACTTTAAATAACTTACTTTAATACACCTTTACTTTACTGTCCTTATCCCTCTTTACTTGCATTTCTTTCCTGTATGTCTAGGTTTTGTTTTGTTTTGATTTTTGTTATCAAATTTTACATTTTTGAACTAAAAGATGCCAAATTCATTAAATTTATAGGCATATTATAGGTAACATATTTCATTTCTTAAAAAAATCTTGAATTCCGTCAATGGTTCCCGCAGCTTTCCAAAAAAAGAAAAAAACTGCACTTTAATTAACTATAGGCACATCCTGTGAAATTCCCTAGACAATCCCAGGTTAACCGGAAGTAGGTTGCACTAATAAACACGGCCGGTACTATTTAGTGTAACTAGGGCTGAGCGTCCCGCAATGTTGGGATGCGTCCCGCGGGACGGTAAGACGCACGTCGGAATACTTTGATGTATAATACTGTATAGACTCTAACTTTGATCTGCTATTACAGAAATTGTATAATTCTAATAATAATAATAACGCATGAAATCTAAGCGTCTGAGTGGAGCCTTGAACTTAAGATACATAGTAGAAATGGCGGGACGATATCGACTCTTACTTTGGAACTGACTGGCCTGAGACTGCAATGAGCAGAGATCAATGGAAGCAAGCGGAGGAGGCATTTGTCTAGCCGTGGGCCACTAAAGAGGCTATTTAAAAAATATAAAAAATACTAGATCCAGGAAATAAACATAAAAAAACCAAACCTTTGAAGATAATAAAAACTAAGTAAGTCAATAAAATTTTGTCTATATCAATTATTATAAAGAGGAAAGATTTGTTTGTTTGTTTGTAACGAATAGGCTCCGTAAATACTGAACCGATTTGAAAAATTCTTTCATTGGTAGGAAGCTACACTATCCTCGAGTGACATAGGCTATAATTAGATTTTCAAAATAATTAGGGATCCTTACTTAAACTCGAATAATGTAGCCCAAGGTGCATTATTTTCCGTTGTTTACATATTTTGACAGTTGGTGGTTTGTTATTTTTAATATGCCCATTCTGGACAGTCAAAAAAACATAGTTTATAGAGCCAAATGTTTAGTACTTAGTATCTTAAATTCTAGACCAGGGGGTCAAGTTTCTTAACTAAATTCAATCGACTGTGATTGTCTTGTTAGCGACTTTGTTAACCATTGCTGTTTTATTTGTGCGTGTAACAGAAATTGCCTTAGTTAAAGCGTTAATGGTTAACGAAGTCGCTAACAAGACAATCACAAGTCGATCGAATTTAGTTAAGAGAATAACCCCCCTGGAGATGGTAAAAAATATATTTGTAATACGTAACTGTACCTCTAGGTACGTGACTGTTACGCTGTTAGATTACACGAATCAATTTCTTATTTTAGAACTTTGACATTCTTAATCTAGGAATTTTTATATCTCTAAGGCACAACTTGTAACCGAGGTGTTACTCTAATGAGATTTACCTTCCTAACTGCTGATAAGTGGCCAACATTTCATTATCACCTGGCTATTTGACACGTGTGAAATTGTTAATATTTAGAAATGAAATACAAAAATATAAAATCAAAACTCAAATTTGTCAATATATAAAAGACTTAATAAATATATAAAGCTTCCAAAATTTATTTTGCATTTTTTTTTTGCGACAAACACTTTTTTGGAGTATATCTTAGTTTGCTTTACTCTAACATGCGCATCTTTGTAATTTTTATTGAAATCACAATTTAAGTAAATGATGTATGAGGATGTATATTTTTAATGTATTTGAGGTTTGTTGTTAATGTATCTAATAGTAAAAAATGTTTTACAAGAAAAGGACTGTCAACCAAATTTGTAAGTTAGTCAACTACCGGCTTTCCGTGACTTGGGAATAACTTCAGAAACTATGGCAGGTAGGGAGGCCGTACTATATTTTATATGAAGGTGAGGTATGAAGGTGGGAAGAATGTTATAAACTTGATGTTACGATGCGACGAAAGTGCCAGATGTGAAGATATGATTTATTACGCGATTGGTGCTAGGTATATCGCTTTATAGAGCTCTCTTTATAATATGAAACAATTCTAAAGTACCTCTCTCTTTTATCAGCTCCCAATTATCCCAAGTATCAGATACAAGTTCAAACAATAAACAATCTTAAAAAGCCACCGAACGAAACAGTATCCCACAAAGCATAATGCAAACACAGGTTAAGTTTCCCAAAGAAGCTATTCGCCTCAATTCACGTATTGTGAAAAGAAACCGTGACGCAATCACGTATAATAATAATAATAACGCATCACATTCAGAGCCCCTAACTAGGTAGAACCTGTATCTAGGGTGCCCGAAACATATACAGAGACGAACATTACACCCAGACTGAAGGCATCATTACAATGTTCGCACCCGCCGGGAATCGAAACCAAGATGCACACGCATCTCAGTCCACATCACTGCCAACTGAGCTACGGAACAGTTATTATTGGGTAGAAACTTTATCTACTGTATTGAGTACGTTGCCAAACGTTGGCCCAGCGCGATGATTCCTCTCATGGGCTCAGTCAATGGATGGTGCCTTTGCCTACGCCTTCGGGGAATATAGGCGTGAGATTATGGATTACTATTATGTTACAAACACAAACCCCCAGACTAGAAAGTTGATAAAAAACTTAAGCTTAAATGTAGCTTGAAGTGACAGTCTCATGGCAGCGCGTAGTAGGAGAGGGTGCTAATTGCATCCGATAGTAGTAAAAGCCGCGTAGATAACGAAACTATTTGAAAATGGCGGCGTAACGCATGCTATCTCGCGTATATTAGTATGAGGGAAGAGTTAAGAAAAGAGACAGCCCATACAATGGCCGCCATTTTCAAATAGTTTCTATATGTGCGCAGGTTATAACACTTGACGCTGCAATGTAGCATTAGCGTTGCACTCGCGGAAGACTCGCGGAATTTCAATACGTGAATCAAGGCTCTCGGACCGTTGATGCACCTATTGTTCAAAACAGCTCATGTTACTGGACAAATTTACTAAATGCTTGAACTGATACTATAGTTTGTCTGAAAGGTTATTTTTATATTGAACTAGTTGACCCGACAGAAAACGGTTTATCTAAAATGCCTAAATGTTATGCCAAACGCCATAATCCATAATAATGTCTATGTCTGACACATTCCGGGACACAGTTCAATCTTGAGAACTTGTGATGTGACACCTCGAAATCTAATAAAAAAATTCTTACGTCCATGGCCGTTAAGTCATCCCACATGAAATTTTCAATAGTAAGCTGGAAAATCTGCAAAACCAACTAGGTTTTGCAGATTTGGCTGTGCATGTTGTTACACCTAGTTAAAATTGTTAAATTATTGTATGATGATATAACGGCTATTAGGCAGTCTGTCATATCATGTACCTATCGTAGCTTATAAGAAGACAATAAAAAGCCCTGTAGAGTTTGATATGACACCTATTTACAGGAATGAGTGCGATACGGCACCTGATCACGTGATTCATAGTAAATGTATGAAACTAAAACGGCGGTCAACGTACTGTCCGCTGGGGGCACCTGCAGTCGACCACCCATACCCGTACTGTCAATTTACACGCAACCAAGATTACGGCGAGCTTTTTTTTTTTTAGGCGGGGAAACTCCTAACGAGTACCCTGCAACCCCGGGGGGAGTCGCAGGGTTATGTGGGGTTCGCATCCACTAAAACCCCGCCGGTGTCCATCTCGGCTGTTGGCAAGGTGGTCACGGGTGATCTTTCGATTGTTATGTTCAACTCCGCGACCCCCTCCAGCACTGGCTGTTTAGCCTCTTCACGGGGGGACAAGTGTTGGTAGTCCCTCCTGAGCGCGGATGGCTCTTCCTACGCTCGACGACGGAATCGGGACACCGCGTTCCGCCGTCCTTCTCGGGGCCGTTATATGACTACACGAGGCCCCCGCCTCGTGCACCCAACGACCCCGGGGTCCCCTCTTAGTCGCCTCTTACGACAGGCAGGGGATACCTCAGTCCTATTCTTCGGCCCGGTACTGCAGGGCGTAAGATTACGGTGAGCTGCACATTTTGTTGTCTCACTCAATATCATTAAATTTGCTATTCCCATTTCAATCTGTTTTTCACCAAAAATCTCTAGTCTAATCACAACTTTTCCTAACAAGTGTTTGTTGAATTTTCCTTCAAGTTTTTCGTCGGATAAAATATATATTTTTAAATCAACAAAGTTTTAGAAAACACCTAATAATACCGAAAAGTAAACTTATTACACTGAACTCTCACCTCACCTTAGTAACTTAAGAGAAAAAGATCAGAAATTACACATAGAAGTACCTGGTTATCTGCATTTAAATTATTAAGTGCAATAAATAAGATCGAGACAGAGGAGTTCGGAGTACCTAGCACTCGAAAGTGTCAAAATTAATTTTGTAATCGTTCTCCGCTTCTACTTCGAAGTTCGTTGAGTCGAGTTCCGACTTCCGACTTCAAGACAGTGAAGCTTTCTCCCGACGAAGTACGAGATGACGCGTGCCAGGATAATCCGTACTTGAGACTTGAGAACGAATTGTACGGGATAAAACTCGAGCCAATAGACTGCAAAAACTGACAGTTAACTACCTAAAAAGGGATTTTATTTAATACTAGTCGACCCGGCGAACTTCGTACCGCCTAACCTACTACTATTATAGTAGTAGGTTAGGCGGTACGAAGTTCGCCGGAGGTTTATAAGTATAAAACATGGAAAATATAATATTTTCCATGTTTTATACTTATAAACCTTCCTCTTCAATCACTCTTTAAAAAAAACTGCATCAAAATCCGTTGCATAGTTTTGAAGATTTAAGCATACATAGGGACAGACGCGAGAAGCGACTTTATTTTATACTATTTACGAGTCGACCCGGCGAACTTCGTACCGCCTAACCTATTACTATATTGTCCCTGTTTTATACTTATAAACCTTCTTCTTGAATCACTCTATCTATTAAAAAAAACTCATCAAAATCCGTTGCATAGTTTTGAAGATTTAAGCATACACAGGGATATAGACGCGGGAAGCGACTTTATTGAATACTATGTATTGATGAAGAAAAAAGTTCACTCTACCACATTTTTAGATCAGTTCTGTTGGTGGACTGCAGCCAAACGGGCCGCTCGGTGGGGATTGAACTAAACTCCCAACTTTCCACATTCGTTGTCGGAGGGAATTGCGTGTGATGAAACGTTTCATTCAATTCCATTGATAGCCTTTATTTCTTGCTTGTTTTTGTTCTTTGAGTTCAAAGTTTAAGTTTATTCTCGCGCTTCTTAAAGAATATTAAAATCAGATTAAATAAAGTCGAAGATAATAATTTAATAGTAGGTTTTTAAGAATTTTTGATTCGACAAAAAAAAACTACAGGTATTTTTTATGTGCATTGTATATGTTTTCGTAGAAAACTGTTTTCTTCTAAACCAAGTCAAATTTAATAAAATGTGGAACAGTATTCCACTAGATAATGTTGCCTAGTATTTTTAGAGCACTGGTTGTATTGCGCTACTTTAGCTGTGCTATGCCTTCTAAGTAGGTACTAAAACTTTAATAATCTTACCCTAGAGTTATATGTACGCTTATTATTACTCAGTGATTATTGATAGATACTACAGCCCGAACTAAAAAAAAAACACGTTGTGGTTATTTTCGGTTGGATAGGACATTGCAGGCTTAAATCACCTGATTGTCCGAAAAGTAAGATGATTCCGTGCTTCGGAAGGCACGTTAAGCCGTTGTTGGTCCCGGCCGCAGTAGTGGTCGTTATAACCGCGGCGACAAGCTGGCCCCGCCTCATGTTGGCTAAACGTGGGTCCGGCTCTTGAGCTGGTGCCTCTACCTAACCCTTCGGGGAATAAAAGACGTGAGATTACTAAAGCCCGGTCCGGAGCTTGAACTCACAATGCCAAAGTCAATTGTAATCGATCTGCCATTGGAGTAAATTTCTTTGCAAAATCAAAGTAACTTCTCATGTAAGAGAAAACAGTATGAAATTCCATATCACAACTCAAACGCTGCATCAAGGTGACTCAGAAGTTTTTCAACATATCACAGTAATGACACTATATCTCAGAAACTATACTATACTTCTATCTAGTAAGAGCTTAGATTGAAGTGCGTCTACACCACAGTTTCACTTCCTAAACTATTTCAAAACATTCTCGACCTAATAAGCTACAAAATAGGGTTCAAATTCCAGTGCTCATAATCGCATTGGATGGTGAAAACAGCATATTTCATAACTCCAAAGGCGATCTGTAAGGTTTTCTCGAAATTGGCTCCAGCGTAGGTGGATTTACCTCTCAAAGGTAAATTGTCTTGGCGAGCGAGCTCGTCATGTGAAACTTTTCAGGAAATTTGTTTTTGCATTGTTATTTGTTGGAGAATTGCTTCCAAAAACGTTGTACCTATTACAATGTGGGAGACGGTTTTTAGATAGTCGAATTCATTAAAACTTTATTAAAATTAATACTTTCGCCAGAATAAATTAAAAACGCGAAAAAATTTGAATTTCGCGCCATACCGAGAGTTACTGCCTTAATGTTTATAACTAAGAAAAGGAAACAAGGACTCTCTTAATAAAAGTGTAGCAAGATAAATATACCTTAAAATTATATAAACACATTTTTATCTTATATATTTGCAATTGGAGAGGTCGTTCAGGGCCAATGAAAACCAAAATCCATAGGAGCCCCAGACCAGCTTCAATAATAGAACATTGTCCGAATCATATTTCATAAGTAAATAAAAGAAGAGAAATAATAATAATAATAATAATACTAATATTTTTTTTTCAGATTATTCAATCCATACCTGTTAGTAAATTTCTTATGAATAGGTTAATACTTAAAAAATACTTATTTACAAATTACAATTAAATAATAATATTAAAATAAACATGGTGAGATAAATTGTAAAGTAAAGAAAGAAAGAAATCATTAAGTAGAGTTTATTACCCCACACCTTTCTTCTCTAGGCTGTAAAATCATTGCGAAAGGGAGTAGAATCATTTGACAGAGGAGAGCTTGTTTGGGGGCGTCTCCAGGCGAACATTGTCGTAAGGCAAGGCAAACATTTGTCGTAAGGCATTGAAAACTGTGTTTCAGACAGCCTAGATACAGCTTATATTCTTTCATAGGGCCCTAAATGTAATGCGAAATATTATGACTGCTCCATGGCTCAGTTGGCAGTGATGTGGACTGAGTAAGCGTTTGCACCCGGGTTCGATTCCCGGGCGGGGTGAATATTGATATGATGAATATCGATGTTTGTTTCCGGTCTGGGTGTAATGTTTGTCTCTGTATATGTTTCGGGCACCCTAGATACAGGTTCTACCTAGTTAGGGGCTCTGAGTGTAATGTGTTATTATTATTGTATTATATTATACTAGTCGACCCGGCGAACTTCGTACCGCCTTACCTTTTACCATGTTGTGCATCTTTTATACCTTTAAACCTTTCTCTTGAATCACTCTATCAATTAAAAAAACCGCATCAAAATCCGTTGCAAAGTTTTAAAAATATAAGCATACATAGGGACAGACGCGGGAAGCGACTTTGTTTTATACTATGTATATTGATAGTCACAAAAGTACCTAGCAATAGAAATCGATATCTTTGCTTCAACGGCCCAGCACGTATTACTTACATGAATGTGGTAAAAGTCAAGGTGCGTGGCCGCAGCCGGGCAAATCGGTTTGGTTCAGGCTGGGAGGACGGCACTTGATCGCAAATAAATCAAATATGAGCTTTTATACCTGACAGGGGGGAATTTATTGCACCCCCCTGTGCTGAGGTAGGGGTGGGGGGGTAATAGGGTATTACTTTATCTATACCAATATTATAAAGAGGAAAGATTTGTTTGTTTGTTTGTAACGAATAGGCTCCGGAAATACTGAACCGATTTGAAAAATCCCGAGTGTCATAGGCTATATTAGATTTTCAAAAAAATTGGGGATCCTTACCTAAACTCAAATAATGTACCCAAGGTGCAGTATTTTTTCCGTTATTTACATATTTTGACAGGTGGTTTGTTGTTGTTTGTTTTTCGTTCGGCCATTCTGGGCAGTCAAAAGAACATAGTCTATAGAGCCAAGTCTTTTGTAGTATCTTATATTCTATGGCGTAACGAAGTAAGCCGGGAATGCTCGTTATAGAATATCGATACAGTGCAAAGTTTATTTGTGTTATTTTCTTATTGTGAACTTTTGTGTTCCTAATTTCCCATGCACGACTTTGTCCAGGTTTTTACGGCTCTACCATAAAATAGTTAAACCTGGCTGGTTTAAAACACTAGACTAGGTTTAAATAACTAATTCTTCATTGTGGCTCATTTGTGGTAAGGGGTTAGTTTTTAACTTGTCTTGGTACCACGTCACGTCCGTCCGTTTGTCAAAGGCATTCGGAAACATTCAACATCTGAAAAGGCTTTTGAACCTCCGGACACTGATAATCTATGGTTCCCGGGGTCCTTCCCAAAAACGCCAAGACGGCCACCGGAGGGCTTTAGTGGTTGTGAGCCCCATATTACCCCGCTCTCCCCCGAGAGTCGGGAAATGCGACAGGAATTTCCCCCATTACAAAAAGAGGAGTATAAGAAGATTACCAATTAGTAAAAAACACTATGAATTGTTTTCTTCAGGGTTTAAATCAAACATCGACCTTAAAAAAAAGTATCCACATTCATACGGTAAGGTGAAATGAAGAGCCCATAAATCAAATGATTGATACAGGCCCATCAGAGCCCATTTTTCGCGGATCGCCCCGCCGATTATAGGGACCATTTTTCAGAAAGCACATTACCGTGTCGTCTCGTCGACGACTGGCGGTTTAAAATCGATTACGGCCTGAAAGCCGTGTAAACACGTCACCTGTCGCGCCACCCTGACGTGACGTGGCGTGACCTGACGTTGCGTAACGTTCGAGGAGGAGATCGTTAAGTTTGAATGTGGCATTTTGATGTTGATGAAGTTCTTAACTTTGACTGCTACGTGGCTCAGTTGGCAGTGGTGTAGACTGAGATGCGGGTGCACCGGGTTCGATACCCGGTGGGGGCGAAACTGTTTTGATGAATGTCAATGTTCGTTTCCTTGTCTGGATGTATTGATCGTCTCTGTATATGTTACGGGCACCCTAGATACCTCTGAGTGTGTTCTTATTAGATGTTTTAAATATTCAGAAAATAATAACTACCTTTAAATAACTTTTTAATTTTTTTTTTCAATGTTTGTGGGTTTTCAAACTATTAAAAATGGTTTTGAAACAATTATGACTAAAAAGAATAAATTTAATCTTCTTCCTAATCTTTAAAGTAATTTCATTAATGAAATAATTTAAAAATACACCTTTTTTTTCGCGAAAAGACCAGAAATGAACCTGCACTTTCCAGTTTACTAACGACTGCAACTCTGGGTACCCTTCACGAATTTTGTTAGTGTTAATATTGTTCATATTAATTAATTAATCGAATGCAACCCAAACAACATTCAAAAAAGTTAATCATTGTTTGTTATTTATTGTGTAAATTATAAGTAATACTCACAAAATTAAATAGTCTCAAGTATGAACACTGTTACTTTAAATTGGTTTCGTGTTCACTATTTTTTTAATGCAGTCTAGTTCTACCTCTCACATTTATATAAGCGATTTCGCCGATTGTATTTTGTGTCACCTTTAAAATAATAAAAAAACAAGGTTTTGCTTCTTACCTCCACGACGCTTCTATGAAAAATTGTCACCCGTCGTAATATCGACAAGTTACACGAAGTTTATTGGCTGAATATTTAACAGCTTTTAAGGAGGGAAAACAACAACTTTCCCTTAATTTATCTATACCAATATTATAAAGAGGAAAGATTTGTTTGTTTGTTTGTTTGTTTGTAAAGAATAGGCTCCGGAAATACTGAACCGATTTGAAAAATTCTTTCACTGGTAGGAAGCTACACTAACCCCGAGTGTCATAGGCTATATTAGATTTTCAAAAAAATTAGGGATCCTTACCTAAACTCAAATAATATAACCCAAGGTGCAATATTTTTTCCGTTGTTTACATATTTTGACAGGTGGTTTGTTGTTGTTGTGTTTTTTATTCGGCCATTCTGGGCAGTCAAAAGAACATAGTCTATAGAGCCAAGTCTTTTGTAGTAAGTATGTTATATTCTATGGCGTAACGAAGTAAGCCGGGACAGCTCGTTTGGAATATTTTTAAGCACTTATCCCATAGAATCTGGATAAACGGTCTTCCTATAAAAGATTTGACGCTTAAACGCTATAGAAAAGCCACATAAAGTACTTCTGGCTTCGTGTACTAGCTTACTATTTTTTTTTTTTTACAAAAAAGGAACCCGCCTTTAATTGATTGACACATACTTACATAAACTGAAAACTTCCTCTTTTCTGAAGTCGGTTAAAATGGGTACTAAAACCTTTTCCTGTAACCAAAAATCGGTTCAGCCAAACTCGAGATAATCGCGGAAAAACATTCATACATACAGGTCAAACTGAGAACCTCCTTTTTTGAAGTCTGTTAAAAATTAAAAACGATGTCACATAATTCTTTAACTACACGACCATTTAAACGTGAACTCTTAAACAAAAAGAAACTAAATAAAAACAAGTGTCAACCAAAATTGTTATTTCTATGTAAGAATGACTGAGAAGCAAGGTCACTGAACATATTTAAATAATTTTGCTGATAATTTGCGAATCACTTCCCATCGGGAATTTATTGTTATGCAAATAAATATAGTGTACGCGGAGCCAGAAGTACTAGCTTGCAGCTTATTATTAACTATCTTGCAATCCTAGCTCGAAAAACTAGCTCGTGTTTTCCGACCATAAAGGAGTTAAAATGCCTAAAATCAATATCAAAACTTTTCAATTCCCCAGTAGCCAATTAAAATACGTCACAAAATTCGACGCACTAGATCAAGGCGTCAAAAAAGCTAAAATATTTCATCAGCACTGCGCGCAGTCCGTCATCCACTGCTAACAATAGGCCTTTCGCTATAAATTTAGCCTTCAGGCCGTTTCCAGCTGTTTTCACCTAGCGCGGTGCATTATTTACGACGTGACAAACAAGCGTGATGGACGCAAAAAGGGCTTTTTTTTATGAAAATAATTTTGACTGTGGTTTTTTTAAGAGGATAAGGTTGTATCTATAAAGCCTACTTTGTACGTGTATACGTTAAAGTATACTACTGGCTGCTAATAATTTCATTAGAAAAAGTAACGTACCTAACAAATTCTTAAAAAAAAAACATTATTTCTTTAGTTATATTTCAGTGCAATAAAGTATCGAATACAATGCATTTCTAAGGAAATATTTAATATAAAATTAAGCAAAATTCATGAAATTATTTTTATTGATCCCTTAGAATTGAAAAAGTTTGAATAATCCTAATAGTCCTAGAAAAGAAATTTATTGTAAAAACCCAAATAACCTGTCCAAATGCCCCCACGTGAAGCGTTGCAAAAAGCACATTTCACAACTTTCCACCCACAAGATTACAAAATAAATATAGGTACATAATATGTATTTAAGGAATTAAATTTTGTATTTCAAATCTTTGTTTGTCGTCAAAACAAAATCATCATCATCATCATTTCAGCCGTAGGACGTCCACTGCTGGACATAGGCCTCCCTCAAGGCTCTCCATCTGTACCGATCGCAGGTGGCCTGCATCCAGCGTGGACCCGCAGCCTTGCGCAGATCATCCGTCTATCTGGTCGGTGGACGTCCTACGCTGCGCTTGCCGATCCGTGGTCTCCACTCGAGAACTTTTCGGCCCCAGCGGCCATATGTTCTGCGGGCTATATGACCTGCCCATTGCCACTTCAACGAGCTTATCCGCTTGGCTATGTCGGTGACCCTGGTTTCTCTGCGTATGTCCTCATTTCTGATTCGATCGCGCAGAGAAATCCCGAGCATAGCCCGCTCCATGGCTCGTTGAGCTACCCGGAGCCTGTTCATAAGCCCTATAGTGAAGCACCACGTTTCAGAACCGTATGTCATCACTGGCAGCACACATTGGTTAAATACCTTCGTCTTCAGGCACTGAGGAATATTGGACGAGAAGACGTTGCGTAGTTTCCCGAACGCCGCCCATCCTAGCTGGATTCGGCGATTGACCTCCTTCTCGAAGTTGGACCTACCTAACTGGATGGTTTGTCCTAGGTATACGTACTCGTCGACAACTTCGAGAACCGAGTTCCCAACCATAACTGGTAAAACAAAATATCAGGTAGGTATGTCATAAATAAACCGCCAACGAGAAAAAAAGCAGCAGCCTTAGCATGAGAAAGGTATTTAAACGCACACAAAGTAATGAAATGAAATGAAATAACGCTTTATTGCCAACAACAATACAATTAAATTAAAATAATACAATGACAGTAAAATTTTGAATTTAAGGGAAAGGAGGCAATGGCAAATCCAGGCAACCCTTACTGAATTTCCACAAGGTATTTCAAGTATCGCTGTAGGTAAAATTTTCTTATCTTATTTAGAAGATTTGTCTCTTAACCATATTTTTTAATAGTCAAATAATTAAAATTAAAAATTAATAAAATTCTAGGTCATTCACATCGTCGATCCATTTTGTAATCAATGTCTCACAAAACAATCGCTCACGGGGCGGGCGGCGCGGCGAGGGCGGGCGGCGTCGACACGATCATTTGTCTTCAAGCACCTTTAAAAGCTATCCGCCGCCATTTTTCTTTTTTAAAAACCTTTAGACAGGTTCCTGTTCGTTTTTCAATCGGCCCCGTTTGAATGCTTTTGTTTGCCATCTCTGCTCGGACGCGATATCGGGCTATTTCAGCTATTTGGGAGGATACCCAGCTATTTGAGCTATTTTGGTGGTATTTTTCATTCATTTTCGTTTAGTTTTCTGTGTGAATGTGAATTGGTATGTGAGGTGAGGGGCTTCTTTTGTTGGATAAGTTTTGTAGAGTTTGAAATACTTAAAATTGCTATTGCAAATATCTTTCTTTATTTAGGACTTAGCGTTTAATTTCGTAATAACCAAAATAAATGCTGAGTATCATCGATCGTGCTTATTGTAAATAGTGATTTCTTCATTCTTCGTAGCTATCCATCGAGTTAGTCCAAAAATCTTCTAAAAAAACAAAGTTCCTGCAAAAAATGCTTGGCAATATTAATGATGACGATAAACAGTTTGCATTCGCTCGTTCCGGGCACCAGCCAGGAGGTGTTTTATATGGCAGGCACTTGTAAAAAAAAAGAACTCTGTTAGACATACTAAAGCTATATAAAAAAAAAAAAACAGAAATATAATCTGAGTTTGATGGTATAAAAAATGCCAAAATAAACTACCAAATCTGTTAATTGTTGTTGCTTTAAAATTGAGTAGGTACAATTATGTTAAGAGCTAGTTTACCGCGATGCTAGCGCTATTCTCGAAAAAAAATTATATCTTGTAAACTAAGGCAAATATCAAAAATGTGGCACAAAATGACACTAGATAATCTTGCTTAGTATTTTTAAAACAAAGTAAAGGTAGTCCTAACCTAAAAAAACAAAATTACAAACAGATTGTTGCTAAAAGTGGCCACTTTTCGTAACACAAAGTAGCTTTCTTTGGTCTTTAATTCAAAAGATATACATACAACAGTGCCCTAAAAATACTAGGCTATATTATCTAGTGTCATACTGTGCCACATTTTTGATATTTGCCTTAGTTTAGAAGATATTCATTTTTTTCGCGAATGGCGCTACTATCGCTGTAAACTGGCTCTTAAGTCTATTGATTGCAATAAAGAGTATTTCTATTCTATTCTTTTCAACAGGCTGTTTTTGACAAGTCGTTTTAAATACCAAAAATCAGTTGTACAGAACATTGACCTCGTCAGCAGTGATCGAACAAAAGTATGAAACAGTTTTTTTTCGATATATCGACCCATGTGGCTAAGGGAAAGTTGTAAGGTATGGTGAGCCGAAAGGTAATTACCGCCTTGTCAGTAAATACCTAAATAACCCAATTAAGTCTAAATACTCTTCGTTCATGTTCACCGTACTAGACGCCCATATGATAGCCCATAGTAAAAAGAATTCCACTTTATTTCTAAAAAAAAACAAAAAGAGTTGTAAAGACCAAGATTAATCTCCTGTAGGTAAAGAAAAAACCCCTATGTACCCCTCTAAACCCTCAGTAAACTCGTTAAGTCCGTTAATTTCTTTCGCCTCTTGTTGCCTCAAAAAGTGTTTGGTTTTGTTAATTAAAAACCTGTCTGGTTTACTTGACGAGGCAGGCTGAATGGTTCACGCAGTTTACTTTCGAGATAAAGCTGAAAAGTAAGGAAACAAGTTGCCTTTAATAAGCTAAAAGCTGAAAAGCAAACTCTTCAAAGACTTAGATCAAGGCGCGAGTGATATAAAAAAGTTGAGCAACGCTAGTTTGGGTCAGATGATGGGTATATGGATGAGTCACGAGAGTATAACTTTATTAACCGACTTCAAAAAAGGAGGTTATCAGTTTAACCTGTATGTATGTATGTTTTCCCGCGATTATCTTGAATTTGGGTGAACCGATTTTGATGCCCTGGAATTCCCTGGAACTCGCAGAAGTGTCTTGAGGACATAGACTTTGCAGACGACCTTTGTCTTTTATCTACAACTCTGAGCGACCTTCAAGCAAAGACAGACGATCTGGTGGTGGAAGCTGCAAAAGAGGGGCTTCGTATTAATACGGCTAAGACCAAAGAAATGCGCATACACACCTCAGATCAGGACCCTCTAAACATAAAGGGTGAAGTGGTGGAGCGTGTGACAAGGTTCACCTATCTTGGTGGAGTGGTGAGCCCTACAGGAGGTACGGAAGTTGATATTGAGAACCGCATTAACAAAGCGCGGGCAGCGTTCGCACAACTGATACCACTGTGGAACTCTAACGTTATCACCAGACGGACAAAGCTTCGGATCTTCGAGTCCAATGTAAAATCAGTGTTGCTATATGGGTGTGAAACATGGTTTGTGAGAAAAGACCTGACCAATAAACTCCAGGTATTTATAAACAAATGCCTGAGAAGGATACTAAAGATATTCTGGCCACAAACCATAACCAACACAGAGCTATGGCGCCTGACAAAGCAAAGGCCAATTGAAATGGAAATCCGAACTAGAAAGTGGCGTTGGATAGGACACTCGTTAAGAAGAGCAGATGGACGTCCTTGCAGGGAAGCTCTGTTGTGGCAGCCTTTCGGAAGACGCAAAAGGGGACGCCCGAAGGCAACCTGGCGACGGTCCGCGCTACAAGAAGCAAATAGTGTGGGACTAAACTGGGAGGAGTTACCCGCTGTTGCTCAAGACCGCCAAAACTGGAGGAAAATTCTTGAAGCCCTATGTCCCCGCTAGGGATAACAGGAAAAGAAGAAGAAGAAGAAGAAGATTTTGATGCGGTTTTCACAGAAGTATTTGTTACATTCAGGAGGTTTTAGAACCTATTTTAAACGAATTCTGAATAACGGAAGTTTTCAGTTTATATACTTACCTATGCGTCAATTTAATGGAGGCGGGTTCCTTTTTTGTAAAAAATATTTTTTTTTAACATGAGATGATGGGGTTAGATAGGTCACCCTAGAATACCTTTATTTTCTAGGTGCATTTTCAACTTAGATCGCTGCTGTGTATGGAAACGTTAAACTATTTCTTTAAAGTATCAAAAACAGGTATTTTACAGAATATACATACAAATAAATATTACAAGAAATCGAGCAAACAAATATTTTTTTGGGCAACAGGCAATTAACTTGATAAATATTGTAATAATAATAACACATCATTAAGAGCCCCTAACTAGGAAGAACCTGTACATAGGGTACCCGAAACACATACAGAGACGAACATTACACTCAGACCGGAAACAAACATCGATATTCATCATATCGACATTCGCCCCGCCCGGGAATCGACCCCAGGTGCACAAGCTTACTCAGTCCATATCACTGCCAACTGAGCCACGGAGCAGTTGTTGAGCTTATTACGAGAAAGCAAAAGAAGTTTACATTATAAAGTTAAATAAGTAAGAAATATTTATTGTGTCGTGAAATATTAATAATACATTATTAACAAAGTTATGAAAAATCATAACTATTTCTTTGTTTTTTGTCGAATTTTAATAACTTTGAATAATAGAACATAATTAAAAAACATGGCACATAGGTGTATTCCAAACACCAATAACCTTTAAGCCTCCTAATTTGAAACTGGAAAGTAATAAAAGAGTATTACGGGGCCATCCGGCGATCAGGGCAGATAAAAGTTCGGATAAAAATCCGGAACACCTGCCCCGGATTTACGATCACCCCTTCCGGACTGTAGCGTGAAGGTCCCGTGAAAGGTTTCGGTAATTTCGCACTTCAGTAGGTACTTACAATAGTTTAAAACATAGATATATATTATTAGTGAACAATTTTGGCAATAAAAATCTCAATATAAAATTTAAAATAAACAAGTATAGTGCTCGGGCACAGTATCTGAGAAAGTATGAAGTCCCAAGAGTACGAAATTACTATGGCGATAGAACATTAAAAAAACGACTTCCATACTTGCTCAATACTTTGCCCCAGTATTTACGCAGTAGAGAAACTAGTAAATCAAAATTCTAAAATATGTTAAAAAAGTATTATTTAGATTCATTATAGTTATAAAGTAGTGTATAACAGTGATAATGTCGAGACTCAGCTGATCCCGCAGACAAACTGTTTAAACAGTTTTGTGGAACTACGTATAAATTGTATGTAGTATATATGTTTAATAAATAAATAAAAAAAAAAAAAAAAAACAGAATTCTTTTGTAAATTTGTCAGAATAGTTAGTTGTAGATTTTAGGAAGGCCTAGTCTGAGAGAGAATTACAAACTACCTAGTACATAATTCAAAATTGCAACCCATCTCTTCCCATGGGTGTTGTAAAAGGCGACTAAGGGGACTCAGAAGGATGGGCAGCACCATACTTCGTTGAAAAACTCAAAATAGCCAACATGCGAACGCCTATCCGCCCGCCAAGCGTGGAGGATTATGACGAATTTATTATTAAAGTGACATACCTATTCAAAACTTTGTCTGTGTTATGGATTTTAAATTATAGCGATATTGATTAGATTAAAAATTCGAAATATTTGATAACCTAAACGAACTTTGACTTTTAGACAAACTATTTTCGCAGATAACAAACAAACTTTCCTGGCACTTATCTCTGCCCACCCCGCTGCACCTGCGCCGTGAGCGCTAAAGATAGTAAACTTCAACTAAACTTGCACAAGTTATACGAACTGACGGTAATCCGGATTTATGGATGCAAAGTGAACTAATGCAGTTTTGGGTTTGCGGAAGACTTCATTGGCTAAAAGGAAATCTATTTGTAACTTTTAAGAATCGATAAGGTCGCTCATTGCATGCAAAATTCATTAATTTGTACATTAAAATGTTATAATGTATACTTTTGTGTACATATTTTTGTATTTTAGGCACTTTTGCGTAATAAAACGTAATTGATTCTAACGGCTACGGCTGCAATTGCGTGCACTTTAAAATAGTATTTCAATCATTATAGATCGATCGAAAATCCCTATCAATCAATACTAAAAAAAATGCGAGATAATCAGACTATGTATACCTTTCCTAATAACTTTTCTAAAGCAACATTGGTCGAAGTCTCAGATGGATAGATAATCCAAGTTACACTTTAAAATAGTATTTCAATCATTATAGATCGATCGAAAATCCCTATCAATCAATACTAAAAAAAATACAAGATAATCAGACTATGTACCTTTCCTAATAACTTTTCTAAAGCAACATTGGTCGAAGTCTCGCTCCTTGCGTAGCTATTTAAACACGGTTTTAAAGTTAAACAAACTTTAAAAATTCCTCAAACAATTAGGTTTCACTATAAATACTAGAGCTCGAGGAACTAAGGTGTGAGCAAAGGACCAATAAAATAGTCGACTGTACTGTCAACTGCTTTAAGAAAACAATAACAGTCTCTATTTCTAAAGCAGTAGGGTGTATGTGTTTCAAAAGAGAGAAACCTAGGTCTATTTGTGTGTCTAAATAGAGTAACTGGTCTGGATTCTGAGCACGCACCACTGAGTTGTTTGCTTTGGAGACTAGTTATTATGTCTGAGAAACTAAATACCTTTTAAGACTGCTTTTGTTTGTAATTTTACTTCAAAGAAAACATTATTATATAAGAAGAATTGTTTTTTAAAAGCAGAGATATTATGATGAAAAAAAGGGAGTTTATCAGTTTGACCTGTATGTATGTTTGTCCGCGATTATCGGAACCGATCTTGTTGCGGTTTTCAGTTGAGTATTTGTTACATTCTGGAGATTGTTTTAGTATTTTAACCGACTTCGAAAAAAAATTAGGGGCTCAGTTGATTTATGTGTCAGTTTATTGAAGGCGGGTTCCTTTTTTGTAAATAATAAATTATTTTGAAATCAATATATATAAAACTCTTCCGTTACTGACTGACTGACTGACAGACAACGCAGTGCCGACACTACTGGGCATAGCGGGCTGAAATTTTGCATGTAGGTTCCTTAGGGAGTGTAGGTGAGCACTAAGAAGGGATTTCCCGAAATTCCCATGGGAACGAGAATAAAATGGATTTTTGTGTTTATGAGAAATCTGCGCGAGTGAAACCGCGGGGCAGCCTTTAGTTTTGTATAAATAAACATTATCCTGTAGTAACCAAATCTAAAATTATGTATAAATTTAAAAAAAAAAAAAAAATTATTTAAAAAATGTCTCTATGTCTAAAGAACAGAACACGAGGACGTATGGTAGGTATAAAATTTAACTTACCGCCTTAGTGAAATATTTGAATATACTTTCAATCTTGATTCCAAAGTAAAACATTTTTCAGTCTTACTAATTTACTATGCACTTCCATTCCATTCCACCTTACAGAATGGTAATGAAACCCAGAACCTGACTCTTGAATCTCGCAATTCGTGAAAGTTTTAATCGAGTGCGGTGTAATATTCAGGTTTAATTAAAATTTCATCCTTTGAGAGATGTCCGGGAGGGAGATAACTAGGTTTGATTAGCCGGAGTGGAGTTGAGGTGCTCTTCTAATACGAACTTAAATTTGCAGGTATATAGTAGCCTAGCTGACTTCGCGAACTTCGTTACGCCACAGAATTTAAGATACTAATAACACTTGGCTCTATAGACTATGTTCTTTTGACTGCCCAGATTGGGCAAATTTGAAAACAACAACAACAACCACCAACTGTCAAAATTCAAAATATGTAAACAACGGTTAAAAAATGCAGCTTGGGCTACATTATTCGAGTTTAAGTAAGGATCCCTAATTATTTTGAAAATCTTATGTAGCCTATGTCACTCGGGGTTAGTGTAGCTTCCTACCAGTGAAAGAATTTTTCAAATCGGTTCAGTATTTCCGGAGCCTATTCGTTACAAACAAACAAACTAACAAAAATCTTTCCTCTTTATAATATTGGTATATAGACGTTTCGGATAAGAAGGTATAATAAATATAAAACAGTAATTTAGGTCATGATAACTAACAACTTTTCCTAAGCAACATGCGTCGAAATCGAAAAAAAAACTGCATTTAATACAAATACAGTTAAAATTTCGAATAGGAGCAAAAACGGGCCACGGTCGGCCCTAGCGCTAAATGCATTTTTTTTCAAGACAACCCGAACGGTGATCATAAAGATACAGTAGATTTTAGCTGGCTTTACTGGAGGTCTACTTCTCTGGTTTGTTGTATGGTAAATACGTGACATCCAGTCTAAATAGACATACGTAAAATAACTAAAATGCTCTTTAACTTTTTATGAATAACAGTTTAAGATTTTATGTTTATAGTAAAGTATAGGTAGACTACCAGCCTAAAACCCGATGATCTGACGTTATAGTAGAATTAAAAACTGGTAAAGGACGGTGGTGCATGGGCATGGCGAGCGAGAGAAGAGGCCTATGTCCAGCACTGGGATCTTACATACTTACTGATGATGATGATTAATATTTATGTAATAAACACTAACAAACACCAATAAAAATTGTTAAATCTATACCAATAGTATAAAGAGGAAAGATTTGTTTGTTTGTTTGTAACGAATAGGCTCCGTAAAAACTAACCCATTTTAAAAATTCTTTCACTGGTGCTACACTATCCCCGAGTGACATAGGCTATATTAGATTTTCAAAAAATTAGGGATCCTTACTTAAACTCAAATAATGTAACCCAAGGTGCAATATTTTTTTCCGTTGTTTAAATATTTTGACAGGTGGTTTTTTGTTGTTGTTTGTTTTTTTATTCGCCCATTCTGGGCAGGCAAAAGAACATAGTCTATAGAGCCAAGTCTTTAGAAGTATATTTATTCTATGGCGTAACGAAGTAAGCCGGGATAGCTCGTGATCAATAAAATACGTCCAAAAACAGACGCCAATTTATAGACGAGATATTGATAAAAAATTCCGCCCTCGTACCACGGGGCCGAAGGTGGAAAGCGCCCAATAAAAATGTATAGAGGGATTTGCACAGGAATAAACCGCTGTTTTCGCCGGCAATTAGTGAATTAATACGAATGTCGATTGTTACGTGCGCTGCGTCCGTAGGGGGGAACCGAAATGTTTTACGAGATCATTTTTTTATTGGTCTCGTTTGTTGAACGGTTGTTGTGAAGGAAGCTTGCTTTCCGTTTAGTTTTATGGGGCGTTTGAGGCCTTATGTGAATAAGTGACAGTTACAACTTACGTAACCGATACAAGGTCGCTAACTTTAAGACGATATACGCGAAATAAATCAAACGACCGAGGATCACAGGCTGTCCTTTTCCCTCAAACATACTGAGGGAAAAGAACAGTCATATGTCAGTCGCCCTACTACACCCTTACTACATTTTATTCGAAAAAGTAATACATATTAAATATATTTTTAATTATAACTTTTAAATCAAATTTAAATTACCAGAATTTAATTTACTTTATTATCATTATTCCTATGTAGTTTCAACAAAAACTAGTTAGTAATTTCGAAGAACTAGCTATTCCCGTTTTTTGGAATGGTTATCTTTGACAAAATAATGTATCGAGGTTTCTTGATTCCACAAGTGGTTCTCTATTATAAAAAACTTTGTTATATCCTCAAAAACGTTATGTTAAAATTCAAGATCTTTACCTCTTATAGATTAAGAGAATCACTTGATTTAAAAAACCTTAAAAACTCATATAGCGCCTTAAACCTCATTAAAGGTGATAACCGTGATCGAAACAGAAAAGATTATATCCGCAGAAGAATTAAAGTCACCGACTTGGGTCAAACAATTGAATAATTAAGTGCCAATGGGCAGGGCACATAGCTCACTAACTCTAAAGAACAGATGGTCGCTGAAGCCGAAACGTTCTCGAGTGGAGACTGGCACCGAAATACGCAGAGTAGGCAGACCCGCAGACAAAAAGTGTGCCTCTAAAAATACGAAGCAAGATTATCCTTTTGTCTTGCATAATAATTTTTTTTTAAAAGGACTGGGCCAGCCATGTAGCACGAATGCAGCCGACCAAATGGGCCCGAAATGCGACAGAGTGGCTTCCAAGAGACGCGAAGAGGCGTCGAGTTCGCCCGAAAAAGAGATGGAGCAACGAGCTGAGAGTAGTAGACAAAAACTGGTGGCAGACGGCGCAAAAACGCGATGAGTGGAAGAGGGTAGGGAGGCCTTTGCCCAGCAGTGGGATAGCACAGGCTCATAATAATGATAATGACTATTGTTTAGAAGTTTGAATTTGTTTTGCGATTGGCCCAAATAAAAAAAAGGATCGTTGTAACGCCTTTTAAACAACAACTAGCAAATGAGCAAATACCAACCTACAATAAATAGTTTTTGCGTCCATCCATTGCGTCGTCGTTATTGCCAATAGGTAAAGATAAATGGGCAACTGCATTGTAATTTTAACAGAAACAAACATACCTCAATTGCAATTTGTGACCAACGGTAATAAGTGACGCAATAAACGCATGGTGTAAACGCGGTCCATCGCAAACAGCGAATAAATTGTCGCCGATGCGATGCGACGTGACGATAAATCGTAGCGACGCATTGTCACTGTGACAGCGGCCTGACTGTTAGTGTAGGGCTACCTCGAAAGTTTAAAATATTAAGATTAAAATGATTATTGTATTAATCTTAATTAATATGTATTATTAGATTAATATGTATTAACGTTGGTTCCGAAACCACGTGTTCTGTTAGCGGGCTTTAAAACTATAATCCAATAAACTTTTAATAACCGTACAACGTTGCCGGGCTCTAAGGGCCCTTTTAACTAAATTTGTGAACTTGACAATGGCAAAATACTCTCAAAATACTGAAGTGAAGTCAAGTCCATTACATTAAAATAACAATGAGATTAAAATAAAATATTTGAATACTAGAGGCTGTCCCGCGGTTTTTCCCGCGCAGATTTCTCATAAACACAAAAATCCAGTTTTTTCCCGTTCCCGTGGCAATTTCGGGATATCCCTTCTTAGTGCTCACCTACACTCCCCAAGGAACCCACGTGCCAATTTTCAGCTTTCTACGCCCAGTAGTTTCGGCTCTGCGTTGTCTGTCAGTCAGTCAGTCAGTAACGGAAGAGTTTTATATATATTGATTTTATAAATTAAATCATATAAATTAATTAGGTAAAACGTAAAAACTTATGGGTGGAAAATGCAAGTAGTCATTTTAAACAAAATTTCGAATAGGAGTGAAAGAGAGCAGTGGGGTAACTTTACCCCTTAAAGCATGCGATTCATACCAAAAAACTCAAAAATAATTATTTGTCCAAAAAAAAAAGGATGGCGTGGCGGTTAAAATAAAAAATTGACATGCAAAAATTGTCGCAAATGTTGTGCAAGCTACGCTGGAACTATAAATAATTTTCTAAACAATTCGAGTCAATTAATAAGATGGATATCGCACAGTCCCGTAATGTAAACGCGCCGGTGATGGAGCGTTCTTGCCCGGAGGTATTAGATTGAGGACACTGTGACAAAAAGTCGCTTCAATTGCAGGGGTTTATTTTATTAATTATTATAAAAACAAAAATCTTACATTAAATTCCAAATCAAAGGAGGGATTTATAACTAACAACTTTCCCAAAGCAACATAGGTCGAAATCTCAAAAATAACAGCTGTTCCTTACATTGGTTCGATTACGGGAGCTACGGGACAACTGATTGTTGTTTTGAGATTTCGACCCATGTTGCTTTGGGAAAGTTGTTAGGTATGGTGAGCTGAATCCTTTCTTTGATTTATTACCGCCTTGTCAGAAACACAGGCTAGGCTTATTTTAATATAAAGTTAATAAATGTAAAATCCACAACGATAAAAAAAACGATACCAACGATTGTTTATTGACAGAGGAATCTTTTAACGATGTCGGACTATTAGACAAATTTAGTTAAGTCTGGTCATTTCATACTTAAAATTTTTTTTGGACTATAACTTCGACCATTGTCGTAAGGCAAGGCAAACATTTGTTTGCCTGAGCCAATTAGTAGGCACCCTGAACTACCTCGCCTCTATCAGTATAGGATACTTTACGAAATAAGGTATCAATATTAATTAGATTAGTCTAATTGACTTTCAATAAGCGATATCTTGTATCCTGTATTGAAAAAATAATTTTTTACTTTACTTTACTTTACTTGCTTCCGTGTTTTGGAAGGCACTTTTAGCAGTGGGTTATGTACATCTAGATCTCCTTCTTCATTACAAGGATATAGAAGTAGAGTAGAATCATTTGACAGAGGAGGGCTCGTTTGGGGGCCTCTCCAGGCGACTATTGTCGTAAGGCAAGGCAAACATTTGTTTACCTGAGCCAATTGGTGGGCACCCTGAACTACCTCGCCTCTCACATATAGGATACTTTACCAAATAAGGTATCAATAGCAATTAGATTAGATGTAGTCTAATTGACTTTCAATAAGTGATATCTTGTATCCTATATTGATTAAAGAAATATTTGAATTTGAAGATCTCGCGTTCTTGGAGCCATTGTGCAATACCTCACATTTATACTTCGTTAAACGACATTGGTTCACAAAGTCGCTATTAATCTCGGAACAACATCTCGATTACCAAGTCCGCGGTGTTATTATTAGTGCAACTGATATCAACAATTTGTCAAGTGTCCAAAAAGAGGATGTTCGTTTTTGCATTCCCAGGTAATGGCCGACTGACAAATTAGATTCTAGTTATGACTGCTGATGAGAAATTGCTTCCAATAAATTCATAGTTTGTTAATCTATACCAATATTATAAAGAGGAAAGATTTGTTTGTTTGTTTGTAACGAATAGGCTCTGGAAATACTGAACCGATTTGAAAAATTATTTCACTGGTAGGAAGCTACATTAACCCCGAGTGTCATAGGCTTTATTAGATTTAAAAAAAAAATTGGGATCCTTATCTAAACTCAAATAATGTAACCCAAGGTGCAATATTTTTTCCGTTGTTTACATATTTTGACAGGTGGTTTGTTGTTGTTATTTGTTTTTTATTCGGCCATTGTGGGCGGTCAAAAGAACATAGTCTATAGAGCCAAGTCTTTTGTAGTATCTTATATTCTATGGCGTAACGAAGTAAGCTGGGAAAGCTCGTAGTATATAGGAGTAATTTAACAACGACTTCGGCCGTGTCACATCTCGGACAGTTGACCTGGTTCGTGTTAGTCTTCATAAAACACGAGAACGGTCTGGCCGATTTAGCAAATTTGGTTTTGAAATATTCGTAGTAGTCCAGGAAAGGCTTAAAAAGGTGAGAAATATTGAAACATGACGACGGAAAAAAACAACATTTTCATTTTCCCATACAAATCGTTCTATTGTTTCCTTTTATGGCTTTTGACATAACTGTCACTCGTGTCAATCAGTTTAAGACAGGACAATGTCTGTCGGGTCAAATAGTTATAATGGAAAGCATTTTTCATTTTCATTTTGCGATTGGAAGAGAAATTATGCTAGCGAAGCCGCAGGCGACTAAAAGGGGTCTTTGGGGTCGTGGGTGTGAAGGGCGGGGGCCCGACACACTCATCAAACGGCCTTGAGATGGGCGGCGGCACAGCTTGTGGCACTGTGCCGCCGCAGCTCCAAAGGCGAGCCGGGGAGGGAACAATATGCCCTCCCCGAGCATGAAGCTAATAGTAGCTGAGCGTGGGAAGACTTCGGACGCTATAATGTGTGGTTCCCGGGGTTCTTCCCAAAAGTGCCAAGACGGCCGCCGAGGGGTTTTAGTGGGTGCGAGCCCCACATACCCCCGACGCTCCCCCGAGCGTCGGGAAATGCAATAGGCATTTCCCCTCGTTAAAAAAAAAAAAAAGGGCGCGCTATAGTACCTACTCAATACACAGTTTTGCATCAATCAATATATATAAAACTCTTCCGTTACTGACTGACTGACTGACTGACAGACAACGGGGCGTAGTGGGCTGAAATTTTGCATGTAGGTTCCTTACGGAGTGTAGGTGAGCACTAAGAAAGGATTTCCCGAAATTCCCATGGTTACGGGAATAAAATGGGTTTTTGTGTTTATGAGAAATCTGCGCGAGTAAAACCGCGGGGCAGCCTCTAGTATTACATGTAAAAGAAGACTTTTTTCTAACTTGTTGACGTCATCAAACCCTGGAGCGACTGTAAGAGGCTGAAAAGTAATGAAAGTTGAGTGTGCCTCGTCGACGCGATCTACACCTTTGTTTCATTTCCTGAACAGGGATCGAACCGCTTTTTTCAGATATCGACTTCAATTCGTACTTGTGTGGAGATGGACTAATTTATAACCCTATGAATTTTCTTATACTAGCTGAAACGGCAAGCTTCATACCGCCTCGAAATAGAATTTTGGAGAATATTCTGTAGCTTTTGTCACCCGGGGATAGTGTAGCTTCCCAACATTGAAATATTTTTTTTAATCAGTTTAGTAGTCTCGGATCTCGGAGCCTATTCAATGCATACAAACAAACAAACACACAATAAAATCTTTCTTATTTTATTGGTATATATAAACAATACCATATTGCACTCAAAGCCCCTTACTATGATACCAACCATACTGATACTAGGTACCAACATATTTAAGGCGCTTTATTGAAGGAAAGATTGAGGGAAAAAGACAAAGGAGACGACCAAGAAGACTTTTGACTAACTAATAATAATAGATCAGTCTATGTCTATGTCTAACTAAAGGAAAGGATAGGTGTCATGTCGTATCACGAAGTCAAGCAGCTGGCGGGGAAAAGGGAGACATGGAGGAGGCTCCACCGACAAGAACGCAGCTCTTAATTTTAAAGAAGAACAATATTGAAATGACGTCACCCCATTATACGTTTCTCTCTGTCGATCTTAGGTTTGAAATCAAATTGAAATTTATCATGTAAAAGTCTTGTTATCTAACTAACTAAAAAAGTTAGTCTATCTGTTAACAACGCCTTAGAATATAAGACAAAAATCCTTCTCCACACAATTTTGCAGACTCGGTTATTACCGCAAACGACTTTATTCTGAACCTATGGAAATTTTCTCTATTTCGTGATTTTGATAGTTTTCTCTATTTATCACCAACTAGTCGACCCGGCAAACTTTGAACCGCCTAACCTATAACTATCTGGTGCACATATTATACTTAAAAACCTTCTTTTTGAATCACTCTATCTTGTAAAAAACTGCATCCAAATCCGTTGCAAATCTAAGCATAAATAGGGACAGACGCGGGAAGCGACTTTTTTATATGTACCATGTATTAGATTAGATTAGATTCATTTATTTCACACTATCATATTCATATTACATACAAAGTTGTATAATAAAATGTCAAAGTATAATGTGATCGTCAATTGATTTTGTCTTTTGAAGCGTATAGTAAAATGTGGCTGGTAGCACGAAAATATGTGTGGCAGACATAGTAATACATGATATCAATAGTTGCTATTTGTTTTCGTCACACAAAAGCGTTATTAGAGGCGCAACACAGAAATTTTCTCAAAATAAAGGCTTTGCTGAGAACGGCTGGCAAAACAAGTTACCACACAAATTCTTGCGATAGAGAAAATCTCTACGTGTTCAGAATCACCCCCTGCAAAGGCCCAATAAAGCCTCCATTGTTACGTGCGCCATCAATATTTGAACTGCTCGCCGTGTGGCAATATTAAAACATTCACGAGATCAGAAAATCTGAATCTATTGGCAGGTTATGACTATGTTAGTGATCGAGTAGGTACTTACTACGAAGGGTACTGCTATCATTCTTGGTTTCAAAATTGTTTTAATGTGGATCGCATAAATCAATCAATATATATAAAACTCTTCCGTTACTGACTGACTGACTGACAGACAACGCAGAGCCGAAACTCCTGGGCGTAGAAAGCTGAAAATTGGCACGTGAGTTCCTTGGGGAGTGTAGGGGAGTGCTAAGAAGGGATTTTCTGAAATTCCCACGGGAACGGGAAAAAACGGCAATTTTGTGTTTATGTGCAATCTGCGCGGGAAAAACCGCGGGGCAGCCTCTGGTATAATATAAAACTCTTCCGTTAGGTACTGACTGACTCTGACTGACTTACAGACACGCAAATACTTGGGGAGTGTAGGGGGCAATAAGGAATAATTTCCCGAAATTCCTATGGGAACGGGAAAAAGCGCGTGCAGGTGCTTAAGAGCCAGTTTACAGCGATGCTAGTGCCATTCTCGAAAAAAATTAATATCTTCTAAACTAAGGCAAATATCAAAAATGTGGCACTGTATGACACTAGATAATGTAGACTTGTATTTTTAGGGCACTGTTGTATAGCTTTTAAGTTAATGACCAAAGAAAGCTACAAAGTGTTACTAAAAGTGGCCACTTTTAGCAAACAATCTGTTTATAATTTTGTTCTTTTAAGTTATGACTACTTTACTGTGCTCAAAAAATACTTATCAAGATTATCTAGTGTCATACAGTGTAACATTTTTGTTATTTGCCTTAGTTTAGAAGATATTAATTTTTTTCGTGAATGGCGCTAGCATCGCTGTAAACTGGCTCTTAAGAGAAATCTGCGCGGGTTAAACCGCGGGGCAGCCCTTAGTAAACCTTTAAGGGAACAAACAATTTATTATAATCGTCCATTTGGTCACGCAGAAAAATCCTAAAAAGTTTCAAATTTTAGTGCTAGCTGCAACCTGGAGATGTTAGGAGATAGGTTAATTTTTCCAGTAATGGTAAGATTTACTAAGTTACATGTTACACGTACAAGACAAAGAGATAGGTATTATTAGATTAGCTCTTTTTGTGATATGATACGGTTCCTATTCATTCTTTATTAAGTGATGCTATTTTTTGTATGGGTTTTTGTGGCCTGAAATAAAGAATTTTTATTTATTTATTTATTTAATGTATTAAAAACACATTTTTGTACTCAGATTTTAATACGCAAGTTAAATTGCTATTAACCTGTATGCCTAAGGTATTTGTTTCAAAAGCTTTAAAATTAAACAAAAAGAGATCTTAAAATTTCCCATAACTTGCTCATTCCATCTCGTAATTTACTCTAATACGATTCAAAGAACAGTGAGTTTTCCAATTGAATCCCGAAGCGGTAGCATCTGCCGCCCCCACCTTCTGGGCGCGAATTCTCTTGTTTTTAACCGACTTGAAAAAGTAGGTTTTCAGTTCGACCTGTTTGTATGAGTGCTTGTCCGCGATGTTCTCGCGTTTGGCTTAATACAACCGATTTTATGGTTTTCTGAAAAGTATTTGTAACATTCTCCTGAAGATTTTGTAGTTAATAAAACAAATTTAATATCCTAAAATGCTAGTAGATACTCCCTTTAATGCAATAAAACCACTTGAGCAGCTGGACTGACGCGCGGGCCTACGGGAATGTTTTGAATGCGTGGAGCGGCGTAGCGCGAGCGCATGCAAGGCGGACGATGACTAGGCATATTTAGCGGGCAACTGGAGCGGCGTAGCGAGAGAGCGTCGGAAAGGGAATAACGTGGTCGAAGTGGTCTAAGTCGCCGTTACACTTCCGATTTTTCTGTATTTCAAAATAGCTCTTGTTTTTTGATAATACAGTGTAGGGCGCACGAGACCATAGACAAATCTGTTACGGCCTCCTAGACCGCCACTGTACAGTGCGGCACAAAAACGTAGAAATTAAAAACTGGCAAAATTTGACGGATTTATGCGGTATATACGGTCGGTATTTACTATTTACACTTTTTAATTTCTACACTTTTGTGCTGCATTTTTGAGCTTTTTCTCATGAGAGAATTCGAGCCCTACTCTTACTGTATTTTAAAAAATTAAATAAGACCCCTCCAGACAATGCATAGGTAATGCGGTGAAACTTTGCAATATAAAAATCATGCAGACGAGCAAAGTTCGCCGATCGAATGAAGTATTCATTAAAGTAGACCCGGGTATCGGGGTCAGGTGGCCCATGGGAGACTCTTTTTGTTTTAAAACTAAATTATTTTTGAAGTTTTATTCTAATATATTCTAAGATATTTTTTGTAAATAATATCTTTTTAAAAAAAAAGAGACCCGCCTTCAATAAACTGACACACACATAAACTGAGAACTTCCTCTTTTCCGAAGTCGGTTAAATTCGGTACTAAAACCTTCTCCTGAATGTAACGAATATTTTTCTGAAAACCGCATCAAAATCGGTGCAGCCAAACTCGAGATAATCGCGGACAAACATACATACATACAGGTCAAACTGATAACCTCCTTTTTTGAAGTCGGTTAAAGAGTATTCTCCGCGGTTTTTTTTTTTGATAAATAGGGTAACATGCCCTATTACGGCGCGTTTTGACGACATTTTAAAGTAGGGTAAGAAATTAAGCATTTCTAAATATGTTAGCAGATATTTGAATTTTTTTTTGACACTCATGATAATTATATTTTCTATTTCAGTTGTCAATTTATTTATTCTAAAGTGATAATTAATTTTAAATAAATATTTTTTCTGAAAATTCGGAATTCCTATTACGGCGGCAAAAAAAAGTTTCAAGCCCATTACGGCGGTAAGCACTGCCTATTACGGAGTATGGGATGCCAACACACGCACGATGAAACATTTTCATCTCAGCTCACGGTTCCGTGCAATCAGAAAATGGTATGCAATGGCTGTAATTGTTACTGGCACTGATACAGGTTCTTCCTAGTAAGGGGCTATTTTGATAATATTTTGTGTATCAACTATTAAATAAACGGCCTCGCGCTAAGAATAGGCTTGGGTAACTCCGGACAAGAAGACTTAAATGAGCTAGATCCTCTCCCGGATCATAAAATCTGAATCACTCCACAGTTTTCTTATCGAGCCGGATCCCAAATAAGTCCGGAGCGAGAGCTCGGCTCGGACGAACTCGCACGTCACGTCGTCTCAGACTTCTGAGGAAGACTGGGATGGGATGGGAATAAGAATAAGATTAGGATCGTTCGGATACTGCGCTCGCGCTCGCTCGGCCCGGCGGGCGGCGGCCGCGGGGCCCGGTCGACGATTCGGTCACACCCACTGTCAATGTTCGCGCGGCGGGCTGAGATTAGACGCGGACGGATCCAGATTTGATGACTCGCGCGAAGTGCTTGGAGCGTATGGGAATCGGAATAAGAAAGGGGACCCGGCTCGATAAGATGAGTAGAATCCCAGAGCGGATCCGGACAAGATAAGTCCAATCCCTATCCGGAGCTGGGAGTACCCAAGTCTAGCTAAGAAGTTTCGAGTAATATCATTAGTTTAGATATTTGGCTGTATGGGCAATTATGTTCCTTTGCCTGACCTGAAAGGGCGAATAACAAAAACAATCTACGGCATCGTAACGTTCTCCCATCTCTCTGCACAACGGAACGGAATGAATTACATATGCGGACGTTTTTTTTTATAAACCGCGCTGATAAAGAAACGATTTGAAAATGGCGGCCGAACGAATGCTATCTCGCGTATATTAGTATGAGAGAAGAGTTGAGAAGCGAGACAGCCCATACAACGGCCGCCATTTTGAGATCGTTTCTTTATGTGCGCAGCTTATACTCATAAAAGCGTAATTGGTGTGAATTTGGCTAGCTTCTTAACATAATTTTTAATCATCATTTCAGCCGTAGGACGTCCACTGCTGGACATAGGCCTCCCTCAAGGCTCTCCATCTGTACCGATCGCAGGTGGCCTGCATCCAGCGTGGACCCGCAGCCTTGCGCAGATCATCCGTCCATCTGGTCGGTGGACGTCCTACGCTGCGCTTGCCGATCCGTGGTCTCCACTCGAGAACTTTTCGGCCCCAGCGGCCATCTGTTCTGCGGGCTATATGACCTGCCCATTGCCACTTCAACGAGCTTATCCGCTTGGCTATGTCGGTGACCCTGGTTTCTCTGCGTATGTCCTCATTTCTGATTCGATCCCGCAGAGAAATCCCGAGCATAGCCCGCTCCATGGCTCGTTGAGCTACTCGGAGCCTGTTCATAAGCCCTATAGTGAAGCACCACGTTTCAGAACCGTATGTCATCACTGGCAGCACACATTGGTTAAATACCTTCGTCTTCAGGCACTGAGGAATATTGGACGAGAAGACGTTGCGTAGTTTCCCGAACGCCGCCCATCCGAGCTGGATTCGGCGATTGACCTCCTTCTCGAAGTTGGACCTACCTAACTGGATGGTTTGTCCTAGGTATACGTACTCGTCGACAACTTCGAGAACCGAGTTCCCAACCATAACTGGGGTAGGCAGAACATGGACATTAGACATGACCTTCGTCTTGTCCATGCTCATTTTAAGGCCCACCTGTTGGGAGACTCGGTTGAGGCCTTCGAGCATCGTGCTGAGTTCCTCCATCGACCTTGCCATGACTACGATGTCGTCAGCAAACCGAAGGTGAGTGATGTATTCGCCGTTAATAATATAATTTTTAATATTTGTTGTTAATCTACATTAAATGAAGTTACATAAACATAATATCACGCCGAAGGGTTAGGCAGAGGTACCAGCTCAAGAGCCGGACCCACGTTTAGCCGATTTTATGCTTTATTACCAACGAAGAAGTGCAAGTGAAGTGAAGTGAAGTGAAGTGAAGTTACAAATGATCATTATTTAATGTCTGTTGACCAGGTCAATATCTCAGTAGAGGCTCGACAAAATTTTGTTCAAAAAAGGAAGATTTTGGCACAATTTTTGAAATTTTCTCTAAATTTCCATAATTTTTTGAAGTTTTTAATATTTGTTAGTATTCTTTTGACGACAAATAAAATATCGTGAATTTTTTTCATTAAATTAATCAAGCCGTTTCGGAAATTAGTGGCAGACAGACAGACGGACGGATGGAAAAGACATATTAATAAGGTCCCGGGACGTGTACCCGAAACCTTAATCAATAATCTAATACAAACCTAAACTAAGAACTTCCTCTTTTTTAAAATCGGTCAAAAATAGGTACTAAAACACTTCTTCTGAATTAAAAAAATACTTTTGTGAAAATTGGTTTTGACAAAATCGAAATAATCGCGGACAAATATGCATACAAACATACATACAGGTCGAATTGATAACCTCCTTAACCATTTTTTTTTTCGTTATAAAACTTTAATTTGAAAAAGGCCCGAGGGTTTTAATAATCCTACTAATATTCTAAACAACAAAGTTTATAACTCTTTCACGTAAAAACTACGAAATTGATTTTAATGAAAACTTACAAATAAAACATATTTGAAGGAAAATTTAACTGGAGAAGCAGCAGAGTGCAGTCAGTGAAGGTTAAGTTAAACGGTAAAAAAGATGGAAAAATGGATTTCTACCCAAGTGGAGAAAGTTCAAATAAAAAGAAAGATACATTTTTTTACAACAAAGTTGACACAAACATGCAAAAATGGAACAAAAAAAAACAAAAACAAAACAGTAAACCAAAATACAATAATAAATAAAACAACCAACGAATCATAATCAGTTTTGTATGCTGTGTCAAAGTTGCGGTAAAATCTAGTATTAAAGTATTATATTGATGGGAAAATACGATAAATCTAACCTTAGTTTACATTTTTCTGTAAGTTTTTTAATTATTTACTTACCCTGTAAAGTGCATTTTAGTTATTTGACGTATGTCAATTTAGATAGGATGTCACGTATTTACCATACAACAATCCAAATAAGTAGACCTGCAGTAAAGCTTTTTAAAATGTACGGTACCTTTATGAATAATACGGTTAAATTATTAGCTCTGTAATTTCCATACACCGTGTTAGGATTCCTTACAGCCTAATACGGTAGGTACTAAAATATCTAATGAGTTTTTATATCCTAATTATGAAATATAATGTTAAGATATTTCGGTAATGTAAGTTATTACTTACACATAAGAGCACTCTGACTTTACCATAAAACTCTCAAATCGTTAGTAATCGTTGTATTAGACTATTTTTCTTTATTAAAACTCATACGTTAGGTTTCACAGTATTCTAACAAACTTAAATTTTACCGTCAACTTTAAGCGTCAAAAACAAGGATTTTAGTTAAAAAATATGAACCTCCAAAATTGGTTTTATACTTGAGAACTAATGAAAATTACACTTAAATAACGAAATGTTCATAAATTATATTTATTATACCACTAAATTTAAAAATTACCGACACGGGGTTTTCCTATTACCGATGGTACCCTCCGTAATAGGCGGAACCCTCAAAGAGCCTTCCTAACACGGCGGACTTTTGTTTACTCATATTTACTTGTTTTATTTGATTTTAAACGGCAATCAACTTGATTAACTAAGACTTCTTGAATGTAAAAAGTATTCGAGTATAGAAACATAATCTTAAAGTGTTTGTTTGAACTAAAAACGAAGTCTGAAAATTCAATGTTCTACCACGAGTCAGTCTGCGTTTGTATGAAACAGCTTCTGCTTTGCTGACGTTACACAAAATAATTAATTTAAGTCATTTTAAACGATTTTAAACGCACGAGTGCTGGGTAATAAGTTACTTGTTAGTTTCCCTTGGACACTATGTAGTCACCTTTACCATACACAGTCACAACGAATCATAAATTGAAAAAGATAAAATAGAGCCGTAATAGGACGTGATTTTGACTACCGCGGTAATAGGACGTTTTACCCTACTTTTCGATCGGGAAGCGACTAAGCTTGGCTTTTTAAAACTTACTGATGTAACCTTTTTAGTCTCTTGTTATTGTTTATTAGAGAGATCATTGATTCATTCACTTAAAAGCCCAAAAGATAATATAAGGACACTAGGTGCACAGCACAGATCTCTTTAGTGAGGAAATGGATGGCGTCGGGTCACATTAAAGACCATTTTATGATGGCATTACCACCTAACCAAACTGGCCCTGACTGACCTGGCAGCCTGGGGGAAGCTGCCAGCGTGACAGTTGTAATGACCAGGAAAACAAGAACAAGGCTTTACGGCTTAGTTCTTAGTGCCATGGATTACGAAACCATAAGTTTGGCAGGCAATAAAGCAGTAAGCCCTGTAGGTCCGGGCGTAAGAATAGGTCTACGGTATGCCCTGCCTGTCGTAAGAGGCGACTAAAAGGGGTCTTTGGGGTCGTGGGTGTGAAGGGCGGGGGCCCGACACACTCATCAAACGGCCCCGAGATGGGCGGCGGCACAGCTTGTGGCACTGGGCCGCCGCAGCTCCAAAGGCGAGCCGGGGAGGGAACAATATGCCCTCCCCGAGCACGAAGCTGATAGTAGCTGAGCGTGGGAAGACTTCGGACGCTATAATGTGTGGTTCCCGGGGTTCTTCCCAAACGCGCCAAGATGGCAGCCGGGGGGTTTTAGTGGGTGCGAGCCCCACATACACGATAATGCGATAGGCATTTCCCCTCGTTACAAAAAAAAAAGGCAATAAAGCAGTACCATAAAAGTGTAAGCGTTAATACAATATTCATCGGTCAGGAGTCAGGAGTCAGGTGCGGTGTGGGGCTATGACGCGCCACACCGCGGCGAACACTGCGGTGGTTACTTTATGCATGAGAGCTCTTGTGATTCGGGACGCATGCCGCCGATATGTGCTGTCATAGATCAGGAATGGTTATAGTAGGTGCAGTCTTTAAGGGGCGAACGGGTGCGATACTAGCGCCACTTCGATAAATAATTAATTCTTTTCTAACTAAACCATGGCCGAAATCAAAAATATGCGTCTTTGTAACGTAAGCCCTTAATTTACTAGGTTTGTAGCTGATTTACAGCTTTGCTCAGTGCCAGTGATGATACTTCGAACTTCGTACCGCCTACAATAATTATACACTTCTTCTCTCTTAAGAGCTGTGCTCTTGTCGGTGGAGCCTCCTCCATTCACCCCTGTTCCCCGCCAGCTTCTTGACCATCTGATACGACTCTGCACTGACTCGCTCCTTTATTTGGTCGAAGTAGCTTCCCCTTGGTCGTCCACGCTGTCTCTTTCCTTCAATCTTTCCTTCAATAATGTTAGTAATCAGTGCGTCGTTACGTATCAGATGGCCTATCATCTTTCCCCTTCTTATCTCTATCATGTTCAAGATCATTCGTTTTTCCTCTACTCTTTTCAAGACTTCTTCATTGGTGACTCTGAAAATTATACATATTTAACAATAATTATTTATATGCTATAATTAATTGTAGCAAAGGTACTATTGTGAAATATTGAAGCGTATTTTTAGTGACATGGTCTTCATCGGTGATTGTATGTAGTATTCTTTCTAATGTTGAAATAATTTTTCAAAGCGTTCCCGTGAATTTGGAGCCTAATTTTTCTTAAAGTTATTAGTATAGAAGTGTTATACATTTAAAGACGTATTAGGTATTGTATTAAATATATAAATTTGTTTCAGAAAAGTATGTATTGCTTAAGCTCTGTGTCAATCATTTCACAATACTTAATTGCCATAATTTTGTGACCAGTTTAAATTGTTATCCAAAAGTGGGCTGTGGATCTTATTTAGCCTCAATTTAGCCAAGCCACATTAACTTTTAAGTTACTTCTTTAATCAACTGTCTCTTCTGCGTCATAAAATATACTCTTAGTCCACATCCTCGGAGCGAACCTAAAGAAAGTCCATTTACATTTATATTGGCCTCACCTCCGACACTGGACTGAAGGACTCGCAGGACCGATCAATCCAATTACAAGACTGAACTGAACGCAAAAAGGACTGGTGTATAACTAGGTACCCACGTACTAATCTAACTAGTTTTATTAGTGAAGTGTTTGAATTAATATAGTGCGAAAAAATTATTACTTAACATAACATAACATAATATCACGCCTTTTATTCCCCGAAGGGTTAGGCAGAGGTACCAGCTCAAGAGCCGGACCCACGTTTAGCCGAGTTTTTGCTTTATTACCGACGTGACAAGGGGCCAGCTTGTCGCCGCGGTTATAGCGACCACTACTGCGGCCGGGACCAACGGCTTAACGTGCCTTCCGAAGCACGGAATCATCTTACTTTTCGGACAATCAGGTGATTCAAGCCTGCAATGTCCTATCCAACCGAAAACAACCACAACGTGATTTTTGTGAGAAATCAATATGTGGTGTTTTCTGCGGGGATCGAACCCACAACCTTCCGAGCCCTAATCAAAGGCGCGACGCGCTATGCCACTGAGCTACGTAGGCGGCAATTTAACCCATTTTTAAAAAAATATTAAAAATGGGTTAAATTGAAAATTATTTTAACGTTTTGTTAGATAATTATAAAAAAGCATCACATAATTAGGAAGATCCTGTATCTAGGGTGCCCGACATATATATATAATCGATATTCATCATAACAATGTTTGCCCCGCCGGGAATCGAACCCAGGTGCACACGCATACTTGATTACTCAGTCCACACCACTGCCAACTGAGCTACGCAGCAGTCTGTAGATTATTTTTCAACTTCATAAAACTATATTCAAATTTCCTTTTCTAATAGAATAATAATATTACTAAAGCACGTCATATAAAATACAGTGTCAAAAGCGTTTGCGTCAGCAGTGTCATTTCTGCAGCGTATCATTACCGTAGCGTGTCATTACCGTGGCGTGACACTCCTCCTGTCCTGATCATTACCGTGGCAAGTCGTCGGATTTGCGAGACCGCTAATGAAGGCACCTACGGTTTTGGGGAATTTGCAAAATGAGTTAGCCGTATTTGATTATTTTATGATATGTACGTAAAATTTGGATACTTGTGAGTTTGATATCAAAAGTAATTACTTATTTTAATTGTAAAATATATTTAAAAAATGATCAGGTAAGTGAGAAAAATCGTAATACATATAACTAAATCTTATTTTTGTTAGGTACTTACTCTTACGACAAAACATATGAATGGATTTAAATAAAACTTTACAATTATATATTATACGTAGGTATAGTGTATTTAAATGAATTACTACTGAGTCGATTAATGAGTTAAACAGTCAAAGAATAATTAACAACCGCCACAAAAATCAACCTAAATTTTCACCTATTTCAAGAGTGGTAATGAAAGAGTTAATTTGCTTAACACGCAGAAATTCTCCTCTAGCCAAGGAGTCGTTTTTAGATCAATACTATAATACATTTTTTGTTTGTTCAATTTAAGGTTTCCACGATGATGATGTTGCATTATATTTCAGCCAACGTAAGCTTAGTAAAACGCATTAAGAGGAAGGTGAGACATCAATCAATGTCCGTGTCAATCCGTCAATCCGTCTTTGCTAAATCCCTTCCATTGAATCTCTTGGATACCTTTGTGTAGGTAATATGTATAAAGAAATATTTTAATTATTTTAAAACAGGTTTATATTATATTTTTATTGATTTTTTAATATCACATCATTACCATCGCAGCAAAAATATGTCCACTGCTGGACATATGCCTTCTTCACATATTGATTACAAAAAACTTCATAAAGTGTTTGTAAGTTCATCACATAGTTCTCCCAATTCTTCAAAGTTAGATAGATCTTAATACCTTTACAATAAGACTTAATTCCCTGTACGTACGACTTGCCGATATCTATTAACATCAAAACTTCTAATCACCTATCAGAATCAAGTGCACCGTGAACCCCGCCGTGACAAGGATCCCGCAGTTTCCGGGATAATCCCGCAGGTATCCCGAGAAGATCGGGATTACGGGATTTAAGTTCATCGTCCATGATGGATCATTGGGCGGATTCGTATTGACATGTTCGGTGTGGACATAGTTATGTGCACGTTGGTCATGTTACGTACAGTCAAGGACTAGGAGGCCGTAACAGATTTGTCTATGGTTTCGTCAGCCCTAGACTGTATTACCAAAGAACAAGAGCTATTTTGCAATACAGAAAAACCGGAAGTGTTACGCCGATCGTGTCCGCCACTGTACGTAATTTTATATCTTATTAAGGAATAAGGATATTTATTGCTTTTATACAAGAAGAAGTTTTATTTTAAGTATTTAAATAAGTAGGGTAGGTAGGTATCTACTTTAAAATAGTTTGAATAATTATTAAAAAAAAAATTTTTTAGCGTCATATTTTCGTTTTAAAACGTTTTATTGCAAAATAGAAAAAAAACGAATACAGTAAAATTACAAATACGAGAGAAATAGAGTCGACATAAATCGGACGGACATTTGGCTAAAAACTATTTCTTTCAGGAAACCCTCATTTAGGCAGAGTCCACCCTACCACCCTCTTGATTTTTTATTAAGTACTAGAGGCTGCCCCGCGGTTTTTCCCGCGCAGATTTCTCATAAACACAAAAATCCCGTTTTTTCCCGTTCCCGTGGGAATTTTGGGAAATCCTTTCTTAGTGCTCACCTACACTCCCTAAAGAACCTACATGCAAAATTTCAGCCCGCTACGCCCAGTAGTTTCGGCTCTGCGTTGTCTGTCAGTCAGTCAGTCAGTCAGTCAGTCAGTCAGTCAGTCAGTCAGTCAGTCAGTCAGTCAGTCAGTCAGTCAGTCAGTCAGTCAGTCAGTCAGTCAGTCAGTCAGTCAGTAACGGAAGAGTTTTATATATATTGATAAACTGTACATATTTTACTTGTTAGACAGTGTTGTTCTGTAAAAAAAGATATGTCTTTGTCGGTTTTAAAATTTGTTCGATAACTTGACTTTATTGATGAATTTAATTGTAATTTGGCCTAATATAAATAATACAGCGAACTTGTTTACATGGTGGTTTATTGGGAACTGACATACGTTGTCACATGACATAATTTTGAAAACAGGGTGACAAGCAGACAACGCATAGACAAAACTACTGTATATAGCAAAAAGGTAAGTAATTGCACGAACATACCGCCCGCCAAAAACGACAGTTTTTAATCAACCTGCTATGAGCAATTATTATCCTGGTCTCCTTATAACATAAAATCATAAAAATAACTATATATTTTCAAGCATAACAATAACATAAACCAAATAAGTACCTAACTGAAATTAAAATCCCGTCAAGCAACTTCAAAAAAGAACTGAACAAATAACACACATAAAAAACTAAACAAAAGTTGCAAGCAAGGCTAATACCTGGTGTAAAATTATAAAAAAGCACATACAAGAGAAAGTCTTAAACATTTTGAACGATAAAAGCATACTTCCCTTGCTTGGGCTAACATTATATTATCAGAGTGCATAATACTCTTGCTTCCTATTGAAAAAACATCGTACTTCATCATACTTCATCTTTTAACACCATTATTCGGTAACAATAGCTTTCAAAACATACGTACCTATCTAACTAAAACCTTAAATCTAACGAAATCTAATCTAATGTATTGCATTCTAATAACTCTATAACAACTAAGTACCTACATTTCTTATATAAGAAAAGAACACAATCGAAGTTTGACCTAACTACCTATATCTATGAGGACGTTCCCTGCAGGCGCATGAGGTACTAGCACAGATCAAGGAAGACTGGCAGACTAGTTTGCAATGATGCTTAAAATGTTGCACAAGTTGCCGCGTCTATTTCCAATTAGATACGAAATTTGTTGAATTATATGGCACAGCACAACACCTCTTTGCATTACGTATCTTGGGTTAACGACCCGTTGATAAACTTGTTGAGGCCTGAACTTCTGCCTTAGGTACTCATTGCTTCTTATGTCTCGTGTTCTTTCTCTGGCTATGATTTTTATACCGTTTCCAGAAAACAGCAGAGGTGAGTATCCTTCCTACCAGCTCAAGATTTAGGGCCTTCTTCCGTTTTATACTTTCAGGCAAGTCTGCGTGTGGGAGCCTGCCGCCCGCCCTACGCAAATCCTCTTTATGCTGGTAGGGTATAAGCCTTTTGATTCTGCCTCTTTTCTTTAAATACCTTCCTTCCTCTTTAGGGTGTCTTCTTTCCTCTTCAAACTCCTGACCTAATCTTCGTAATGCTATGCTGTGAACACATTGATGTAAGCTGCCTTTTGCCTTGGGCTTCCTCTTCGTCTTCAGAAGTCTCTCTGCATCCACATCAGTTGCATTTTGATTTGCATACACCTCTTCTCTCCACTGATTTTGTTGGTTATCATCTTTCATGTGATTTTCTTTATTTGCACTTATAAGCGCAAGTTGGTGTAAGAGTACAGCAGGCTTGTGTTCTATCCTTATCTCTATGACCTCTCTGTACTCTGCTTGTATCTCTGGCTTGAATTTCCATTCAAGTTGATTTATTCCTATCAGAGATATTTCTCTTGACCCATCTTGCGTTGATAGCAGTTGCTCTGCTTGATTTTGTAGCTTTAACACATTTCTACTGTCAGATATCCTAGTTGTTGTTTCCTTCTTCTCACACAGCCGCTCTACAGCGGTTTGATTCCGTTTACCGGTTGCTTGCTCCTTCGTGTTCTCTAGGTCTACCTGCAGCTGCATTGGTATCACAGTATTCTGTGATTTATCCTCATCCACGTTTCCTAAAAGAATCCAACCAAGGTATGTATCTTGGGCACATGGGGTACCTGGTGGACCTCTGATGATGTTCTCCTTCATGATTGTAGCGCACACTTGGACTCCTAATATTAAATCGATTCTTCCTGGTTGGTAAAACTCGGGATCTGCCAGGAAGAGATCGTTGATGTGTTTCCATGAGTGCGCCTGTATCTCTGTCGTCGGTAGTTGTGTTGTGATTTGTGGTGACATGATGTACGCCTTAACTTGAACATTGAAGTCTGAATTAAACCTTGATAAAACTTCAATATTTGTCATGCCACTTACCTCTATTACTGAAGTACCGACTACAGTGATCTTGCTACTTACACGTGTTCCTTTTGCATTTATAAGTTGAGTTCCCCTTTGACTTATAAATGTTGCTTCTGATCCTTGATCAATTAAAGCTCGCAGTATTACTGTGTTTCCATTTTGTATCTTGACGGGTACCAAAGCTGTGGCCAACAGTGCCGTTGACCTAGCTGTGAAGTGTGAAGAAAGTGCAACATTTTCAACATCATCGCAACCTAAAACCTTACCTAATTTATCTTCTACATTTGCCTGCCTAGAAATTTCTGTAACCTGTGCTTTATTCCTAACGTTCGTTACAAGACTCTCTTTATTCCTATATACATGCAGAAGTGAATGATGACGGCGCCCACATATCTTGCACAAACCCTTGTGCTTGCAATAGTGGACTTCATGTCCAGGCAGCAGACAGTTGTAACAGAGTTGGCTACTCCTCGCTTGCTGAACTCTTTCGTCTGCGCTTAGTTTGCCGAACTCCTTACAGTGCCATATGACATGCCCTTGGTTGCAATGGCTGCAGCTTCCCTCCACAGGCATCTCAGATGCATGAATTATCAACCTTTCTACAGTTCTAGTTCCGGTGCTGCTTGGCTCTGCGGTGTGAATCCTATTTTCTAATAACTCGATGGAGCAGTCTGGCAGCTCAGTTTGACAGAGTTCACTCACGTCATGCTCTTCCCACTCTTCGTGCGTATCTAGATCAGACCCTTGCAACGTATGTGCCTCTGTAAGACCTTTGTTGTGTGCAATGAGCGTCGTAAACCTGTCCTCAAAGGGCTGCCAATCCTCGTGGTTGTCAGCAATCCTTGGCACATCGATCCTCGGCATCTGGAATTCAACACCGCAGCTGAACCTTTCAGTTGAAGAAGGAGTCTGGAGTAACATGTCCTCTATGTCCGTCATCATGCTTAAGTACAGCTCTTCACAGACATCGTACTCCTCGTTCTGGAAGTAGTCGTACTTGGACCGGCTATCTTGCGTAGTAATCCGTAAGAACTGTACATGGGCTTTTCTAAACTTATTCCAGTGTTCGTTCAAGCACTTCTTACGGGTTTCTAAATATCCAGCAGATAGCCTCTCAATAGGACACTTGTTGAGGTCATCGTAAGCCTTTTCGATCAGTCTACGCGTTTCGCATAACTGTGACGACAACTCTTCCTCTGCCGAAGGCATTGTAATAACTTTAGCTTTACCTTAAAACCCTTTCCTGGCTATTGCAGCACCTTTAAAACTCATTTGTCCTGTGATTTCTTGAGTTATTTCATAATTTACATTCCACAGTAATCTGTCATATTTTTTCTTGGTACCGGTCAGTCAATTGTTTTAGAAATTTTGCATGAAATAGCCAAAATACATTTTTATTTTCCAAAAATCTTACTCATCCGGCTCGAAGGACCATGTTCGATAACTTGACTTTATTGATGAATTTAATTGTAATTTGGCCTAATATAAATAATACAGCGAACTTGTTTACATGGTGGTTTATTGGGAACTGACATACGTTGTCACATGACATAATTTTGAAAACAGGGTGACAAGCAGACAACGCATAGACAAAACTACTGTATATAGCAAAAAGGTAAGTAATTGCACGAACAAAATTTAAATCAAAAATTAACACCAAAAACAAAATGAGCATCGGCTCCCAAGAGGTACAACAAACTCTTCGCTAACGAACAACAGAATAAAGTCGTCTCCGAGACGGCGGTAAATAATAAATAAATAAGACAGGTACTGAGTTGAATAGGTAATTAATTGTGTTTCCTTCCCTTCCTAGCCAGCCATGGAGGTGACGGGAATTTTAAAATCGACTAAAAAGACGCAAGGTTTAAATTTGCGTCTGGAGAAAGTTTAAACGAATTTTGTAACATTTATGCAATTAATTAGGTACCTGCTACTTATTTGTATTAATATTATTAACAGATTGACTGCGTAAACTTTAATTGACTGAAAGTTTAATTTATAAATTATATGATTTCTCCGAAATCCAACAATGTTTAAATAAACTTTTTTTTGTGTAGGCAGTAGTTCACAAATAGGTCCAGGGGGGTCCCAAAATGTCTTAAGTAGTTAAACTGGCAAAACGTAAATATATTATCTTTAAAAAAATTGGGAATTATGGTAAAAAATGAAATGTGGCAACCGGAACCAACAAATATTTGAAAGTGGTCTAAATATAAGAAAAAAATATGGGAACCTTTGAATTCTCTAATGTAACTTATTATAAAATGAAAATTACGTATTAAAAATTAATATCCTGTAATACTTACCTGTGTTGTACAAAATAAATAAATTATTATTATTTAGTTTAATTCTTTAGTTTTCTCGGTCACATCTTCTAAATGACCGGTGTTGTCTATGATGCACAGGCCTTTTTTTTTTTTTTTAGGCGGGGAAACTCCTAACGAGTACCCTGCAGCCCCGGGGGGAGCCCGCAGGGTTATGTGGGGTTCGCACCCACTAAAACCCCGCCGGTGTCCTTCTCGGCTGATAGCAGGAGGGTCACGGGTAAGCCTGTGGAATTCTCCGCGACCCCCCCAGCATTGGCTGTATAGCCTCTCCTCGGAGGGACATGATGGTTGTCCCCCCGGAGCGTGGTAGCTTTCCCAACGCTCAACGGCGGAAACGGGACACCCGCGTTCCGCCGTCCTTCTCGGGGCCGTTATATGACTACACGAGGCCCCCGCCTCGTGCACCCAACGACCCCGGGGTCCCCTCTTAGTCGCCTCTTACGACAGGCAGGGGATACCTCAGTCCTATTCTTCGGCCCGGTACTGCAGGGCGTATGATGCATGGGCCTAAGCCAAGTGTCTCATACTTAATTATTATTATTAGTTGTTTCAGGTAACATTTTCCAAGACGCCGTCCGCCACGGCTCAAGACAAACGATTTCACGATTCACTTCCGACAACAGGATTAAGGCGCTTTAACAAAACATTTAGAGGAGTTTATTCGGAAAATTAATTTCCACCAAATCCGTCCTTTTGTGACAGAGAAAAATTGAAACGAACCCTCAAAAACATCTTATTCAAAAGCAAACCCTATCACGTTCGGATAAGGTTTATTGTGCCTTTGTGTTTGGTTAAAGTTGCAAAGGTAAGTCAGGCAGTTGTAATAGAAGAACAGAATGAAATATTGGTTGCCTTTCGGAGGTATTTTTCATCTAAAGACCCTGTTTCATTACCATTGAGCTATCATTGAATAAGATTAAGTATACTAGGCACGATTTATTTAAAGGGACATCCTCTTTCGTTTGCATACCTTGGCTTAATTTTATTGCTTACGAGCTTTCCCGGCTTACTTCGTTACGCTATAGAATATAAGATACTACAAAAGACTTGGCTCTATAGACTATGTTCTTTTGACTGCGAGCGCTAGCGCAGCGTTCAACGCGCAGATTGATAAAACGCACGTTAGCATGTGCACAGCCTGAATAATTTTCTTTTATTTTATTTATTAGGAAAACACACAGCTGTATAAACAAAAACATAAGTAACTTCTATTAAAATAAACATAGCCTTATGGTTTTTACCTATTATAAATACTATGCTAAGAGGCAGATAAAGAGAAAAATATTTAAAGTAAAAATAAAAAAATAATTAAATATAAGAAGGGGATAGATATAAATATAATATACGAGCTATCCCGGCTTACTTCGTTACGCCATATAGAATATAGATACTTCTAAAGACTTGGCTCTATAGACTATGTTCTTTTGACTGCCCAGAATAGGCGAATAAAAAAACAAACAACAACAACAAACCACCTGTCAAAATATGTAAACAACGGAAAAAATATTGCACCTTGGGTTACATTATTTGAGTTTAGGTAAGGATCTCTAATTTTCTTGAAAATCTAATATAGCCTATGACACTCGGGGTTAATGTAGCTTCCTACCAGTGAAAGAATTTTTCAAATCGGTTGAGTATTTCCGGAGCCTATTCGTTACAAACAAACTAACAAATCTTTCCTCTTTATAATATTGGTATAGATTTTATTAACCAAAGCCAATTTTTGTCCTTGGACATATTTTAGCTATAATGAAGGACTAATTTTGCAACGAAAATGTGTTAGTTAAGGTCCTACGCTTACTAATCTATAACCAATATTACAAAGAGGAAAGATCTGATTGTTTATTCGCATTTAATAGGCTCCACGACTACTCTTAACCGATTTCAAAAATTATTTCAATGTTGGGAAGCTACATTTTCCCCGGGTGACAAAGGCGAAAGAATATTTCAAGGCGGTTAGAAGTTCGCCGGCCAGCTAGTTAGAAATAATGCTCTAAGCCTAAAACATCGTATCATACCCTCATTCCGTTTTCCCTTTCAGCAGCAATTCAGCGTGCCTGATGGATGAGGCTGGAAGGTACGTGGACGTGACAGGTGGTTCGTCTCCGAATGGGGATTCCGTATCAATTGGTTGCTTTTATTATTTTGTGCAATCGATCATTACGGGTTTTAGGAGATTCAATTGAGAGTTTTTATTTATAGGTACTCTTTGTGAAGGAGGACAAGAAAGATCGTTATATAGATACACTTTATTTATTGCAATGAATTAACGTAACATAATCAAAAGCTTTTTTTTATCTTTATAAACATTAAACAAAGGGGTTTGATAAAATAAAACTACTTTTTGACCCCTAAAAAATATATGAATTCCGGATATTATACAACATGCAAACAAAATTCGCCGTGGTTCAGTTGGCAGTGGTGCTGACTGTTCCTTAAGAGGTCTAGGTTTGATTCCCAAAGAAGACAAACATTGATAAGACGGATGTCGATGTTTTTATCTGGACGTGGTTGTGTTGTATGGCTTTTTATGTTTTCAGCACGCAAATTTGTACTTATTTTTATTCAATTTACGTAGGTACTAATTTCTCTCTTAGATTTGTAAAATCGAACAAAAATATTGTTACAAGCATGTGCTGTGATGTGACATTATAACACAAGACCCTAGAAGTCTACACGGTCATTTTCCAAAGGAGTCGTTATTAACGAAAGTAATTGGAATACGATCGATAAGAACAGCGGATAGTACAGATACTTAATCAGAAAAGTAAAACAACATTACCTATGTCATGATACCCTAAACAATACAGTGACCAAAAAGGCTTAGGTAAGTGTTCAGTTCACACTCGATTGCTTTCACCCACTAACCTCAACGAAATACTGTTAACTGCATAACTTCTAACTTTATACCTTCTTATGCTCCGAACTTTAGAGTCCAATTTCGTATGGAATTTGCGGAAAATTTATCCTCAAGGGTAGCAAGGTACCCTGGCTAATCCACTAGGGCTATTAACCGTTTGGGCAAGAAGGTTCCAGACAGGGATGAATGGAGTCTGTGAGAGCACCTTTTGGGTGGTAAAATATGGAGTTTGTGGTAGGTATATCATGAAACATTTTTTTATAACATTAATATTGGTTTTTAGACTGATGAAAAAAAAAAAAGACAAAAAGGGCAATAATACAGTCTGAATAACAGTTTGATTGAAAATAAGCTCTTGCAATAGTTTCTAAGCACACCAATACAAAGCAAAATTCGACGGAAATTATACTAGTGTACCGATAAATCTTTATTTTATTAAATTCTCTCTACATTTTCGGCACTCTGTACTTCTAAGTTATTTCCTACGCTGTCACGTTAGAGGTTCACATGAAAATTTTAGTTAAAGCTACGTTTCACGAGTATTTCTTATCAAAACTTCTAATAAAATTGTTTAGAAAACTCGCCTGCGTGGCGATTATGGCATAACCAATACCCCATAATCAATCAATAGCAGACATCTTGTTTTCTGTAATAAAGAAAATATAAAACTATAATCTTCTATTATATAATTCAACACCAGTTATAATAAGTGTAAGTAAGCTGGTCCCTTGTCACGCTCGTAAAAACATAAACTCGGCCAAACGTGGGTCCAGCTACATACACTGGTGCCTCTCGTGTGCTTAGAGAATGAGCTGGTGCCTCTGCCTAATCCTTCGGGGAATATAGGGCGTAAGATTATATAATTTTTTTTATGTCAAAAGCAAGACTCACAGAAATTAAAGCATCTTTTATAGCAAGTGTGAAACCCATTGTAAAGCAAACTATTAATACAAAAGCCGAAGCCAGCAAAACCGTCCGCACAACAAATAAAACAAGCCTAATGTGCGACAATGCAAATGCGATGGCTATAATAATTTCCTGAGCTGCATTCGAAGCTCGCTCATAGTGTGTTCATTGCTGTCCTGTTTGCACTGAAAAACGGTCACTGGCAACCTTTGTTTACTGGACTAAATTATAGGAATTTGGTGGTCTACATTAATCAATCAATATATATATATAAAACTCTTCCGTTACTGACTGACTGACTGACTGACAGACAACGCAGAGCCGAAACTACTGGGCGTTGCGGGCTGAAATTTTGCATGTAGGTTCCTTGGGGAGTGTAGGGGAGCACTAAGAAAGGATTTCCCGAAATTCTCACGGGAACGGAAAAAAAACGGGATTTTTGTGTTTAAGAGAATTCTGCGCGGGTGATACCGCGGGGCAGCCTCTAGTACTTTTTATAAAGAGGAAAATATTTGATTGTTTGAATAGAGTGGGCTCCGAAACTGCTAGTCAATTACATTATGAGGCATAGCACAACTAAAGTAGCGTCACCCGATAAAAAAATGTATATCTTCTACACTAAGGCAAATATCAAAAATGCGAATGCCACTAGATAATGCCTATTATTTTTAGATCACTGTTGTATAGCTTTTAGGTTAGAGACCAAATAGAGCTACAAAGTGTCGCTAAAAACGGCCACTTTGGGCAACAATCAGTCCCTGTCTTTGGTCTTTAACTTAAAAGCTATACAATAGTGCCCTAAAAATACTAGGCAGCATTATCTAGTGGAATACTGTTTCGCATTTTCGATATTTGCCTTAGTTTAGAAGACATTAATATTTTTTTCGGGTGGCGCTACTTTAGCTGTGCCTCTGCCTCTTATCTCTGATTAACATAGGCTATATTGTTTATTGTAGGTATGCACTTTGTATCTTACTTGTATGCAATAAAGTGTTTTTTATTCCATAGAATATTCTCGAAACTATGGAATGGCACACAGACCCATATCGCCACGCAATAAATTTTCGGCTTCAGCGACTATTTTGTTCTTCGAGCTAATGTACCTTGCCTATTTCCAGCTAAGTTTTGCAATTCCTCGAGCTTGTCGGTTCTATAGATCTCATAATTTCTGTTTCGATAATCTCATTGATTGAAAAGTCTCTGTTAATCTTAGAAATCCACGAAAACTCACTGCTAATCGCACTTCAAAATCCAACACCTCGCAAATTGAAAACCAATGAAAAAAAAAAAGAAACAAAACGTTCTTAATTTAAACGTTTAGAACCGAAGTCAAGGTGGGGCCGTGATCCGGCGGCTAACGGCTAAGCGGCCGTATCGCTTGGGCTCAAACACGATTAACCGCTCGACGTGATACTGGCCTTTTAGTGCCGTAAGAGGTGAGAGGGATGAGAAAGGATTTATTCTTAGTTACACGATCTGTATTGCCGTCCATTTATTTGCTAAAGACAGGAAAGTTAAAGGCTGCATTTTGTTGTGCGCCTTTGCCTTTCAGAAAAGAAAATTACTGATAATTGCTTCGTTTATTGTGCCAGGCAATGCAAACATATTTAGTAACCGTGAAGTAATTTTGTTTCAAATTTTCAAATTAAAGTAAAGAATGATTTAAACAGTATTAGTATTAGTCAATTTTGTATTATTATATTTCGGTCATTTACTTAATTTTGAACGATATGGTGGTAAAATAATATTATAAATATTTTCATTATTTTCTCAGTGACAAAATGATGTCATTACCATCCTCTTGCAAACTTTAACGGAAATTTCCGAGAATTTTCTTTGAGAATTTCTGAAGCGCGGTTAGATCCCACCTGAAACTTTAACTTTCAAAGTTAATGAAAAAATAATTTCAATTTGGCCCCGGTCGAGCTAGTGTTGTACACGTAAATAATTCCTAAGTATCGATACTATTGATTTAAAATGCTTTTTAGATCACTCGATCTATTTTGTTTTCCATATTGTAATTGCCCACGTTTTTATTGTCTGTGTTAATAATAACCTTTTAATTACTGTGCTGATTGAGATGAAATTTGCTGCATTTTTAGATTTAATCTGAAGTGAGGTGACACACAAGCAAACTAATTTAAAGATTTAACTGCAACACGTCGCTATTGCCTGCGACATGAGGCGTATTGCTTGGTTAGCTATTTACGTAGTATATAAATTATAGTTGTATTAGCATAAGACACACACTATTCTGGTACTTGAAGAATAAACATGTAAACCTTATATCAACGTTTCATTACCATCAACTATTAAACTATTATAAATCTCTCCTATTTCTACAGCACATAAAAATCAGTTCCGTAGTTACATTTAGGGAATTGTATCAACAAACAAAAAAAAAACATCTAAACTAAAAAAAAAACTTTATTAGTCCGTTATTACCGTTACCTATATTATTTATTTATAGCTGCTAGACACAGATTCCTGCATAGTAATCGCAAAACATTAATTTTCCTTTTCCTATAAAAACAATTAAAAAAGTAAAATAGAACTTGTTTAACCTGAATTTAAAAGTTATAATAAAAAGGGCTAGAAGCCGTTACGGTAATGAAAAATATCGATAAACGAAAATAAAAAAAAAACATGCAATCTCTCTGGCCGTCATTACCGCCGCATACTTGCGCAAATGACACTTCAGAAACATCATTCCCTTTTATTATGCGCTCTCATTTTTATGAAGGTGGATTTAGTTTCATTACTTACCTTAAACGCTTTTGTTTTAATTAATATTACCTAACTTTAAGAATAATTTATTTCATTAATTAAGTTGTAGGTACAGTAAAAATTTACAATCATTGTTCAGAAAATTTGTTTTGCATTTGAACCATTACCATACCAGCGCAGTTATGATAACGAGGAACCCAGTGGGTTGAGATTTTGAGAGATCAGTATTATGTAAGAAAATGTCAAAAAAATGATCTCACCAATTTGCAGATAAACTTTGGTTTTTGTAGATTGTTCATTTAGTGTAAGAAATGTTTGTGTAATTACTTGAAATGATCAATAAAAAACAAAAAAAAAGTAGTTTTTGAAACAAAAAGTAGTTTTGTCAATTCTCAACAAATTTCAAAAATTACACCACGTTAATCGTATCGACAGGCGTAATTTTTCTTCTGAATGACTCCTTGATTATTGCTTGCTACCAATTAACATGCGAAACATCCGAAAATCCTTTTTAGTCTAGGCGATCTGACGGGGAGTCCTAAGTCCAACAGTAAAAATAATTGATGTCAATATCTTCTTATTTATTCCTTTCTAACACTAACCTCCTAGGTAAACTCCCAAAGCAATGCTCCAGGGTAAAAAATGTAAATCACAAACTTTGACCGCGACAGAAACAACAGCTTATAAATATTTGATCATCACAAAATAAGCGTCATTCCCCTCATTACACATTCATTGTTCAAGTCTACGTCACTGTTGTGTTGTTTGGCCAAAGTTTAGGTAGATTCTCAAATGTTTTGGACAAAGTTTCCGTCCCGGTGCAGGTGCTAATCTCTCGGAGCGATGGAAATTTTCCGCGGAACGAGTTTTGGCGGGAAACTTGTGACAGATCGCCCCCGGCTGACAGATGCCTTGTGGGGGCTGGCAGGTGACCTGTGTTTCTCTTCTGGATACAAAACAAGTGCTTTAGTAGTTAAAATAGCTATTCATGGTCATGAAGTAGTTTGTGGCGTAGCTAGAGCGCTAAAAACTGTATGCCTACATTACAATGGAATATATTGCTATAATTATTATTTTTTTAATTACCATTATTTAAAAACAAAGTGTAAAATTTGTTTGCTGAGATGGTTTACAATTGTGTTTACCGAGTTTAGACTTAACCAAATTCTGAAAAGCAGAAAGTGCTCACGTATCTGGCATCCATACCTCGGATGGCTCCAATAAATGTGGAATAATGTACAATGGCTCCAAACACGCGAGCTAAGGGCAAGCACTTATCTACCACCACAACTGTAGAAGAAGAATAAGAAGGGATCTTATATAGAATGTTTTGTCAAAGATATTATCGATAACGTATTTTACATAAAGGTACTATAAACTTGAAACGATACGCATCCCAAAACCGTACATCCTAATCTCATCACACACCTAGCTCAACCGCTCAAGTCTAAACTGCCTGATCCGGTTTCCGGCGCCCTGGACCGGAATAATCCAGTCCACCTGATCCGGATATAACCGGTGGGGACCGGTACGGTACGACTTGCGGCGGATCACGTCGCGCGCACTTTGCCCAACTTTGCTTTGCTCACACAAACCTTCTGTCTCCTGATAATGGATGTACATAATGGCATAGAATTCTTGTCTATGAATTTTGTCAACGACAATGACGAAAATGACACTTGAAATCCATGTTTTATTACCACAAGCTAATGGAGAGGCCAGCGTCTGGCTAGCAATGTGATAATTTCGACTATCAATGTGAAAATTTCTAAAGAGTTCTGAAAAGATCGATTATTTTGTATTTTAATACAGTTTTGGTCATGTGACGTTATACTGAATTTTTTACTAAGTTTTTTTTTTATCTCAGTGTCATTGATGATGGTCTAGCATCAGCAGTTTGTTTCAGTCACGGGCACCCTAGATACGGGCTCTACCTAGTTAGAGTTGGGTCTCTGAATGTAATGCTTCATTATTACTTTATTTTAAACTGAATATCATGTAAAAAAAACTGATTTATTTTTTTTACACTAAATGAATGTTCGACTACTGTTCCTACAACTTGTTTTAGTTCTGGCGCAAAGTTTACATTGAGGGGTGGCTTCGCTAGTCACTTGCAACTTTTATACAACAAACACAAAGGGTACACAAGTTTATGGAATACTGCAAGTTTTTGTTACTTTTGCTGCTTTGTACAATTGGCTAGATTAGAAGTAAGTATATCTAAATTATGTTCTTAATAAAAAAAGCCTTTTAATTAGATTATTGTTGTAGTTTCATTGCGGCAAGAAAATTTAGAAAAAGGAAAGGTACTTAAATAATAATATTAACGCATCACACTCAGAACCCCTTACTAGGAAGGACCTGTAACAAGGTTTCCCGAAACATATACAGAGACGAACATGTTAGACATAACACCCAGACCGGAAACAAGCATCGATATTCATCATAACAATGTTCGCCCCGCCGGGAAATAGAACCAGGTGCACACGCAAATGCAAATTAACTCCGCAAAAATCAAGAATTAATCGACAGATTTAATTTCTGATTTGAAATTCCCAGATGAAATTGCACAGAAAAAAATTTGTGATTCGTATTTTCTTAGCGGGAAATTCCAAAGGGTTGCCTCGAGGTGCGTTCAAATACCTGTCTTAATTCATGCAAACGAATGCGAGCCAATTAATTAAGAGCATTCGGGAAGCGTTCGGAAACCTGCTGAAGTAAGAATTTGGTTAAGGATTGTGGACTTTGGTGCAAGTTTGATTCAGAAATTACTTGTAAGTGGTGACTTTAAAATTGGTTCATTTGAAAGGGTAAGTAAGTATGTTTGGTTTCAATCTTGTACCTTACCGGTAGTGATTTTGCATTTTTATTTTAAGTGATTTTAATCGTATAGCTTTCTATTCTTACCTCATCATAATCATTATTTCAGCTGAAAGACCAAAGACGTCCACTGCTGCAAAAAGACCTCCTCCATAAATTCAAAGTCAAAGTCAAAAATTGTTTATTCAATACAAGATATCACTTATTGAAAGTCAATTAGACTACATCTAATTTAATTGGTATTGATACCTTATTTGGTAAAGTATCCTATACTGCGAGAGGCGAGGTAGTTCAGGGCCCTGCTCTGTCAAATGATTCTTCTCCCTTTCGCAATGATTTTACAGCGTAGAGAAGAAAGGGGTAACAAACTCTACTTTACAATTTATCTCTTGCAATTTATAAATTGCCTCAACGACCGGTCTTAAGCGACCCTCATCCTGTTTACCTACTTCCGCAGCTTTCACCAAGTCATCTGACTACCTCTACCTACAAATTTGTACAAATAAAAAACTGAAAATATTGAGAAAACTATTTTTGAACGTAAAAAAAATACATTCTAATGCTAAGCCTAGTTAAGTAATTAAAATCACAAAAATGAAAAAGCAAAATAATTTATGTATGTATTTAGAATTTTAAACTTCCATCCAAAAATTATATTACAAAACTACAAATTTCACTAATAAAAGAAAAACTATCGATATCATATCCTACACAACCGCGCACCTTGAGTTATCGATTATCGATAACCTATATTTGCATTGGTGTAGACTATTCCGTCCCATCACTACCTACTGTCTCAAAATATGAGTTATAGTGACGGGCATACGTTGCGAATAGCATACTATTGCCGTTTACCTGAATATTTCGTGCATGCTCTCGCATGTCGAAGTTTATTTATTGAGTGAACTTTACCGTGGAATGGAAAATATTTGAATAAACGATTCCTTTTCGATATCGGATATTGTGAGGTTGAGATTTATTTTTGATTTAGACTCATGAGTTCGTTCTTTTGTTGGTTTTGTTTTTTTTGAGGAACGGCTTAAGTATTTTATGAACATAAAATAGGTGTTGGTTGAATGTCTGTTGGTGAGAGTCTTGCAGCTTGGCACAAAAATCTAAAAAATAATGGGGGCGCCCTTTGTTTGTGGAGTTAGTTTTTTTTATCTAAAAATAAAACACAATTTAAGCCCGAAGTTAGTGAAAACCCGAAATCAACAAATTCATAATCTGATTTTTTACAAGAAGTTAAAATGTTTAAAGGTTTTTCAACTAAAAATACAAAATTAAATGGTTCCTTTTCAATACAATCTTGCCTAGCATTATGTAATATTCGCTTAGTATGACCGGCTAACCCATAAATTTGCAGAACAAAAACCAGAGTAAAATCCAAAACAACAAAATAAATCACCAACCTAGACAAGGACGGATGTCCGCGATTATCAGATCTGATAATAGCCCCATCTCTTTCAGAGGTGGGTAAACCTTTACTTATACAGGGTGTAAATTTTTAACGGAATATTTCGAAAACAAAATGTAATTTGAGAGTGGGGGTGTTCCATAATTATTGCAACGCTTAGCGGACTGGTTGGCGATCGGAGTAAGGCTTACGGTCTGACCACAAAAATGTTAGATCGGTCTAAATCTCCAAATTGTATCATAAATTAGTGATGATAAGATAAGTTTAACTCCTTTTGTGGTAGTGCCTTTAAAGTTTTTCAAGGAAGAAAGCTGCTGCTTGAAGCGGTGCAATTTTTTGCCGCCTCCACACGGCGATTTCGAAATAAATTTAAGAGGTGGTCAAAATGTTTATATTAACTGAACTACTGACTTATTCTTGATAGTTGAATTACACCCTGTATTCACATACATACACAGTGCACGTATTTCAAAGGTGGGAGATGTTTTATCTGATAGGAGCATTTTTTTGTTGTGTGCTACTTCGGTTTTTGTTGCATGATTGATTGGTTTTCCTGAAATGATTGGATGTGTTTATTTTATATATTTAACTAGTCGACCCGGCGAACTTCGTGCCACCTTACCTATTACTCTATGTTGTGAATGAATTATACATGTAAACCTACCCCTTGAATCACTCTATCTTTAAAAAAAAAACCGCATCAAAATCCGTTGAATGGTTTTAAAGATATAAGCATACATATGGGCAGACGCGGGAAGCGACTTTGTTTTATACTATGTATTGATGTAAGTATACCTATATTATATTCAGCACCCTTTTTCATAAGACTAATGCTAGGAGTAAGTACATACATTTAAATTTAAATGAAAATGGTCTCTTAATTCTATGACACAAGGTTGACGAGTAATAGATTTCTGAGTCGCAGGAGAGAAAGTAAAGGAAATCTAGGAAATCAAAAAAAGATTTCCGTCTAAAGTACAAAGTTGATATACACTTCCACCAACCAGTTTAACTAGACTTCAGTTGTGGATAAAGTTGTGGATATTAAGTCTATGTTTGTAAACTCTGAGTTAAATTAAGCTTTACTTTATTTAGATTGATTTTTTGTAACTAATAAATTAATTAATTCCAAAGCGATCCCGTTTAATCTTCAACAATCAACCCATAATTGACTTGAAGGAGCAACGAAAAAAAAACCCCCACCTTTACGTGAGCCATTAAATACAGAAAACTAAACTAACTGGCTCATTACCAGCGTCTTAAGGGGGGTTGGGGGGGTTTGTACCCCCACCCACGGGGGTAGAGGGGTACTAAGTGACTCCAAACGGAAATAAAGGTGCAGGCGACTGGAGGTAATGTTAATTGAATTTCTGCAGACGTTACGGATAGTGCTGGGGGTGGTCAAAATGGACTTATCGATATTTGACTTTGTTTTATAGCTTCCGATGAGTTATTTGGTAGTGGACAGTTTCAATTTTGAGGTTTGAGATAGTGTTTTGGAAAGTGTTATTTTACTCGTTTATTTATGGGAGTCTGTTTGTTATGATGTTCAAATTGTCGACCCAGCGAACTTAATACCGCCTAACGTAATACTATGTTGTGCATGTATCATAAAAATATATATATAAAGCGGTTTTTTTATAGATAGAGTGATGCTCTTGAAACACTATAAAAAAACGCATCAAAATCTGTTGCGTAGTTTTAAAGATCTAAGCATACAGCGTACACATAGACAGACAGCGGAAAGCGACTTTATTTATAATCACGTAGTCATACCATGGTGGTAAGTATTATAAAAAACCCAATATTTAATTGAATAAATATTTAGTGGCTCTTCTTCATGTTTAAAATCCCGGTAACTTTGTTTAATGTCAACACTCGATATCGAGATTAATCGATAGCAAAAATTAATTACATCAGCAACTGTCCCATCCCTACGTTCTGAAGGAATGATACGCGGCGGGTCCGCGCGTCACACGCAAGATTAAACGTCACAAACTCACAAACCTTCTGACAGGTACGTCGACTTCTTCGGCGGCTAAGGGTCTTGCCAGCCTCTCTCAGTTACGATCCGCACAATTATTTGCAGGTGTTTTCTAAGAAAGTACATTTTTTTCACTATATTGAGTTAACCTGCTTTTTGACCGACGAAAAAAAAAGGAGGAGGTACTCAATTCGACACGTATATTTTTAATGTATGATCACGCATAACTTTTTACAGAGTAGTCCAATTTTGATAATTCTTTTTTTAATCGACAGGGCATATCTTGAAGTTGGTCCCATAAAAATTTTGAAATAAAATTCCCACCCTAAGGGTGGGAAAATAGGGGTGACTTTTTAGTCGGCGGGTCGATTTATCCACTCACAGGTTGCATTTCCGTGTTACATTATAACTTTTGATACCTACTTACAATGTCTTTTGAAATGAAATAAAATCAGCCGAAAGACGTCCACTGCTGGACATAGGCCTCCCCCACAAATCGCCATACCGACCGGTCTTGTCGTCCCTGTAAACCATGTCGTCTGATCACCTTATGCGGTGTGACAACTGAACACCTTGTTGGAGAAGAAAATAATAAAACCCTTAAAGAACTAAAAAGCATAAAATAAAACTTTTTATCAAAAAATAAAACCGCCGAAAAAAAAACTGAAAAGCATAAAATAATAATCGAATTATACTAAGTTCTTAAAGTAATGTAGGGTATACCAAGTAATTTTGAGTCGGCGCCACAGATTCCTCGTACAAAGATCACTAAATTAGGTACCTTAAATTTAAAGAAATAACCAAAATTCGCGAGCATCAATCTTTACGTAATTAAGAAATTAGCTTGTGTGGCGCGCCGACTTAAAATTACTTGGTATACCCTACATTACTTTAAGAACTTAGTATAATTCGATTATTATTTTATGCTTATCAGTTTTTTTTTCGGCGGTTTTATTTTTAGCAACGTACGTAACTAAGGTATAAGTAAAATAGAAAGGTTCTTAATTCAGGATTTCAGAGTTTATTTTAGTAGATTCTTAAAGCCTGGGTGAGAGGATAGGAATGCTCTGCTGGGATAGGAATCTAACCAAGTTTGTTCACTTCGCTCTATGCCCTAAGGTTGTTCAATAAATTCAATTTATTATTATTTTTAGTCGACCCGGCGAACTTCGTACCGTCTAAACTATTACTATATTGTGCATGTATTATACTTATAGACCTTCTTCTTAAATCGCTCTATCTAATAAAAAAACGCCTCTAAATCAGTTGCATATCCCTTCTAGTGCTCACCTACACTCCTCAAGGAACCCACGTGCCAATTTTCAGCTTTCTACGCCCAGTAGTTTCGGCTCTGCGTTGACTGTCAGTCAGTCAGTCAGTCAGTAACGGAAGAGTTTTATATATTATATTGATTGATAACTTCTATAATTAACTACGTATTAAATGTGGAATTTGGAATTCTGATAGTTTAACTACGGGGCTAGGTGCTTGTGACATATGTTTTGAATAAAAAAGGTGTGTTGCTTAAAATAAATCGCGTTTAGTGATAAGCACGCCCATTGCCCTTTCAAAATTTCACTGTACTAATAATAATAATAATAACACATCACACTCAGAGCCCCTAACTAGGAAGAACCTGTATATAGGGTGCCCGAAACACATACAGAGACAAACATCACACCCAGACCGGAAACAAACATCGATATTCATCATATCAATATTCGCCCCGCCCGGGAATCGAACCCGGGTGCACTCGCTTCTCAGTCCACATCACTGCCAACTGAGCTACGGAGCAGTCAACGGTACTTATACCTATTAGTATTGTTTGTTTCTCATTTATATTTTTGTATATAAAGCCCAAGTTTAATAATTAATATTATAAAATTAACGATGGACGCCGAAAGCGTGGCAGACCGAGGCGAAGATGGCGGGCCGATCTCGACTCTTACTTTGGAACTAAGTGGCCTGAGACTGCAATGAGCAGAGATCAATGGAAGCAAGCGGGGGAGGCCTTTGCCCAGCTGTGGGATACTAAAGAGGCTATGTAAAAAAATATATATTCTTAGCTACCGTAAGAAACGGGACACATTTGCTTTTCAACGATGTTCCACAGAATTAAGGTAAGTACCGTTCATTTTCTCGTCATAATCTTCGCTTCGCCAGCTGTACGCAGGGCCTTAAGAGCCAGTTTACCGCGATGCTAGCGCCATTATCGGAAAATAATAATATCTTCTTAACTAAGCCAAATATCAAAAAATTGGCACAGTATGACACTAGATAATGTAGCCTTGTATTTTTTTAGCACAGAAAAGTAGTTCTTACTTAAAAGAACAAAATTATACACAGATTGTTGCTAAAAGTGGCCGCTTTTAACAACACTTTGTAGTTTTCTTTAGTCTTTAACTTAAAAGCTATACAACAGTGCCCAAAAATACTAGGCTACATTACCTAGTGTCATACTGTGCGACATTTTTGATATTTGCCTTAGTTCAGAAGATATAATTTTTTTTCGGGAATGGCGCTAGCATCGCGGTAAACTGGCTCTTAAAATTCAATAGGCCGGTAAAGGCTCGGTACAAAACGGCCGTCACCTGCCAGAGTGCCAGTGGGCGGGAATTAAACTTGGGAGACTGGTGCTGGTGATCGTTTGTGACAGCGAGACATCTTTTGAGATGTTCCGCTCTTTAAAGGACATCTTGAAAGTAAAAGAGGCCTTCTACAGACTAATATCTTATGATATGGCAGTGTTTTTACTATTCTGTGAATATTGCAAATATCCAAAATGTGATCCTGTATAAGACTAATAAAACGCATCACACTCAGAGCCCCTTACTAGGTAGAACCTGTATCTAGGGTGCCCGAAACACAAACAGAGACGAACATTACTCTTAGACCAGAAAACAAACACATTTATCATATAAACGTTTGTCCTGGAAATCGAACCCGGCGATCCCAAGACACAGTCTTCATCACTGCCAACTGAGCTACGGAGATTTGGAGACATAAATAATAAACTACTTGCCTAAACTGACCACATTGCTTTCTTAGGTCTGTATCTGTAACCTAAAAGCTACAAAACCTCTGAAGTTTAAAGACTACTTTTCTTATTCGTTTGCTATCCCATAGAGAAAGGTAATGAAACTAAGCCAGTTTTTGCTGTGATTATAAGGCCAAAACGGCCTTTTTTTTTTAGGCGGGGAAACTCCTAACGAGTACCCTGCGACCCCGGGGGGAGTCGCAAGGTTATGTGGGGTTCGCACCCACTAAAACCCTGCCGATGTCCATCTCGGCTGTTTGCAAGGAGGTCACGGGAGATCTCTCGAACTTTATGGCCCCCGCCTCGTGCACCCAACGACCCCGGGGTCCCTTCTTAGTCGTCTCTTGCAACAGGGCCTCTTACGACAGGCAGGGGATAGCTCAGTCCTATTCTTCAGCCCGATACTGCAGGGCGTAGGCCAAAACGGCCTACCTGGGTGAGACATAGCTTTGAATTTTGTATGAGAATGTAATACTATTAAAGTGATCATCTAGTGTCTCAGTTTTGGCACAGTATAATAAATATTACTACATACAGTATGGGCACTCCCTGCCTCCCTCAGCAAGTGCGGCACCCGCGCTCGGTTACCTCTCAGTTACCGCTCAGTACAAATAGCACGTCTCATCTCACTCACACAAGCATGATACGCGTGCACGTTCACGAGTTTCGGCTGGACACGAAGCAACGCGCTTTTTAACCGACTTCAAAAAAGGAGGTTATCAGTTTGACCTGTATGTAGGTATGTAAGTTTTTCCGCGATTATCTCGCGTTTGGCTGAACCAATTTTGATGCGGTTTTCAGACAAGTATTTGTTACATTCAGGAGAAGGCTTTAGTATCTATTTTAACCGACTTCGAAAAAGAGGTAGTGCTCAGTTGATGTAAGTGTAAGTGTAAGTTTATGGAAGATTCTTTTTTTGTAAAAAAATAATTATAACTTTTTTCTATGAAGTGTCCGAGGGGTGGTTTGGGGCTGGTATTGTTAGTCATGATGAGTAGCAGACTCCAAATCTATAACAAAACAATCGTCATAATCGATCCGGCATTCCCCTCACTATTGAACTAGTAACCGGATATCCGTAACCAGATACAGCTTTTACCGGGTGCAGGCAAACACGTTCAGGTGTCCGGATTCCTGTCCCGGAGTTTATTGACTATCACGATTTGTATGGTCAGGTTACTGTTTGGATAAAGGGAATTCGGTGAGTAGGTAATGGATGGGATAAGTATATTGCTGGAATACAATATTTGGCTACGAGATTATAAAAAAAAATAATTCAATGCACTTAGACTCAGAGCCCATACTTAATGCACTCTAACTGACATTCAAAGTCGAGTCGGAGTTTAAGATTGTACGCCTTACTATCAAATTTTAAATGTTACTTGTTCTCCACTCTAAAACCATATTATACACTATACACAATCTAGTTCCGACTTCAATACCAGTGAGTAGACGAAAGAGATATATTGTAGAGTTTTTACCCCTTTCTTCTCTACGCTGTAAAATCATTGCGAAAGGGAGTAGAATCATTTGACAGAGGAGGGCTCGTTTGGGGGCCTCTCCAGGCGACTATTGTCGTAAGGTAAGCCGAACATTTGTTTGCCTGAGCCAATTGGTGGGCACCCTGAACTACCTCGCCTCTCACAGTATAGGATACTTTACCAAATAAGGTATCAATAGCGATTAGACTAGATGTAGTCTAATTGACTTTCAATAAGTGATATCTTGTATCCTATATTGAATAAAGATTTATTTGATTTGATTTGACGCTCAATGAAGTATGAGAACGGCTAGAGCCAGGTTTACTTGCTTGCTTAGCAAGTAAACTCATTGACCGACAGTGCCTCATTTCCTATGTCGTAGAAAGATTTGATAATTAGGTTTATTGCAAAAAAAACTAGGGATTTTGCGAAGGGTTATTCCGATAGTCTCCAAAACCTTTGATGTCCAAAATTTTGCCGCCCCATACAACGTTTCCTATTAGTCTCCAAAACACTTTTTTGGTTAAGGTAGGTACAAAAAATTGTTTTCATAGAACTATTCCTTTTAGTCTCCAGGTAAGTTTTACTATGTAGAGACAACAACAAAAGTTTAGCAATTTTAATAAAACATAGTTTTTAGTATAATAAGTTTTAATAAATAACATAACATAATCTCTCATAAAACATAGTTTTTAGTATAATAAAATAAATAATAAAATAAATAAATAAAATATTTATTTCATACACATAGTTTGATTTTAACAGTTATTATTCTAATTAGAAAGTGCTTATAATTTGTACATAGTATATTAAAATCGACAAGGCAGCGTAAAACCGAACTCGTACTAGGAGTAAACCTGTATTACGGGCTCGGTAGTTAGGAAATACATAATACCCTAGTGGGTAATATTCTCAAGACATAAGATATAAGCCGCGCACATAAAGAAAAGAGCTAAAAATACAAACATTATTTTAGTAACTAATTGTTATATGAAAAAAATTCGCACATGATACTGCATTATGTTAAAATACATTTATATTTATATATATTGTAATATCCGTGTAAAATTATATAAACAGTTCTTTAACACCCCAAAAGGAAAAAACAATAAATATAATCGCTTACGCTACTCATAGATTTTAAATAGATTCTCCGTATCCGCATAATCTAGCCCGTGCAGCAAATCAAATACGAGTGGTTTACAGAAATTCAGACAAAGTTCATAAATACCAATACTTGAATTGATCCTATTATATAAATAAGGCCCCAGGAAACAGAAAAAGTTGTGTGAAAATTTGTGAATAAATTGATTGTTGTGGCAGACTAAGTCATGTCTACGTTTTTTCATTTGTACAGGGTTGAATGGAGTTAACGAATGTTGTTTAAGCACTGTGTGAAATACGAAAAGCTGTCTAATAGTTAAAACTTTAAATTTTTGGTAAAGTTCAAAAGTTGGGTATCGGAAAGGAAGAAAACTACTGACCTTTAGTATAGCTCTCTGTGTAGTTTCTAATGGGAGAAGAGCTGTTTTGGCAACTCCTCCCCACGAGGTAATGCAGTACGTTACAATAGATTGACAAAAAGCCAAGTAAACTCGTTTTATTAATCTAGAGTCTCTTAAATGTCTTAGCTTCTTGAAAACATACAATAACTTACGCAATTTTCCACATAGAGAGCTAATATGTTCTTTAAAATTAAGATTTTTATCTATAATGATACCTAGATATTTGATTGTATTAGTTTCCAAAAGAATAGGGCAATGACACATTTGTTTATTTAGCAAATTACAATCATGGACAAGTAAAGACGGAGAACTAATACTATCGCATTTAGTATTTCTCATCGAAAATCGTACAAAATGAGACTTATTCGTGTTTAAGGTGAGGTAATTACTTCGTAACCAGGTTACAACCATATTTAATCCAGTCTGTGCCATGGCAAAGGTTTCATCCCACGATTTAGCTGAGAATAAAAGGGCAGTATCGTCCGCGTACGAAACAATTTTTCCTTGAAAGTTTTTTAAGCTGAACAGGTCATTTATGTAAATTAGAAAAAGTGTAGGACCCAGGACACTACCCTGAGGCACACCGAAAGATATGGGTAAATCAGAACTAATATGTGTCCCAAGTTTGACACATTGGTACCTCTCTGTTAGGTAATCTGCAAATAGTTTATGTTGAGTGCCTCTTATGCCCAAACGTTCCAATTTATTAAGAAGAATCGGAATAGAAACTGTGTCGAACGCTTTAGATAAATCGAGGAAAATTCCTAAGGGCTTGTTTCCATGATCCATCTTGCGAACAATAAAATCAGTAAGCTCATGAACTGCGTCATCCGTAGAGCGACCAATTCTAAATCCGTATTGGCAGTTCGAGAGGATAGAATTAGATTCTAAATAATTTCTAAGACGATTATTAATTAGCTTCTCAAGGATTTTAGATATAGATGGGAGAATTGAAATTGGGCGGTAGTTTTCTATCTGACTTTTATTACCAGCTTTGAATATAGGAACAATAATAGATTTTTTGAGAATAGAGGGAAAAATACCGTTTTCAAAGCACAGATTAAAAATATATGTCAATGGGAAGATAATCATATGTTTTATATTTTTTAAAATAGAATTAGAAATGTTGTCCCACCCGGAAGAACCTACATTCTTCAATTTACTGATTAGTGTTGTAGTCTTAGCCGCCCCATAACAGGTAGCTGAGAGTTTGTAAGGTTTTTGACAATGAGTGCTAATATTTTTTAAATCTAGGCGATAATCTTGTATCGGTTACTATATTTTTATTTTGTAATGCTGTTAACACTGGTTTTTCTTGCTTGTTTTGCCGTCGATACCATCTTTGCCTGTTAATATTTTGGAGACTATAGGAAATGGAAAATAATTAAATAAGAATAAGAATAAATCAGCTTGGAGACTAAATGGAAATAAAAAAAAATGAATTTTGGAGACTAATGGAATAACCCTTTGCGAAAACCCGGATAATTTGATAAGGATTATCTTTTTTCCAATCATCTTGACAAAAAGCAGTTTTTTCGCAAAAAAACCTAGTATAATTATTTTTTTTAAACCTTTCTTAAATCTGATTGGCTAAAAAAGTAAACCTATTATCAAATTATCCTAGTTTTCGCAAAATCCCTAGTTTTATTTTTTTGAAAAAAAAAAAACTAATTATTAAATCTTCCTACGACACCTTTAACGTACTCAGAACCTGTATCTAGGGCACCTGAAACACATACAATGACGTAGTTTAAGTAGGTACCTAAATGTTGCTAAGAGTGTTCACTTAAGGCAACAATCTGTTGGATCAGATTATTATAATGAAAACTTTACTACAGACCGATGTTTGTCTGGCATTCTGTGGGGGAGGGAGGCCTATGGCCAGAAAGCCCTGTAGGTCCGGGCGTAAGAATAGGTCTACGGTATGCCCTGCCTGTCGTAAGAGGCGACTAAAAGGGGTCTTTGTGGTCGTGGGTGTGAAGGGCGGGGTCATTCTCAAAAGCGCCAAGACGGCCGCCGGGCGGTTTTAGTGGGTGCGAGCCCCACATACCCCCGACGCTCCTCCGAGCGTCGGGAAATGCAATAGCCATTTCCCCCGTTAAAAAAAAAAAAAACCTCTCATGGTTGAGATAATACCTACTTCAGTTAAAAAAAAATTACCTAATAACATAACAAAACACTACAACAATCACATAATGACAAAGTGATAAATCTTAATCACCCGTCGCATCGCCACTTGATAGACAGATCTCATTATCCTACGAAGTCCCTAAAGATTTGTAGGGACACCTATGATAAACTACTTACTTATTTTTTCTAAGTATTCAATTTATCGTATATTCCTCCAGTTATGGAAGTTGTAGTTTAAATATCAGCTCTTGAGAAGTACCTACTGTCGAAAATCTAAATATTTTTAGTGATTTCAAATTTTATGTTTTGTTTGTCCCGGAATCATAAGCCTTAATTTTTCGAATACGTACATATTTCTTAAACTGTCTGAAACTTTTGCAAAGTATTAAGAGCCAGTTTACCGCGATGCTAGCGCCATTCGCGAAAATAATTTATATCTTCTAAACTAAGGCAAATATCAAAAATGTGGCACAGTATGACACTAAATAATGTAGCCTAGTATTTTTAGGGCACTGTTGTATAGCTTTTAAGTTCAAGACCAAAGAAATCTACAAAGTGTTGCTAAAAGTGGCCACTTAGCAACAATCTGTGTATAATTTTGTTCTTTAAAGTTAGGGCTACTTTACTGTGCTCAAAAAATACTAGGCTACATTATCTAGTGTCATACTGTGCCACATTTTTGATATTTGGCTTAGTTTAGAAGATATACTTTTTTTCGGGAATGGCGCCAGCATCGCGGTAAACTGGCTATTAAGAAAAAGAGGATTTATGGTATAGTATCGCAATAAGTTTTAAGTACCTACCATAACTGGCTAAATTATAAACACGTGTAAGTGAAACCTCATTCCAAAAAATTATTCTCAATAACCTGAAAACTGTTTCATCATCATCATCATCATTTCAGCCGTAGGACGTCCACTGCTGGACATAGGCCTCCCTCAAGGCTCTCCATCTGTACCGATCGCAGGTGGCCTGCATCCAGCGTGGACCCGCAGCCTTGCGCAGATCATCCGTCCATCTGGTCGGTGGACGTTCTACGCTGCGCTTGCCGATCCGTGGTCTCCACTCGAGAACCTTTCGGCCCCAGCGGCCATCTGTTCTGCGGGCTATATGACCTGCCCATTGCCACTTCAACGAGCTTATCCGCTTGGCTATTTCGGTGACCCTGGTTTCTCTGCGTATGTCCTCATTTCTGATTCGATACCGCAGAGAAATCCCGAGCATAGCCCGCTCCATGGCTCGTTGAGCTACTCGGAGCCTGTTCATAAGCCCTATAGTGAAGCACCACGTTTCAGAACCGTATGCCATCATTGGCAGCACACATTGGTTAAATACCTTCGTCTTCAGGCACTGAGGAATATTGGACGAGAAGACGTTGCGTAGTTTCCCTATAAAATAAAACTGTTTAGCTATACTGAATATTGGCTTCGAGATGATAGTCCATAAAAATATTATTGCTAACGTATTCAAAGTACTTATTTGCCTCATATTTCGCTATTTCTCTGTCGTCAAAGGAGATTCAATAAGGCTTAGTGCTACCTATATCCGGATACTTATAACCGGATGCCCGGATATGCTTGGCGGTAACTTTTTGAGGTGCTTCTATATGGAAATTGTGTTTGAAAAATATTGTTTAGTAAGACAATATTCTAACTACTTTCTTTCTATAGTTCTTTTTAATGAAAACCAGATCGATCCACTGATGTCTCTCGTAAGCTCAGTCAATAAGCTGGTGCCTCTGCCTTACCCTCCAGGGAATATAGGCTTGAGATTATATTTTCTGTGTTCTTTATAATGGCTTAACCAGTAGAAGTAACTTATGCCTTATTTTAGAATAATAGACCATCCACAAAGTGGTTAGACGAACCTGGTGAAGGTTACGGGAGTACACTGGATACCAGTAAGTATGGCGATTTGTGGGGGTGGCCTATGTTCAGCAGTGGACGTCTTTTGACTGAGATGATGATGTAAACGGAAAGTTTTGCTTGAAAAACAATTTATCGAATAATATATGCTGTAATTGCACTAGGTAGAAGTACGTAAGTTTTATTTAATATTAAATACTTTGCTAGAAGAAAAAAATAATAATTAATAATTTCTTTTTTACAAAAAGAGACCCGCCTTCAACGAACTGAAACAAACATAATCTGAGACCTTCCTGCTTTTCGAAGTCGGTTAAATAGGTACTAAAACCTTCTCCTGAATGTAACAAATTCATTACTGAAAACCGCATCAAAATCGGTTCAGCCGAACGCGAGATAATCACGGACAAACATACATACATACAGGTCAAACTGATAACCTTCTTTTTTTGAAGTCTGTTAAAAATTAAAAACGATGTCACATTATTCATTAACCACACGACCATTTAAACGTGAACTCTTAAACTAAAAGAAACTAAATAAAAACAAGTGTCAACCAAAATTGTTATCTTTATGTAAAAATGACTGAGAAGCAAGGTCACTGAACATATTTAAATAATTTTGCTGATAATTAGCGAATCACTTCCCATCGGTATGGTATTGTTATGCAAATAACTTGCAATTGTAGTCAAGTGCGTTACAAGATTGTACTAATTTATCAATGAAAATGTGAACTATTGTTTTTTTGAAAAACCGAAAAATGCAAAAGCAAAGTTTTAGTATAAAACGACTGACGATTTGACCGAAGGCAACAGTGTCTTGTGAGCTGATTATCTACCTATATCGTCAACATGAAATTCTCAATGATTTTCGCTTTCTGCGCTGTAAGTTTTATTTTTATTTTTTATTATATTACTAGTCGACCCGGCGAACTTTGTACCGCCTTACCTTTCAATATGTGGTGCATGTATTATACATTCAAACCTTCCTCTTAAATCGCTCTAGCTATCAAAATAAACTGCATAAAAATCCGTTGTACAGTTTTAAACATATAAGCATAACATAGGGACAGACGCGGAAAAGGACTTTGTTTTCTTCTTCTTTAAAATAGAAAATCCCAATTTTTGTACCCGTGGGACTTTCGGGACAAAAAGTATAAGTATTCGTGTTTACCTACAAATTTTCAGCCATAAAGGTCGAATAGTTTAGTGTAGTAGGTCCAGGGGCAAGTACCGGAACCTTAAGGATGGAAGGAAAAAAGTAATCATAATTCTATGTAAACGAGCATTAGGTTTAAAAAGATTTCAAATTTCGATTATCAGAAATTCAGAAAGTTTTTTTTTTGTTTAGGTGGTGGCTGCCTGTTCTTTGCTGCCAGTATCGGAAGCGAAGGCTGCGGCCCCTGGGCGTCCTCGGCGTGATACCAACAACCCCTTCGGATTCTTAGACGCAGGGTAAGTCTTTTTATTCATCAATATTATAAGATAACTTTAAAATTTCAGCTTTTTACTTCCTTACATACAACATGTACTTACGTCTAAATAGCACGTATCTATATTCTGAATTTCGCGGAATTCGGTAGTTATAGACCCCAGACACCTTTCCTCTTAGTTGGACTTCGAGAAGACGTCCGCCAGGTTAAAGTAGACCAAACATTGTACCACTTTTTGAATTAATTGGGATTGTGGTATGCGGTTCGAAAGAGTATGAAATGAAAATATTTTGACAAATTAGAAAAACTCCAGCATTTTTACTTTTATTTTTTAATTGAACACAAATTCGATGTTTAAAAACTTTTTAAAAATCTTTTTGACGTTTGAGGGTCCGAGTTTTCTCTGTAGCAATCTTGTGCACCTTGTTATAGTTTTTAAAATTTTCAATGATACAAAAAAAAAAACTAATCATAAATAGGTTCATCCATTTGGGCTCTACGATGCCACAGGCAGACAGATACACACGTTTATCTTAAAACACCCCTCTGTTTTTCTTCAGGGGTTAAAAATAGATAATGAATACAATTAATGTTCCAAAAATCTGCTCATGCATGATCAATAGCTAACTTAAAAAGCTTAAGTCTATCTCTTAATATATTTTCTAGAGCATCAATGGCATCAGGCATGATGAAGACCATGGGAGAAGGTTTCAACGGCTTGATGAAGGCCGGCAGCACCGTCGCCCAGGCAGCCCAGAAACAGGCAGCTGATGGCATGGGCGAGTTTGCCACGGTAAGTCTTAAGAATCAATATATATAAAACTCTTCCGTTACTGACTGACTGACAGACAACGTAGAGCCGAAAATTATGGGCGTAGCGGGCTCAAATTTGGCATTTGGGTTCCTTGGGGAGTGCAGGGAAGCACTAAGGAACGGGAAAAAACAGGACTTTGGTGTTAATAACAAATCTGCGAGGGTAAAATCGCGGGGCAGCCTCTAGTCAATAAATAACAAAACAAACAAAAATATTGCATTTTCAATATTTATTGCAATAACACTGCTAAAGGACATATTTAAGTAGTTTTAAAAAAATACAGTCGTTTCATTCGCGTGGAATATATATTCTCACCTTTAAGACCTTTCCTGGACTACGACGAATATTTTAAATCCAAAAGCAGCGAAATCGGCTAAGCCGTTCTCGAGTTTTAGCGGGACAAACGAACAGCAAAATTGATTTATTAATAGATAGTATGTATAATATAAAGTTCTTGAATCTTTAAAACTACGCCAGGGATTTCGATGCGGGGTTTTTTAAAAGATAGGGTGATTCAAGCAAGATAAAGGTTTAGACAACTTAAATATAGTAAAGACAACATAGTAATAGGTAAGGCGGTACGAAGTTCGCCGGGTCAACTAGTATATAATACTTAGAGATTTACTAGACTCACAAAAAATGGCATAATCCTTATTTTGAAGAAACCTGAACAACTTAATAAATTTATTAAGATTTAGAAGTAATGTAATTACTAATTACAGGACATGAAGAAAATGATGCCCGGAGGTAACAACGACAGTGCATCGGCGTCTGCTGAAGCTAAAACTGCAGCAGCGGCAACCAAGCAATAGGTTTTTGGTGATTCTTGATTATTATGACCAAACGCAGCAATAAATTTATTGATTTACTTTATCTTTGATTTTTATTGGTCCTTGATTAATAATAATAACACATAACACTCAGAGCCCCTAACTAGGAAGAACCTGTATCTAGGGTGCCCGAAACACACACAGAGACAAACATCACACCCAGACCGGAAACGAACATTGATACTTATCATATCAATATTCGCGCCGCCCGGGAATCGAACCCGGGTGCATACGCTTACCCAGTCCACATCACTGCCAACTGAGCCATGGAGCAGTCTCATTAAGGGGCATAGCACAGCTTGATTAGCGCCACCCGCGAAATAAATTAATATCTTCTAAACTAAATATCAAAAATGCGAAACAGTAGGTATACCACTAGATAATACAGCCTAGTATTTTTAGGGCACTGTTGTATAGCTTTTAGGTTAAAGATCCAAGAAAGCTACTGATTGTTGCCAAAAGTGGCCGTTTTAAGATAGATTAGATTTTTTTTTTTCGCGGGTGGCGCTACTTTAGCTGTGCTTTGTTTCTTAAGATAAAATGGGGTGAGGCCAAAATAATCGTTTGAATACCTTGATAAGTTAGCAAATGCAAATATAAAATTCATATTATATGCAGCGCCTGGTTCACATAGGGGTAAGGCAGAAATGTATTTATTTCTACTAGCTACGATTTTGATTACTTCCGTCGATTTTTCTACAGCTTATACAGTATAGTCAACCTTTTTCAGAAACGCGCGTAATCGGTTTTGTGAATACTTTACGCTTTTTTGAGGTCGTCACCGAAAAGAAAAAATAAAATTAAAGTAAGTAAAATAAATAAATATAACAAATCAAACGATTATCAGAATGGATGGACAATTAAAAACATTTTTTCCCTGTAGCACAAAAACTATTGACTAAATTTTTTTAATTCAAAAAGGAAACAACAATGCCCAAAGTTTGGAGTTTTGAAAAATCTAATCTTAATTCTATCTATAGTTTTACAATTGTTTTTTTTATTTGTGAAACAAAAGATCTTATTATTATATCTTATTTTGTGTGCAATAAAGTGTTTTTTACTTTACTTACTTTACTTTACTTATTACGTATAAGTTATAAGGTAAAGTTCGTATAAAACAAACTCGATAACAGAGGCAGCAGAAGGCAGTGTTTCACACCCAATCGAGCGAACCCACCTCGATTCACCTCTTTATGGCCGCGGTCTGATAGCACCAATTACTGCCGGACTCTACGATGGAATAATATGGAATAGACAGAAAATAAAAAAAAACACGTAGGTATATTTAAAATAACAAAAAAAATATTACAGTCTGCCTCAGTAGTCTGCAAACAAAACGTGTAATAATAGGAAAAAAAAAAATAATACTAAATAAATAAAATGCAGTGTCTCGGTGGTAAGATATGATATATTTTGTAATCAACCTATTTTATATAATCAAGTAGGTACCTACGATTTCATTATATTAATAACAAAATTGATTGCATTCCTTATAATATAAGTACTTATACATTTATGTATACTTTTCATTATAATTGATTATTACAAAAAAAAATATTTTTAGTTTGGTTCCGGCAAAATTTCCATCGTTACACCAGTGCACTTTCCTCTTCTTCTCGCGTCTTCCTCTGACGCATGCCTGAGCAGCCACAGCGCATGTTATAATATACTATTTCGACCACAGCGCAAACTGCTAACAATTGTACCTCTGCTTCACCCTGAAAGCCTCTTACCCAGATTTTTTGTGTACCTTCCAGATACTTACCTAACGAAAACGCCTTACCGTTAATAGTTTGCCTAATTACAATCAATAAAGAAAAGCCTTTTTAATTTACTAAAACCATATCCATATAACCTCATCGTCAGTTAAAACGTCGGTCAGACCCTTAGACTTAGTTACGTCCAGGAGATTGCTTCGATACAACTACCCTTTAGTACAGTAGCGGACTAGGAGGCCGTAACAGATTTGTCTATGGTTTCGTCAGCCCTAGACTGTATTTCCAAAGAACAAGAGCTATTTTGCAATACAGAAAAACCGGTAGTGTTACGGCGACCTAGACCGCCACTGTACCAACTAGAATTTATATGGGATAGGTATATAAAAAGACATAAAGTAATACGTTACATCATCTCAAAATACATTAAAATGAAGTTGGAAACTAAAAAAACTTCTAGTTATGAAGAATTCTACAGCCTCTACACTTCTACACATTTGGTTTTGTCGTTGAAACGAGTAGGCTTGAAAACTAGGTACTGGACCGATGATTTGATAAAATATTTCGCCTATAATATAGTTCAGAACATTTTGAAAATAGCAGAAAAGGAATAAAATATATTGTACGGAAGTACGAAGTTTGCGGTATCAATACACAGTATAAAACAAAGTCGCTTCCCGCGTCTGTCCCTATGTATGCATAAATCTTTAAAACTATGCAACGGATTTTGATGCGTTTTTTTAATAGATAAAGTAATTCAAGAGAAAGGTTTATAAGTATAATACGTGCACATAATAGTAATAGGTTAGGCAGTACGAAATTCGCCGGGTCCACTAGTAGAATATAATTCAGAACATTCTTAAAATAACGGAAAAGGAATTAAATACATGTTGTATTGTAAGTAAGAACTTTGCGGTATCAGTTTAAAAAAACAAGTAAGTATACTTAACTGAAAGTAAAAAACGGGAACGCTATTTGATAGAAAGCTTTCAAAAATTAAATTAAAATCAAAAATTTGTAAATAATAAGGCAACATTTACAAAACGTGCCCCCAAAGAGAAAAATGTTGATGAAGTGAAATTGCAACAAATCAAAACACTAATCCCCGACTTATCAAGAACACAGTCCGATAAATAAAAATAAAGGAAAAATAAATGAAGGAATGAAGTGCAAAATAAAAAAAACTGGTCCACTCCAGGGAAGAGGGGAGAGTGGGCACTTTGTATTTAAAAACCGGTTGAATTTGAAACCGGGTTTTTATAAAGTTTAAAGAATACGTAAATTTCAATCACACATTTAATTATTTATCCCTTGTTTTCGGTAATTTTATCATTAAAAAAATTAGAAGGTTTAAAATAAAATGAATTGTCAATCGAATGCTATGAATGTTTTTATCAGACATAGACAAAAATATTCTTCTTCTTCTTCTTCTCTCTTAAGAGCTGAGCTCTTATCCGTGGAGCCTTCTCCATTCATCCCTGCTAGCTGCTTGACCATTTGATACGACTCTGAACTGACTCGCTCCCTTATTTGGTCAAAGTAGCTTCTCCTTATTCGATCACGCTGTCTCTTTCCGTCAATCTTCCCTTCTATAACATGAGTAATGAGTGTGTCGTTTCGTATCAAATGGCCTATCATCTTTCCCCTTTTTTTTGGTGTTTAAAATCATCCGCTTCTCTTCTAATCTTCTTAACACTTCACACGAAAATATTATCCGGCAAAATTTTGAGTGTGGCAACATAAGAACATAATCGGTAATTTTGACATTTACTTTCAGGCAGTTTTATTCGATTGGTGTTCAATTTGCACTCAATTTCGCAGCGAGCTTGACTAGCTTATACTAAAAATAGTAAATTTCTAACAAATAAAAGTAAAAACATCGGTTTTCCACCCTCCAGTCCGCGGCCGGTGAGCGGTTCCACTTAATAATATTTTTCACCTTGTTTCGCTTTCCAATTTTCCGCAAGTCACTCTCGGGGGTAACGGGGCGTGTTTTGATTTAGAAGTGCACCGTCGAACCGCTTCCACCCAGTTGTTGTTTATACGTGCTTTAACGACCACGGAAGATGCTGTTGACGATTTTTATAGATAGATTGTGATTAATTCTTATACTTATGAAAATATTTGATTGTTACCAGTGTCTAGTTTTAGACAAATTGAGACAAATATACATAAAATATGAAGATAGTTTAAAAATATTTATTGTATGATTTTATTAGATTAAAATATTGTAAAAGTCTCAAGTTCAACACAAGTGCATACCTGAAACGCATATTAAAATAAAACCCATTCAAAAAGAATAGAATCAATTTTTATCTGGTTAAAATTCTATGCTAGATTATTATTATTATTTGTAGCGTAAGCATGAATGTGAAACAGCAGGAATAAGGACCTTTTTTAAATGCAAAAATACGTACACACAGAAATATTAACAGAAAGATAAAATGAAGCGTTTACTTAGTAACAATGATATTTTCCGCACGTTCATACGAGAAATGCCAACCTATCATCACAAAGGACATAATAGATAATTAAGTTAATGCCCTCCAAAGGTACCCTTATACCTTTGAGGAAATAATTTCATATTTTCCGGTCGCCACCGTTGTCCGGAACGTTGCTGACCCTACTTGGCTGTAATCTAATTTTGCCCACTATCCTCTATCCGGGACAATGTTTTAATGGAAATATGAAAATGTTAAACAATGGTATAGGTAGGATAGTAGGCTTTTTCTTTTTTAAATAATAAGATAAGGTTTAAATAGATAAGGTATGTACATAAATCAATTTCTGTTCGTTTGTCTTGCTAAACTGGGGATTGGCTGGGCCGATTTAGCAAATTTTGGTATTAAAATATTTGTTGTAGTCTAGAGAAGGTTTTAACAGTTACGGAAAAAGTGCAGACAGAGCTAGTTTTATAATAATTACATCAGAATAAACCAGTGTCTCCAATTATAGTAATAAACGCCAAAGATATGTATCAAAAGTATGTATTTTATGAAAATGTTTTATGTCTATGATAATTAGGGCAATACACATCAATTTCCATTTAAATCTCAAGAAATCCTATTAGAATTACCGCCCTGGTCTATCTGTGCTATTTTCAAATATTTTTGATCTACAAAAAAAATGTCCGAGAAAAGTATAACTTGCTGCAATTTCAGAAGGTTATTTTCTAAGAAAACGTTCGTCCCAAGTCCACGTCATATCATGTCATCTCCGCAGGTAACCGGAAAGAAATCTAATTTAGCAAATTGAATCACCTAACCCCGGTTTTCGACGTCGTCGTCGCCATTGTATGAAATAAAAACGTTAGACTGACATTGTTATAGGTTTTTTTATTGTGTCTAGAGAATACCTTTACTTAGACTTTTTCGATAATAATAAATAAGGCATTATCCCCCTTACCACAAAAAAGTTAGACCGGTCTAAAATCACCAATTTGTATGACGAAATAGTGATTTAAACCTAGTCTAGCGATTTAGACCCGGTTGAACTCTTTTTGTGGTAGAGCCGTATGTTCGTAGCCAACTTATACAACCCTTTTTTTTTGTAACGAGGGGAAATGCCTATCGCATTTCCCGACGCTCGGGGGAGATTCGGGAGTATTGTGGGGCTCGCACCCACTAAAACCCCCCGGCGGCCGTCTTGGCGCTTTTGGGAATAACCCCGGGAACCACGCATTATAGCGTCCGAAGTCTTCCCACGCTCAGCTACTATCAGCTTCGTGCTCGGGGAGGGCATGTTGTTCCCTCCCCGGCTCGCCTTTGGAGCTGCGGCGGCACAGTGCCACAAGCTGTGCCGCCGCCCGTCTCGGGGCCGTTTGATAGGTGTATCAGGCCCCCGCCCTTCACACCCACGACCCCACAGACCCCTTTTAGTCGCCTCTTAGGACAGGCAGGGCATACCGTAGTCCTATTCTTACGCCCGGACCTACAGGGCTTAACTTATACAACCCTGCTCCCAAAAATTATGGTAATAAAATATGGGCTTTAAATATTGTTCTTTAGATTTGTATCATAAATTAGCAGACAGCTCACCGTCAGCGATCTTACCGCCGCGCCGACAGACTGTTCGGTCGGTTATAGACGAGCGGTCGGCGCGGTGTCTGCTAGCAGTCGCCGCGTCTTCTTCTTCTTATCCTCTTATCCCTAATTAGGGAGATAGGGCTCTAATTAAAGCTTTCCAGCTCGACCGGTCTTGCGCCTGCTGCTCCAGTTTATCCCAGTTTAGGTCGAGGGAGGCGGCTTTCTGGTCCACTGTACGGCGCCAGGTTTGGTTCGGGTTTCCTCTCCGACGTCTTCCACTTGGGTTCCATCTGAGAGCAGCTTTGGGGAGGTTTTCTTCCGGTCTCCTCAGGGTATGTCCAATCCAACGCCACTTCCTCATCCTTATCTCCGAGTCTACAGTCCTCTGGTCGGTCATTCTCCAAAGCAATCGGTTTGTGATGGTTCGCAGTCGCCGCGTAGCCGTATTCAAATGAGAATATTGTAAGTGTTAATTTTTTCAGGCAGCACAGAAAAGAGCGATGTCCATGGCTATTCAAACAAACCCTAAAATTCAATAAAAAAGGTGTAAGTAGATAAAAGTTTCAAAGGTTACATTTTATAATGACAACCAGGAGTGAGCTGAGTGACTCTACCGCGACGACCGCCAGAGAGCTGTAACAGAAAAGTGGGGTCACGTGAGTTAGCTACAATTTATATGGAAATCAGCTAAGGGGCGGATAGGCTGGGAGCCTTGGTTATTACGTGTCCAAAAATATTATCAAACTAAGATATTTTCCCCCTTCCCACAAAAGAATTAGACCGGTCTAAATCGCCAGTTTGTATGACTTTTATAACATGACACCATTCTATATTCATTAAATTACAATTATATTTTTGCTACTATATATGTAGAAGCTGATGAAGTGAAAACTTCTACTTCCCTTGAAAAACAAGATTGTTAAAAGTGTATCTTGCCTTACCTAACCTACAGTCTTCAATCAAAGACCAGGTCTGAACACCGTACACTCGAGACACTCAAGATTTGCTAACGTCCTATGGAATAATGGAACGTATTATATTAGATGTTAAAATTAACCGATCGCGTCCTGTTGGATTAATTTGGCATTGTAAAGGGACACGTAGATACAGAGGGCGGAAGTCTTTGCGTAGCAGCAGTAATTCGCTATAAATTTTATCGTAAGTTCACCTGTAGCTTTTTGTAATTTCTCATAGAGTAAATATTTCATAGTATTTTTCGTCTGCAGTCTCCGAGATCAGAACCTGAGTCCCGTCTCGTGAGACAGATCTAATTGCATTTCGCTGAGGTGAGTCCCTCTTCCTCTCGGCTATCTGCATCGGATAATCGCCGAAGCTGAGTTTTACCTAAGCCGAGTTTTCAGACATTTTTATACGCCCACTGGGAAATGCTTGGATTTCGCGTAAGTACTCTTGTTGGTTTTGAGGTTGAATTTTAAAATTTTCGGTTTTAATATTTTAAACTTCTCGTTTTTAGTAATATCATCACACTTCAATAAAAAAATTTATACTTATAAACATTATAAAAATTTGCAATGTAAGTAACTTCTGAATTAGAATCTGTGAAAAATATTCCTGACTTAATTTCGAAACACTTTGAATTATGTTTATTTCTCAAAACAAGTAGTTTTTAGGTACAAAAATGTATTTTTAAGCCAAACGTGGTGATCATAGCAACCAGCCTCCAATGTATTTCCTTATGGCAATATGTGGGGAAGGAAATTAAGCCTAAGTCTAGCAGAAGACTTCTATCAGCTACGATAAAGGGAACTTTTAAAATTAAATCTGAATTAAATAAACATGTTGTAACTTTTTAAAACATTATTTTGTTAATAATGAATAATTTTCTTGCAACCATAAATCTGACCTGTCCCATAAAGGTTTCTCCAACAAAAACTAGACGGACCTCTAAAATCCTGAATATGACGTGGGTTCCGCTAGTGACATGTGACATAAACTATCGAGATAGACGCGTGTGACATAAAAGCGGGAGATACCCGTGTAGTGACCATAAACGCTGAGATTACTGTGTAGAGAGTTTTTAGTTGCGGTTAGTGTATTTACAGTGTTTTAGTACTTTAGAAATTATTCTTCTCACCTGAGTCTAAGTTTCATATTTAGTTGAGTAGATAAAAATTCAATTCAAATTTAGAAACTCGTCAAAATTTTCTATCTCTTTTCTCAACTCATATAGTTCTGTCTATATGCAATAATATTTACGTAATTACATGACTTCAAGAGAACCTCATGCTGAGAGGGTGATCATCGCGATAATATTTATACACGGTAGTTTTTTTATCATTGCGGTAACTTTCAGGACTAACTGTTTGCATGATATTATATGACTCAAATAAAATTATAAAAAAAAAATTGACTTTTGAATATTTTTTGTAAATTTCAAAAAAATAAAAAAACCCATTTGAGGGCGATAGACCCCTTGTTCACCCCCCTGCGCATTGCCCTTCACCCCCTGACTCTTCTGGCACCAGCTAAGCCACCGTAAGTTATTGCTCTGATGCTACACAACGTTTTTTTTTTTTTACAAAAACATTCGAAGTTGCCTCAAGTGAGCACGGTTCATTATTTTTCAATTTTGTGTTCAGGAATCAGTCCTGTTTTCCTCCACGATAAAAAAGTATCCGTGTTATATTATTAATATTTTTATTTATTTTACTATTTTATTTTTAATTCAAAAAAAAACTTCCAATAGAGGAAATACAAAATGTCAGCCAATGATGACTCACATATATTTTTTTGTATTTTAACCATTTATTGGTTTAGAAGATTATAGTGATAAATACTCTTAATAGTTCGTCCCTGCTTATAATATTAAAGAGGCAATGGCCCATAATTGTAGCGATCTGTGTTCTTCCCACTGTAGACGTATTCCCCTTACACTATATATTTTACAATAATTGTTTTTCTTCGTACAAGCAACATCATTCCAAACGAAGATTTACAGGCACACACCAATTGAAAAACGAACAAATCCAAAAAAAAAAAACTTATTACAAAACAAAGGACAAACGGTCCCATTTAATTTCTGTCGTCAGATCAACGATAAATCCACGCGACCTCTCCTTTGGGCAAATTAAACATTATTCTTTTTCCTATCCAAATTCCTTGCAGGAGCGCTTTATTGGAATTTTTCAACTTCGAACGTGCCAATAAATACTTGGGCTAAACGATTGGAACGTTCACACCAGCTCCTAACGCACACTATGATGCGTCTGTGTTCATTTCATATACATTACGCACACATATGTGAGGAATGCAAATTGTTAGGACACGGGTACCTAACGTGTTTTCTATTCAGTGTTGTTTGTGTGGATTGAGAGGTTTTGATAGTAATTGTTTTTTTATTGGGGACTAGAAGAGGCTGCCCCACGGTTTTTCCCGCGCAGATTTCTCATAAACACAAAAATCACGTTTGTTCCCGTTCCCAGGGGAATTTCAGGAATTTATTTCTTAGTGCACCCCTACATAACACTCCCCAATGAACCCATGCAAAATTTTAGCCCGCTACGTCCAGTAGTTTCGGCTCTGCGTTGTCTGTCTGTCTGTCAGTCAGTCAGTCAGTCAGTCAGTCAGTAACGGAAGAGTTTTATATATATTGATAATACGATACATGTTTAGTGAACGGATATAAGCTTATGCATCTGATCACTATGCAGGATGTTTTTGACAAGGCGGTATTAAATCAAAGTAGGGATTCAGCTCACTATACCTAACAGTTTTCTCAAAGCCACATAGGTCAAAATCCCAAACAAAAATCATCCTATCCCATGCATTGACCCTTTTTTTTTTTTTTTTTTTTTAGGCGGGGAAACTCGTAACGAGTACCCTGCGACCCCGGGGGAAGTCGCAGGGTTATGTGGGGTTCGCACCCACTAAAACCCCGCCGGTGTCCATCTCGGCTGTTGGCAAGGGGGTCACGGGTGATCTTTCGATCGTTATGTTCAACTCCGCGACCCGCTCTGTTTAGCCTCTTCACGGGGGGACAAGTGATGGTAGTCCCCCCTGAGCGCGAAAGGCTCTTCCTACACTCGACGACGGAATCGGGACACCGCGTTCCGCCGTCCTTCTCGGGGCCGTTATATGACTACACGAGGCCCCCGCCTCGTGCACCCAACGACCCCGGGGTCCCCTCTTAGTCGCCTCTTACGACAGGCAGGGGATACCTCAGGCCTATTCTTCGGCCCGGTACTGCAGGGCGTACGCCATGCATTGACCCTGGCTGCTTAATCGACCAATGTATGAAACTATGATTTTTTTTTGAGATTTCGATCCATATTGCTTTGGAAAGTTGTTAGGTATAGTGAGCTAAATCTTTTCACCTTGACAGAAACATCCAGTATATTACTTTAAACACTGTCAACCAAAGGATATCAATGTTTTTCACACTTTTATTCATATCTAATTGACCGATTGAAGCTGAAGTCTGAAAGTCCATAATGTTTCATAATTTGTTCACCTTCTCTAAGTATTTACAAGTTAATAAAAAGCCTATAATGATTTTCAGTAGTGAAAACAAAATTAACCGAACAAGAATCAAGATCGTTGAGTCGCCCTAAAATCAGATGTAAGTCGGAATGGTCCCTCTAAAACGAGCGATGCAAATAGCGAAATAAAATAAAACACAAAGGACATATTGATTTGAAGGAATTTTTATTAGCCAATAGTAGGTGCCACTGAGGTGTCGCGTAGAAAAAAGATTCACGCTACAATGTCCTCTTTTACAAAGAGTACAGGGTGGAAATTTGTGTGATAGAGTTTGTGAATGAGACCGGCAATAGATGCTCAGTTTATTGGAGCAAGCGCAGGGTTTCCCAGCATTATGCTCAAATAAAGGTTTACGTTATTTTCTTGTAAGGTAGAAAACGTATGTTCAGATTTGTTTATTTGTGTGTTTTACTATATCAATGTACTAGAGGCTGCCCCGCGGTTTCACTCGCGCAGATTTCTCGTAAACACAAAAATACATCTTTTTCCCGTTCCCACGGGAGTTTTGGGAAATCCTTTCTTAGTGCTCATCTACACTCCCTAAGGAACCTACATGCAAAATTTCAGCCCGCTACGCCCAGTAGTTTCGGCTCTGCGTTGTCTGTCAGTCAGTCAGTCAGTCAGTCAGTCAGTCAGTAACGGAAGAGTTTTATATATATTGATTATATAAAACTCTTCCGTTACTGTCTGACCGACAACGCAGAGCCAAAACTGCTGGGCGTATCAAGCTGAAAATTAGCACGTAGTTTCCTAAGGGAGTATAGGGGAGCAATAAGAAATAATTTCCCAAAATTCCCATGGGAACAAGAAAAAACGGGATTTTGGTGTTTATGAGAAATCTGCGCGGGTGCCTGTAGTTTAACTATATGAGCGAAGTTCACGGATTTTTTTTATCTTTAATGAACATGAAATGGAGTCAAGAAGTAGAAGGTGGATAAGAAATAGCAATAGCTACTGAAAAGAGATTGAGAGAAGAGAAGATAATTCAATAGAAAGACATTAATTCAACTATTTGTTTTCCAATTTCGATAAATAAAATAAGATGCAAAATTTTACACAAATATTATGTTTCACTGTGTTTTTAAATTTTAATATTACTAAATACATTAGAATAAAAGTAAAGTAAAGTAAAAAATGATTTATATTCAATATAGGATACAAAATATCGCTCATTGAAAGTCAATTAGACCAATCTAATTAATATTTATACCTTATTTTGTAAAGTATCCTATACTGCGAGAGGCGAGGTAGTTACCACCGATTGGTTAGGCAAACAAATGATTGCCTTACCTTACGACATTATGGTCGCCTGGGAAATATTTGATTGTGTTGGTTGTAGTCTGTTTTTTAGGGCTCTGGCAGCAGTACGAAATAATCAAAGGACGTGCATAGAAGCTCATTCATATTGCTTGCTTCCCTGAATAACTTATAGACAATGAAAATCTCAAATGGGAATTCAAAATGTTACGTAAAATTGAACATCTGTAAGACAAACGTAATAACTCCGCCAAACAAAACAGCGGAGGCAATTAAAATGCAAAAGGTACGGGATCTGTAAAGCAAAGTTTAACTGAAACACCGCTGTGAGAACATGTTTACATTGAGAGGTAACGTTTCAAAATGTTGGCTTTTCATCGACGACGATGATCAAAAGATCCCCAAAAATCTTTATCATAATTTTAGACATAGACATAACTTTACTAACACACACAACACTGACAAACAGAAAATACAAAGTTTAAATAACAAGCAAGAACTAAACTATTAGCACAGACACTAAATGTAAGCGCTGTGGATGTGAAATGGCTCTGACTCAGCATATGCTGCATGCAATGCAATACAACGCTGGTAATTCTGCCAGAACCACGATTGGCAGTATGGAACACATAGAAATATTGAAAAATAAATTAAAGAAAGTAGCAAAAAAATAATGCAAACTTAATATAAATATCCGTTTAATAATAAAAATATATAAATTAAACAATAAGATAAATGATAACAATGCGATGCGTGAGAGCGTGTTGAGTGTTGAGAAAAAAATAAAAGTGTAGGTATTAGTATTGAAAAGTGTGCAAAAGATAATATAAATAGAGTCCCTCTTACCACAAAAAAGTTAGAGCGGTCTATATCGCCAATTTGTATGACAAAACCGTGATTTAATCCGAGTCTAGTGATTAAAACCAGGTTTAACTCTTTTTGTGGTAGAGCCGAGTATGTTCAGTTATTTCAGCCCAAAGACGTCCACTGCTGGACATGAACCTTCCGCATAAATCGCCACAATGATCGGTCTTGAGCGACCATCATCCAGTGTCCTTCCGCTGACTCCCGCAGCTTTCACCAGGTCTTCTTACCACCCAGTTTGCCTTTTTTGCGTCTTCTGGTTCGCGCTCGCCACTTGAAAACTTTTGCCACCGTCGACCTCAAATAATTGTGTAATGCCCAGCCAGCCAGTGCCAGTCACTGCGAAATTGCCACATTTGGAAGAATACTTACTTATTATTGAATAATTTCTCATGCAGTAGAAACAGCCAGTACAAGAAGTAAACGTGAGATGAACGGAAAGAGTAGCATGCATGTTTAACTCCTATAATAGAAACTAGTCGACCCTGCGAGCTTCGTACCGCCTAACCTATAACTATTTTGTGCATGTAATATACTTATAAACCTTCCTCTTGAATCACTCTATCTATTAAAAAAACCGCATCAAAATCCGATGCATAGTTTTAAAGATATTTTAAGCTTACATAAGGACAGACGCGGGAAGTGACTTTGTGTAAAACTACATTACTGACATTCACTCTATTAACACGCGCCACGCAAATCGACTTCAAACTGTTCCAAGAAGACTTGTTTTCTCAAATAAGGATCCAAAGGTAATAGGACCTAAATTGTATGAGAAATTGCCTAAAGACTTAAAAGCTATTAATGACATAAACATATTCAAAACTCGACTAAAAAAATTGCTGACGGAAAATGTATTTTATAAAGTGAGCGAGTTTATGTCTTATAACATTGAATTTATTTTATAATGGACCTTCCATCTAATGTAATTTTAAATTAACTATTTATATTTTATTTTTATTTTAATTTGACGTGTCGTTTGTGACCATTGTAATGATCTACACTTTGTAGTAATTTATAAATGAATAAAAAATTAATAAATATTATCTTATCTTATCTTATCTTATGTATTGATTGATGATGATATCCGCAATAAAACAAAAGTCACCGACATAGACATAGGAATCCCAAATTATTGCAAAACTTAAGTCGCAACTGCCAGTATATTTACGGAACGCTTACAAAACGACCAACTGACCCTTATTGCTCTTGGCTGCGCCGTATTAATTATAATTGATATTTATTTAAAATTTATTAACAATATTCAACGCTACACACTCACGCACGCATTTTATATATTTTTTACTCTTGCAACACTGTTCCTTCCTTTCCCATCCCCCGCACCTACAAAAAAAAAAAAAAAACTCCTACGCAACGCTTCGCAAAACTCACCGCTCGCCGCGCGCGCTCTTAAAAGAATTAACTTAAAAAACTCAAATAAAACCTTTAAAATAAATTCGTGAACTCCGTTGGCCGTACAATCCGCGATCCTGGACTCTGAACTATCTAGTGCCTGTGCTGGTGACCTGAAGCCTGGATTTTCGGAAACCACACACCGCAAGCTCTGGAGGAAAACGTGTTCCCGCAACAAGGTAGGTTCCTGCCCCTCCAAGATTTGGTCCTTCTACCCCGGATCCTTCCTACATTCCCTATTATCCTCCTCTCAATTTACTCACACGCTATTCATTTTACTTTCAACGCAAACTCACAATCATCAAACGCACGCCCCGGCCAACTTAGGTACCTACGCAACGAATCGCGATTCATCGCATTTATTACCTATTATTTTAACGCAACTCAAGTAAAAACGCAACTTATAATAATATACTTTTTGTTTAAATTTATATTTCTCTAAAAAAACATTCATTTTCTTACTAGAATCTTATTTAGTTTTCACCGCATCGGAAAAAATATCTACCCACGCATCGCCATTTTTTTATTTGTATTCAGAAAACATTTCGCTTCGTTTTATATTTCAAACTCGCAACAAGTTCTCTTTCCTTCACGCTTGTTTAATTGTTTTTCATCATGTCTAAAGGAAAAAAGAAGGATGATGAATACAAAGATTCATGCAGTGATGAAAACGCCCTAATTAGTTTTCTCGAACATAAAAAACAAAGTTTGTTTCTTATAGCTCAAGAAGTTTACAATCTCGGCCTAAAGGTTTCCGATGATTTCTCACGCAATAAATTTTTCGCTAGAATTCATTCTATTGACAAAATACGCTCAGATTACCTCGACACTTTAGATAAACTCTGTATCGAACAATTCAAAGTAAACCCTGACGCTCAGCCGAGTTACTCCAGCGTCAACACATTTGACGAGCTATATTGTTTAATAAAACAAATTGAAACTGGTCTGAGACAAGAGCTAGAGGACAAACATAAGAATGATAATGTAAACATTAAATTACCTCCGCTACAACTCACAAGTTTTGATGGTACTCCTAGTAGGTGGCCAGTATTTTATGAAAACTTCCGCAGTGTTATACACACCAACACACGCTTATCCAACGCTGAGAAAGTTCAATACCTAATAGGATGCCTATCGGGAAAGGCACTAAATGTCTCTTCAGGTATCACCGCTACCTCAGAAAATTATCAAATATTATGGCAAGCGCTTTTGGACAAATACCAAAATACTAGAGTACAAGCATCTATGTACCTAGATAAACTCCTTCACCATAAGACCGGCCAATCAGCAGAAACAATTCTAGATAACTTTTGTTCAGCCGAAGCCGCTCTGCAACATTTAAAATTAGACAACTTGTCAGATTTCATTCTAATGCATATTGCACTAAGCAAACTAGACAAACCCACACTTGACTTATTTGAACAAGCTCATAGACATGTGGATATTCCCACATTCAATGACTTGAAAAAGTTCCTACAGGAACAAAGTAAACTCTCAAATTTGCACTCTCACTCAAACGCTTATAATAACAGCACTCGCACTCATACTCAATATAATAAAATAACGCCTAACGCAACGCCATATAATAATAAAACTAAATCATTTCACACTCAACACTCTGAACATGCACCTACAACGCAAATTTCATCCAAAACGGTTACTCAGTTTCAACCATCCGTTTGTAAGGTGTGTCAATCTGAAAACGCGCATCCACTCTATAAGTGTGAACGTTTTATAAACTCAAATACTCAAGCCAGAAACGACATCGTTCGCAAATATTCTTTTTGTGTAAACTGTTTAGGTTTTCATAATATATCAACATGCAAATCTAACAACAAATGTTCTATTTGCAACCGCAAACACCACTCGCTATTACATTTCGAAAGAAACTATTTAAATTCTTGCCGCCAAGCTGAATCCAATGTTAACATTGATAACACGTCGTATGACAAGCCGCTCGCGCCGTCCCATAACCAACCCGATGTCTATTACCCGTCTCACTCGCACTCGCACCCGCAGATAGCCGCCACCGCCGTCGCTCCGCATCTCTCGTTCGCTTCCGCTCAAACTCATCTTACCGATTCCGTACCGAAACTTTTAACTTCTCGCCCGCCTTTGAACTCGAACGGCGCTGTTGATAACAACCGTGCACATTCGGTTACAATTCCCGCGCGTATTTCAAACAGTGATACAACTGTTTTGTTACCGACCGCGACTGTTAAGGTCTACAATAACAACAAAGAAAATCGTATTCGTTTGTTCTTAGACACGGGATCAATGAGTAATTTTATTACAAAATCTTGTTGTGAACGCTTAAATTTAAAAATTACTCCTGCACACTCAATCGTTAAGGGTATAGGTCAACTGGAAAATCCATCGATTGGTGTCACACAATTTAAAATATATTCTCGCTTCGACTCGCGCTGCTCATACACAGTTAATGCTAGAGTAATCGAAACAATAACTGACTTCTTACCGAACACGGAAATTGATATGAATGACTTAATTCATTTACAAAATTTGCCAATGGCCGACGACCATTATTACTCACCGGGTGAAATAGATTGTTTGATAGGCAACGAATTATTCCCGCTTTTACTTGGTTCTCACAAGATGGCGTCACCTACCTCATCGGTAGTCGGTGTTCAAACAACTCTCGGTTATGTCGCTATGGGTAAAGCCCAATGCCGCCCGCACGCTTCGCTCTCTCTCCACGCAACTACGCACAACTCCGATAAAACTTTTTTATGTCAAACAGAGACAGTTTCACTCGAAAAGATGACGCAACGCTTCTGGGAAATAGAAAATGTTCCAGACAAAAAACATTTAAGTCCCGATGATGTAGCTTGTGAACAAATATTCCAAGATACATACACTCGCGAAGATTCCGGTAGATACACAGTTGCTCTTCCGTTCAAACACTCTCCTGAAAATTTGGGACACTCATACTCTATAGCTAAACGCCGCTTATTAAATCTAGAAAAGAAACTTGACTCCGCTAATTTACGCACCGATTATAACGCAACGATTCAAACATACATTGATCAGGGATATCTCACTAAAGTTCCCAACTCATTTGAAGACTCTCGCTCTTATTACATGCCGCATAGGGCCGTTTATCGTCCCGACAAGGAAACGTCAAAAACACGCGTTGTTTTAGACGCTGGTTGTAAAACGGCGTCTGGTAAATCGCTTAACGATTTATTATATACGGGTCCTATTTTACAAAGCAATATCTTTGAATTGCTTCTCAATTTACGCATGTTTTCAATCGCTATGACCGCAGACATTGAAAAAATGTATTTTCAAGTCAAACTTGATACAAATCATCACTCATTTCAACGCATTCTCTTTCGATTTGATTCGAACGTTCCCATTGACATGTACCAATTCAATAGGGTTTGTTTTGGCGTGTCTAGCTCGCCTTACCTCGCTATGCGCGTTGTTCGTCAGCTCGCCACAGACAGTCGCGACTCTTATCCGCTCGCCGTGTATGAAGCTGAAAATCATATGTATGTTGACGACTACGCTGGCTCAGTTGCCGACATAGAAACCGCTGAACGTACCTATAAAGAAATGATCGCAATGTTTAAGTCTGGAGGTTTCAATTTAGTAAAATGGATCTCAAATGATACTCAACTCATGTCACGCATATCAACCGCGCATAGAAGTCCGCACGCTATTAATTTTGACGATGACCCCAACGCCGACACCAAAATCGTAGGCATGCAATGGCAGCCTACGGACGATACCTTTCAATTTAAAATTAATATAGATATGCCAGAGATTTGCACGAAACGCTCGATGCTCTCGGTAACCGCGCGCTTATATGACCCGCTAGGTATCATCAGTCCCGTCATCGCTTATATGAAGCTTCTCATTCAGGACTGCTGGAAGTTACAGCTGGACTGGGATGACGAAGTACCAGACTCTATTCACTCAAAATGGACTAAGTTCCAAAAGGATCTACCGCAACTCTCTAAATTAAAAATACCGCGCCATATAGGTATAACCTCGAATACTCGGGTCACTCTAATCGGATTCGCCGACGCCAGCGAGCAATGCTACGGAGCTGCCGTCTACTTACGTGTCGACTCCGATGAAAACGCCGCCGCTCACTCTGTCAGACTACTCACCTCTAAATCAAAAGTATCCACTACGAATAAAACGCTCGCACGATTAGAACTTTGCGCCGCAGTGCTGCTGGCAAAGTTAATCGACTCTGTCCGCTCTGTTCTTAATAAGCGCTGTGATATAAATGAAATATACGCATTCTCGGACTCAACAGTTACTCTTACCTGGATTCATTCTCCCGCGTACAAGTATCATACATTCGTAGCTAACCGCATCGCTCAAATAAATGAGTACTTACCCGCTTCTCACTGGTTTCACGTTCGTGGCGTAGAGAACCCTGCCGACATCGTTTCGCGCCCTGTAACACCTACGGAGTTAGTAAATAACACTCTATGGTTCCATGGTCCGCAGTGGCTGTCCGCGCCAATAAACGCCTGGCCTGTGAAAAGATATATTGTTAATCGCAATGAAAATACGGAAACACAAGAAATAAAAAATGTAGCTTTTCTCGTACAAACATCAGCTACAACAACCGCTACTCACCCCATATATGATCTCGCAGAACGCTGTTCCACATGGAATAAATTTATTCGCGCATTAGTATACGTACTCCGTTTCGCAAAGGTAATCGCTACCCGAGGTTCTATCACGGTAAATGATTTAGAACACGCTGAACTATATGCACTTCGCTACGCACAAAATGAGCATTTGTCTCACTCGCTCCACGCTATAAAAAATAATAAAGTTTGCCCTAGCAAAGCAATTCTAAAACTCAAACCTTTCATAGATGATCATGGTCTATTACGCGTAGGTGGTAGACTATCTCACGCTGACCTGGATTTTGGACAAAAGCACCCGATATTGCTGTCAGCCAAAGGTCGCATAGTATCGCTCTTAGTTGATCACTTTCATGCATCTAATATGCACACAGGTCCCGCTTTAGTACTCTCGCTCATTCGCCAAAGATTTTGGATTCTTGCAGCAAGAAATCTAATTCGTAACAGGGTATACAAATGTAACATCTGTTTTAAACGCAATCCGCGCAACACTACCCCTCCGATGGGAGATCTCCCCTCCATAAGAGTTTCCCAAGTGAAGGCTTTCGTCCACACTGCTGTCGATTATGGAGGTCCCTATTACGTAACGCATATCCGCCGCCGTGGTGTAAAAAGCCATAAGGCTTATATTTGCCTTTTCGTATGCTTGACGACAAGGGCATTACATTTAGAATTAGTATCGGATTTAAGTTCTGATCTCTTTCTCGCCGCTTTCAAACGCTTTATCTCACGCAGAGGCCCCGTCTCTGTCCTTTACAGTGACGGAGGTACCAATTTCATTGGAGCAAAACGCAAGCTCAATGAGATTTATACATTAATACAGTCCACTGATTATAACCAATATTTAACTGAGTATCTTACGCAACAAAAGATAAAATTTATGCATTCCCCGCCGTTTGGTCCGAATTTCAATGGTCAAAGCGAAACTAATATAAAATCAACAAAAACTCATTTAGCAAAGGCCATTGGAAGTCAGATTCTCACGTATGAAGAATTTAACACAATTCTCGTCCAAGTGGAAGGCTTGTTAAACAGCCGACCCTTGTGCATTTTATCCTCGGATCCCGCTGATCCATCCGCATTAACGCCTAATCATTTCTTAAATGTAACGCCGCTGAAATTTTTACCCGCTGAAAATATTGATGACACTCTCCCTGATAACAGATTAACTCGTTATCAGCTTCTGAATAGAATAGTACAAAGTTACTGGAGACGCTGGAGCATGGAGTATCTTACTTCACTCCAACAACGCGAGAAATGGAACTCACCATCAAATCCTGTGAAGGTGGGAACTGTTGTAATAATAAAAGAACACAACTCTCATCCAATGAATTGGCCGCTAGCTATTGTCTCAGAGGTTTTCCCGGGTAGGGATAATATAGTTAGAGTCGCTAAAGTGAAGACTTCTTCAGGAAGTTATATTCGCCCTGTAACTCGGCTTTGCCCGTTGCCCACTCAATAACTCTTTTTACATAAAACTTTTTTTAATTTTAGTATATTTAACGCAATGTAGAGGAAACCTCTAGGCCCCCCGAAGTTGGCTGCGCCGTATTAATTATAATTGATATTTATTTAAAATTTATTAACAATATTCAACGCTACACACTCACGCACGCATTTTATATATTTTTTACTCTTGCAACACTGTTCCTTCCTTTCCCATCCCCCGCACCTACAAAAAAAAAAAAAAAACTCCTACGCAACGCTTCGCAAAACTCACCGCTCGCCGCGCGCGCTCTTAAAAGAATTAACTTAAAAAACTCAAATAAAACCTTTAAAATAAATTCGTGAACTCCGTTGGCCGTACAATCCGCGATCCTGGACTCTGAACTATCTAGTGCCTGTGCTGGTGACCTGAAGCCTGGATTTTCGGAAACCACACACCGCAAGCTCTGGAGGAAAACGTGTTCCCGCAACAAGGTAGGTTCCTGCCCCTCCAGCTCTAGTAAAATTGGTCGACCAGTAATTTTTTAGAGATTAAAGATTAAAAAAAAAAAAAAACAAACCCTTCTGTAATCCGTATTCTTTGGTATAAATTAAAAGTGAAACAGTGTAAGGGCGTGTTTACACTGCGAGGTACGCAGGATGTAAATCAAACGATGCTTTATTAAACAGCGGAGCGGGGTATTCAAATTAAGTGGCCCTGTCAATGCTGGCGGGGTGTGGAAACGATTTCTTTTTGGATAACGTATCTTTTTTGGGTTAGTATTGCGATTTCATTATTTACACTGTAATATAATTACATTCTTACTAATATTATAAATGCGAAAGAACTCTGTCTGCCTTGCCTGCACGTCATACTTAACTACTAAACCGATTTAAATGAAATTTGGTACACAGATACTCTAGACTAGAGACTGAAAAAAGACTTGCTACTTTCTATCCCGAAAAAAACACAGGAACGGAAAATTGGGATTTTACAGTGTAAGAGAAATTGCACTGGCGAAGCCCCGGGCATGTGCATAAAACTGATAACATTCAGAAAATTTATGAGAATGATTCGATGTTTCATTTTAAATCTACACGTAAACACTAAAAATTGGAGTCAGGCGATAAGAAGATCGCCGGGTCAACTAAATCATTCATCATCATCATCATTTCAGCCGTAGGACGTCCACTGCTGGACATTATCCTCCCTCAAGGCTCTCCATCTGTACCGATCGCAGGTGGCCTGACTAAATCATTAAATTACAAAAAATATTAAAAAGTTCGTCTCCATATTGTCAAGCGCTAAAGATTTCCACGTCGAGTTTCTTGGGAAATATTTGCACAATACTTTCCTTGGGCAAGCTTGTTTCATTCTTCCGCGTGTGTGTGCGCACCCTAACCTTTGCATTGTACCACCAAGATGTTGAACATGTGTTCTGTGCTTTAATTAGGCAAATAAGACAATTTTGATTTTAAAATCATGGTAATATTGCGAATGGAAATTTGAAAGATTTCTGTGCTCAATTTATTTTAGATTGATGTTTTATTTCACTAATTTTTTAGTAAAGTAAAGTAGGAAAGAATTCGCAAATCATCATTGTATGTTATTGCTACCTTAAATTATCTTTAATACGAGCTGTCCCGGCTTACTTCGTTACGCCATAGAATATAAGATACTACAAAAGACTTGGCTCTATATACTATGTTCTTTTAACTGCCCAGAATTGCCGAATAAAAAACAACAAGAAACCACCTGTCAAAATATGTAAACAACGGAAAAATATTGCACTTTGGGTTGCATTATTTGAGTTTAGGTAAGGATCCATAATTTTTTTGAAAATCTAATATAGCCTATGACACTCGGGGTTAATGTGGCTTCCTACCAGTGAAATAATTTTTCGAATCAGTTCAGTATTTCCGGAGCCTATTCGTTACAAACAAACAAACAAACAAATCATTCTTCTTTATAATATTGGTATAGATTAATAATAAATAATAATAATAATAAAGTTTTATTTAATTCCATGCATAATTAAATTACATTTTCATTTTTAAATTAAAATTTAATATAAGATCTTTTTTTTTAATGTTATCGATTCATAGTTTACATGGACCCCTTTTCGGGTAAAAGCCTCCTCCAAGGAATTCCATTTCTCCCTGTCGCTGGCGGTATGTACCCAGCCTCCTTAACTTATCTTTACTGAATACTTAAAATTGTTAAAAAAAAAAAACAGATAATACGTTATTAATTCGCAAACAAAATGCATGGAAGTAGAGGTCGCCATTGGGCCGATATGGCCTCTTACACAAAAAAAAAAAAAAAACGTGGGGACTAATGTGTATTTAAAGTCTCTCATTTCCAAACTTCGTTTGTATTTGTCAATACTAAAGTCTATCGCTTAAATACTCCCTGTAATATATCACAGTAGCTCACTCAATCACTCATTTTCTATTTAAAGCAATGTTTGAACATTGTCAAAAATGCCTGTTAGCAACTGCGTCAAAGCGATGACACGACTCCATTTTTCTACAAGACTGTTTACCAAAAAAAAAAACAACAGAATACTACTCGAGTCTTAACCCAAAGTCATAAAGTTCATTTTCGAATGCGAAATAGTAAACAAAGTTTGGTAATGTCAAAATAACACTGTTCCGCCGCCGAAAAGTTAAGAAAAATGATTCCCGTCAAAATCCCTATTAATTCTGTCGTATCTTGTTGTTTTTGTTTAGTGAAAGGTATCGCGATCAGGCAACTGGTTCACGTAAATAATGGTAGAGGAGAGCTGTGTTAAAAAAAAAAAAAAAAACGTAATTTTAGTGTAATGAGGCTTTAAAAATAAACTTTTTTAGAATTTGGGACTTCAAAACTAAATATTACGGAGGGACATAAGGAGTCACTGAATCAACCCTAACTTGTAGATTAAGGAACGAACAAGTGCGACACTAGCGCCACTTCGATTGATAATGAATATCTTCTAAACTAAACTATGGCCGAAATATATTATATTATGCTATATGTGTTTCGGGCACCCTAGATTGGGGTTCTTCCTAGTTAGGGGCTCTGAGTGTGATGTGTTATTATATTATTATTATTATGACGCCCTAGATTATCTTGCTAAGAATTTTTATGGCTCTGATATTGTGTAGCTCTCAGGATTATGATATCTATATATATAAAATTCAAAGGTGACTGACTGACTGACTGACATAGTGATCTATCAACGCACAGCCCAAACCACTGGACGGATCGGGCTGAAATTTGGCATGCAGGTAGATGCTATGACGTAGGCATCCGCTAAGAAAGGATTTCCCAAAATTCCCTCAGGAACGGGAATTACGGGATTTTTAGTTAGTATGAAAAATCTTCATTATTGAGTGTATCGACGTGAAATTTGGTGTACAGTTTTATCAGTGAATGGAAAAGTGTTGTAAGAAAGGAAATTGAAAAATTCTTACGGGAACGGGAATTATAGGACTTTTTAGTGAGAATGAAAAATCGACATCCTTAAGTGTATCGACGTGAAATTTCGTGTACAGGTTCCTTAGTAAATGTAGGAATGTTGAAAGAAAGTAATTTACAAAATTCCCACGGGAACGGGAATAACAGACTTTTTTTGTGGTAATGAAAAATCGACTTTCTTGAGTGTATCGACGTGAAATTTGTTTACAGGTTCCTCAGTGGATGAAAGTGTGTTGAAAGAAAGGAATGAATTAAATTCCCATGGGAACGGGGATTACCGGACTAATTATTTTGTATGAAAAATTTATTTCCTTGAGTATGTCAACGTGGAATTTAGTATACAAGTGTCTCTGTGGATGTAGTAGTTTTAGTTGGAAGTAAAAAATAATACTAAATTCCCACGGGAACGTAAAACGCGATTTATATTTCTTTATTTTGACGTAACAATAGGAAAACGGGTTCTTCAGTAGGTGTAATTAGATTCAGAATTATATTAAGAAAAGATTCACCAAAATTCACATGGTAACGGAACATTCCCAAAAACATAAAGCGCCTAAAAAATCTTTAACTTTTTTTACTCGCGTATAGGTACATATCCAACAACCGAGCTAATATTTTACACTCCAAATCAACCAGTAATTAACGTTTTTAATGAAAAAGCGCGTGCGAAGCTGCGGGCAAAAGCTAGTTAGAAATATTCTATTTCTGCATAAAGTGGCCACTTAGTTTCACAAACGAATATTTTTAAGATCAGTTCTCTAAAAGCTACACAACAGAGCCTTCAAAAATCTAATCAAGACTAAGTAAAGAGTTTTTTTAGCATTCCATAGTCAAATTATATATTGATTTCCAAGTAATAACCTAAAAAAAAACTAAGTTATCAACAAAATTAATATAACATTAACCATTTTTCTATAACAAATCACGCGACCAGCCTAGTAACAAACTAAATTATAGTTCAACATCAATATTACAGTAGATAATTGTATGGCTATTACGATAATCGCTGAAAGATTTGGTCTATCCATTGTTTTATTGTCCACTTCGTTACACGAACACGTAATGGGTGTGACGTGTGATCACGCAACTGAACGAATTTATTGTCAATTTACAACGATATCAAAAACGTAACGACATAAACAAGTTGTAATATTTGAAAATCTATATATATAAAACTCAAAGGTGACTGACTGACTGACTGACTGACTGACTGACTGACTGACTGACTGACTGACTGACTGACATAGTGATCTATCAACGCACAGCCCAAACTACTGGACGGATTAAGCTGTAATTTGGCATGCAGGTAGATGTTATGGCGTAGGCATCCGCTAAGAAAGGATTTCCCAAAATTCCCTCAGGAACGGGAATTACGGGACTTTTTAGTTAGTATGAAAAATCGACATTATTGAGTGTATCGACGTGAAATTTGGTGTACAGTTTCCTCAGTGAATAAAGGACTGTTGTAAGAAAGGAAATAAAAATATTCGCACGGGAATGGGAACTACGGGACTTTTTTTTGTGAGAATGAAAACTCGACTTCCTTGAGTGTATCGACGTGAAATTTGTGAACAGGTTCCTCAGTAGATGAAAGGGTGTTAAAGAAAGGAATTCACTAAATTCCCATGGGAATAGGGTTACAGGACTATTTATTTAGTATGAAAAATCGATTTCCTTGAGTATGCCAACGTGAAATTTGGTCTACAAGTGTAAGGATGTTGGAAGGAAGAAATATACTAAATTCCCACGGGAACGTAAAACGGGACTCTTTAGTTAGTATTAAAACAATGTATATATATTTCTTTATTTCCACGTAAAAAAAGGAAAACGGGTTTTTCAGTGGGTGTAATTAGATTCTATTCAGAGTTCTATTAAGAAAAAAATAACCAAAATTCACATGGTAACGGAACATTCTCAAAAACATAAAGCGCCTAAAAATCTTCAACTTTTTTTTACTCGAGTAGGTACATATATTAGGTATGTAGGTACGTATATCCAACTAATTTTACCCAACCAGCTAATGTTAGAAGTTTCAGTGTCTGAATGGTGGAGTGTAGAAATGAATTTATAGAGTTGCCACGGGAACTGAAATAAAGATAGATATTTTTAGGGGGTATGAGTGCGATTAGAAATGATGTCACCAAAATCCTGAGTCGTAAATCAACCAGTTATTAATGATTTTAATGAAAAAGCGCGTGCGAAGCTGCGGGCAAAAGCTAGTACTTGAAAAAAAACCTTTTTAAAATAAACTGTTTAGCTCATTCGCTACAGTAAACCTAAGACAACTAAATCATAAAGTTATTAACTAAGCATGAAACCCTAGAACACTAGAGACACAGTGATATAAATGAGGCAGTTTGAACAAAAAACAGTCAAATTTACTTTAAAGGCTTTGTCAAATAGACGGCGCGACGGCTCTAGAGCGCTCGTAGACATTATGCGGCGTTAGTGCGTCACGCTCTTTGATGTCTTACACGCTCCTTTACGTTGCGTTATCATACAGAGAGCGCGACGCTCGCTCTAGCGCCGCGTAAGGCTAGCTAGCGCTCTAGCGCGACACTTTAGCCCCGTCTGTTACAGCACGCTGTCAAATAACGTTTACGTAGAACCAAATAAAACCAAAATCAAAAATGCATCAAACATCGTACCAGAAGAGGATAATACAGGACGAGATAAACCGAAGCCAACTCAGACCCCGCATCACGAAGAAAAGAAGTTACCTGCGAACCATAAGTAACAAGGCTAGTGCCTACCTAGTAATGTTTCTGGAGACCTCCTCTATACATGGCCTAAACCATCTTGTAGCTTCCAGGAGGAATCCGCTTGAAAAGTAAGTAATTGACATTATTAGTACATTTAGCAAAACACGAAGCTACTTAGCAATTCATATATAACTAAAATTTTAAGAAAGCCTCACGGAATCTTCACACTATTTACTAGTTTATGTTTTTGATCAGAAGTTTAGTTTTTAGCTACGTTTTCAGAGAATCTCATCTATCAATAGGTTGTGTCTCTAGGCTCTGCCAACACAAATCGTTATTAATCAGAAAGCTAATAATAAACCATAATCTCTTGTTATCATCTCGATCTGGTAATCTTATTTCTTTTACATAACTTATCTGAACCTATTCATTTCATAGATTCCTTTGGCTGATAGTGATAGGGCTCTCAGTCTTCGGTTCCGTCTACCTTTCAAGGACTACATGGCTCCGGTACCAGTATTCACCGACAGTTGTTTCAATGGATCGAGACATGTTTGCGTGGAACACAACATTCCCCTGTGTAACTTTGTGCCTTGAACAAAGGATAGATCCGAAGAAGATGAAGCTGTACCTCAAGTAAGTAACTGGTATCATACGTGACTTTGAATAGTATACCACCTTATCAATACAAGACATTAGAACAGAATACCAACACCCATTCCTCTTTTGGGAGATAAAAGACAATAGAAAATGCCTGAACAACGGGAAGTAGCGTCCATCATTGACAAAATATTCCAACCCTTTTACCTATGATGGCAACAGGCGATTAAGGCGAAAGCCTCCCACAATGATTGGCCTTTGTACAATATTGGATGCCTCACAGATGATATGACTTACCTTTAAACCAAGAAATACGTTTTTTTTTCAGAAACTCAAAAGACGAGAACACAACCAGACTGGAGCAGTTTATCTACGCCTTATCCAACGCCACCTATGAAACGTTTGACAAAATTCCCGATTACGACGATATACATCCATCCAAATACATTGAGCTCTTGACGAATCTTTCAATTAACTTTGCTCCCACTCTCACCATTGGCGCTGCGGGTGTCAGTTTGACTATAGTTCCAACTGTTACTGAAATGGGATTGTGCTACGCGATCAATTCAAAAGTTGCAATTTACAACTCTCCTTCGTGAGTATCGTTTAATGTCGATTAGCATTTCTTTGATAAATATTTGAAAGGTACAGTCACGGAATCGTTCAGCGTAACACTTTTGTCTATGGTCTCGTGCGCGTACTGTAATACCAGGAGAACAAGGGTTTTTTTGTAATACAGAAAAATCTGAAGGCTTACGCTGTATTCCTTCACTGTACAATTTTTTCTGTATACTTTCGGATGCATAATGATGGCGATGTCTTCATCAGTTATCGTGAAGCCAACCGTTGGGATACCATCAGCAACAACAATTCTTTCTTCATTCATCCGCTCGATGGTGAAGTATTTGCTCAAGTCATCAACATCTCTACTTCTTATGATGTAAGTTTAAAAGGTTCAGATCCATAAGCCATTCCGTTAAAATGCAAACGGTATACTAATCATCTTTGGATTTCAGGTTTTTATCCACGGCCCATTAGAAGTTCCTGACATTTCAACAAAGCGCCTGCATTCAGAAAAGGATTTCTACATGAAGCTTTATGTGACAGCTCTTATGGTCTACACAGCTCCTGAGGCTGCTAAGTATTGTTATTTATGTCCTTTTTTTATAACGAGGGGAAATGCCTTTCGCATTTCCCGACGCTCGGGAGAGCGTCGGGGGTATGTGGGGCTCGCACCCACTAAAACTCCCCGGCGGCCATCTTGGCGATTTTGGGAGGAACCCCGGGAACCACACATTATAGCGTCCGAAGTCATCCCACGCTCAGCTACTATCAGATTCGTGCTCGGGGAGGGCATATTGTTCCCTCCCCGGGTCGCCTTTGGAGCTGCGGCGGCACAGCGCCACAAACTAGACAGAACCTATATCTGATGCCTGAAAACCAGACTCAGAAAACAAAAAAAATGTGGTCAAATTTGTATTTGAAATAAACTACCAGCTGGTTTTATGTATCAGTTCTTTATCCACCTTGTATATGTATGTAGTTGTAACCAATCTCCAATGATAGAACCTTCAAGTTCTTACTTAGAATATTATTTTCTCATGGATTCTTATCTGTAACTTCTAGTTTTCTCTTATTTACAGACTAAGCGTAGTTCAGCGCCGCTGCCGCTTCCCGCACGAGAATAGCCTCTCTCATAATTCCGTCTACTCCTACACAATGTGCCGTATGGAGTGCCGCATCCGACTCTGCTTGAAGTACTGCCAGTGTTTGCCTTACTTTTATCGCACTATCGGTAAGATTACCGGATTTCTTCATCCACCTTGGCTAGCCTATCATTTATAGCTCTTTTATGAAAATAATGTTCATTATCATAGCCATTGCAAACGGCATTTAGCGTACAGTTTAAATTGTTATCCTCTCGGTAATCTTTGCCATTCCTCGGTAGTATAGTAGAAATAGTAAGTATAGACACTTTTTTGCAATCAATAAACTTAACATTATTTAACTACAATAAATGATGATAATAGATCTCGGTAGATGTGCTCAGAGCCTATTTCTCTCTGAAGAGTATCAAGTGCATGTCAATTGGTGAAATCTTGTTGATTTCTCTTCACTTCTTTCATTTTATTAAAACAATTTTAGTTTCACTTCATGTGCAAATATTTTGTTATTTCTGCAGTAAATATTAAATCTACTTATTTATAATTATTAGGAGACGAGAAAATCTGTGACGTAAAAGGAATGCACTGCTTAACACAATATCAGAGTGAGTAAAAAACTAATTACAAAAGAAATGCTTCATTCCTTGAATATTTTTAATTCAAATTCAAGAGCTAATTCTCCAAATTTACAAGCTTCTACCTTATATTATCGATAGGGCCTTTTATATAACACGACTCCTTTGCTTTCTTCTCTTTTGCTCCTCCTTTACAAAGTACTATTAATAGTTATTGATAATTTTAGGTGAATTGTACAGTTTAAGAGATAAATCTGGCAAGAAGATAGACTGCGACTGCTTACCGCTTTGCGATGACGTCAACTATGTCATCCAGTCTAATGTGAGTTTGTCTAACTTCATTCTATTCTCATACCGTCCTTTTTTTTGACAACTGTGTGAAATTGAATGATTCTTTTAGTCGCCTTGTATGATAGGCAGGGCATACCGTAGATGCACGCCCTGCAGTACTGGGCCGAAGAATAGGACTGAGGTATCCCCTGCCTGTCGTAAGAGACGACTAAGAGGGGACCCCGGGGTTGTTGGGTGCACGAGGCGGGGGCCTCGTGTAGCCAACCCTGCGACTCCCCCCCGAGGTATTTTCGTAAAACTTGGCTTAAAAAAATGTTTCAGGGTTTGCAAGAGTGGTTTCTAGGTACCAACTTGCAGTGGGGGATCCTGACTTATCCCCGATTACGCTATAGACGCGACATCATCTTTGGATTTACTGACGTCCTTGGTAAGATTAGCTTAAGAATGATGCAAAAGGGAATCATTTGACTTAGGTAAGGTCGTTTGGGGGCGTCTACTGGCGGCTTTGCGGGTGGGTCTAATCGTATCAAGACAGCTGCCTGCGTACAAATATTTCCTTTTCTCGGACTAGTCTTTTGATTTCTCATTTGCTTGTCTGGAGCTGCATGGGAGACGACCCCGAACCACCTCGCCTCTTGCTGTATGGGATACTAGGTTTTTAATTGAATCAAGGTATTGCAGTTTACTAGCTCAAGTGGGACTGGGTCGGCCACGTAGCCCGCATGTAGCCTGATCCTTTGCCCAAACGGATCACCGCAAAGTTTCCAAAGAGGAGACGTAGGTCGATGCAGGAAGCAGGAAGCGATAGGGCGACGAACTGGGAGCGCACGGTAGGGCCTGGTGGGAAACCGCTCAGTACAGGAAAGTATGGAAAAGGTGCCTTTTGCCAGCAGTGGGACGGCTTAGACATACATGCATACATAACGTCACGCCTGTATCCCCTCGGGGTAGGCAGAGACAATTGATTACCACTTGCTACGATCCTGACACACTTCTTTCGCTTCTACAGTCATAAGCCTTTTTCATACACGCACGTCGGTTTCGTGAACTCTTCACGCGCTTAGACAGCTTAGATTTAGTATTATATACTCTGTGGCTTAGACTACCAATAATAATAATTCTGTGTACAATATTTGTCTTTTCTTCTCTTCCAGTGGCCGTGGGCAGCATGGCTGGCTTGTTCCTCGGCTGCAGCGTGCTCAGCTTCATGGAGATTGTCTATTTTCTTACTCTCAGATTATTTTGGTACATTGTCGCAGCTTTCAAGTAGATCTGTGTTATAAGTGTTCGTTGTACCTACGAATTTCAGCATTTCAGCGTAATTTTCCCTAATCTATGGCTTTTCTTAGGCTTTAGACTATCTTTGTACCAAATTTAACTAAAATTTTCGCATGGAAGCGAGATAGATAGACAGAGTTACTTTCGAATTTATTAAATTATTATGTACTAGAGGCTGCCCCGCGGTTTTTCCCGCGCAGATTTCTAATAAACACAAAAATCCCGTTTTTTCCCGTTTCCGTGGGAATTTCGGGAAATCCCTTCTTTGTGCTCACCTACACTCCCCAAGGAACCCACGTGCCAATTTTCAGCTTTGTACGCCCAGAAGTTTCGGCTTTGCGTTGTCTGTCAGTCAGTCAGTCAGTCAGTCAGTCACAGTCAGTAACGGAAGAGTTTTATATATATTGATTTATTAGGTATAACAAACAATCATCTTTTAGAATCGCAATTCCGACCGGTCTTGTGCCACCCTGTGGGTTGCTATTAATTTGAATTTAAAATAATTATGTTATAATACTCAGCAAAGAAGACAAGTCGTAGGTCCGTAAGTGTAGGTCTATAAACAGATAGTATTAAGATCCAGTTTACAGCAATGCTAGCGCCATTCTCGAAAAAAAATATATCTTCTAAACTAAGGCAAATATCAAAAATGTGGCACAGTATAGATAATCTTGTTTAGTATTTTTTGCGCACAACAAAGTAGTCCTAATTAAAAAAAAACAAAATTATACACAGATTATTGCTAACCAGTGGTAACTTTTAGCAACACTTTGTAGCTTTCTTTGGTTGTTGTATAGCTTTAACTTGAAAGCTATACAACAGTACCCTAAAAATACTAGGCTACATTATCTAGTGTCATACTGTGCCACATTTTTAATATTTGCCTTAGTTTAGAAGAATTTTTTTTCGCGAATGGCGCTAGAGCATTGCGGTAAACTGGCTCTTAAAAAAATTACGTTTTAATGCACTATTTGTAGTTCTAATACTCAACACACGCGTTACAAATTTATCAGCACCTAACCAAACGGTAGCTAATTTATAAGCACCACAAACGGTTAAAGCGACCATCTAATTTACCCAACCCTGTAAAATTACCCGATGGCTTCAGGTAAATTTAATTAAGGGTTAAATTGGCACAATAGTCGGCATCGGGTCAAATTAACACATCGTAAATTGAACCTTAAAGCACCTTGGTAATAATTAAGGTAACCCTTCGTCCGCGCAATTTAACAACTTACTTCGACATTGTTAACGTTAAGACGATATACGACAAAAAAATCAAATGACCGAATGAACAGAGTCTATCTCTTTGATATAGCATACTGAGGGAAAGGGCCAGTCATATGTCAGTCGCCCACATCGGTTACTACATTTTATGGGAAAAAGTAATAAATATTGAATATCTTTTAAATTATTACTTTTAAATCAAATCTGAATTACCAGAATTTGATTTTGATTATTATCGTTATTCCTAGGTAGTTTTAACAAAAACTAGTAAGTAGTAGTATTTTGGAAAGGTTAATTTTGACGAAATAATGTATCGAGGTTTTTTGATTCCACTAGTGATTCTCAGTTATAAAAATCTTTTTTATATCCTCAAAAAGGTTATATTAAGATTCCAGATTTTAACCTCCTATAGATTAGGAGAATGACTTGATCTAAAAAACCTTAAAAACTCATATAGCGCCTTAAGGACTGATATCGGTCGCTTTTAGTTGAGCGTTTAAGGTGTTAAATGTTTAGTAATAAAGATCTCCTGTCTTATTCGATAATTGTGACCATCGATATCATAAGACGAAATGGGCATGTATCTCGTATATTGGTTTATATGTAGTTGAAAATCCACTGCTCTCCAAAATCACTCTATATTATCTAACTATATTCATTCAATAGGACGGCTAACCGACTTACATAACTGATGAAAAGTTAAGATGATATATATATATTGAGCTTTAATAAAAAAAAAAAAAAACTTTACCTTAAATTATCTCCAGCATACTTACATAAATGCAATAAATAAAAGATCTGATACCGTTTTGCTTCGAGGTTTTGCTTTTGAACCTTAGTTAGTTCTTAAAAAAATCCAATATTTGTCACATCATTTTCCAACTTTCGCCAATAGTTGAAATATTAAACTTTTAAGTCTCCAAATTCCAAAGTACAGCGTGTTTCCGTTCCAATTCCAATATATAAAGTTTCCTAAAACCTGGTAAACTTTAAACTATCGAAAACTAAACAAAAGACAATAGCCGATAAACGCGCCACACACTGCTCCCGCCACTTTCAAGAAATTGAAAACAAACCATTTGTAACTTATCTCGTTTTGCCAAGAGCCACAAACACGTTGTCATAAAGGGGTGTCAGCGGGGGTGAGGAGAGGTTCAGGAAGGAAGGGCGGGAGGGGAAGGTAAAGATTATTGTTTGGAGTTAGCGACTCTGAATGTTGAGGTGTAATTTAATTCTAAGACGTGCTAGCTCTTCCTTAACGATGTGGGAGGTGGAGTTGAGAAGTAGTTAATTTTTATCGATATCGATTGTTTTGGAATTTATTTATTTATTTAAAAGTTGATACAACAAAGTTGGTACAACTTTATAAGAATTTAGGGTGAATTCACGTAAAAAGCTCTGCTGGTAACAAGCGCTTGTTGGCGCGCTGGTTCGAAAGTTTTTTTTGCTTGTTCTAGCGCAAATGTCAGCGCAGGTTTATTCTTTACATTTTTCGATCCAGCGCCATCAAGAGGTTGTTACCAGCTTTGTACGTGAATGCACCCTTTTTCAGATTACATCCTGTAAAATGTTATATAAATCTGATTTTTTATCATAATACGACAGACGGCATCTTTAGGTTGTAGTTTGTGTAAAATAAAGAGTCATTATTAAAATGATTGTAAATTTAGTCAATATTTTATAAACTTCATCCATAAGATTTCCTAATGTATTAAAATAGTTTACGATTATAGGAATTAGGTACCTACATTTTTTTTTTATAATAAGATAAAATAGTTTGCATTATTTACAAGCCTGATGAAGGTTATCGAAATTAGGGTTGGACTCATGTAACTGGTTGTTGCGATATTTTGGGGTGATAAAAAAGGCTTGTTTTAAATGTGTGGTATAATTTCAGCAGTCTATATCTTTGTTATCGATTAAAGTTATCTTGTGTAGAGTAAAGCCTCGATAAAAAAAAATCGACAGTCGATATTTTTAAACTCATTATCCCACCCCAACCCTACAGAAGGTGATGTTTATTAATCCTATATGTTAAGATTTTAATTGCGGGCTTAAGTGGCTGGCTTTTATGAATAACCCCGTCTTTGTTATCATTGTTGAGAGGGTGTGGTGAGGTGTGCGTGAGGTGAGGTAAGGTGTGGTTATGAGGTGACAAATCTGAGATTGTGAGAGTTCGTGTTCATTAGACTTATTTGCGAATTTGTGGAAGTTTTAGGGTGTCTGTTGTTAGGAAGATGATTTGATTCAGGTGGCCATAAATGCAATTGATAAAGATTAAATAAAGTTAAAGTTTTATGTAATTAACTAGAGGCTGCCCCGCGGTTTTTCCCGCGCAGATTTCTCATAAACACAAAAATGCCGTTTTTTCCCGATCCCGTGGGAATTTCGGGAAATCCCTTCTTAGTGCTCACCTACACTCCCTAAGGAACCCACGTGCCAATTTTCAGCTTTCTTCGCCTAGTAGTTTCGGCTCTGCGTTGTCTGTCAGTCAGTCAGTAACGGAAAGGTTTTATATATATTGATTAATTTTCTAAGCACTATACTAACTGAATAAACCACGGGGCTGGCGCAGACGTCGATTTTTAATGGTTGGTCAGGTGTGGAGGGGTAAAGTCCTGAAAGTCGTACACAAACACAATAAATTCGCTTTTTTGAACCCAGAACCGAAAACCTTTGGTATCAAAAGACGTATTGGATTGTAAAAAAAAAACAATTTTGTTTTTGACTTGACTGCTCCGTAGCTCAGTTGGCAGTGATGTGGACTGAGTAAGCGTGTGGGTTCGATTCCCGGGCGGGGCGAATATTGATATGATGAATATCGATGTTTGATTCCGGTCTGGGTGTCATGTTCGCCTCTGTGTGTGTTTCGGGTACCCTAGATACAGGTTCTTCCTAGTTAGGGGCTCTGAGTGCCCACTGCCCACTGCCCAGTGTGATGTGTTATTATTATTATTTTGATAAAAAATAACACTTAGAGTTCAAAATAAAAAAGAGGAACCTATAATCTAGTTTCACTGTTCAGTGTTCACCCCCATCAGAAATCAAACCCGCAAATCAAACATAATTACTTTGGAACCACACATTTAATTAACAATTTTTTTGAGAGTGGCGCTTGTAGTGGCAGAGATGGTTGAGCTTAATGCAGTCATTACCCTCTTCTATTGTGTCAGTTGACTACCGGCTCGTTAAAAAGATATCTGACATTCTGACGTGCCGGTTACGTTGCTATACGTGGCTATACAGGGTGTTACTGCGTAGTGGATTTAAATTAAACTATAGCTTATAAGGAATTAATGGGTAAAGAAGAAAGATTACACTAGAACTACGAACTCTTACTAAGTATAGTATTTACAGTTGGTCATTTAAAAAATTCAAACTGCCCACGTAATATAAGGCCGCATGTATAGTTAAACTCATTTCGTTTATTGAAACACGAGCTTTCCCGGCTTACTTCGTTCCGCCATAAAGTATACTTAAGATACTACAAAAGACTTGGATCTATAGACTATGTTCTATTGACTGCCCAGAATGGCCGAATAAAAACAAACAACAACAACAAACCACCTGTCAAAATATGTAAACAACGGAAAAAATATTGCACCTTGGGTTATATTATTTAAGTTTAGGTAAGGATCCCTAATTTTTATTAAATCTAATATAGCCTATGACACTCGGGGTTAATGTAGCTTCCTACCAGTGAAATAATTTTTCAAATCGGTTCAGTATTTCCTGAGCCTATTCGTTACAAACAAACAAACAAATCTTTCCTCTTTATAATATTGGTATCATCATTTCAGCCGTAAGACGTCCACTGCTGGACATAGGCCTCCCTCAAGGCTCTCCATCTGTACCGATCGCAGGTGGCCTGCGTGGACCCGCAGCCTTGCGCAGATCATCCGTCCATCTGGTCGGTGGACGTCCTACGCTGCGCTTGCCGATCCGTGGTCTCCACTCGAGAACTTTTCGGCCCCAGCGGCCATCTGTTCTGCGGGCTATATGACCTGCCCATTGCCACTTCAACGAGCTTATCCGCTTGGCTATGTCGGTGACCCTGGTTTCTCTGCGTATGTCCTCATTTCTGATTCGATCCCGCAGAGAAATCCCGAGCATAGCCCGCTCCATGGCTCGTTGAGCTACTCGGAGCCTGTTCATAAGCCCTATAGTGAAGCACCACGTTTCAGAACCGTATGTCATCACTGGCAGCACACATTGGTTAAATACCTTCGTCTTCAGGCACTGAGGAATATTGGACGAGAAGACGTTGCGTAGTTTCCCGAACGCCGCCCATCCGAGCTGGATTCGGCGATTGACCTCCTTCTCGAAGTTGGACCTACCTAACTGGATGGTTTGTCCTAGGTATACGTACTCGTCGACTACTTCGAGAACCGAGTTCCCAACCATAACTGGGGTAGGCAGAACATGGACATTAGACATGACCTTCGTCTTGTCCATGTTCATTTTAAGGCTCACCTGTTGGGAGACTCGGTTGAGGCCTTCGAGCATCGTGCTGAGTTCCTCCATCGACCTTGCCATGACTACGATGTCGTCGGCAAACCGAAGGTGAGTGATGTATTCGCCGTTAATATTGATGCCCTGCCCTTTCCATTCTAGAAGTTTGAAGGCGTCTTCTAAAGTGGCGGTGAACAGTTTCGGAGATATAACATCTCCCTGTCTCACGCCTCTGTTCAAGGGAATAGCCTTCGAATTCTGTTACTGTACTCGGACAGACATGGTGGCGTTGCTATACAAACACTTCAGCACTTCGATGTACCGATAGTCAATCCGGCATCGTTGGAGGGACTCTAGCAATATTGGTATAGATTAATGAAAAGTAACTATTCTACTAATTGTGGCCTGCTTAGAGCCCCTGCTGTGGTAGCACGACGGACAATTTGTCTAATTTGTCATATCTATCTGACACTTTTGTCGATCATCTCCATACATTTTCCCGCATTTCAATGTCAAAAGCGATTAAAAGTGACAGAAAGATTCGACAAATGGTCCGTCAAGCTGCGTAGGCAGGTCTCATAATTCTATGGTGTATATTCGGACATACATGATTCAGATTAAAAAAAGGTAAGTATAAAAAAAAAAAAAAAGTAAAAAAAAAACTATTACTTTCAGGTTACCTGTGAAAAAATAAAAGTAATTTTTTACACCCTGTACATCTAAATAAGTAACAACCTTAACTAAGCATGTTTTGTCTTCTAGCAAAATCATTGTTCGCGGTCCCCCCCTACCCTTTCCTTCCTTTTGCTCACGGGAAGGGAACTCGGGTCCTTTTCTATTGTTACTCTGTAATGATGCGAGTTAGCTCCTTCGACCTACTTTACAACTTTGATTAGAGAACTTTGTTCAGTTTACCTTGATTAATCACGTCTTTTAAAAGATCAACTTCTATGTAATCTTTGTCAATTGATGAATGATCTCTTTCATTTTTCTTTACAACCGATAGACGTCCACTGCTAGACATAGGTCGCCCCCAAAGCACAGTAAAATAAATAGTACTACCTACGTACAGTAAGGGCACTCCCTTCCTCCCTCAGCAAGTGCGGCTCTCCCACTCTCGGTTACCTCTCAGTTACCGCTCAGTACAAACAAAGCAGCGTCGCGCGCACAGAACAAGGAAGATGCTCTCTCTCTCTAAATAGAAATCGCGAGTAGGCGGAGCCCGCGTGCCTATCATTAGCTCTGCAGTGCCTATTCGTAGTTTTTGACAGATTTGATAAGCTCAGTTGCTTTAAGCTTCTTGTAAACAAACCACCAGGAAAAATATGAAAAAAAACCCACTAAAATGCCATATTGTGCTGTGTTGGAATGCAAAAATTAAAGTCGGGGACTTAAAAGTACTAATTATGCCGTATCATTACATCGGTAAGTAATATTTCACTGTATTTTTAAATAAATTTGAAATTATACATGAACAAGAAAACAAAACCATAAGTGAGAAAATGAAAACACCCTAATTACGGAGCAGTAAAATTGAATTTTTATTGAAGCCTGTGAGTCCTGTGACTGTGACTGTACCTTCTTAGCGTTCTTCTTTATCTATGGTATTAGACTCATGACTTTTTCTAGAACATTTTGACAACAGTTTAATGGAAATCAGTTAGAGATTGCTCAACATGATGAAAATCTATCGATAATTTTCTATGATAAAAATCTATCGATAATAATAATTTTCAGTGAAAAAGAAAATAGGTATTCGCTTCGACTTGAAAACCTCTACCTTTTTTTCGGTTTAAAATGTGATTTACTTTAAAGTTAATTTCTTGAATACGAATGAAATTATATGAATCTTTCAACTTAAACTCTTGCGTATGAATGAAATTATATTAGCATCATCATCATATTACAATAATGTTGTAATATGTAAAAAATAAAGTCGCTTTCCGCATCGGTCCTTAGGTATGTTTAAATCTTTAAAAATACAGCGGATTTTAATGCGGATTTTTTTAATAGATAGAGTGATTCAAGAGGAAGGTTTATGCACGTTCTAATAATAGGTTAGGCGGTACGAAGTTTGCCGGGTCGACTAGTATTGTATAAATACAAGTCGTCACTCTTATAGTGTGCTATATTTTATTTTTCTTTTCATTTATTTACAGCCTGTGTTACTGGATCACCTTGGGCCAAGCTCAGAACCTAATACACTTAAGCATAAACTTGAAGATGGAGCCATCATGAAAGCTTCTTAAGCTAAGAGGAGTTTCAATAAACAATACCTAGAGAAGAAAAAATGCTAAATATTATGTATTAAAAAAACCAAGATTAGTTAAGAGTTTAAGGCAAGTAATAAATAAGCAAGTACTTCGATATTAAATAAGATAAAATAATATAAATATAAAACCCATCTTGTTTTATTGGTCTATCTACCCATCCACCTAAATTGTTTACTTTGGTTAAAATAAAGCTTCATTTAAAGTACAGTACTTACTCCAAAATTAATAATGCGCATGCAGATTCGCTAATTGTCGATTTCACGGAAAAACCTGAATAAAAAATCATAATTCTACTAAATTACGCATGCAGAAAATGCACTTAACCTCCTTAAATACATATCGTCTTACGTCGCTTGGGAATACGACCGTTGTCGAACAGTGACGAAGATTTCTATGCGCATTATAACTTTTGCAGTACTGTAGGTATATACAATTTTATAACTAAACACATTTTTATTTCTGAATCTCTATTTATGCGAAGCATAACTGTTGAATAAAAAACGACATTGGAAATAAATAAAAATTAAACTGTACACTAAAATAAACTTTGTTCTATGAGCGACTGGTTTTTTCATATGATAATACCAATACATCGCCAATCACCAAGAAGGCCGTTTGCGTAGAATACACATAGATTTTCGTAAAAAAAAAGTAATTGTTACCTGTAGCCATATGAAAGAAAGTTGTATATCGATAGGTTTTTTTCATCGACAAACTTTCTCCCGCAATATGTACATCCCTAGCTTAGTTTTTCATTTTTCGACGTAGCCACCTAGTGTTTAGTAGCGGTAGTACAAAAGCTGTAGTTCCATCTAGCGTCGAATAGTAAAACTAGGAACAATGCGTGAGGATTTTAAAGCAAAGAGGATGTATAGCTTTCTACCATGTCTTTGGAAAAACCTAATTTCATTCTTTTAACATATGTATGTCATCATTATCTTAAGTATTTCATAATTGTTATTTGATTTTGATCTTTGTTTATTTGTAAAAAAGGTTCATAGTCTACTTCAAAGTTTTGTGATGTAGATCTTTTCGGCTTTGTCGTTAATCACCAATGGTAGCTTGGATTTCATAGTGAGCGTTTGGTTTATATGTGTGAGTTTGGACACACTGGTTTTAGTACTAAAATCTCATGATGCTATTTCTATTGTATTCTCTTGTTCTGTGGTCGCGCGTCTCATCTCACTCACACAAGCATGATACGCGTGCACACCACGAGTTTCAGCTGTACGCGAAACAACGCGCTTTTTTCTATGAAGTGTCCAAGGTGTGGCCTGGAAATGGAAAAGCTACGTATATTTTTTTTGCGCTACAATCATCTTAAGTTCCTATGAAAGAGTCCATAAATAAAACTACCATAACAAGAAAAACCAAGTAATAAATAAGGCAAAGGTGCTCGAAGCCATAAAGAGGGGCCCATCCGTCATTTTCTTTATCAGCAAAAAAGGGCAATATCCACCTTAGAAAAATGAGCGCACCTCGGACCTTTGCCCTTAAGACAACTATTTATAAAAAATGCTACCATAAATCAGGGCCGGATATGGCTGCTTTTTGTGCGAATAGGTCTTTTCGGTTTGAGGTAGCTAAGGAATCAAAGAAGTATTGGTAAAGTCTAAAGAAATTTTTAATCAAATGTCTCAAGGTGTGTAGGTATAATATTTTGAAAATAGTGTAGGTAAGTATTAATTATATTTTTTATTAATATAAAGTTAAAAAACACATATTCTACGATAACATTATGATTGCGAAAATTAATCTTTACGTTTTTGTGTTATGCAATCACACCTCAATAACTGAACCAATTTTAATGAAATTTGGTACAGTGATAGTATACAATACTGCTTCAAAAATACATAGAAAAAGCCACGCCACTTTTTATCCTACAAATCCCTCGTGATCGTAATATTGGACGAAAAATTGCAGTGGCAAAGCCGAGAGTCGCACTCAAGTATTAAATCAACGAGACCAAAATCAATCCAAACAATTTCGATAATCACAAAAAAAAAAAAACAAAAGATTTGGCACATCTTTAAGAGTGGCGACCTCGTAAATAACCCTAGCACGGTCACTAAATCCATCTGCATGCACGCCTAGCACGAACGTCAGTCGTCACAGCGCGGTATGCGTATGTGGTATGGCGCTTGCGCTATGTTATGCTAGGCACCCAGGTAGTAAGGGAATGCGGTTTGGAATAGATATTGTAATAGATACAGCAAATTGACTGCTCCGTAGCTCAGTTGGCAGTGATGTGGACTGAGAAGCGGATGCATCTGTGTTCAAATCCCGGCGGGGCGAATATTGATATGATGAATATCGATTTTTGTTTCCCGGTCTGGGTGTACTGTTCGTCTCTGTATATGTTTCGGGCCCCTAGATACAGGTTATACCTAGTTAGGGGCTCTGAGTGTAATGTGTTATTATTAATATACTAGTCGATCCGGCGAACTTCGTACCGCAAAACCTATTACTATTTTGCTCATGTATTATACTTATAAACCTTCCTCTTGAATCACTCTATCTATTAAAAAAGGCGCAACAAAATTCGTTGAATAGTTTAAAAGAAATTAGCATACATAGGGACAGTCGCGGGAAGCGACTTCGTTTTATACTAAGTATTGATTTGAATAGATAGGTCCACTATGACCATCGTCCCATCCCCTATGACCACGGAACCAAACCACCTTTTCCAATCAAAATATGTTCCAATCTCTTCAAAACCTTATCATCGTCATCAAAAGCATCCCTTCTGAAGAACAATCCCCCTGGCGTCGCTCCAGAACACCTAGCGATCTTGCACATCGTCGCCGGCGCATCTGCGTGCCGGGCCCGATAATTGAGATGGACAATTGATTAGTGCACGAGTTGGCAACTTCGCTTCTCTTCCGAGAATCAAGGGAAAAGGCGAAATAATAAATTCATAAAAAGTTATAGAGCATTTTAGTTATTTGACGTATGCCAATTGAGACTGGATGTCACGTATTTACCATACAACAAACTAGAGAACTTGGCTAGAGAAGTAGCCCTCCAGTAAAGCTAACTAAAACGTTCTTTATCTCCGTAAACAATACGGATAGTCTTCCGTTTGGTAATTGTACTCATTGACTGATTGCAAGAAAATTTAGTGCTTGAACCAATATGCAAAGGTTGGAGCTTGAAATTTAGATAGCTAAAGGCACCAAACAATAATGGTAAGGCATATGATGGGAAAAAAGATAGGATAGGAACCAAAGTCATCGAAGGCACAAAAGATTACGCAGAGCAGATGTCGAAGAATTGATGGTTGCTAGGGCCTAAGAGTTCTCTAATAGACACAGAGTAAGTAGACCCCGCACACCACAAGGTGTTTCAGAAGACGTGGTAAAGGGTGCGGGAATGCACTAGATGAGGGTCATGATGAGGGAGGAAATGGCCAACATTTGTTTGCCTGAGCAAATTGGTGGGCACCCTGAACTTAAGTTTTGCTTTCGTCTATTCCGATATATACCATGTTAGCCATTAAGGCTCATCTGAAGGGTAGTACCAATTTAGACCAGCTTGCCATCGCAACTGGTTTCCCTCGAGGTAATGGGCCCCGAACTACCCACCTCTACTATAAGATACTTTACCAAAAAAGGTATAAATAGCAATTAGATTAGATGTAGTCCAATTGGCTTTCAATAGGTGATCTCGTATCCTTTATTGAATAAAGAATTTTTTGATTTTCATTTTTTTTTTGTTTATGACCGATCAATTAGGCGAACTGTACTGGACACTTATGACCAGTTGGACAGGGGACTTTATGTGGCTTTAAAAAAAAGGTGAGAAAGATCTTAAGAAACGTTGACAAACAAAATAAACTAGACACTAAAAGCACCTTTGATGTGGCAGGGTGCTCTTCATAACTTCTGTACCATTTCTGTACCGTCTACCTTGGGACGTTACGGCTGTTTATTGCTTGACAAGTTCAAAGAGACCTATCACTCTGGCAAATTATATGGAAGCATTCATTTAATAGTTGCGTATGCTAAAATTGGACGGTGCGAATTAGACGTGTTATAATTTGTCAGTTTGAATTTGCGTTTCAAAATGATATAATTTTGCTGAAGATGTTTGCAGGAAAATCTTTGTAAATAACGTTGATGATGACTGAATACTTCGCGATGGTGTAAATGGTTCTAAAACGTTAATGGTTCCTAAACACTGCCTATTTTGTTTAACTTTTCTGCAAAAGTTGATAAAAAATTAACATTTAGTACTGCCTGACGCGTATTGACAAATAATATCACCGACGAACCAATGAGTCGATAAAATTAAACGAATATTAACACGGACTCAATCAGACGCCCTCTCTCTGTTTGATCAACACTTTGCTTGTGAAACCAATAGACTAACTAACCACTATAGGTATTTTAGTAAGAATTTTTCCTACGTGTGTTAATAAATCCTGGATTATATTTTTTTTAGATCCATTACGGATCTTTGAAAGGCATTGAGGTTTGCTGATTTTATGTAAAAATATCAATTTTAGTTTACTTTCAACCTATGCCCTGTAGGTTAGGGGTCGATTTCATTGTCTTGTTTTTTAAAACAGCCTCTTCTGCGTCTTACGAGCAATGGTCTCACCAACTGGTTTCCATTGGTCATTTTAGCCTCAGGTCAATGCAAGTGTGTTCATTAAACTAAACAAGTATTACTGATAAGTTGGTAAAAAATTAAGTGTCGAACTCTCAAAAAAAAAAAAAACAGCAAAAATTTGTACTACGATCAGCTGACAAGGGATCGATGTTGCTTACTGCTTAGGAAAAGTAGTAGGGTATGTGCACACCTCGGACACATCTTAGAAAAAAACCCGTTGCTTCGCATACAGCCGAAACTTGTGTACGTGCACGCGTATCATGCTTGTGTGAGTGAGATAAGACGTGAGGCGCTGTTTTTTTTGTACTGAGCGGTAACTGAGAAGTAACCGAAAGTGGGGGGCGCACTTGCTGATATGCAGGAAGTGCCCATACTGTATGTATTACTATTTATTATGCTGTGGTATGGGTGTGCTAAATCCCTCCTTTAATAAATTACCGCCTAGTCAGAAACTTCCAGTACTTAAATGTTGCATTATAAGTCCATAAGTTAACTGTTCCACTATTGGGGGTTTATTAAACGGTGTACCAGTCGTTGTATTATAATGTAGTAATGTGCCAACAAATGGCCGTTCGTGTGTTAAGCGCAAATGGGAACTGTTTGACTCGATGTCAGTCAATAGAGGTCGGAATTTTGTTTATTTGAAGTATTATTATGTGCTATATGATAGTATTCAAGGATTTTTATTTTTAACCTTCAACTTTGACCTTTTAGAGAGTGTGAAATTTAAATAGTTAGGAATAGTTCCTGAAAAATACTGAAAATATTCTACAAGATTGAGTTTTTTTTAATTTACTTCATAAATAAATTTGAGAACTTTTTATTCAAAAACTGTTACTATCTTCTCCTTTAAGGGTGACGTATATTTTAAGCTGAAAAGAAGAGACTATTAATAAAATAAAATAAAATAGATAAGTTAATAAGAGTCAAAAGAAAATACAATGTGCGTGCACCCCAACCGGGAATCGAAACTAGACCATCTGAAATCACAGTCAATATCACTGCAAACTGAACTACGGAGGCAGTCAATAAAGGTCACCTTGTTAAATCGTAAAGTCTGGAATCGGTACAATTTTGCAATTTGTACAGAATTTGCTGTAATTCACTCATAACTAGGTATCGCTGGCCGTATCAATTTGCTATTGGATTGGAAACAGTAATTTGATTGGTTCGTTCGTTTTAAATTGACATTACGTAGGTGATGCAGGCCTTGTGATTGGTGTTCTTCATTTAATCAGTATTTTAATGGTTTTGCTTTAAAGTGGCACACAATTTCATGTGTTTGTACGTTTTGTAGTTTTGTTTTGCATTTAAGCCCAAACTTCTGAGCCGATGAAGCTGAAAATTGGTAGGTAGTTTAGAACAGCGAGACATAAAACATAGACACATTTTTTTTTAATAAATCCCACAGAAACGGGAAAATTGGGATTCTATAGTTTGAAGGGAATTACTCTGGGAAAGCTACGGGAGCCAAATAATAATCTCAGCCTAAACATATTTTGGACAAGACTCAAGTATAGAAATTCAATAAATTAGAAGAAGCCAAGATAGTTAATCTATACTAATATTATAAAGAGGAAAGATTTGTTTGTTTGTTTGTAACGAATAGGCTCCGGAAATACTGAACCGATTTGAAAAATTCTTTCACTGGTAGGAAGCTACACTATCCCCAAATGACATTAAGCTATATTAGATTTTCAAAATAATTAGGGATCCTTACTTAAACTCGAATAATGTAGCCCAAGGTGCATTTTTTACCCGTTGTTTACATAGGTATTTTGACAGTTGGTGGTTATTGTTGTTGTTTTTAAATTCGACCATTCTGGACAGGCAAAGGAACATAGTCTATAGAGCCAATTGTTAAGTTGTTTCTTAAATTCTGTGGCGTTACGAAGTTCGCCGTGTCAGCTAGTACAAAATATAACTGATGTCAAAAATATATGGCACCTGGGATACAATTCCTGTACACTCGGTATGTTTTCAACAGTTTTTCGAAAGAAAATTATTCCAAGGTACCGTGTAAATGGCACGCGATCGATACTCAACTCTATACCGTAGAATTTAGAGACTAAGTTTAATTGATGACCTTGTGTGCCGGACTTTTATTAAGAAATTTTCCACGTCGTTCGTCGTTTTGTCAAAACAAAAACCATTTTGCACTGAACTGTACACCTAATTGGACTCTCTCACAAAGGCAAAGGACAGGCGAGCTGAAAAGTGAGCACGACATATGAATGTGGCTTGTAAATAGGCGTAAAAAGACATCTTTATGGCCTTATTGAAATCTCAAGTTTATTCCGGTGACGCGGGAGACCGTTTTTAGATCATTTTGTTGAGGTGACATTTTACAAATTTGATGCAATGCTGGGTATTTTATGAATCATACTTTTTGTCTTGTGACAAGAAAAAATCTATCCATACACTTAAACCTAAGTGAAAATTTTCATTGTTATGATAATTACTAATGTAATTAAGATTTTTTTTTTTACTTTTTCGGGGCAGGGCCATTTTATACTTACAAATTGTTTTCTTTATTAGTTTTTATTATTAAAATCGTTTAACTTACTTATATTATTGAGTGTATTATAATCGAAAACAAAGATATTTCTGTGTCATAGCAATGATTTTTTGTACTTAATTTTAAAATAAACAAAATAACATACACCTAAAGTGTAAATAATTTAAAACCTAATGCAAATTCAGTAAAAACAATAAGATCGCCTTCACACTATTAAATAAAGATTACCAATCCTTCGTGTAATTGCAATAATAAAATACCTAATAAAGTTTCAAACTTTGCTTGCCTTACCCTTTAACTTTCTTTTTGTAAAAAATCCTTTATTTCCCTTTTCTCCAAAAACTGTGGGCGTATTTAAGAGAGGGCCTTAATGCGGCCACCGCACGGACCGCCTAATACGGCCCTGAGTGGTTTGGCGTGTCGCACCTTAACTCCTATGGTTAATCCTACTTAGTAGTTTTTTACTGCGAGGGCCGGATTGTTTCTCGATTTCGGTAAAAGTGGAATGAAAATGTTTACTGTTTCTTTATACAATGTACAGTACGCAATGTACATGTAAATACATACTTTACATGCTACATCTTACTTAATATTTTATAAAAATTTATTATATTTTTATTGCTCTTAAATTAAAATTTATTATAAATTGACTGCTCCGTAGCTCAGTTGGCAGTGATGTGGACTGAGTAAGCGTGTGCCCGGGTTCGATTTCCGGGCGGGGTGAATATTGATATGATGAATATCGATGTATGTTTCCGGTCTGGGTGTGATGTTCGTCTCTGTGTGTGTTTCGGGCACCCTAGATACAGGTTCTTCCTAGTTAGGGGCTCTGAGTGTGATGTGTTATATTATATATAATATTATTGCTGTCTCTAAAGTGAGAAGTTGCCACTCATGAAAATTTTCGGCCCCAGCGACCATCTGTTCATAGAGCCTTTGCCTTGCCTAGCCCATCGCTAATTGTCAATGACCTTAGTTCTTCTTAAAAATTATTTTCCAATAAAATAAGAAAAGGTTTACACATTCAAGAGTAGTCAATTACCACAAAGCTTAAAACCAACAAAGCTAAACATCATCAGATCATTACCACTTTCAGTTAACAATTCACATTGCATATTACAAGTTTGTCATGGTAACATAAACTCTATCTTAATGCTAACAGAGGTAAATGTAGTCTGAAAATTATGCTGAAAGCTTTCTTGCTATATTCGGACTAACTGGCGGTAACAAATGAAATTAGTTTAAATAAGGTGCAGAGAGAATAAATATTATTTATAATGGGCTAAGAATAAACGTGTCTCCCCTTACTAAATCCCCGTAATATCACAGTATAATAAATAGTACTACGTAGAGTAAGGGCACTCACTGCCTCCCTCAGCAAGTGCTGCCCCCGCGCTCGTTTACCTCTCAGTTACGGCTCGGTACATATAACACTCTTTTTTCTATGAGTGAGACTTATGTCACTCATAGAAAAAAGCGTGTTGCTTCGCACACAGCTGAAGAGAAGTAACCGAGCCCTTGGGTGCACGTGCTGCGGGAGGCAGAGAGTGACCGTAATGTATGTAGTACTATTTTTTATACTGTGGTAGAGTTATGGTTCTCTTTGGTTCTCTACTAAATCTAGCTGAAATGATAAACAATGCAGTAAATAATTAATTTAGTAGCAAACAAGATTACGCACGTCGTCGACTCTCGCTTAACCTGTTGAATTAATCGTCGATTAGTCTTCATTGCTACGGATTACGTTAAATAACTACGTGTTAACGGGCCTTGGTCGGCTGCAATTTGTTGCAGGTTGTGATTTGTGAAGCCGTGTTTCAGGCACATTGTTAGTAATTTCGAATAATAGTAATAAATCACGCGTCTCATCAAGAGCCCCTAACTAGGTAAAGTGACGGTCGGAGGGAGTAACAGATTTGTCTATGGTCTCGTGCGCCCTAGACTGTATTACCAAGGAACAAGAGCTAATTTGAAATACAGAAAAACCGGAAGTGATACGCCTACCAAGACCACCACTGTACTAACTATATAGAAAAGTCCTAAACTAAGTAACTAAGTCCTCATAAAATAGGTATAGATATTTTAAAGGCTCATAGTTAAGTCATAGTCAGCGGTCGTAGCATGAACGACCATTTATAGAATCTTTCTGTAGCTTTGATCTCTTTTAACATGTAAATGCGGAAAAATATTGAGATGATGTGAAGGTGAAAAGTGGCAGAAATATTCGACAAATAGCCTGCTATAGCCGCAGCAGCCTGCGTAGCATGACGGATCATTTGTCGAATCTTTCTGTCACTTTTGACATTTAAATGCGGGAAAATGTATGGAGACGATCGACAAAAGTGTCAGATACAAAAGACAAATTCGACCAATTGTCCGTCATGCTACCACCGCAGCTCTGACTACGAAGCCGCTTAAAACCAGTACCTACCATGGTACTGGTTTTGAGCGGTATAATCGCATCATGTAAAGATGCCTACTTCTTTTTACTACACACTTTCTAAAACCGAAAATATTATAATACAGTATTTGTTATCCTTGAAACTTCCCTCACCACGAGGATCAACGTAAGATTTTCATAATAATCTAATTGTAATATCAAAGCGCAGGTTCATTTGTCAGGGTTAGCGAGTGTATGCCGACGGAGGTAATAATACGCGGCAGGTGATTTCATTAGGTGACAACCCTGCTTCTAAGAAGAAATAGGGAGGGGAATATTGATGAAGAAAATATTGATAACATAAATACCTATGTAAAAAATGAAATAGCTTTGCCTGACTCGCCTCTAATTACTTACTTATGCGTTTAAATTTGAAATTTTTACGGTTGTTTACTTCATCTCTTAAAAATGTTTATGTGTTAAATATCGATCTATATTACTTTTATTGTTAAATTGCTATGTTCGCATATACACACGCTTGGCGCTGCATCCACAAAGCTACCACTTTGTTTTCCAAAAAAAATTAACTATACATTTTAAATCAAACTCTTAAAATGATTAGGAGTTCTCAAGTTTTCAAGTTTAGCTGTAAAAATTATTTATGTTTCAATAATATAGCCTATACCTATAATAACTGCTAAAATATAATTGTAAAGTTTCAAACAAAATAAAAAAAAAACGACCACTATCAACTTATCGACAAAAATAAAACCCAATATCGACCTTACTCTCTTCTCTATCGACCCTTCCCATCCCTACTCTACTTCATTAGGGTGCTAACACGCGTGGTAACTGCGTTACGTCGCGTCGGCGTAACGCCATCGTCGCAGGTCGCAGGTGAAGACGATATTGTCGCAGGTCGCACGTGAAGACGACATCGTCGCAGGTCGCAGGTGAAGACGATATTGTCGTTGTTAGCGAGACTTAACGAGGTTATTGCATGAATGTCTGATAATGCTGTGCTATTCCCATTGTTGTTTGAATTTCGGTGGTATTAAGCCTAGCATGGGTTGCTTTGTACTTTTGTAGAATAACCCTCTTATTCATAAAAAGTTAAAGAGAATTTTAGTTATATGGGTGCTTCTTCGAGCAACGCATTATTTTGTGATTTGCGTGGCAATTTTGAGATATCATTTTTTTATTGTTTTGACATCAAAGTCTAAATATATAAGTAAAACTAATGTTTTTAGTGGATGAGGCATCACAATAACTAAAAAACTTACTGAGATAATCAAAGTTAAAAAATCTAAAGCCACGCAAATCACAAAAAATACCACGTAAATCAGAAGTAAAATTGTATTGATTTTATAGTAGTTATTGCTTCACATTATGGAATATCGAACTACCCTCAAACGCATACAAACTGGGCGTAGGCCCAGGGTATGTACGTACGACATTTTGAGGATTAAAATGGTTAATTTTTAGGTAGGTTAGATGTGAATAGGTTGGTAAGACACCAGTTTTTATGAGTTCAGTCTAGCATTTTTTTTCTTGAGTAATTTTGTAGTAAAAACGTATAAAAATTGGACTAACATCATAAAACAGTTACTTTATTAGTATTTTTTAAGGTATGTCCTTAAAGATTTAAAATTAACATCATCCGTTGAAAGTTTTTCATCATATTACTTTAATCTCTCCCTTTAGCGGTTTTTCTTCTATTTATCTCGGCGGATTTCTTTTTTCTAATTATTCCTCTCTTGAAAATGGCATTCTTATTCTAAAATATAACTTAATAATAATAATATTATTATTATTTTATTTCTCAATACTCTTCGGTATCACGGGATGGAGCCTAGTCCTTTGAGAGGCGTGCGAGGGGACGAATCCAACTCGTAGAGGCCCTTTCGAGAGTTTTGTTATATTGTATATGGATCACCAACCAGGCACCGCCACTAAATGCACAAATAGATCATGCACCCAGAGGCGGCACCCAGAAGGTGATAGGAACTATTGTAAACTGGATGACATGAAATGGTTTATGGGGGTGAACTGTTTAATGGACCGGTTTACTGGTGCTATGGAGTGAAATACCGGTACGCCTGCCTTTTATGCAACATTTCACTTATTATCATGACAGGCGATGACTCGCTGTTTACTGGGTGGGCTTCCACTAAGTCGCCGATATATTGGCAACGGGTCGCAACACTGGGCGTGGACAGCTAAGGTTGTTGAAAGGTGAGACTACGGGCAGCATAAGATGCACCCGGCGTTATGACATTTTACACTTCCAACCTGGAGCACAGGCTTCGCTCTTGTTACTCCACTCTGGCCGGCTGGTGAAGGCAAGCTCAGAGGCGGGGGGGGTGTGTGATATCTGCATGTGAGTGTATGTGTGATGACTGCGTGTGTCCCCGTGGAGGTAAAATGTCCGTGGTGTCGCCACTGACCATCGACTTGCCACAAGCAGTCCCTGCGGTGACTAATTGCAATGGAAGTTCCAGACCGAAAGTACTGGAATTTCCCCTGGGCGATGGGGTCATCATATCCCTACGCCTTATTATTATTTTTATTATTATTATACTATTAAGTAATGATAAGTATGTAAAACTATAGTAAAAATTTAAATAATATCAATTGCGTGACCAAAAACTTGATTTGCGTGGTCCAAATTGCCACGTAAACCACGCAAATCACAACCACCAAAATCAGAATAAAACCTTTATGATTTTTTTTTTAATCAAACCTTTTGATTAAATAAACTGTTACTTAAATAAAAGTTATGTTACCGTATGTGTGTTTGCTACAATATTTAATTAAATGAATAAGTCCATGAACATCGCTGGAAATCAAACCACGCAAATGAAAGATTTCAGAAACCAAACCCACGCAACGTTGTCTTTGCCTTTATTTTTCTGAAACTTGATGGCTCATCACACATCACACTTAGCTAGACCGCTGGAGTGTGGCTAGATATAACTTGTAATAGGATGACATAAGACAGGGTTTCGAAACAAGGGACGTACAAGTGATTGAACGCTGATCCACGCAAATCAGAGGCAACCCCAAGACAAGTACAAATCTTTTTTTTTCTGAAAAAGTTAAACTTATATAATCATGTCAATATTTTTTATCGCAGTGTCAACTATGTAGGACTTAACGTTATTTTTTTTTGTAATTTAGAATCTATTACTTTAATAGATAAAATTATCTGAGTTGCCAAATCTGGGTAAGGGACACACCACGCAAATGGAAGAATGGGGGTTTGTAATTTTTTTTATCGCATTACATACTTGAATACATGAAAAATCAGTGATGTCCCAGCTAAAGGGGGATGAAAACATTGCCTGAAAAAAAATATTGCAATCTTACTCAACGAATTCTATTTTTTTTTTCGCGATGCCGCCTAAAAAACGTGTCCTGAAGAATGACCCATTTGACGTATGTCAATTTAGACTGGATGTCACGTATTTACCATACAACATAAGTAGACCTCCAGTAACTCTACTTAAAATCTACTTTATCTTTATGAATAAGACGGTTAGACTTTTACGGCTCGACCACAAAAAGAGTTAAACCGGGTCTCAGTCACCTAGACTAGGTTTAAATCACTAGTTCTTCATACAAATATGCGATTTTGGACCGGTCTAACTTATTTGTGGTAAGGGGGTTAGATACTGAGATATAACTTCTAGGCTTGCACAGGCTTTTCTTGCTTAGCAGACAATGCATGATCGCAGATAATAATATGCATGATGACAGACTGACAGGTATTTCGGTCTATAGCCGTGACCACGCGCATCGCATATCTATGGACACTGGACTGGCTGGCTAGGCTGGCTGGCTAGGCTGGCTGGCTGCGATACTTCCACCCTTAGCTGGCTGGCATACCGGCTAAGGCCCACCGTGACGTGATTAACACGGCGTTACCAGTGGGTTAAAGAAGAAGTTTTTTTTAACTTAAAAAAAAAAAAGCATGCTAATGCTGAGTTCTGCATCTCTATATGGTTGTTTTGGTCAGCTCTCCCACTGTCCCACACGGAGGAGTTGATACTAGAGAGACTAGGGTTTGGTTAAGACTAGGGTTTGTGGTCAGCACAGCTGCTTTTTCACAATAATCCGCATCACGCGACACATGATCAATTTATTTTCCTATGGCGCCCCGGGGTTTCACCAGCGCAATTTCTCTTAAAACAGAAAATTCCTAATTTTTCAGTAAGAATTTCAGGACAAAAGGTAGCCCATATCCTTTCTCAGGCTGTAGACTATGCGTGTACCAAATTTAATTTTAATCGGTACCGTAGTTTTGTCGTAAAGAGAGACAGACGGACAAAGTAACTTTCGTATTTTTAATATTTAGTATGGCCAATGTCGAGGGTCTCCGATTTTGAATACGACAGGATGTATTTTATTGACATGATCATTATTAAAACCAATAGACGTCCACAGATTGCCACAAAGACCAACATTGTATTGTAATGTGACACAAGAGAACAAAAAAATAAGAGAGATAAATTGTAAAGTAGAGTTTGTTACCCCTTTCTTCTCTACGCTGTAAAATCATTGCGAAAGGGAGTAGAATGATTTGACAGAGGAGGGCTCGTTTGGGGGCCTCTCCAGGCGACCATTGTCGAAAGGCAAGGCAAACATTTGTTCACCTGAGCCAATTAGTAGGCACCCTGAACTACCTCGCCTCTCACAGTATAGGATACTTTACCAAATAAGGTATCAATAGCAATTAGATTAGATGTAGTATAATTGACTTTTAATAAGTGATATTTTGTATGATATATTGAAAAATAATTTTTTGATTTTGATTTTTGGAGTTGGTGATAATCGCCACTCTAATGTGGCCTTCAAGTATTTCAACAAAGTACGCGCTACCCGCCCGTCGGCTGTTCCTTTAGTCGCCTTTTACGTCAGCCATTGAAAAAGATGGGGTGGTGGTGTTCCACGCTATATCAATTGGTCTCTCTTTACAGTTACTTTGTATGAAATTCATAGTATTTTCATCTAATTGGCGCAGCAATTAACTGCGATTCATTAGAACACATCCGTCCATCAGTAGTTCATAACGTTGTTGCTCTGCTATTATTAGTGAGTAGGTATACTTTTTTTTTCAATGGACAATTGGATTTAAAACTGCGTCTTTAGTATCGCTAGAAAGCGTTTTTCTTTACTTGCCATTGGTTTTTGCCATTGCCAACATAAAAAAAAGTTTACCTCTCACACAATCGCAATGGGGGTGACCATAAAATACCTCATGCAATAAAGATACTTTAAGGTGGTCCCTCTCGGTATGGCGCGAAATTCAATTTTTTTCGCGTTTTTTATTTATTCTGGCGAAAGTATTCATTTTTATTAAAGTTATAATCAATTCGCGTATGTAAAAAACCTTCTTCAACATTGTAATACAACGTTTTTGGAAGACAGACCTACAGATTTTGTGTCGAAGGGGTAAAAGGCCAAAAAACAAGTTCCTTGAATATACACAAAATCGGTAACTCTGTCTTTCAAAAACGATATATCACAATGTGGGAAATAGGTTTTTACGTACGCGAATTCATTTAAAATTTATTTAAAATGAATACTTTCGCCAAAATAATTAAAAAACGTGAAAAAATTTGAATTTCGCGCCATACCGTGAGTTACCGCCTTAAACATAAAAAAAAAGTTTACCTCTCACACAATCGCAATGGGGGTGACCATAAAACACCTCATGCAATAAAGATACTTTCAGGTATTGTACTTTAAGACCTAGACCCGTAGTATCCAACTCGGTTTAAACTGTTAGAGTAATTTATTTTGTCTGTCACTTTCTTTTTCATATAAACAAAAAGTGACGGTGCAGTTTAAACTTTACTAACACAGTTTAAACCGAGTGGATGTCACGGGTCTTACAGAACTTTGAATAATTATTGAGCTATTATGTACCTTGTGTATTCAAAAGTAGAGGTTTCACACAAGTAAAGTAAAAACTAAAAACCTAGAACCAGTTTTTGATGATACAACTAGTGCACCGATCGGTACCAGGAAAACTGTGCAGTCGGTGCACTGTGTACGCCTCGCGTGAAAATTCCGTGTTCGATTTTAAACGTTCTAATGCATTATTCATTGACCGGATGCCTTTGCCTTCTATGAATGATTGAAAGAATGATAAAAGCGGACTGATTGTAATTCAAATCGAATACAGCTTCTCAACAAAATATTTAAAAAAAAAACGGAAAAAACAAGGTCAAATTTTTGATTGTCACTTGTATATTTGCACCTCAGATTTGCACACACCGCCGCCATGATGCTTTTGCGAGCCGACGAGACGGTGGCGGCTTTTGGGATAAATACTGAAAGAATAATCTTATAATGAGGGGTTTTTGTTTTTGACAGTTTTAATGGTTTTAGGAGAATGCTAATAGATGGCACTGTATAGCCAATGTATGTAGGTGTAATGTCAACGTCAAATCTGATTGACCTGACTGATTGAATTGATATAGAATTTGACATTTAACCTGATTGCTAGTGCCATCTCATGGCAGTCTCTGTAACTAAAATTGACAGTTCGAAAACCGCTTATTATGAACAAAATAGCAACTCGTGTCATTGTAAACGACCCGTTAGCCGCAGCGACGACAGCTCGAGGTGCGAACGATTTATAGCGCGGAATAGCTGCGCTAAAGGTGAACGCGGCTTTATTTAGACATTGAGACGTGCATGATGAATTGCAACTGCGTTTGTCTATTTGTTTGTTTGTTTGTTTAAGAGAGATAAATGTACAGACAGACTGTAAACTAAACAGGTGCGTTTCTAAGTATAATAGGTACATCTGCTTTTTAACCGACTTCAAAAAAGGAGATTATCAGTTTGACCTGTATGTATGTCCGCGATTTGCTCGAGTTTGGCTGAACCGATTTTGATGCGGTTTTCAGATAAGTATTTGTTACATTCAGGAGAAGGTTTTAGTATCTATTTTAACCTACTTACAAAAAGAGGAAGTGTTCAGTTGAAGTATGTGTCAGTTTATTGAAGGCGGGTTCCTTTTTTGTAAAAAAGTAATTATAAACTTATTTGTCAGCATTAAAATTTCTTATCATCACAGGCGATAGACGTCCACTGCTGGATATTTAGCTCCCCACAGGATCCACACAGTATATTGTCTAGTACCACTCTTATTCCGATTCTTGCAACCATCACTATGTCATGTGACCACGTGGTAACTAGCTACTCTTCGTCTTCCAGTGCATGGTCGCCCGCCACTCATATGGAGGCGTCTCCTGTAGGCTGCATAATTGGCTTTGCGGATGGATCTGATCGGCGGCATTACGCGGGAGAGAGGCCGCTCTCAAACGAGCTTGGCATGTCAGCTCTCTCCGTATAGTGTTCTATTTTTTGTGCTGGTCTGTAGGTACTTATTTGCACTGTTATTTTCTCATTCGTTTGGCTGGAGCCGCTAAGGGGACCCTGAATCACCTCGCCGCATGGATATAGGACTATGTTTGAATTTGATGATTTGGAACCTGAAAGCTACACAACAGGGCCTTCAAAATTCTAAGCAAGATTATCTAGGGAGTCAAAGACGCATATTTTTGATTTCGGCCATGGTTAAGAAGATATTAATTATTTATCGGTAGTGTCGCTAGATTCGCACCGTGTAAGCCCTTAACTCAAAGTCCTGTAAAACTGAAAATAAATAGGAAGTCACCTGAAACCTTCGCTATTATTGTTTTAGAAAGGAAATTCCTGGTTGTATACGTCTTGATCTAACTGCAGAGTCACATAAATGGACGATTGATTCACAGAATCCCTAATAAAATAGGTTATTAAAGTTTACTTGACTCTCAATGACTGAAGTAAAGACCTTAAAGTAGACGTATAAATGTAAGAATCAATGCAAAATTAATAATAAACACATTTTCCTAATAGAATCAAATCGTTTATGAGCGGAAGCTAAATAGATCAGCAACGAAAATAAACATAGCACGTAGATTACCTGCGATGATGCGATACTGTGGTCGAGGTTATAAAGCGAAAGGTCTTAATACTTTTACAAAGCATTTTGGAAAGCACTGACATAGTCCAAATAAGATTTTACATGTCTAACAAAATACATTAAAGGAGAATTTTTTGTTGTTCTTTCTTCCCCGTTTTCACGGCCTCGTATATAGAGGTGAGAATAACTGCTATTTTTCAATCGCATGCGATCGCTGTTATGTTATTTTCGAACAACTGCGATTTTAAACTGCAATCGCATTTTCGTTGCCGGATCGCATATCATGCGATCGAGCAACGAGAATGCGATCGGCAACGAAAATGCGATCGGCATCGAAAATGCGATTGACAACGAAAACGCAGGATGTAACTAGACATGCAAATTTGCTCTAATATTAATGTTAATATGGATATTTTTTTCGAAGTGCAGCAATTATCGATATTACTTATTTATTTATTTATTTATTTATTTACTTAAGGAACATAAACAGAATATCACCAAAAATAATATACATATTACAAAACCTTATACAATTTTTTTTCAGCAAAATGTATTTTAAGTACATTTCATATTAATTCGATAGGAGTGAGATCGCAATGCTTCAATGCGCTTCGTTGCTTTGCTAATGACAAGCTGTCACATGCGATCGCGTTTTCGTTGCTGACGGCAACGAGAACGCGATCGTTGCCGGGCAACGAGAACGCGATCGTTGCCGACGGCAACGAAAACGCGATCGCATTATACATTCGTTGTGAATAGCAATGCGATTCGTTGCCATGAAATAACGAGCGTTTTTAAATGCGATTGTAAATAACGACCACCTCTACTCGTATATAGCCTTGCAATCACTGAAAGATCGACCTAATAGATTGGCACAAGGATAAGATTGTGAGTGGGTTATATTTGTCGTATTCGCCATGCTTGGAAGATCGGACTATGGCACTTCAAGTTTTTTTTGAAGAAGGACGCTGCATCCCGTCTTTTTTTTTAGGCGGGGAAAATTAACGAGTACCCTGCGACCCCGGGGGGAGTCGCAGGGTTATGTGAAGTTCGCATCCACTAAAACCCCGCCGGTGTCCATCTCGGCTGTTGGAGGGGGTCACGGGTGATCTTCAGATCGTTATGTTCAACTCCGCGACCTGCTTGCGGTCCTTCCGGTGTTTCCATGGTCGCCTTATACTAATGGCAGGATGGTATGGAATTTTATGCACGCACCACACGTTTAAAACGTGCCTCCTATAAATATAAAAAAAAAAAAAGGAACTACACAGAGGCAAGATCAAAACTGTTTTAGCCTTCACACACCCATTCACGAGCTCAATATCGGTGGGCCATGTGTTCAGTGTTGCCATCCCGCGGTCCGATTTCCCCCGCACCGCCCACCTGGCGAAACCATACCGTTTTAATATTATTTAGTGTTCCGTTTAGAGGTAGAACCAATTTCCTAATGATGAAGAAAACGCATTATAAAATAAAAAGTAGAGTTTTCCCGCAAGGCCAGAAAAAGAAAATTTTCCGGACTTTCGTTTTTCAAATGTCTAAAATTATGTTCCAGTGGCTATTATTTTGTACTATTGTGGTATGTGTCTGGTAATTGACAACTGTGGAGTAAACGTGATAAATTAATGAAGGCGAGATTCCTAATGATTCAAACCGACGCTACGGTAACCATGTCAACAGGAATAAATGAAAATTATGTAAATTTATAAATTGTAATGGAAAGAAACTATACCTAGTTGTTTCATTTTCGTGCATGTAACACGAGAAATAATTTTGATAAGGCAATAAGTTGTGAAATATGACTTTAGCCCTTTGTACAGATGATGAGTACTTACTGATAATGATACTGAGTAATGATCTGATGAGTACCTTCAGGATGACTTCATCTTCATCAAGTAGTCAGGTCTTAGGAGCCAACCATGCTCCGGAGGGACGACCACCATGTCCCCCCGAGATGAGGCTAAACAGCCAGTGCTGCAGGGGGTCGCGGTGATGCAGTTCAAAGGCTTCCTGTGGCCTCCTTGCCAACAGTCGAGAAGAGCTCCGCGCGGGGTTGTGGCTGCAAACTCCACATAACCCAGCAGCTTCCATCAGGGCCTCAGACTACTCGTCAGGAGTTTACCCGCATTAAAAAAAAGGTCCTCTAGCTACGAAAGTCCAATTCTAACTTGGCTTGTTTTTATTTCCACCGCCGCACCACGCTGCTGATGGGGGTGATCGTTAAATTTACGTTCCAGTTCGATGGACGTTTGATGTTGAAAGATAGTTTTATGGTATTTGGGTTTTTATATATATTGCAGGTGGGTTTCAGTATACTTTTAATGGCACATGAAGATAGGTAGTAAAAAAATATGATAGTGAAATAACTATTTCATACAAAATGAATTTAAAACTTTGTCGGAACGATCGATTCTTTTTTTTTTGACTTGGCATATATTTAAGTATTTACAGTATTTACATTACATGGTATTTACGGAACAAACTAGCGGCAGTGTTCAACCTCTCTGGAACAAAACCTCATTAGAGGAGGTTCAGACATTCAGAAAGGATGACCATTCAAGAAAGCTCCACAATAAATAACTAGTTATTCTGGCACTGTTGGTTTCGATTGCCTAAAGCCGCATGTTGGACGACCCTGAATCACCTCGCCTTATGCCTGCAACATAGAATACTTACACTATGTTTTTATAAAAACTAGCTGACCCGGCAAACTCATATTTTCATAGATTATACAAGTTTACACGATTGTTATTACACTACCTACAGCCTAAAACTTTGTTGTATGGACAATGTTATTTTTCTCGCCCAGAATGGGAGACTAAAATACAACAACGTCAAATTAATCTTTGACAGGAAAAATTATAGAACAGTAACGGAACATTTTGTATGGGGAAATGAAATTGTTTGTAAAACAACTTCCACCAAATAATTCCAGATTTTCTCACCTTTAAAAGTTCCTTCAGGAAGCTTCACAATCAAATTAAAAGCGCAGTAAAATCAAAATATTTCAACTTCATCTACCAAGATCAAAGTACCTCCCAATTTATCTCCAAAAGTTACCTCAAGGTGAAAAGCGCGTAACTGAGATTTTCAAGAAACTCCCCCGGTAATTAAAGGAGGGCAGGATCGCATTAATATTTGATAACACAATTAATTTCTGCGGCCGGAGCTGTGGAGGCAAGGTTTTCAATTTGCAGCAAAGTTTCTACCTGATAAGGTGCGTTTCAGAGTTCCAGATAGCACCATCCGCCGACCGCCGACAAAGTTGGTGTAACTTACGTCGTTACTGGAATGAGATGTGAAATTGTATTTAATGAAAGTAGAGATTTCGTTGTTAATATTTTAGAAGCTCGAGCATTTCCTTCAAAATTTAGAGATTTACATTTTTTGATATACGACTTCATCAATATTACTAACTTACTTTGAAATCGTTAACTAAAAAAATATCCTGTTCTTTTGTTTTGATTGCTTTCGATTCCCGAAAGGGGCGAAAATTGTTGTAATGGATTTGTTTTTTTTTTTTTTGATGAGTGATTTTATTCTCTGTATGTGTTTCACGCATCCTAGTTATGGTTCTATCTAGTAGCCTAATTCTATCAGTTTTATCATAGCCCCTATGAGTGTGTTGTGTATGCTATATTAATATAATACATACCTTTATAGAAGTTTTGCTCTTTTATCAATAAATAAATATAAAACTCTTCCGTTACTGACTGACTGACTGACAGACAACGCAGAGCCGAAACTACTGGGCGTAACAGGCTGAAACTTTCCACGAGGATTTTTTAGGAAGTGTACAGCACTAAAGTGTTTAGTGTGTGTAGAGCAGCACTAAGCAATAAATTCCCAAAATTCTCATGAAAACGGGAAAAAACAGGATTTTAGTGTTTATTAGAAATCTGCGCGGGTGAAACCGCGGGGCAGCCTCTCGTTCCATATAAAAGTTAACTCTAAACAAACGGTTATCAAAATCAATAACACTATACACTAAATAACATAGGCAATCGACAATACACGCAGCAATATCAATATCAAGCCCATCGGTGTAGCAGTAGCACTATCTGTGTTCGACAATTGAATTTACAGGCGTGTAACGACCTAACTGTTATTAGTGCAACAGTGTTACCAATGTCAGTTGTCACAAACGTCGGCCGTTATTGAACGTTTTGCAGTTACCTAGTTTTAGCTTATGACTGTAGTTATTTCATCGTCCTTATTGTGCGTTGCCCTAGTATTTCCAGTCAAAATTTTAGCTTTTTTCTTTTCAAGTGTGTTAAGCCACTGAACTAAGGCGTCGTCGTTGGTCACAAACTATTTTTTTATACATTATACAGTTTATAACTTTAGAACAAGACTCAAAAATAAACTGAACATTTATCACATATTAACCTTATCTTCCAATAACAGTAGCGTTAGCAGAGCAACGCAAAACGACGAGTACAGTCGGCAACGTAAATAAAGACGTTAAATTTAGAGGCGTGCGGTCGGCGCGCACCTGGCGCCTGGCACGTGTGTTACTGACTGTACCACTATGTAAGTATATAGCGGCAGATTTATATAGAGCTGTAATAAAGCATAGATTTTGCAAATGAAAGTAAATTCTGAAATCGCTCTGCCGAAAATAGACGAAAGAAAGAGCAGCTATATTATTAGAATTACACTATCCCTACATTTTGATACACTTAATGTTATACAGAGAAAAGTTCGATGTCCAACCGAGGACGACTTTCGGCAGCAATTATGATGATAATCATGATATTGACATCAAAAAACTTTACTTTGCCACATTTGTGACCTATGTTGTTCAGATGGCTGTGATGTTGAATGTATGACTACTTCGAAAAAACAACAAAAAAATGGCAATATCTGTGTAGTAGTTCGCGCATGATGCTGTGGCCAAAGTAAAAACATATTATTATTAATTATTACATAAAAGATTAGAATCAAAAAAATAAATATTAACAGCAGCACTAACCACTTCTTAACCCAGAAAATAGTCGTGTGTATTTATTCCGGTACTTTTACTGAGAACGCCCGGTGCGCCCGGACGGCCGTCCCGCGAACTTTCGCCCAAACTCCTTCGAGTGTTTACTAAAGGAAATAGTTTTTTAATTTAGCGAAAAACATCGAGTCGACCCCGAGGTGATGTGTCGCAGCTGGCTTAGCGCTCATTTGTTTTGTTACTGAAATAACTTTCGCTTTTACCTTTTATAGGTAGGTTTATTACTTTTATTTAAGAGCCAAGCTCTTGTCTGTACCTTCTCTACCTCCAAGGTCTCTTAACTCTTTTCTTCATGTCCTTGTAAGCGTCCATTTTCAAACACTGCTTTATGTAGCTTCCTCTCGGTCTTTTTTGGCCCACTCTTACCTTATATTTTCCCTTATTCTTTTAGGAAGAGTAACTTGTTACCTAATGGTAAAGCGTTTACATAAAAACATTAATATTTTCATGAGGTTTATTAAACCTCTATTGGACATGTGCCTTCCATAACAGCCCCTACATCACCACAAGGACTAACATTTTGGCAGGCAAGTTGGATATCACTAAACTCACAAATCTTATAAAATATTTATAGTTGACTCGTTAATTAGCAGAATTATTAACAAAACCCGCACAACCATCAGGGCAACCAAACGCTAGTCTATTTCTGCTAAACTCGTATTAAAATTACCAGTGATAAGGTATGAATCAAACTATTAATGTTTTCGTTTCGCCGCCGTCAGAACAGTGGGCATAAATACTGAATTTAACGCTCTCTAGGCTTAATGACTCGAGTAATACGCGAAATTATGTCAGACACGTTCGGAAGCGTAAATTATACCTGACGCGACGGCCGTTTGTCCGAGATGTCGGACTCGGACGCGGAACGACATGCGACATGTCGACGAATTTGGAAATTTATCGAAGTTACCGGGAAGCGGCTCGGCGGACCGGTGATTTAAGGGTTGACAGGTTGTACTTTGACGTTTTTCATTCGTTTTTCAAACTTTTAAGTTTCGTCTGTATAGAGTCAAAAGGTGCTTATACAAATGGTATATGTTATATTATAACTGGTAGGTTATAACGTTTACAATACCTTTGTACTTAATTAAAGCATATTTTTCGGCTTAGATCAAGTCAAGATTATGATGATTTCTTACGTTGCCGGGCTTTTTCGGTAACCCTCTAGATAACCAAAGTGTATTTTAGACGTTTATAATAAAAACTACTATTAATTTTTAAAACAAATGTTAAACGGCAAGTTAAATACGTCTAAACTGCAGACTAAACTTCTGGCAAATCGATAGTGAAACAATAGGCCCGGCGCAGACCGCGCGGCTCGTAAATACCTGCGTTTTATCGGCGCCCGGCGAGGTGCTGCGGTCGAGTGCGTTGCTACAAAGACAGTTTGTGGTCTAGTCAGTAAGTATGTACCTAAGTATATTTTTTTTATAATTTTGCTACTCACGAAGTGCTGTAAAGGTTTATAATATACGTCAAACGCGAAACCTGCGTTTAATTTCTCATGATTGTTTTTATTAAAATTTGGCTATCCATTAAAAGTCAGAAGGAGTGTTGCTCTTAAATAAATGATGTTGAAGTCATAGTAAGATTTGATAATTATAGGTTTTTTGCAAAAAACCTAGGGATTTGGCGAAAACACGGATAATTTGATATAATAATTAATAATTTTTCAATTATACTAGGTTTTTTGCAAAAAAACTGCTTTACGTCAGGATTATTGAAAAAAAAGTAATGCTTATATCAAATTATCCGGGTTTTCGAAAAATCCCTAGTTTTTTTTGCAAAAAACCTAATTATACTACGACATTGACAACCTGTAGTAGCTTGTTTAACAGTGTGTTACGGCTAACTTAAATGTTAAATACTAAGATAGATAGGTTAGAGCCATACTACGAACATAGGACTTTTTAACCTAAAAATTTCATGGAGAAGAAAAATGTGGATTTTGTGTTTTTTTTAGAGAAATTGCGCTGGCAAAGCTACGGGGCACACAAAACACTACTCTAGTATATTTGTATAAAATTTAATTGATGGTCTATTTAGTAATACAATGACAAGTAATTAAAGAACTATCCTACCCCTCTCTATCCAACCGGCAACGCACCACAAACGACCAAAAGCTACCTGCAGGCTACTGTAACACTGCGCCTGGCGATCAGCCAGCACCTATGTAACGGATAACGGCTGGTGGAAACAACGCGCTGATGAGGTTTTACGAGGTAGCATACTGATGCGGTTCCAGAAAGAATAACGATTCGTCATTAGTTGTTATCTATAGAGTCAAATGGAAAATGATGGAGGAGGCCTACGTCCAAAAATGGACAGTGCCACAATCAAAGAAATAAACATTAAAAATAATTAAATTGAAATTAAATAAATCGAGTATACAAAAAAAAATGAATAAAATTATAATAAAGTTATATGTAAATAGTTAAATCAAATCTAGAGTCAAATGAAAATGATTTGAAATGTCTTTAAAGATTTTAGTCTATTGCATGTTCACTTGTAAATAATGAAACTGATATTATACTTACCTGAATTGTTATAACTAATTAATTTTGGCAAATAAAGGCTATTTTTATTTTATTTTATAGCAATTTATAAAGAGGAAAGATTTGATTTTTTGTCTTTTGGCATTGAATTGGCTCCGAGACTCCTAAACCGTTTTCAAAATTTTTTTCACTGTTGGGAAGCTGTAATATCCCCGGGTGACATAAGCTATAGAATTATTCTTAAAAATTCAGAACACAAGGCGGTATGAAGTTCGCCGAGTCAGCTAGTTGAACAAATCAAGATTTTTGAACAAAATTGTAGGTAAAAAATATATTTAGGAATTGGTAGTTAGTAAAATCTATTATAGAGAATTGAAGCATTGTAGTAGTTATGATAGTATTTTAAACAACTGAGCCGATTAAAATTAAAATTTGGAAATTTTGCCGTAGTCCAAGGAAGGTGAAAAAATGTAAAAAAAAAACACTATTTAACGCTGACGGAGTCGCGGGCACAGCCTAGTACCTTAATCTAAAGTTTGGACTCATCATAAACCCCTCAAATGATCAAATAAAGCCGAGTCCACACGAAGTCGCCGCGGGCCGACACCTGAGTACACTGCACGCGCACGCGGGGTGAAATTTGTGATCAACTTGTGTGGATAGCGACTTTTTTGGTCCTTTTATTTTAAGTAAAGTAAAGTAAAAAAAAGTAAAAAATGATTTATTCAATACAGGATACAAGATATCGCTTATTGATAAGATCTGTAGAGCTATGGTATTTCAAAACTATGGACACTAATTATAAAGTTAAAAATAAGGGGCCTAGTCAGAATGCTCAAAGTCACTCAAAGAGAAATGAAAAGGGTTTTGCTCGGAGTTTTTCCGCGCGATCGAATCAGAAATAATGAGTACACAGAAGAATCAACGTCACAGACCAAGCTCAAAGAATATTTCTAAAGGCCAGGGCACAAGGCTCGAAGAACAGATTCTAGGGACCGTAAATTTGCGAAAATTTGCGAGTGGCGACCGCGCATTAGACGACACTGAGTAGGCAGACTTCCCACAAGGTTTGTCAGACGACCTGGAGAAGGCCGTATGGAGGCTGCGATGATGAAGAAGTGATACTTTGTAATATGTACATATATTACCGCAAGCATTTAATGAATGTGCGAAGGACACCAGACGAGGGAAGGACACCGGGCGCCTGTAATCAGTGGTTCCCGGGGTCCTTCCCAAAAACGCCAAGACAGCCACCGGGGGGTTTCGTGTGTACGAGTGGGTCACTCCCCTGATACTTCCAGAAATGCTATAAGCATTTTCCCCCCGTTACCAAAAAAAGTGATTTAATAAATGAAATGTAATAAAAGTCGATCTCCACTCTAGCAAGTTATTTCAAATACTCACCTAAACAGAGGGGAGCCAGAGAAAGAAATTGTCGCAGGAACGATTACACGGCATCTGTTGCCTCTGCCTACCCTTGTTCTCTAGAGGATTGAGTATTCTGATCGGATTGTCAGGCATTAGTAGGGTACTGAGTTTTGTTGTTAAATTGTCTATAATTTGGAGAAAATGGCCGGTTCACACTTACGCAACTTAAAAAATGCATAAGGCACATTCGCAATGATTGTATTTTAACAAAAAATAACAACTTTCGAATTGAACTTGATTTGCTTTTTACCTAGACTAGACCTTAGTTTCTTACGCCAAACATGTACACCTGCAGCTTGTGGGTCAAATATCGGCAAAAATCACTCCACGCCCTTCTCTTTCAATATAATATTGGATTTAGGATGCTGTTGGAGCTGCCTCATTTCTGCAGCGCATCTGGTATGTTTACGGAAGCCAGAGGGCCTATTACGGCCGCTCTAGAGTGTCAAAGTTAATACAAAAAACGCAAAGAGGACGCAAAGCAATATTGCAAAAGTGGCCGTAATAGGCCCTGTAGACTGATTGCTTTAGAACTATTGCGTGAGGGGCAGCTCGAATGGCCTCCTAAACACTATCCGGGCCCTTAGTCTCATCGCGCAAAACGTAACTATCGAATAAAAGTAGAGTAGAAACAGTACGTTAATCGCAAGAAAATACACATTTGGTAGTCTCGTAATCAATTTTGCTATAACTATAGCAGTAGTATCGCAACAGATTGGAATTGACCAAAAAGGGTAGTCTGCTCCATAATAAGATAATGTTATGATTACGTTCGACTGACATTATATATGTCAATAATGATTGATATTAAGTGACAGTTGCACTACGCCCGTTCCAATTTCGTCTAATAAAACAGGTTTCACTATTTAGGTAAAAAAATCCCAGATTATTCTGTAGCTTGCTATTCATATTCTATTGCTATACTATAATGGTCGATCAAAGTTACGAGACTCGCAATTTGACACAATCGTAATAGAGTAATAGTAGAATAATAATTGAATAGAAGTATAATCGTAAGTTTAAGAGACTAGAGTCCCTGGGTTGACTAAGTGTCGTTATTTTTACTGTAAAATAGGCATTGGTTTGGTTAGGTTAATTTCATATAGTTAGTTTTGATTTATGAAACTTGTTTCTGAAATAAATAAATAGACTAGATGTTAGATTATGTTTCTAAATAATTTTTTTATCATCCAGCACTAAATCTCGTCTCGTTTTCAAGAAAGCAATGCTCTGTCCATCCTTCGGGTGTTACCTTATTCACCTTTACCCATAGTATTAATTGGGATGGTAGCATTCCATGCCGCCACCACAATGCTATTTTCATTAAAATCGTTGTTCTTGATTATGCTATTGCATTTGAGTCTTGGAAGTTCATCAAATGCCGTTAACTGACACATTCGTTGATTTGCTCGTAAAGAACAAGGTAAGTGCAGATTAGATGAATCTAAATCTGGAATCTAGGTCCATCCGAGATTACCAATTAGTGGCAATAGCATAGTCATAAGTTCACTTGTTTTATTACCACTAAAACAGCTTCTGGTCGAAAACCGAAACTGCAACCGAAAGCGTTAAATATAATTGATTTACTAGCGAAATTTATTTATGTCGTTAATTCTGTTTTGTGTCGTTAATTATTTCTGTGTAGATAGAGGTTGCTTTCTATGACAAGAATATTGTTGACTTTATATTTAATACTAGAGGCTGCCCCGCGGTATTTCCCGCGCAGATTTCTCATAAATACTAAAATTCAGTTTTTTTCCGTTCCCGTGGGAATTTCGGGAAATCCTTTCTTAGTGCTCACCTACGCTCCCTAAGGAACCTACATGCCAAATTTCAGCTTTGTACGCCCAGTAGTTTCGGCTCTGCGTTGTCTGTCAGTCAGTCAGTCAGTCAGTCAGTAACGGAAGAGTTTTATATATATTGATTATTAACAATAACGATAGTACTGATTTTTGTTTTAAATACGGGTTTTGGAACCACGTGTTTTGTGGAGGTCTTTAAAACAATAATCCAATATCTGGGTTAGATTAGTTTCGCCAAGTCTTCGTTTCGTCAAGTTTCAATGGGGTTAACAAATGGTAAGATAAAACTAACGAAATTAAAAGAAAAACCCGAAGTTAACGTTTTTAAGACCCAAGCAAGTCCCTTTCTAATCTTGATGCAAAACGAAACATCAAGTAGGCCTCAACGCCTATCACGTTTATTTACGTTGGGTAATTCTAACTGTTAAATACTTAACAATGTAAGTAAGTAATTATATTTATTTAATGTCTGTCATACGATTTGTCATTTTACGAGATGTTTTCGTACATTACTTGTTTTATTAACTGCGTTCTGTTGTTATTCGTAGAATCAATCTTATTTATAAGGCTTTAGAATTTGTTATTAACAAAAGTTAATATTATTATAATAAAGTCCTCTTATCGTATTCGACAACGACGGCCCATTGACATCATTGCACTTAATTATGGTGTGTAGCGTGACCTGGAAAATTTAAGAAGCAATCTGACCATAATTCTACTATCTACTCCAAGCTTTTTAGTGTAAACTAGAGGCTGCCCCGCGGTTTTTCCCGCGCAGATTTCTCATAAACACAAAATTCCCGTTTGTTCCCGTTCCCGTGGGAATTTCGGGAAATCCCTTCTTAGTGCTCACCTACACTCTCTAAGGAACCTACATGCCAAATTTCAGCTTTGTACGCCCAGTAGTTTTGGCTCTGCGTTGTCTGTCAGTCAGTCAGTCAGTCAGTAACGGAAGAGTTTTATATATATTGATAAGACGGCAGATTATTACAACATTCAAAATCTGAAAAAGGTTCCTAATTTTATAATCGTTTTTAAGTAGGTAGTGTAGTCTCTGGGTGGTAGAACCGAACAGAATTTAGTAATTACGAATATTTTTCATTAGGGCAGAAAAGGGGTAGTAAAATATCGCAAAAAGACAGGTAATTCGAATACGGTAAAAATAAACTCAGCGAAAGTTGCTAGTTTTAGACCTACCTTACCATACGCTTTGTCAAAATCAAAATGGTTTACAACCTCCAAAACAATTGAATACAGCAAGAATATGCAAAAAAGAGGAATAAAACATGCCTCAAAATATGCATTCCAACACATCAGAGGCTCCCTCAATACCCTCGGGGAAACATAAAAGGCCGACAATAAAGGTAACTGGTGTTATTACCGATTTGTCGACACGATTGTGCATTGGATCGAGCTCGATCGAAAGTGGCTCGGTGACTGATGGATTTGAATCGGTGCGGTGAAGACGTGGAAACGTGTTAGATTGCTTTTTTCATTGAAAAATTTCAGTAATTTTCACAAAAGGGGAAAAAATTACAACTGTTTTCTTCAAAGACAACAACAACAAAAAAAGATTGTATATTTGAAGGAATTTCCAAAATTCCCATCAGAAAGGCCTTAAGGCATCATCATTAAGAATAAGGCTTTTACATCTTAGTCCTTGTGGGTAAGACAATATGTCCACAAGAAAACGTCTTTCGGATTAGATGATGTTGCTCAGAGTATAATCGTTTATCTATATATATAAAATTCAAAGGTGACTGACTGACTGACTGACTGACTGACTGACATAGTGATCTATCAACGCACAGCCCAAACTACTGAACGGATTAAGCTAGAATTTGTCATGCAGGTAGATATTATGGCGTAGGCATCCGCTAAGAAAGGATTTCCCAAAATTCCCTCAGGAACGGGAATTACGGGACTTTTTAGTTAGTATGAAAAATCGACATTATTGAGTGTACCGACGTGAAATTTAGTGTAAAGGTTCCTCAGTGAATGAAAGAATGTTGAAAGAAAGGAATTTATAAAATTCCCGCGGGAACGGGAATTACGCGACTTTTTAAGTGAGAATGAAAAATCGACATCCTTGAGTGTTTCGACGTGAAATTTGGTGTACTGGTTCCTCAGTAAATGTAGGAATGTTGTAAGAAAGTAATTTACAAAATTCCCACGGGAACTGGAAAAACGGAACTTTTTGTAAGATTGAAATCTCAACTTCCTTGAGTGTATCGACGTGAAATTTGTGTACAGGTTCCTCAGTGGATGAAAGGGTGTTGAAGAAAGGAATTAACTAAATTTCCATGGGAATGGGGTTACAGGACTAATTATTTAGTATAAAAAATCGATTTCCTCGAGTATGCCAACGTGAAATTTGGCCTACAAGTGTCTCTGTGGATTTAGGGGTGTTGGAAGGAAGAAATATACTAAATTCCCACGGGAACGTAAAACGAGACTCTTTAGTTAGTATTAAAACAATGTATATATATTTCTTTATTTCGACGTAAAAATAGGAAATGGGTTCTTCAGTGGGTGTAATTAGATTCAGAGTTATATTAAGAAAAGATTAACCAAAATTCACATGGTATGGTAACGGAACATTCCCAAAAACATAAAGCGCCTAAAAATCTTCAACTTTTTTTTACTCGAGTAGGTACATATATTAGGTATGTAGGTACGTATATCCAAGTACTTTTACCCAACCAGCTAATAGAAATGCTAGAAGTTTTAGTGTCAACTCGTAGCAACTCCAGAAATGAATTTCTGGAGTTGTCACGGGAACTGTAATAAAGATAGATTTTTTTCGGGGTATGGGTGCGATCAGAAATGATGTCACCAAAATCCTGAGTCGTAAATCAACCAGTAATTAACGATTTTAATGAAAAAGCGCGTGCGAAGCTGCGGGCAAAAGCTAGTTTATTATAAGACACCTCAAACTTTAAGTAATCAGCATCAATTCGAATTTAAATCAATCTATAAAACTCTTCCGTTACTGACTGACTGACTGACTGTATTGTAAATAGGTAGATTTTTGGGGGTATAGATCAGAAACGATGTCCCTAAATTCCTGAGTAGTAATACCAACCATTAATTTACGTTTATAATGAAAAAGCACGTGCGAAGCTGCGGGCAAAAGCTATTTGATTATATAATTTATCTCTACCAATAAGAGCATTGATTAGAATCTGACTGAATCAAAAGAGACAAAGACTGTACCAGGATAACATAATGTCAAAGCAATTAGTTGAGCAGTTTATCAATACAAGCGTAAGGTGCGTTGTTGTTATAATTGTACGCTTCCGCGAAGAGGTGCGCGCTACATGTTCTGTTCGATGCCATTTTGTTTTATTTTCGCGGTCGTACAGGGCACTCTTACTGGTCTTTGAAAGGTTGATCAAGATTGTTATTTAAATAGAATATTCAAGTCATTATGATAATAATAAACCTTTATCTGAGATCAGTAAATCATCTTATGCAAAATAGGATACTAGACTATTAATAAGTGCGATCAGGTGAGACAAGGAAGTAGTACTTTTATTTTTCATCTTGCAGAAATAAAGAATTATTTTTTTTATTGAAAGTTCTTTACATCTTCTATGCTTCCTTATAATCCATGCCAATATCACTTACCATTTTACCTTTTCTAACATGCCACACCTAATTATTAAAGCAGCAACACGGTGATTTGTCTCAATCATTGAATTATGCTCGAAACAACTTGGAACTATTATTGTGTTTGATCGTCAGATCTGTACTGTACGTATCAGATTGTACTTAACCTGTAATTGAGAGTAATGTTGCTTGCCAATTGCTAGCTAGTTGATTACTGTGATATAATGCAAAGCTTTTTTTAGAACTTCTGTTGTTTGGGTTAAGACAAGCCGAATCGGTACATTTTCTAAATTAAAAAGCAATCACACATGATCTGCTAAAATTCAATTTTATACTTCAAAGTTCGTATACATTTTTAAGGATCACACTTTTTTTAAAGATCATACTAAATATAATTAAAAAACCATAAGAACTAACTTATCGTTAATTATTGCAATCTGAACTTTATTATTTAAAAATCTGTTAAAATTAAAATTGTGCCAATTTATTAATAAAAACGATATAACATTTTACAGAATACAACATTTTAATCGCAGAACTATTTCAATTACCACCGTAGTAACAAGTTAGGACCAAATTAAACAGGAACAAATTACCGAAATTTGCACCTGCGTCCAAAGAAATTACCGTATACATCCAGACATGACCAGACAAACCGAATTATATACCTTCATCACAGTCCGGGGTGATTGATGAGCTCGCTTGGCAAATGAGACCACCTTTACCTATTCCATCTCCTACATTCGCAAAATCAACCTTACTGCTATATAATTAAGGATCCATGTAAGCCACGTCCAAACACCTCCCGATAATCTGTCATTATAGACAGGGGATGTTTGGCTGAAACTTTTTATCGACTTACAGGGATAACATGATTGACTAGCGTTTACAAGATAGATTAGAAATAGGGGTTCGGCCTTAACGTAAATTCATCAAGCGAAAACAAGAATGAGTGGACATAAAAAACTGAAATATACTGGAAGTTAAGAATATTAAGAGTTAAGGTAATTTTCGTCATAAATCCAGATATCTCAAATCCGTAATCACAATAGAACATTTTATGATAGATATCAAATCACATCCACGCATCCCCTAGACTTAACGCGAGCATCTGACCCTTTCTCCATAATATCGAATGCAATAGCGTACAAAATCACAATGTTAGGCCTGCACAGAATTCCTATATCGGACGCAATCGACGCGTGTGCGAATCTAAATTGCATTGTGCACCTTTATCGGATAAGTGCGGATCGGTCGAATGGATCGTGTGTTCCGCAGGGGAGCGTTCTGGGGCCGGTGCTTTTCATTCTGTACACCGCCAAATGTGGATATTTTTATGCGATTCCATTTAGATGTATTTTGCGATAGCTGTTTATGAGTAGGGCTTTTTGGATGATTTATTTTTTACAAGGCGTGTGATTTTAGTGTTTATTAAAACCAAGATTTAGCTGAAAGGTAAGTACATAATGTAATAAAAAAAAACAAAGAATTTTATTCAATTAAATCAATATTAGACTGCTAAACAGAATGTAGCAAAATGTTTGTTTCATTTCAACGAGACTCGCTACTTAGTCAAATAACGAGACTTATTCATGAATTAAAATACTAGCCTCTGGGCACCGGCACGCGTACATCTGTCAGTGCTAAACGGCTTACCCCACAGGGAACCCATTCACGCTTAGTCGTCTATGAATGTTTTACCCCATCGAGCCGCGGGCAATCGTTGCTTCAAGTGCCATTGAGATTACAAAGGTAAAAAAAATATGCGGGGCCAAGAGAAATATGGCAATTCGGATGTGGCACTGCAAACCAGAGAGAATAAGTTGATAGCTTTCTCACAAGTCTATGAACTTCTGATAAAAAGTTTGTGTAATGTATTTTAATTGATCTACCGAAAGCATACCAACGTAAATATAACATTCTTACATTTTCTTGCAAACACTTTTTATCAATGAATTTTTTTGCTTAAGCTTATTTTATTTGAGTTTTTGAAACATTTGATGATTTCATAATGTCTGATTCTACTCGTAGTTCAATAAAATTGCTTAGTATATTAACTAAATATTATACTTTAATTCGAAAAACTTATTTTTTTAATCCAAAGTAGAACCAAAATATTGTAGTATAGTATTTTTTTGTATGTTTTAATATAAACACTTAATATTTCTATTTGCCATGTCCAAAATAATGTAATGTTTTCGACACTCTTGGCGGCTCTCAAAACAGTGCACCCCAATGTTATCCACAGCGGCTTCAAGAGAAAGGTGTGCTGGAAAATCGATAGCAGTTATTGTATTCACAACCATTGAAGAGACTAAAGGAAATAATTAAATTTTAGCCCCTGATTGTGTATTTAAAAATACATTCAAATAACTTTATTTAAAAAAAAAATGTTATGCTTTGTACAGTGGCGGACACGGTCGGCGTAACAATTCCGGTTTTTCCGTATTGCAAAATAGCTCTTGTTCTTTGGTAATACAGTCTAGGGCTGACGAAACCATAGACAAATCTGTTACGGCCTCCTAGTCCGCCACTGTACATAAAATGAATGTTTGTTAATTTTCTTTGTGTATTTGTTTAGAAAACATTATAATATTTTCGATAAACCTAGTTGAAAAGGTATGATTATCAATTTATTGCAATAAAGTACTAAGTATGGTACCTACTTCTGTTTTTTAAGTAATGATGGAGACGAATTTAGAAACTTTAGGTCAGCATCAAGTTGATATATTTTAAAAGTACCTAGCTAATGACTTTTGTGACAAGTGGAAAAGTACACTTCTCAATCTTTCCTTCTAAATCAAACGATGGACATAATACGATAGATTTAGTTGTGATAAGTGATCCAAATAAGGAAATCAGGAATACCAAACCAAGTAGGTACAATGTCAAAATACTCCAATTCGAAGTGTTACCATGAAGCATCAGCGCTTCAGCAAAGACCCAATGCTCATGTTCAAACAAATGTAAAACATTAATCGCTTTAATTAAAATCATTTGCACACCGCAGCGCCCTTCTGCGCCAATATTGAAATTTATTTGTTGGAAAATTCACATTAAAAACCTTTTTGTAATCAATTGAAAATTTTCGAATGAATTGGAGCGAAAAGTTGGACAATTTGAGGCTTGAGGTCTGCCCAAATACGTTAAAAGTGTGATTAAATTGAATGCCGATAAAAAATTACCTACCGAGTTGAAAAATAGAAATTCTAAATGTTTAAATTTAGAATCCGTTGATATTTTTTTATAACTCAGCTTGTAAATGCGTTTCATATTAATTTTGTATTATGCTTGAAAACTCATAAAATTACAAACGCTAGAAATTAAGTCAACATTTAGGACACTTATAATACAACATGTACTGCTTTTGTATCATCGCTTAAAAGAAATGAAAATTAAAACACAATTTACTACTCAACTCCAGCCATTCAGTGTTTTTAGACACTAGTTTAAGTGACCTTTATTTCTGTTTGATAACCTTTTCTCTTTGACGGAAAAGAGACTATTTGACTCGAGAACTATCAATATCTTGATATAATGATTGCACGACAAAATCTATGTTAACAAAACCTACATGCACCAACCACAAGTGACCCTTGAAATAGAATTGAGAAATAATTCGCGGCTGTGAAGAAAAATAAAACAGCCTCAAGGTAAATTGCCTTCGCTCCTTCCCTAGGTGGAAGCCATTGTCTGCCCATCAGTACCAGGCGTCCACACAATGGAGAAGTCTCGCGAAAGGTGTTGATTAAAAACACTTGAGGCTATAAGAGTATTTGCAGAGGTATTTGTTTGATTTCGATAATAACTTTGGTATATTTTGTAGATGAAATGGAAGAACACATTAAAGATATTGCAGATTAATAACAGCTGTATAAGATTTTAAGTAAAATAATTGTATTTCTTGAGGTTTCAAACATTTTTAAAGAAGCATTAGAGAAAGCTCCGAGCATGAAAATGAGGAAGTTAATACAGAATTAAAACAGTATTTAATAAAATAAAAATGAAACTTGATATTATTTAAAATTTGCCTCCAGAGTTCTGTTTAATTTGGTTAATTTTCATAACAGTACACGCCGAAATTAGCTCGACTCTCGACTCCTGCCCAACGCAACGCAGTCAATTAAGGCACTTACCTCATAACTTCCAACTAAGTTCCACCGTTCACCTTATCTGTCCCAAACAAAATGCATTTAAATAAGGCACCTTGGCAGTAAGTTTTCAAGTAATTTACGATTGAATATTAAGTATCAGCTACCAGGCGAACACGGCCGGGGAGGAGTTTTGTGTGTTTTACTAATTGCCAAAAGATGGTAATCAGATACCGGAGACAGTAGCCGTCTCTTTTTGTCCTTAGAGTTTTTGAATCCTTCGTCCCCCTCGCCGATGCCGTGTCCCGACAAAAACCATGACAAGGAATTAATTACTGAAGCTCAAGGTAAATAATGAAGATTGTCGCAGTTCTAATGAGTTTTAGGTATAACGAAGTTGGCGAAATAATTACTGAGCAGGTAATTAAGAAGTTCCGCAGCGTAGGTATGCAGATAGCTGATGGGGATGGTCCCTCGTGTTTTTTGCCTGAACTTTGCCATTAGACGTTTTGAATCTTTTGTTTTGGGGAGATTTGTGTCAATTGTTTGGGTTTCGGATATTGCGGAAAACGTTTGTCGATCACATCGTTTCTAATTTCACGAATTCATCTTCTTTATTTCCATCACCCATTTTGTTTCAGAAATATTTCCTTGAAATCTTATTTTCCAGTAATGTTAAGTTCATATAGTTGAGTAACTTCAGTTTTACCTCTAACGAATCATTGCGTTTATTTAGGTGTTCCTTTAAAAAGTAACTGTCCTGCATAAACATATCAGCTGTATTCAAACCACGTTCGCCCCTGAAGCAAGAAACATGAACATCAGACGTCCCCGCGGCTTCCAAAAAGTAAAAACGCAAAAGTAGGGGACGTTTGAATAACTGTGTGATTGCGGGCATTGCAAAACAACCACCGCACACCGGGGACGTACAGTCTGCTTCCCGTCTAAACGATCTGATGATCCTTTTTACAATGTGGTAGGGTTGCAAGTGCATTATTTGATGTTGCACGTTTAATTTCACTGGTCCGAGGTGTTTCATTATGAAATGCGCCAGGGATTTCTTTTTGATCATAGTATGTTGTGTGTAATTAGGTTCTTACTGCGGTATTGATGTTGGTTTTGTAATATTGCGAAGTAAAAAATTATGTTCTGTTAGTATTTGATACATTTTTTGTAGCTTAATGATTTAGCATAAGCAGTAAAGTTGATCAGATGAATTATAAACAATGACGATATAGAAAATACTTGATCAATAATTACCAATCAATTAATTTGGATATCCCAGTTAATATTAATAAAATAATAAATATTTATTTCAGAAAAATATTTCCATATTGTTAGTTAGCACACCTTAACCTAATGTTAATTAAATTATCTACTTAAATCATGATTATGACTTTCCTAGATAGGTCTCTTCTTTTCTATCGCAGGGCTATTAAGAAAGTCCAAACACTAAACACAATTATCATTTGTCACATCAAAGCTTAAAAACAAATAATCATTAACCTAGTATGCACATTCAGAGAGATATCTCCTTTTGTCGCAAACAAAGAAGCCGTGTGTGGTCCACCTCAGCAGCCAATAAAGAACGTCCAATCACAGCCGCACGGTCGATCAAGATGGCGGGCTGTCAGCGGATCGTATAATTTTGAATTTAGAATGGGATTTATGTACTAGGGACGAGAGTTGTAATAAATGCCTACAAATATTTTCTTTGACTTCGATGAGTAATCATAATGAGACGTTGTAGGAAAAAGCAGCAAAAACTGTAAGCCATTATGTTAAATCATAGAGGATTACAAACTTCAAATTCTTAGCTTATGAACGTCTACTACTCGACATAGGCCTACCCTAGAAAGTAGGCTTCTAGTAGGACTCTGATTCAGTGCACTCCCACAATCTTTACTAAGTCGTCTGACCACCTTGATGTGCGATGCGTGGTCGCCACTCGAGAACTTTTTAGCCCCAGCGACCATCTTTCCATCTTTTTAATAAAATGTACAATGCTTAATTGGTTAACTTCAATTTGACCACCTTTGGCACTACAAAAAAAAGACTAGCAAAAACAATAATAACTGCTTTATTTATAGCTCTTGCTACCATTTAATAAGAATCTGATAAAGTAGGCATAAACGAAGAATTAATACAGAAGTTTAACTTCTGTATTTTGCCGTCAAAAAGTGTAAGAAATGCATCGAACCGTGTTGGCAGACGCTCGCTCGTTCAATAGCGTGTGACGGGACGCGCTAGGTGCTACTGCTTTGTGTGGTCGTGCCATGATCAGAGATCACCAGATCGGTCTGGAGATGAAAGAAAATTATAAATCTCAATCAGATGATACGATTTGGGAAGTCAGATATTTTATCAATGAAAAGAGAAAGGCTAGGATAATAGTTCAGAGGGGCTATTACGGCCTCTTTTGCAATATTGCTTTGCGTCCTCGTATCGTTTATTTTTTATATTGACTTTGACACTCTTGAGGACGAAAAGCAATGTTGCAAATGTGGCTGTAATAGTACCCCAGGTATTGGACTAAATGAACTTAAATCATAACAGCTTTGATACTTGTTAGGTAAGATTTACTGGATCGAGTGATGGTCATTAACTATCATATGGGCCGTATCAGAAAGCTCAAAGTCACTAAAAAGGGCAACGGAAAGAGTTTTATTTGGAGTTTCCCTGCGTGATCGAATCTAGAATTTATTAGATCCCCAGAAGAACCAAACACAACAAATTACGCACTGGAAGACGCAAAATAGGCAGATCTTCATAGGTGACCACACGACCTGTTGGAGATTGCGGGAGTGGAACTGGATGAGGGTTGCACAAGAATAAATTGGCTGGCTAATGTTCAGCAGTGAATGTTTTCTGCTGAGATGATGATCGTAATGGAATTTTTACTTTTGTAGCTCAGCAGTGATGTGCACCTGGGCTCGATTCCTGGTGGTGCGAACATCGGTATGATGAATATCGAACTTTGTTTCCGGTCTGAGTGTAATGTTCGTCTCTGTATATGTTTCGGGCACCCTAGATACAGGTTCTTCCTAGTTAGGGACTCTGAGTGTGATGTGTTTATGTTTATGTTTATTATAAACGCAAAGAAAAGATATCCATGTAAAAAATCAAATCAATATCATTGTATCCAAAAAATGCTGGTTACTAGCTATTTTGAAATAACTATGAAACAAACTGGCAGTTTCTTAACAAAAACCCCTCAAATTTTCTATAAAGTCTTCCAATTTTAAAATAGCATCTGGGTAGGTAATCTTCACAAAGTATGAGGTCTACAAACAACGGTGAGCGTGCGTTATGGCGCGTGTCGCTGGAGGGGTAGGGTGGAGGGTTCGGGAGGGAAGGGGAGGCTAGTTTGTCTCCTGCCTGACCATTTCCTGTCATGGCTACCCTCCTTGGGAAATGGAAAGAAGGTAATGGAGTGGACTTAGGGTATAATGGAGTCTATTTAGTTTTGGGGAAGGTAAAGGCTAGAGGTACTTAAGATGAGGAATTGAAGCTTTTTGTAACTCTTTTGTCATTTTTGTTTAAAGTAATTCTAGTTTTATCTGAACTGTATTGCATGAGTGTTGTGCCTTCTCCACAATACTCTAGGCAAAAGAAAGAGAAACTAATATTCAACAGAAGCACATACCAGTCCGTATAACAGAACTCATTGACTAACTAGAGATTTAAGTTTAGATTCCCAGTATGATAGACATCTTTGCCTTATAGCAAAATATTAACGTCAAAGTAAGTACAAGTTCAGAAGTGTCTACAGAATTATAAGATAATTATATCATGGAAATTTACAGTAGTGATAATAACTACAGACCTTTTTTGGGATGGATTAGCCACAATAGTCAAGCGCGTATTTCATGTTTTATTTATTGACAACTTTTTTTTATATCGACTCCTCTGCTCTCCTGTTCCCCCAGGGGAGAATATTTCAAGAATATTATTATGTAAGAACATGCGCCCGTCTTTATGATCACCTAGCCTTTCACGGTGACCGCTCCGCCGTAGATAACGCAGGGCTGGCAGAAGATATAAAAATTCAAAGATGAAAAAAAGGCGACCTGGTGAAGGCTGCGGTAGTACACTGGATGAGGGACGCTCGAGACTGGTCGCTGAGGCGTTCTGTGGGGTAGGCCTATGTCCAGCTGTAGACATCTTTCGGATAAAATGATGAAAATAGGCGATTTTGGAACACCCCGAAAGACGAACGCAGGATGTTGCTGTGTTGTAGAACCTGAGGAGCAGCCATAATAATAAGAGGCCTTTACATCTTTGACAGATGATTCAAGTTGCATCGCGACGGCATTTCCGTTCGTGGCTGAAAAGGCCAATCCGAGAGTGAATACCGCGACCGCACTCTCGACAAGTGTATGTGCCCCCAGGTGGTCGGGGGTGTGCGGCCTGCTCGTTTGCATTTAATGTTTGAAGCCAGGCATTGTCGTGCTTCGTCTGGCCCTCGCGAACAAGACTACGCCACTCAGTCCGATCTTCAGCCAACTCTTCCCACTGATTGCTGGAAATGCCAAAAGCGACCATGTCGCGCTTGGCACAATCCTTGAACCTAAGCATGGGTCGTGAACCTGAGGAGCAGCCATACTGCAATCGCTAACCCACGATTACAGCAGAACCCCCTCACAGTGTTTGTCTTTGTGGCAATCTGTGGGGGAGACCTATGTTCAACTGGTGGACGCCTTGTGGTTGTAAAGATGATATTTTATTATTTGAAATCTTTTATTAGCTACCTACTTCATGTTAAGGTTTTTTTTTTGATGCCTTTCTATAATCTCACTCTGTTATTCATAAAAAGTAAAATGGCATTTTAGTTATTTGATTTGTCAATTTAGACTGGATGACTCGTATTTATTTCCATACAAGTAACCAGAGAAGCAGACCTTTAGTAAACCTATGGTCAATCAATATCAATCAATACATAGTATAAAATAAAGTCGCTTCCCGCGTCTGTCCCGATGTATGCTTAAATCTTTAAAACTACGCAACGGATTTTGATGCTTTTTTTTTAATAGGTATAGTAATTCAAGAGGAAGGTTTATAAGTGCACAAAATAGTAATTGTTTAGGCGTTACGAAGTTTTCCGAGTTGACTAAGTATCTTTTTAAAAATAGTGAGCTCTCTTCACTTAATCCACATTTTTCTTGAAAATACCTTCAAGCAGGCAGCCCTGGCGACCCGGAAGTTTGTCCGCGGATTCTTTATATTTATATTCACCTTGTCGGCCGGCAGATTTATTCACTTCTTTAGAACGGGCGCACTGGCCGTGGCCGCAGCCACGACCCTCGTGTGCGCACCCTTGTACCTTCGCACTAGGTTCAATACACGCGAGATGTGATTTATCTTCCTTTCAAAACCTTTTTTGTTCTGGGTCGGGATTTTGCATCTCACTGTTTTATCTCTTTTTCGAGATTTTTACAGTAAAGTTCATTTCGCTCAGAGAACCGCGTGACACTCCCTGCTATTGCATGAAAGCCGTCAGTGTAACGCGGTCTATCAACTATCTAAGTGTTAATACGGTGATAATATCTCAAATAAAATATCGAGTGAGCAGGGTTTGTATGGAAAAATTACTACAGCACAAGTTCATCAGTGATAATATAGGATTTTAATGGTTTTTTTTTTCAAATGAGACCAGTAGTTTCGGAGCCTATCAATTTAAACTAATAAACATAAAAATCTTTTTTCTTTATTTATATAACTGCAGATGAAGATTTAAGTTTCTGTATTACCAAACGTATTGTTATTATAGGTACCAATTTTAATTTGCTTTCATTACTATATTAAAATAATGTAGCTAACATAAAAACAAAAAAAAAACGCAACATTTCCATAACATAGTGCGTCAGCCAGTCCCACATCACACCATGATTTGTCGCGTGGAAAATTTTGTTTTTGAAACGCACCGGCCAACACACCCCGCTGACAAATGCCTCTACTTTGTAGGGGAAGAGGGTCGGTGAAGCCCCGGAATTGACTTGACCGTCTGTGCATGAGGAGACACCGCCTTTTGATACATCAACCGCTTTGTGATGCGAATTTGTTTACGTCATCTTGTTTGTATTTGCTCTAAAGTAGAATATCGCGTTGAAAAATATGACTTTTTAGTAACTTTAAGTTTTCAACCTTTGAATTTTGCTGTGACTTTGCGTTAGCGTTCTTAGTAGATTACATATTATTCTTTAGGTACTTTACGCTTTACTATAGTTGTTGGGGTCAGTTATCTTTTTCTTCTTCAAATTTAAGAGGCTCTTGTCGGTGGAGCTTCTTCCACACCTCCCGTTTCCCTGCGAGATGCTTGACCTCTTGATACGAAACGACCCCTATCTTTTTCTTTATTTTGATCAAAGTACCTCCGTCTTGGGGTCAGTTACACAAATACATACATACATACATAATCTCACGCCTTTTATTCCCCGAAGGGTTAGGCAGTGGTACTAGCTCAAATGCCGGACCTACGTTTAGCCGAGTTTATGCTTTTATTACCAACGTGACAAGGGGCCAGCTTGTCGCCGCGGTTATAACGACCACTACTGCGGCCGGGACCAACTGCTATACGTGCCTTCCGAAGCACGGAATCATCTTACTTTTCGGACAATTAAGTGATTCAAGCCTGCAATGTCCTATCCAACCGAAAACAACCACAACGTGATTTTTGTGAGAAATCAATATGTGGTGTTTCACAAATCATTAACTAAAAATAAGTGTACACATACCTTTATCTCGTTTTCTCGGATAACGGGGTTTTATAATGCATTAAGGTGGTAACTCTCGCTATGGCGCGAAATTCAAATTTTTTCGTGTTTTTTATTTATTCTGGCGAAAGTATACATTTTTAATAAAGTTTAAATGAATTCGCGTATGTAAAAAACCATCTCCCACATTGCAATACAACGTTTTTGGAATACAGACGTACAGATTTTGTGTCTAAGGGGTAAAAGGCCAAAAAACAAGTCCCTTGAATATACACAAAATCAGTAACTCTGTCTTTCAAAACGATATATCACAATGTGGGAAATAGGTTTTTACGTACGCGAATTCATTTGAACTTTATTAAAAATGAATAGTTTCGCCAAAATAATTAAAAAACGTGAAAAAATTTGAATTTCGCGCCATACCGTGAGTTACCGCCTTAATCGAATGCTTTGAAATGGGGCCACCTTGGAACCACTTTAGCTGTAAAGATAAGAAAGGTTTTACACAAATAGTGTCTGCACTATTTATGTAAAACCTCTGTACCTTTCTCATATTCCTTTCACCTTTAGTTAAAAGTAAACTATAGCTAAACATCGATATTTCCTTGGTCACACTATTTCACTTTGTCCCTAGCTCACTCTGCTGTTTAAAATATCTTGTTAGAATCCTATTTTTATTCACTAAAGAAACCTTAATAATAAAATCAGTCAATCTTTCAACGCAAATAATATACAATCAATAGTACAACATTAAACAAAGTCAAGTCCCTTTATAGCGCCACATCAATCTCACCTTGCCAAAAACCGCAGTCTATGCCAAGACGTGCAATGAGACGTGAGAGGCCTATCACCAGCACTGTATTAATGCTCGGTCAATAGAGGTGGCTAATGAAGTGATCCGAGCAAAAAGGCATGATTTCTACATGGCTTGAGTTGGGCGTCGAAGTTGTTACCTGAGTTATCGATAAAATTGTCGTAAGAACTTGTTTTTATATCGTTTCAAAGAGAATCGCAACCTATATAATCACCGACGCGAGAGATCCGAGGTTGGACATAGGGCCCCCAGAGATGGACATAGAGCCCCCAAATTAGAACAAGGTTATACATTGTAAGGTGGTTTTAACGTAATAGCCCCATTTTGGTAGGAAGGTTGGCGATCGAAGTATGGCTTTCAAGTTTATCATTGCCCTGTGACCATTGCCCTTTTTCTCTCCTTTTCGAAATTTTACTTTATTTTGTATTATTTTGGCAATTTGAGAAAGAGATGCATTTGCAGAGCTGACGGCCTACCTCCAGTAATCGAGGGGCACCGCAAGAAGAAAAACAAGATTTTGTCAATGAAGAACTTTTTTTAAAAATATTTTATCGATATCGATATTTTACGTCACAAAACAACCTCATTGCAGGAAGTGACGGCCGATCTGTGATGTATTTAATGTCACGCCACTCGCGCCGCGGCGACAATGAGCTTTGGCGTTGTTCTGATTGCTATTTCAGGATACCTGTCTGGGACACTTAGGTACCTCTGTTTCTAGACTGTAAAGGTGCCTTGACAGGGCATGAAAAGATGGATGGTATGCAGCGACGAAAACTCCTGCGTATGTGTGATCAAGTTTTTGTAACAATGGAAGAGTGGAGTATCCTAGTACAGGTATTATTTTTTTACCAAAAACTCCGCGGAACAGGAAAATTGGAAAGAAATTACACTGGCGAAGCCACATGGTGCATTCTAACTAAGTATTTAAAAATAAATAAAGATCGCCTTTTAAATTCAGAATCACAGCGCAAACGGCCTCTAGCAATTCTTTTTTTTTATTAAAACATGAGAGCTCAGCTGCAGAACTAACTGGCCAGCATCAATATCGGGTTACCTCATCTCTTCCCACCTGCCCTACCTCACCCCTCTATCTCCCTAGCACCCTAGGTAATAAGGCCTAGGGGCAAGGGGGCGCCACTATTGTCCACTCGCTTTTAATTTACGAACTTACCTCGGGAATTCCTTTTTTAGGGTCTCGATTATGGGATGAGTATCCCTAATCACATTTTGTATTGGCGCTCTGAAAATTTTTGAGGGTATGTTGGTGGTTTTTGGGATTTATTTTTATACCTATCGAACATGTGATGGTGAAATGTAAAAAAAACTTTTAGCTTAGCGTATTGGCGATGCAACCAATCTAAGATATTTGTATAATTACTAGTTATGCCCGTGACTTCGTGTTCGTGGAATAGTTACTTTTCCATATTTTCTCATGGTTGAAACCAAAACTCCACGAAAATAATTTCAAAACCAAAATCAGTTGAATCGGCCCAGCCATTCTAGAGTTTTAGCGAAAAAACAAAAAGCAATAGATTTTACTGAAATATTCCAGAAACTGAGTATTATAATAATAATAATTATGTAGGTACGGAACCAAAAAATCTTAGTCAATAAAATTTTGTGCAATTAAATCACCTTCTAAATAAATATATTTTTATTTAATTCTCATAGGCTATATTGCCCGCAGCGGTAACGGCCAAAAAGTCCGCTTTATATTACATTGCGATATTTTTTTTCTTGTTTATTTTATTCGCTTCGGGGATTATAAAGTAATAAAGGTGAATTTAGGAAATGAAGTACGGGGTGTCTCTATGTTTATTTTGATAAAACATCTGCCGATGCCTACCAATAAAAGTAAGTTAATATGCAGAGTTTATTTAACGAAATTATTAAATTATCTATTCTTAGTTATTATATTAACGGACACAGACTAAATAAAAAAAATAAGAAAAAAAAATTAGGTGCTTATTTATTTTATTTTACCCACCCTAAAACACGATTTTTTTACAGCAAAAAATATTACTTCAAGAGTAAAAAAATGCACTGTCTTTTTGTACGGTAACACGGTTCGCAACAGGTCTGCTAAATATTTCCGGAAAATCGATATTTGACCGTGAAGGGTGATCACCGAATTCTGCTAAACGTCTCTGGGGTGCATAATTACTTGCACCCCTCCAGTGCAAGGGTTGAAAAGGTATGCTGGGCAGCTGTGTTGCTAGAAAAAAAGGCACAGATCGTGTTTGATTGCTTTTTTTTCTTTTCCGCTTTTCGGTCTGTGGCTTAGGTACTCATTGAGAAGCATAGCTTTAGTCAATTAGGCTGATTACTAATTCAAAGGGCTAATATCCTTATTTTATGGTTTCCTTTTTACACGAACCGCACCGAACGCACTTGGACCCGGGAAACAAAAATCAAAATGGGTCATAGAAATTATTGCCTCCGACGGGAATCGAACCAGAAACTTAGAAATCACAGTCAACATCACCATACCATTTCATCTTATTGTATTCAAGCACACGAGAAAGAGAAAACATAACACATAAGTATCACAAAAAATAAATTCTCACCGAACGTGGTTCTGCTACTCGCCACCGTAAGCGCCACCGTCGCGATTGAGTGAGAATTGAGCGCTCGTCAAGCATATACAACTTAACTATTATTGTGGTAAATACTTTTAAATATATATCAGTTTTAAACTTACGATTTTTTATACCGTAAAATTTATTAATTATTTATAATTTTATGGAATATTTCGAAACCCTAGAACTTAGAACAACGCACTGCGTATGAAAAACAAATCTGGTCATCGGGCCTTAGTCTCTTCAACATACGACTAAACTTGACAGAAAGGCAGTTTTTGGCAAATATGCAAAAATGGTTAATCTCCTCAAAAAATTATAGTTACTTGTTTTTTGGACGCTCCTACAGCATTATGCCACTCGAACTGGAATAAAAAAATAATTGTAAAAATAAAAAACCAAGAAAACCCTAACTTTTATTAAAACGAAAAAAAATCATAATTATGTATATTTTCTTAAATTCATATTCACAATTTCTAAAGGGTAGCGAACACTGAACACGCATGTTCCATACTATCACCTTCCTGTACATTGTTACCCCCCTTCGCTTCCTGTCAACCCCTCACCCCCGCTGCCTCCCGCCTAGTGACAGATGAAGTGAAAATCTTCACAAAGCTGACTTGTTTACCTCTAATTAATATCCTTAGGTGAGCGAACTACGGAAAACTGTGGAGCAAAAACGGTGACTGAAAAGTTATGTCTACATAAATTGCACCATCAATGTGTATACAAGAGATGCAGTTAAACATAACATACAATAATCTCACGCCTTTTGTTCCCCGAAGGGTTAGGCAGAGGCACCAGCTCAAGAGCCGGACCCACGTTTAGCCGAGTTTATGCTTTATTACCAACGTGACAAGGGGCCAGCTTGTCGTCGCGGTTATAACGACCACTACTGCGGCCGCGCCTTTTGCTTGGACATAGACTTACTTCAAATATCCAGTACGCTGCTGCAAATTTTACCAATATTGTGTATAGTGTGGAGTAAATTTTTTCAAAATTTCCTAATGCTTTCGGTACTTAATAATTTTCAAATCTTAATTAGTCTAAATGGACAATGGTTTTGAGTAGTCTTTTAAAAAAGAAACTGATAACAGTAAGTATTTATATTTATTACACTTTTTCCCCATTACTTTTCTAGGTACATTTCATCATAAAAATCTCATAATCTCACGCCTTTTATTCCCCGAAGGGTTAGGCAGAGGTACTGGCTCAAGAGCCAGACCCACGTTTAGCCGAGTTTATGCTTTATTACCAACGTGACAAGGGGCCAGCTTGTCGCCGCGGTTATAACGACCACTATGCGGCCGGGACCAACGGCTTAACGTGCCTTCCGAAGCACGGAATCATCTTACTTTTCGGACAATCAGGTGATTCAAGCCTGCAATGTCCTATCCAACCGAAAACAACCACAACGTGATTTTTGTGAGAAATCAATATGTGGTGTTTTCTGCGGGGATCGAACCCACAACCTTCCAACAACAACAATCATAAAAATATTTATTTTAATCTGTGTTGACTCCATCCCTTCCTGTTCTGAATCCTGAGCGACATGAAGCCATTACCGAAGCTATCCGAACCTCGTTGACGACTCCCTTATTTAATACTGTTCTTGTATTTATATACATTTTATAATATAATTTGTTATAGCAACGCGACGTTTAAATTAATAGATGACATTCTCAAGAGTTCGTCTCTGACGAGACAGGTTGTTGACGCGGTGAGAATAATATTCGAATATAGCATAAATATTTCGGATAAACGGTTTCTAAAAAGAAACATTTTGGTTTTCCTTTTTTACGGTAAACAGATTTTTTTTTTTAATGTTAGTATTTATTCAACATGAATATTTATTTATCTTGTTAACTTTACCAGCGAGATACGTTTTTGTAACAGAGATGCGATGCGATCAATTTACCGGGTGTTTCTGACAAGGCGGTAATAAATCAAAGGAGGGATTATGCTCACCATACCTAACAACTTTCCCAAAGCAACATGGGCCGAAATGTCAAAACAAAAATTAGCCGTCCCGTACATTGACCCCGTCAACTGATCGAACCAATGTATGGAACAGCTGTTATTTTTTTTGAGATTTCGACTTATGTTGCTTTGGGAAAGTTGGTAGTTATGGCGAGCAGAAGTCCTCCTTTGATTTATTACCGACTTGTCAGAAACACCCGGTATAAGAACTAATAGAATAATAATATCTTAATTTACCTCTTTACTTAGCAATGAATGAATAAAGTGATTTAATTTGGTTTTTAAAAACACATTCCTTTCTACGCACCTCTGGTCGAAACGCTCCCTTTTACTGAAAAGTAAGAAATTTATATTTTAATATCAGTATTGTGAACCGGTATTGACTCAAACAGGTGGTTAGGAATGAATAATAGGTAGAGCGCGTCATCATGATGTTTTTAGATTAAAAAAATAGACTTTACCTTCCTACACTGCGTTTATATTTTTAGTTTCCGTTGCGTTGTTTAACGCAGTGACAGTGAGATATTTCCTATCACTATATTAGAGTAGAGTTAACATTTGGAAGCTCGCTAGCTTTTTTTTGAATATAGTTGAAAAATAACATAATAAAAATACTTACAGGTTCTTATGCATTACATAATATTGGTAACTAAACTAGCTAAGATAAAAATATGACCATAAGTTTTTTTTTCTTTAGATTTAGATCTTTTTTTATTATTGAAAAATAATTAATTATACTTTGTCAGGTATATAATGATTGCTACATAGGATCCTTTATTCATATACGTATGTGTCTTTTAAAACAAAAAAAAAATTCGGAAACTTATATTTAACCATGGTGTCATGAAAAACATATAGACCAGTTATTTTATATTTTTTATTAGGTACCTGCTCCACACCATTTGTATGACGGTCCTGTTTTTCTTTCGTTCGCCTTTTCAATATTTTTTTTTTCCAAAAAGTGACACAATATACATAAACTGAAAACTTCCTCTTTTTAGAGGTCGGTTAAAATAGGTACTAAAACCTTCTCCTGAATGTAACAAATACTTTTGTGTAAACCGCAACCAAATCGGTTCAGCCAAACTCGAGATTATCGCGGACAAAAATATATACTTACAAACATTCAGCATACAGCTCAAAATGATAACCTCTTTTTTGTAGTCAGTTAAAAGCAGATAATAATGAAATTTGAAATTTCGAAGACACGTGACGCACCCGCACCGTCTCACTTCCAACAATGCCCTCTAACTCCGAATCAATCAAATCAAAAACAACTTCAATAAATCAACGTCACGCTAATCCCGTGGATGCCGGGAACTCAACTCATTAAATCCCGGGAAATTCTCAGAGCATTCATTAATGAATTTCGTATACCTTGATAATACTATATATACTGCAGAGATAAGTATAATATTGCAAAAAAATTAAATATTTATTTAACAATGCATTAAATGGTAAAAAGAAAAATTTCAGGCGAATGGGGAAGAAGCCAGATTTTTTAGTCTTTAGTTAATATTTTTGCTGATAACCTTTTTTTAATTGAATGCAGTATAAGTATGGATAATCTTGAGACATCTTGCTTAGTATTTTAAGGGAACTATTGCGTAGCTTATAAAATTTATGCATTTAAAGTACTCAGCAAGATGTGGCAAGATTATCTATCTATCTATGCATTCGATAAAATTATTTCAGGTAATAAATAATAGATTATTTAAGGCTTTTAAATTAAAACTACATTTTACAGTGATGTTTAAATTTTAAGGAAGATTATCGTGTCTTGATCAGGATAACTTTTTGATATATTGGTCTAAATGACAATATTTGTTCGGGTGCTTAATTGGCTTTAAGCATCTGTGCTTGGCGCTAAGTATTGGTGCTTGGCGCTAAGTATCGGTGCTTGGCGCTAATATCGGTCTAAAAGTCCTCTTAATTCTCTCCTGTTCGCATAAAGCGCGTAAGGTCGTGTTTTGTCAACTTACTAATAACTAACTTACTTTTATCTTAACAATGGGTTTTCTGGAAGAAATCGCTTTAAGCGATAAGGCCGCCCATTGCAATCAATGTTTTAATTTAAGAATATTGTAATATTTTAAGTTTATTGATTGTAATAGAGAGTTTATCTATCTATCTATCTAATGTATTTTTTCTCATTTTTGTGTTTGTTGTACATTTTTATGTTAGAGCACTCTCACTTTTTTATGTAAGAGCACCTTAATCTTAGCAATAACAAGCTTTCCCGGCTTACTTCGTTACGCCATATAATATAAGATACTACAAAAGACTTTGCTCTATAGACTACTTTTGACTGCTCAGAATGGCCGAAAAAAAAACCACAACAACAACAACAACAAACCACCTGTCAAAATATGTAAACAATGGAAAAAATATTGCACCTTGGGTTACATTATTTGAGTTTAGGTAAGGATCCCTAATTTTTTTGAAAATCTAATATAGCCTATGACACTCGGGGTTAATGTAGCTTCCTACCAGTGAAAGAATTTTTCAAATCGGTTCAGTATTTCCGGAGCCTATTCGTTACAAACAAACAAACAAATCTTTCCTCTTTATAATATTGGTATAGACAAGAAGGTATAAAAAAAAAGACAATATAAATATAGTCTACCTACACTTTTAACACAGACAAAAATAAAAATCTGTCCACCTCTGATTCAAGACAGGATTAATTAATATTAGTTTACAGAGAGAGCTCTAATAAATGCGCCTGTCAAACTAACACCTGATGTTTTATTGGACTTTTCCTGCGTTGGGAAACAAAAGTATTTTTAACGAAAAGTTTTTAAAAGATTTATTTCACGTTGTGTTTTTATATTTTCTTGTCCAAAGGTAACGAAAGTGACAAGGTCGTTTTTTTAAAAAAGAAAACTTCGCAGCGTCTTTCAAACAATAGTAAGTAGGAAATATGTGCAGAGGAAATATTCTTTAATTTAATATACCCAGAAAAAAAAAACTCAAATAAAACATCAAATAAAAGTTGTCTGTCTGTTGTTTTTTTTTCGAAGTCTCCATGTACCTCTTTTGTAGAGGCCCAGGACGTTTGACCTCCAAAAATTAGGCCCTGGATCACACAAGCTTGATATAGCATTCAATTTAAATTATCGAAAAGATAGCGAAACTCTATTCAAAATTACCAAAACTATCACATAATCCTGAATTTTCTTAGAGCAAGGGGAATCATCAACACTTTTGAACATTTGGACCAACATTGGATCTCTCCAATACATAAGACTAAAATAGAAAAAGTAAATAATATACCAATATTATAAAGGGGAAAGATTTGTTTGTTTGTTTGTTTGTTTGTTTGTTTGTTTGTTTGTAACGAATAGGCTCCGGAAATACTGAACCGATTTGAAAAATTCTTTCACTGGTAGGAAGCTACATTAACCCCGAGTGTCATAGGCTATATTAAGTTTTCAAAAAAATTAGGGATCCTTACCTAAACTCAAATAATATAACCCAAGGTGCAATATTTTTTCCGTTGTTTACATATTTTGACAGGTGGTTTGTTGTTGTTGTTTGTTTTTTATTCGGCCATTCTGGGCAGTCAAAAGAACAAAGTCTATAGAGCCAAGTCTTTTGTAGTATCTTATATTCTATGGCGTAACGAAGTAAGCCGGGAAAGCTCGTAAAAAATAAAACATTAACTTGGCTAAACGTGGGTCCGGCTCCTGAGCTGGTGCCTCTGCCTAACCCTCCGGGGAATAAAAGGCGTGAGATTATGTTGTGTTATGTTTATAAATAGTATTTTCTTACCCTGTCATTCATAAAAAATTTAAGAGCATTTTGGTTATTTGACGTATTATGTCAACTTAGACTGGATGTCACGTATTTACCATACAACCAACCAGAGAAGTAGACCTCCAGTAAAGCTAGGTACTTAAAATGTACTGTATCTTTATGAATAAGTCGGTGCCTAAGTATTTTCTTAGCATTCAATTAAGAGTTTAAAAGACAAAAATTTACAAAATCGAGAGCCGGTAGAACGGTGCTCGGTTAAAATTCAAACTTAACTAGGGATCAAAGTGAATTATGAGACGGCCCAGCCACCAAGTTCGGCTCAAATCGCGATCTTGTTCTTTTACAGTTGCTGGCAAAGTTAATAGGTCTACTCTTCAGGGCCGGTTACACGGAAGAAGATTTTAAACCTAACTTGCTTGTTAAGCCCTTTTTTTGTGAGTGTTTTAACAAATTTTTGCATAATAGAGATATATTTATGAACCCATTGAGTTATTTTATAAATCAAAAAGTTTTTTAAGATAATAATTTTATTTCTTTTATCATATAAATAATTTTGATTAATCCATCTTAACGTTCATTGTAAAATAATAATAATAATAATAACACATCACACTCAGAGCCCCTAACTAGGAAGAACCTGTATCTAGGGTGCCCGAAACACACACACAGACAAACATCACACCCAGACCGGAAACAAACATCGATATTCATCATATCAATATTCGCCCCGCCCGGGAATCGAACCCGGGTGCACACGCTTCTCAGTCCACATCACTGCCAACTGAGCTACGGAGCAGTCAGTAAAGTTATTGTTATTGGGCATTGAGTTAACATATGAACAGAATCTATAAAATATGTATGTAGCCGCCTGCACTACTAAGAAACGTTTATAACAGAAGATAAGCTAGATTCCATTGGTTAACACAATGTTCATAATCCAACGGCAATAGGATTAGTCCATTTTTTTTTATTATTATTAATATCAATTACATAGACGAAATCCTAGCAAACTTAGCATGAAAATAATTCTCGAATTTAAAAAAAAAAAAAAAGGTTTCACCAAAGATTGAACAACCAGCCCTCTAAGCCTGAGCTAAGCATTGTAGAGCAAACATTCAATTAAAATGCTAAGTGCCGCGGCGGGCGGAGCGGTGAGCGGGGCGAGCAGCGGGGCGGGGGAGCGGCGAGGTGCATGTACCACTGTTTGTTCAACTCGGATGAATTATTTAGGAGATTACTCGCGGAGCGCGGTTTTAAACGTACCTTTGAATACTCGAGTTAGATTAACTAGATGTTGAAACACCGGGAAAGTTAAATTTTAATAATTGATTCTATCGTTTTCTTGTCAGATGTTTTAAAATTTAAGTTAAGTAGGTGGTGATAGTATAATTGAACACGGAAACTGAAGCAAAATGTAATAGATTTTTGTAATCTCGATAAACGTAGCAGTACATGCCTAATCGCCATAATTTCACTATTTAGGTATATTGTACATAATATAATGTAGGCACTTTTTAGGAGACACTGGAATCAAAGGAAGAAAACTCAACTTTTTCAGTAGTTATATTAATAAACTAGAGGCTGCCCCGCGGTTTTTCCCGCACAGATTTCTCATAAACACAAAATTCCCGTTTTTTACCGTTCCCATGGCAATTTCGGAAAATCCTTTTTTAGTGCTCACCTACACTCCCTAAGGAACCTACATGCAAAATTTCAGCCCGCTACGCCCAGTAGTTTCGGCTCTGCGTTGTCTGTCAGTCAGTCAGTCAATCAGTCAGTAACGGAAGAGTTTTATATATAATTGATTCATGCACAAACATTGGTAAGGCGTTACAAAGTTTACCGGGTCGACTAGTAAAAAATAATTAGCACACTCAGAGCCCTTTACTAGATAGAAACTTTATCAAGGATGGCCGTAACTCAACACATAAAAATCCAGGAAACCAACATCGATATCTCTATTATAAATGTTCGCCTCCGCCAGGAATCGAACCCGGAGCCCCAAAGTCACAGTTAAATTTCGTTTTTAAAACCAATACAACATTCGAAGGACCTCTAATCCACTTACAATACCAGAGCTTCCACCTAATGCCTTATCAACTTCAAAACAAATTGCCTCAAATAAAATTACTTGAAACTCGTGGCTTCAAAAGTCGCCCCGGCGCCGGCGAGCTACGGAGCTTTCGTAAGCTCTCATAATGAGAAAGCTCGGTTCGACTGTAATCTTAACAAATTACTTTCATCGCGGGCAACTTTGTAAATATGGCCTTAATTGCGCTGAGGTGGATTAAAGTCTAATTTAAGTTTACTGAATTTTGAGAGAAAATTGGCCTTATTTGAGTGACAAAGCGATCTTGTGTCGCGGATGGCTTCATTTTGTCTATAATAATCATTATAAAGTTCCTACCTAGAGTAAAAATATCATAAAAAAATGTAATAGAAGGGGAAATAGAAGGAAAGAGAAGATACGCCGGGAAGAACGAAAAAAAAGCTACATGAAGCAGATAAAGTAAAATTGACGCTTACAGGACGTGAAGGAAAGAAAGCTTCTTCTACGCCTTTCGTTTCGGTTTTTTTTTTGTTTAAAAAGTAAATTTTTATCGCGATTGTCGCTAGTATCACCGAAGTATCCTAAGTTTTAAAATGTTCATCATGAGTTGAAAAAAAAAATTCAATAGCATTCCACAATTGAGACCATAAATCATATCGATCACAATAATATCATTAAAATTCAACAGCCAATCGCAAGTCAATTGCTTTTAAATATAGCGTAGCGTAGCGATCTCCCATCTCTCTAGTTTAAATCACGTAAAAAAGGGTTATTAAAAATGAAAATACACTCTGAAGTCTTTTTAATCTATGCAAGTGGTCAGTAGCACCCCGCAGTGATTTAGGGCGGGGGGCACCACTCGGTGGCACCCCGGGGGGTACAATCTCAAAATGGAGGTATAGTGCGTTTTAAGTGCTCTAAATTGACCTGACTTGTTTATAATGGCTGCGGTGAAATAATACCAAGGTATTACTGGACGCGATTGCACAGCTTGCCTCCAATTTAATGGATTCCTTTTTTAAAAACATTGTAGTACTGATTGTTGTTTTATTTAACGTTGGTTTAAATACCACGTGCTTTTTTAGCATGCTAAAAGCAATAATCTAATAACTTTAAAATAAAGTTGGCAGAATTTATGTCTACCATTCCACGTAAACTGTGAACTTAAAATCCATTAAATTACACAATTAATTAAATGGTAATCAATATATATAAAACTCTTTCGTTACTGACTGACTGACTGACTGACTGACTGACTGACTGACAGACAACGCAGAGCCGAAACTACTGGGCGTAGAAAGCTGAAAAATGGCACGTGGGTTCCTTGGGGAGTTTAGGTGAGCACTAAGAAGGGATTTCCCGAAATTCCCACGGGAACGGGAAAAAAATGGGATTTTTGTGTTTATGAGAAATCTGCGCGGGAAAAACCGCGGGGCAGCCTCTAGTAAAATTCATAACTTTTGAAGGAGAAATGGAAGAAGCCCTGTAGTTCCGGGCGTAAGAATAAGGTCTACGGTATGCCCTGGCGTACGAGCCAACTAAAAGTGGTATTGGGATTGTGGGTATGAATTGCGGGGGGCATCGCAACTCCAGAGGCGACAAGTGGAATAAACAACAAGCTGTATAGCAGCAGCTAAGCGTGGGAAGGACACCGGACGCTGATCATCAATGGTTCCCGGGGTCCTTCGCATTAAACGCCGAGACGGCCACCTGGGGGGTTTTAGTGGGTGCGAGCCTCACATAGGTATTTCTGGCGATAATCTAGAAAATCCAAATTTCACATACCATTTATGTTAACTTACGTAGTTTCAATAAACTTTGTAAAATTGAAGGTGTATAATATTACATTGCAAGGAGTAGGATTAAAAATGAACATAAACAATATAATAATTTTCCCGCCAAAATGTGCGGTGAACCAGTAAAGATACCTTCACCATACGGCAGCGTTCATAAACCAGGGTATCGCGGCACGCAGCCAACCCCGCCCTAGGGTTGCCACCAGCAAAATTGATTAAAAATGCGAGTTTATTGCTCACAGAAATGGAATTAAATTAATTATTTAAAAAAATTAGAATAATGACTAAGTATTTGCTAAAAGCTTTTTTATTAGCAATAAAATAACATAACATCAACTAAATTTGAAAAAACTTGACCAAATAATATTAAATTTCCCGTAATACGAAGAAAAACAGAGTATATAGTAATTTACCTTCGATTGGTTTGCAATTTAAAATTAACATAGAAAAGGTGTGTTTAAATACCTTGACACCCCTAAAATCTCTTTACAACAGCCGCCCCCTGCCGTCAAAAATATGAAACCTATCGCAACGGAAAATATAACAACGATACTGCACCGTGTTTATGCTTCGGGCCACCAAATAGATTTCAAATACGACGCAAAAATAATGACTTTTAACTCCATAACATATAGTACAACATTGACCGCCGGCCAAGTTCTAATAATATATGATATTAGGTCCGCTAGATTTTAATATTCTGCCCCAAAATAGGAAAGGCATAAATATGCAAAATATTATTTTTGTTTTGCAAATTTAAGAGCGTATTCTGCCGTATATTATCTTCTATGTTGCAATTTTCTTAAAGCCGAATATGGCTGTACGCAACTTCCGGCCCATTCCCGTTGAACTGTTATTTAAAAAAAGAAATATGGCTGACCATAAAGCCCTGAAGGATTTACTGAAATGGAGGTTAAAGTTTTTGTTATTTTAAACAAAAATGTCTTAGATCATTGCAGCCATGCAAGCTCACAGCTCACCGATATTATTACATAACATCATCTCACGCCTTTTAAATCCCAAAGGGTTAGGCAGTTGCACCAGCTCAAGAGCCGGGCCCACGTTAAGTTTATGTTTTATTACCAACGTGACAAGGAGCCAGCTTGTCTCCGTGGTTATAACGACCACTACTGCGGCCGGGACCAACGGCTTAACGTGCCTTCCTAAGCACGGAATTATCTTACTTGTACCCTGTTCCCCGCCAGCTGCTTGACCACCTGATACGACTCTGCACTGACTCGCTCCCTTATTTGGTCAAAGTAGCTTCCCCTTGGTCGTCCACGTTGTCTCTTTTCTTCAATCTTCCCTTCTATAATATGCAATGTCATATCCGACCGAAAACAACCACAACGTGATTTTTGTGAGAAATCAATATAATCGTGTTTTCCGCCGGGATCGAACCCACCCAAGTAGCACTGAAGAATTTTGTTTAAATCGCATATATCTTAACAGTGCCTGTATTGTGATTTAACTAAATAAAAAACGATTTCATATAGTCACATATTTCTTAAAGGCTATATAGTATTCCAATACCGCTTTTTGAGAAAATAAAGATTATACAAATCGTAGTTAAATCATCTTAAACCTATTCAGTATTAATTAAGGTTTCAGATAAACCATAAAACTCTCTTTTCACTCAACTCTCATTATTTGTAAACTGAATTAAATCATTAAGGGATAGTTGTTCGACTTATACAGTCGCACTAATGCAAAAAAGATTTGCTATCCAAACTAAAAGCCATATTAAGACGTTTGTCCTCAAATCAGTTTTTGCTAGGCAAAACACAAATAAATTTTGTATTAATTATTATTTTATAAGTAATAATTGATTTAGAGGGACGGTTTGTACAAGATGGAGAAAAATTAAATTAGCAAAGACGTTGAAAAATTAAAAAAATAACCTTTAACACAGAAATGTCCCTTTTCCATAATTTTCCTTTTACATAATGTCCCTTTCTAAAATTGTATTTTCCCAAAATGACCCTTTCTCAAAATGTACCACGTCGAAAGAACCTTTGTCGTAATGTCCCTTTTGCTTTTATTTTTTGTAGAAATATTTGCGAACGGTGCATTATGGGTCTAAATTGTAGGGCCTTTCACTCTTAATCGATGCAAAGTAGGTAGGTAGTTACGGTCACGGACTCGTTTAGCATAATACATTTTGTATGATTAGTCTTTGAATAAGTATTTGATACACTTAAATAAGTTAAAAGTATTAGGTTGCCAATGCAGGTAGTTTATATATATTTTCCGAACTAGCTCTAACACAGCTTTCTTAGCTAAACAAAATATGATAACTCGATGATATGACAGCATTGAAAACCATTGCTGATTTTCTTATGGTATGTACTTTTGTGGTTCTTAAAAAGCAGCAAAAGGCAAATTATTACAACAGTTTTTGTTTTGCCACAAGTGTGAGCAGAATGGTCTGATAGAAATACTTGCCACACACACTTGACTTTATATGCAAGCTCTGCTGTTGTTTAAATGCACTTTATTGCTAAAACACCAAAAAAAACATAATAACTTTCTTAGAAAACCATAACGCTTTTAAAGAATTCTCAAAACGTCCTTTTCGCAAAATGTGCTTTTCGCAAAATGACCCGTTCGAAAAATGACCATTTCTCCACTAGCTCAAGTTTACATGTACAAAAGGGACACTATAAAAAAAAGTCATTTTGCAAAAGGAACTATAAGCGGAAGTAAAGAATACTTACAAAAGCTTGAATTCGAAATTATCCTTTTAAATTCTGCCATATAGACATAGCCAAGTCACGTCACTTCCTACCCAAATCGCCAACATGCCAGCCACAAACATAGATTATATTAATTCGTTTGAACAACCTTGTAATGCATTCTAATAAACACAATTGTACATAAACATCTAATTTATGTGTCTAATAATATTGCATACGTCTATCACTTTCAACACTTACACTTGGTATTAGAAAAACTAACTCTGTTGCAAAACAAAGAAATCTTGATTTAAGAAATCAAAGTAAAGGATCAAATAAATCAGAAAAGTATTCATGAAATCAATTGGAAGTATCACTTAAATCGTTGAGGATTTACTTAATCAAACTAAAGGATCACTTAATACTGTGAGATAACGTCGGCTCCGTGCTTAAGTGTTCAAACTCCATTTTGGTCGAAAATGACTTTTTGATGCAGGATTGTTAACGATGTAATTTAGGTCCAGAAGGTCTAGTAAAAAAAGGCTTTTCCTAGAAAAAATACAATAAATTTCACGTTTTAAATTTTGAAGCCCACATCATCGTAACAAAAATTCCGTGCTTGTTTAGCCAACCTCCACAGCATTACCCAAAGTCCCGCATCGAAATATTTTTTGCGTGCTTGAGTGTTCAAACTCCAGCCGGCCGACCAATCACAGCACAGTACGTCACGCTACCCGGCCATTTTGTTTTTTCTGTGATGAACTTGGTTGCTCCTTTAGTTTGCTTGCAAAAACCTAATAAATTAGTTTTATTGTGTTCAAAACTAAGAAAACTAACTGCGAGTAACGTTAAAAGCTGCAGCAGGATGGCGAGTACCAATTTCAAAACAAGCAAAAGGCGTACTTTGGCGACTTTCGAGCAATAAGTACTTTTTAATAATGTTCATTTCCGAATAGAAACGTAAACGTACTGATACAGGATGTTAATAAATTCACTTTGTAATAAAACGGTTGAGAATTAAGTATATTATTATGTTAATTCTGTTTGATAGTCCTTTTGTCTGTCTTTCACAATGGTTCAACACAACAACCAAATTTTTAACAATAATTAAGTAGGTATATTTTATCATTTCGTTAAGTTTATGTTATTATTACTTGAGTCTAAATTAATTTTTTTTTTTTATTTCTTGATTTTAATTTCTTATACCTTTTATCATCTAAAAACAAATTTTTTTACGAAGTAATTTAATCATCCTGTATATGGTATTAGGAGGTTGGACAAACAAGCACGCAACAATTTTAAGGAACACTGTGCTATCTCCATGGCAGGAGTGTTGTATTTCCATGAACGAACATTTTTATTCGCAGTTTTGTTGAACCTCCATTTTAAAAGTATGATAAAATACGTAAAATCACAGCATCGTAAACAAATTTATTGGCAATTCCATATATTAGACTAAAAACTATAAATTTGCATTTATCATTCCTGAAACTAAACATCTCGTTTGATAATAAGTAAAAAAACCTTCTCCTGAACAGTGTAAAAATGGAAGTTGAACATTCAAGCACGGAGGCGGCGATAAGAAATCTTGATTTAAGAAATCAAAGTAAAGGATCAAATAAATCAGAATAGTATTCATGAAATCAATCGGAAGTATCACTTAAATCGTTGAGGATTTACTTAATCAAACTAAAGGATCACTTAATACTGTGAGATTTAAATGTTACTTACGTTTGATTTAGTAAAACGATTAAGTATTAAGTGAGATTTGAGGAAATCGTTTTTGAGTAAAACATTTCTAAAATAGCATTATTTCAAATCGAACTTATTAATCTTTGATTTAATTGATACTCAACTACCCTTTTGAATCCTTACTTTTCTAAATTCAGATTTCGTCAAGTAAAACAAGATTATACGCCATTTTGAACTTTTAGAAAACAAAACAACAAAACAAAATCGAAGTGATATCGTGAAAAAAGTGTGGATTTCAGTTAAATGTGACTAGTGTATTAGTTTTTACTGAAGAAATAAGTGATTACGTGATGAGAAAAGGTAATATTAATGACATAAATGATAACTTTATTTTTATTCCATATACAATTATTCCTTCTTTTATTGTTATTTCAAGCTATTTCGAGAGCCCGTTTGTTTTATGGCTCTTTCTATCGATTTTACACGATAAATGATCATGCGTTTAAGATTTTTAATGCTTACGACGAAATAAAACGGATTTCTAATTGTCATATTTACTTATAGTTTACAAATTCTTAACACTAAGTAAAGTTCTTGTGTTGTAGCATAAAATGTTTACCATATTTTCTTTATTATGATTACTTAAATTGAAAACGTTTTAAATTTTTCTTCGCTTAGCAAAAATTGCCTTAGTGATTTAGATTATAAAACAGTTTTAATTTTGCATTTAAATCTATTTTGCTGCCTTAACTTAAACTTCAAGATATCGCGAAACCTTAGTTAAGGAATCTGGAAAACCCTATTAAATCCCAATTGCTTAAGTAAGGTTAAAGTATGATTTAGCAGTAGTATTAACTCCCCCTTCATATTCTCCTAAATACCGTGCCCACTTTTTCTTAACTGACCCTCCAAGCAAGTCTTAGGGATATCTTGAGGGACATTATAGTTTTGGCCAAGGCAATAGCTGGAATTAGCCATATTGCCTTCAAGAAATCTTCAATACTCAGTTAAATCAATCGGTTGTTACTTGGGCACGACCTTCCATGCCCTTATCAAAGGCTCGCACACTGCGCTACGAAGGCAGCTTATATTTTTAAGTGTTTATTAATGTAAATTCATTCTTCAGGGGCCAAATTGATAATTATTGTGGCGATCTGAGTTGAATTCTCCCGTATGAGATGATGATTACTAATTACACATTTTTTTCGATTTCATATCAAAACCAAGCACGTATTCACAAGCAATATTTTTACTAAATATTACTAACAATCTCATAAGCCAACTTTACTATAAAATCTATAAACAGAAAACCATACTTCAAAATCGCTTGCATTGCTACCAAGCAGCGAGAAAGTAACATGAAGAGAGGTAACGCACGACTTTATTTTCTTTGAAAAATATTCTTCCGACTACGCTCAGCATCTCATGACATGCGCGTTGATTCAACTTATAATAATCAATGACTAAATCACTAACTTATGGCCGGCTGCAGGTTGTTCCTTATTAAGATTATTAGGGAAAACAGCTGCGCTGATAACAAATCCACTCTGTAGTCTCTAGCTCCTTAGTGTAAATAGGACATCTGTCCTTAGTCAGTCTTATCGGTTACCTAACCTACAAGACTGAGGAAGAGTTGCACAGAAAGGGGCCATGGCTTAACGGTGCCCTCTGAAGCATTGCCTGTGTGACCACTGGGAAACGAACTTCAGACTCCTCGGGTGGGAGACCTATGCGTCAATTCGAAATAAATAAATAAAGAAAATATTTTTTTTAACGACTTATGAGTGTTTAATTGCCACAGAAAATGTGTCCATCTCCATAATACTAAATAAACTAGTTAAAAGCAAAATATTTTTTTTAATTCATATCCCTGGGCTACCACCACTTCAATTAATTAGGTTACGCGCTCAATGCTACCTCGTATTATTTTTAAAACAGCACACGAGCTCGGTGCAAAAACAATCTTGATCCTTAGTGTAAACCACTTATTCTCGGATCCATTTCTAATCTTCATGATATTTCTTCATCGTTTATTTTCATTTTTCATAATATTGTTGGTTTTGGACGTGGCGTACCGTGATGAATCGGGCTTTAAGTGCTTTATTTTTGTATGTGGGCGTCGCGGTTCACGCGGTTGGCGCCGCTTGATGTCGAGGTGCGGAAATCATACTTGTCTACATTTCGACGAATACCGAGTAACCGGCTCAATGTATCAACAAAAAAGGGACAGGTCTAGTCTATGATCCTAAAGCGTAATCAATATATATAAAACTCTTCCGTTACTGACTGACTGACTGACAGACAACGCAGAGCCGAAACTACTGGGCGTAGCGGGCTGAAATTTTGCATGTAGGTTCCTTAGGGAGTGTAGGTGAGCACTAAGAAGGGATTTCCCGAAATTCCCACGGGAACGGGAAAAAACGGGATTTTTTTGTTTATGAGAAATCTGCGCGGGAAAAACCACGGGGCAGCCTCTAGTCAATATATATAAAACTCTTCCGTTACTGACTGACTGACTGACAGACAACGCAGAGCCGCAACTACTGGGCGTAGCGGGCTGAAATTTTGCATGTAGGTTCCTTAGGGAGTGTAGGTAAGCACTAATAAGGGATTCCCACGGGAACGGAAAAAAAACGTGATTTTTGTGTTTATGAGAAATCTGCGCGGGAAAAACCGCGGGGCAGTCTCTAGTTAAATAATAAAAAAGCTTAATTCAAAATATACTAAGGATTACGAGAGTCTAGTAAACTACAAAACCTAAGGCGAGGCTAGGAGGTTCAGGGTCGTCCCAGGCGTGGCAAGAATCAGTCCACAGGACAACCGGCGTAACAATATATGCTGAAGAACTGACTAAGCAGTAATCTTGACTTTCATTTTGGAGTTTGGAGATCCCGTTATGATGAACTGATGTGGCGAACATTCGACATCTATTTACGATGGATAACGATATTTTTTTTTCCTGAGTCTGGTGATTTTGTTAGCACTTTAATAGATTCACCCTCTTATTCATAAAAAGTTAAAGAGCATTTTAGTTATTTGACATATGTCAATTTAGACTGGATGTCACGGATTTACCATAAAAGAAACCAGAGAAGTAGACCTCCAGTAAGGCGACTTAAAATCTACTGTATCTTTATGAATAAGCCGGTCAGGTTTTACCAAGTTAAAAATTCAAAATATTATGAAAACGAAAAAATAAAAATATGACTCCAATGTGAGCGAAGTCTAACAATCCGTCGATGACTCGATTGAAAGTAAAAATTTCTTTGAAGTTTCTTGGATTATACTCATAATTTACTAGGTTGCTGTCTATCTTAACCTAATCTCGACATTAAAAATATATTTTGTTTGCCTGTGTGTTGTGTATTCTATCTTTAAACAATAACCAAAAATATACAGAATACATTGGTGTTTTTAGTGATAATTTTTTTGTTATTAATAAAATAAATCCTCAAGCAGTTTTCCATTGTTTTTCTGGTTCAAACTCACAAGTTTAATTAACAATAACCAACAGTTTTGATCAGTTTTCAGATTCGTGAGCATAACAGCAGAGGTACTAATTGTTTTTACATAGCCCTGGATTGCACAATTAAATTAACTGACGGACTGATTTTTAAATGAACTGACAAGTGACCTATTTAAATATATTGTATATTGAAAACGGCTGTAAATCTCTTACGAAGATAGGATGATTATGATCGAGCTTCATTTCAGTTAAGTTCGTTTGATTTTTTGTTATACCTAATAAAGCATAACAATTTTAGTTAGGTTAAACCAGTGCCTGGACACTGGATAAAACATATGCAAAGTAAGTATTTATGCACGCAGACCATACAAATATTCGCTTCGGTAGAGAATCGAATCCATCAACATCAAATTCCATTTCACGAAGGAGGCAGCAGTCTAATTCAATATCAATATAAAGTTGTGGGCGTAGTATATTCAGAAAAAGTGATGATTGGCAGATTATGATCAAAGCAAGTGGGCAGACAGAATTGATTAATGCCTTTAAAATTTTACATTTTTCATAGATGTAACATGGTACCAAATTTAAAATCGATCGGATATAAGGAAGCTAGTTAGATCCTCTCATCCATTATTCAAGAGCTGATCATCTTAAAATGGCTGATCAGATCTTCATCAGACATAGCTAAGAATACTCGGCCTGAAATTATCTATGATACAAAAAAACTAAACGAAAATCGGTTCAGCCGTTTGGCTCTACGATGCCACAGACAGATACACAGACAGACAGTCTGTCTGTCTAGATACACACGTTAAAATTATAACACCCCTCTCGGAATGTTCGTTCGGGGGTTAAAGACAGCCGAAACTCGTGTACGTGCACGCGTATCATGCTTGTGTGAGTGAGATAAGACGTGCGACGCTGCTTTATTTGTACTGAGCGGTAACTGAGAGGTAGCCAAGAGCGGGGGAGCCGCACTTGCTGAGGGAGGCAGGGAGTATCAATACTGTATGTAGTACTATTTATTATACTGTGGGTGTGTGGTGGTGTTATAGAATACCACCCCATCTTCTCCCATTGGTGACTTAAAAGGCTATACTAAGGGAACAACCGAAGGACGTGTAGCAGCGTGTCTCTCTTAAAAAAAAAAAGAGTGTCAGATTATGACAGACCTTCCCTAAATGTAAAGAGAAATATTTGGCGATATGAGGAGGAGTAAAACTGTTGATATCTCTGAGCTGCGACGATAAGACTCTGTTACTAAATATGATTTATGTAGAAGTAGTAGCATCGTCCGTATCTAATTGGGTGTTCTGAAAAGACCGTAAAGAAATAACTAAAGGGAGTGACTCAGTATACAGAGTTCACAATAACTAAAAACCTTTCCTGTGGAACATGCATCGAAATAACATAAACTTAACTGCCCCGTGGCTCAGTTGGCAGTGATGTGGACTGAGTAAACGTGTGCACCCGGGTTCGATTCCCGGGCGGGGCGAATATTGATATGATGAATATCAATGTTTGTTTCCGGTCTGGGTGTGATGTTCGTTTCTGTGTGTGTTTCGGGCTCCCTAGATACAGGTTCTTCCTAGTTAGGGGCTATGAGTGTGATGTGTTATTATTATGTTTCTCATACTCTTCGGTATCACGGGATGGAGCCCGGTCCTTTGAGAGGCGTGCGAGGGGACGAATCCATCTCGTAGAGGCCCTTTCGAGAGTTTTGCTATATTGTATATGGATCACCAATCAGGCACCGCCACTAAATGCACAAATAGATCATGCACCCAGAGGCGGCACCCAGAAGGTGATAGGAACTATTGTAAAATGGATGACAAGAAATGGTTTATGGGGGTGAGCTGTTTGATGGACCGGTTAATTGGTGCTATGGAGTGAAATACCGATAAAAAAAAATATTGTTATTATTATCTTTAGCAAATATGTCAAGTGTCGCCTCGTCTGTCTTCTCAGGAGGTATTTCTGATTGAATCTCGGAATTGTCGTAAAACGCCCGTTTAGTTTACTGCGTCGTAAGGTGCACATCAAAGCCGCGGGCGACACAGTGCGGCTTTTATGAATTTCTTTAGAAAAAAAACCCTAGATTCGTAAATAATTTTGCTTGCTAGGTCATTGAGACTACTTAGGTAATAATAATAACACATCACACTCAGAGCCCCTAACTAGGAAGAACCTGTATCTAGGGCGCCCGAAACACACACAGAGACGAACATCACACCCAGACCGGAAACAAACATCGATATTCATCATATCAATATTCGTCCCGCCCAGGAATCGAACCCGGGTGCACACGCTTACTCAGTCCACATCACTGCCAACTGAGCTACGGGGCAGTCAAGTCAAGGTCTTTTGACAAAAGTAGTATCATCGTCAGTCTTATATTTTTCTTAAACTTCGGTATCAAGGACAATAATAAGAATACTTTGATATTGAATGCCTATGATGACTCCTTCTTCTTCTCTGTTAAGAGCGGTGCTCTTGTCGGTGGGGCCTTCTCATCCCTGTTCCCCGCCAGCTGCTTAACCATCTGATACGATTCTGCACTGACTCACTCCCATAATTCGTCCACGCTGTTTCTTTCCTTCAATCTCGATACTATGATGACTATATGATGTTATTTATAAAGAAAAGGCGGAAGGTGTAGATGAAAAAGGTAGACCTGGCCTACCTTTTTCATCTTCACCTTCCGCATATTTTCACCGACCAAATTGGTGACGTCCTTAAAAAAATGCTTTCGAAGACTTCACGAAACCGACGTAATTTTTTGGAATGGAACTGTACAATAAGCAAAATCAATTGTCTTGTCCTATGCAGGGAACAACCGTGAAGTTATGGATGACTCTAATCTATACCTACAAACTTGTGTCAGCCAATCCGACCCGTCAATGGCATAACAATCAAATCTAATACATCCTACGTAGCAGTAGCAGCAAATCAGAGCATCGCACGCTCATTACAATCACTATTATGCAAACGCGCATCGCCATAAACGCATTAGCACGCGTCGGCTGCGGCCGCTAAATCACGCGGCAAGGGGACACCTGCCCGAGACTACTGGCCCAAATCCATGGAGTCGTCATTGTGATATTTTCTTAGTTCTTCTTCTTTTAAATAGGCCTCAATATCAATGGCAGATGATTTAAATAGGAACGCGTACGTTAATAGCTGAAAGCTGTATTTACAGTGGCGGACTAGGAGGCCCTAACAGATTTGTCTATGGTTTTGTCAGCCCTAGACTGTATTACCAAAGAACAAGAGCTATTTTGCAATACAGAAAAACCGGAAGTGTAACGCCGAACCCAATCGCAATAGAGCAATAGTAGAATAGTAATAGAATAGAAGTTTAATCGTAAGTTTAAGAGACTAAGGCACCAGATCTGGGTGAGAAACGTCATTATTATTAACCTTAAAAACTCGGCGTCAAGTTATACCATGCATAAATTAGTAGCCAGGTCCACAGTAATCTCTGTGCTGTACTCGAACAAGCAGCATTCCGCGGCTGCGTCCGGCCTGCCGTTGTTTTGTCGCCAGATATAATAACACTTAGCGCGCCGCCCAGCTATGAATCATTATCACTATTTCGTTACCACGGAACGGCAGTGGACGTCATGTGCAGTTTAATGGTACACCTGCAACTGGCGATGCTAAAACTGATGCACCTATAAATTAAAGTAGGTTTTCAACTAAGCTAAGAGACGAACTGAGGCCTTTCTCACAGATAGCTATAGGAAAAACATTTGTGGAAATGGGTTTTCCTTAATCGCCTGGCAGGTTGGCGATTGCAGTGTTACTTTTCAAGTTTTTCTACGAAGGATGCTGCTTGTTCTTCGTGTGCTACCTTAGTCGCCTTTTACGACACTCCAGATGGGATGGGTGGTATTGTGATAGGGGGGCTCTACAAAAAGAAAAGAAGCTCACTATACTATCATCGTGAAACATGTGTGGTGTGACTGCTCCGTGGCTCAGTTGGCAGTGGTGTAGACTAATCGTGTTATTCATAAAGATACAAGAGAGAGGGAGAGTAAAAGATTTAAAGTAGCTTTCCTGGAGGTCTACTTCTCTGGTTAGTTGTATGGTAAATACGTGACATCACGTATTTACCATATTTTCCATCAAATAACTAAAAATATCTTGAACATTTTATGAATAACAGGATCAGACGCGTGTAACGCTGGGTTCGATTCCCGGCGGGGACAAACATTGTTAAGGCGGTAACTCTCGCTATGGCGCGAAATTCAAATTTTTTCGCCTTTTTTAATTATTCTGGCGAAAGTATTCATTTTCAATAAAGTTTAAATGAATGCGCGTATGTAAAAAAACCATCTTCCACATTGTGATAAATCGTTTTTGAAAGACAAAGTTACCGATTTTGTGTATATTCAAGGAACTTGATTTTTGGCTTCTTAACCCTTAGACACGAAATCAGTAGGTCTGTCTTCCAAAAACGTTGTATTACAATGTGAGAGATGGTTTTTTACATACGCGAATTCATTCAAAATTTAGTATAAATGAATACTTTCGCCAGAATAAATAAAAAACGCGAAAAAATTTGAATTTCGCGCCATACCGAGAGTTACCACCTTAAGATGAATAACGATGTTTGTTTCCCAGTCTGTGAGTATTCTTCGTCTCTGTATGTTTCGGGCACCCTAGAAACAGGTTCTTCCTAGTAAGAGGCTCTGAGTGTGATAGGTTTTGATAAGCGTCACTGCCGAAAACCATATAGGCACAAAAAGTAACATAACTCAAGACAGTCGTGCTAACAAAAGCAAATCAAATAAACCAAAGTGCTTCAATCGTACCACAAGTTTGCTCCATTGTGGCCAGGAATAGCAGTCAGGTACGGGGGCCGTTACCCACATTCCGGTACTAAATATAAAACAAACGAGAAGCTCTGTTCCAAATAAGAAATCTTTATTTTAGGATTTTCATCTCGGTTTGGTCATGTTCCTGACTTTTGTTCTTTTGTTTAATATTTAAATTCGAAATTTGTCGAGACATCCAGTTATCTTATCACTAGTCTTTCTAGATTTTAAATCAATAACAATTTTAGTTGGAATTGATGTAAACTTCCGGAGATCCCAGGTCGATTACTGGCGGGGCCAACATGGTCTAGTGGATGGTGGATATCAATGTTGGTTTTCTGGGGATACCTAGTTGTTTTTATAGTATTTCGGGCACCTTTATACAGGTTTTACGATACGGGCTCCGTTGGTATGACTCACGCACATAAAGAAAAAAAATTATAAAACCATGAATGGATATGTCTGAGCGAGACAGCCATGATGTTTGTCATAGTTTTATAAATATTTTGGTGATCGAAGGTGTAAAGCTATTCAAATAAGTTCTTTTCCTAGTTAAATCAAAAGAAAAGTAGAGAAGTGTCACTTCGAGGATCGAATTATTAATCTTGTATGAATCTCTTGGATCCAAAACAAGAACGTATTTATTGCTGCTCTAGAAATGAGTGTTCGATTTTTTTTCTTATTCTGTTTATAAGATGCATTTGATTGATTGAAGATCTGAACAGTAAACATAGGAAGCGTCCGCAAATACCTCGACACCGCTACAAAGCTGTCGTTAATGATTTAACACGCGATAACCTGCGATTGAACAGTTTTAACGAGTAGTTTTAAATCTGAAATAGATTGGAAAATAATCTTGTTCGGAGTACTTTTTCAACTGAAGTACCACAGTACTTGGTACAAGCTAAATTTTTCCTTGCGTTGTAAGCGCCTCCAATTTCAGCGGCTATGTAAAGATTTTTTTAAGAAGTTGAGTATCATATTTCATAGGACGAAATACAACAAGGTAATCCTGACTTCGGAGACTCTCATGTTGGTGAAAGCTTAGATCAATTAACGTTTCTTCATTTTCTTTTATTTTAGAGCCGAGATCTTATCTATGTGGCCTCCTCACTCCAATCTTACGTCCTTGTAAACTTCAACTTTTACTTTGTGTATCCTTTATCTGCTTTACGTTGCTGCTTCCTCTAGGTCGCTCGCTTTCACGGACCTCTCTTTCTACACTATTTTTACTTCTAATATATATTTCTTATGAACTCTTCATGTTGTTTATCCTATGGTTAAGGTTCTTAGCACACCTCCATACTAGTCAAAATCACCTTATCTACAGTTTTTTCTTTGTCGTTTCTCATCAAATCCAGGTTTATGCTACCCCAGGTGTAGCGCTCGAGGTGTTGTTCGTCATTTATCGTTTGTTTACGTGACCTGTCATTAAAACGACTTTGATTTGACTGCGCCGGCGTTGATCCGGGCCAGATACGTACCACTACAACACTGGTCTACTTGCTAATATTTATCGCACACGTTACACACACACTGATAAACAAAATTAAATCCGAGCAATGAGGTAAGTGGTGTTAAATAGGCAAGCTACTTCCTAAACAAACGAAAAGAAAGCTCTTTTGGACGCAGAAGAATGGTCCTCATTGAAAGAATCAGCCAGGGGCTGAACTCACTGGTAGATCTAAATACATAACATAATCTCGAGCCTTTTATTCCCCGAAGGTTTAGGCAGAGGCACCAGCTCAAGAGCCGGACCCACGTTTAGCCGAGTTTATGTTTTTCTTACCGACGTGAGGCGGGGACAGCTTGTCGCCGCGGTTATAACGACCACTACTACGGCCAGGACCAACGGCTTAACGTGCCTTCCGAAGCATGGATCCTATTTTTTGGACAATCAGGTGATTCAGTGAATCTTAATAATAATAGTTAAAGACCGCCTGAATTAAAGAAACATTTTTGAAGATCAGAACTGCAGATTACTTTGTAGTTGAAAAAGAAATCTAAATAAATGAATTATTCCGATAAGTATGCTTGAAAGTGATGAAGATAATGAAGGAGCAGTCATTGTTACGATTAATATCGATTTTTGCATCTGGTTATCATTTTATGTACATTACTTGTTACATTGTTACTGTTATGTCATAATTTACAGCCATTATTTTAAGTACTTTCGAAAAAATGTGTCAAATTTGCAATTCTTCACTTTGATTAGGATTTTCAATTTTCTGCTATTTTTGTTAGAACTTAATAATTCATGTTTGTCTGTCTGCAGCACATTATTCGTATTCAATTATTCTCAACGAAATACATTTTTCTGTATTCACACCGTGGGCGGAACCGGAAATAGTTGAGTGTGAGACTATTAATCCTGTTGTACATGGCGACCGATTCACGAATACTTAACAACATAAAACTACATGATTACATTTTGATCTTCCTAATATTTTAAATTTATGCTTAATTTCTAGACGGGTTTAATTCATCATCATCATCATCAGCCTGTAAGAGCCCACTGCTGGACATAGGCCTCTTCACTCGCCGGGTTTATTCATCAACACGAAATCATAAATACATGTTTGGTTAAAATTTTAGAAAAACAAACAAACAATGAAATCTTTCCTTTTTATATTTTTATACCTAGTACCTATAGATAATCAGAGATAATTTTAAAATCGTCTCAACCTAATTATGTCCACCATAGGTTTTAGTGGCCAAAATACGTACCCTGAAGTGCAACGCTAATGGCTACTTTGCTGCTGAATACATGTAAGAAAGCATTTATTTTCTCAGCGACTAAAACAAGCAACGAACGATTGTAGTTAAGCTGCAGTGACGTCGACATGTCGCGTCGCTATTCTCGGTATCGTTAGAGCGTGAATCGCACCGCACATGTTAAGAATTAGTCTGTCTTTTCGGTTGAAAGAAAATGTTTTTAAATCAGCGTGGGATTATGAGGGGCAACAGTATTCTACAGGTATTAATTAATTACACACTTTACGGAATTTTACAGAAAATTTGAACGAATATTGTTGTCTAGGCTTTTGGCAAGAGAATTTTGATAAAGGTATGAATTATTTTGTCGTGCGCTGTATTGCAAAATACCTCTTGTTCCTTGGTATTTACGTCTTGGGCGCACGAGACATACAAATCTGTTACGCCGTCCTAGAACGCTATTGTACACAAAAAAAACTTCAAGAAATTACTAGATTTCCTAAAGGTATGAATGATCATCTCCGTGGTTCAGTTGGCAGTGACTTTGGAAGTCCAGAGTTTGATTCCTGGCGTGAATGAACATTAGGATGGATATCGATGACGGTTTCCTGGTTCTGGTGTATTTGTATGTGTTTGGGTCACCGCAGATACAGTTTAATCTAATAAAAAAAGTTGATGTTAGTGTGATACGTTAAAAGACAAAAAAAATGTAATAATGTTTTTTTATAAAGCTCCAAGATAACCATTACCTTATAAAGTAGTACCTACCTTACCTTAGTACCTTGTTCTAGAACCGTCTTAATATCCTATGTTGTATCAAAAAAAACAGACAGGATCTCAGACGTCCGATCCCTGTCCAATCAGGGCACAATGGCCGCTCAGTTCGCCATCGCCAGCGACATCTAAACGAGATCTCTGTGTCTTTCTATCTAGATAGATCTATATATCTATCTCTGCTCCGTCAGTCAATGTTATTTGCAGGTGGACGAGACTGGGTTTCATTGAGATCTCTGTACGATATCTGTTTTTTGTATAATTATTTTATTTGTGTCTATAATCAACATTATATTACGCCAAAAAAAAAACAAGAATTTTTTTTGGAAGAAAAGAGAAAATCTTACATAGGTAATTTTTAACCCTACTTATCATAACAATAGGTGGATAGATCTTTATCACTCAAAAACAGAAGTACATAGTAGTTTAGGTGGACCCACCAGGAGTCCACGGGAGCTCGATGTAGATATAAGGTTCGCGTGACAACTACCTACTTTATCTGTAAATTCTGCTAATCTAATTAAAATTACCGAGCTAAGATAGAGTCGAGCAGCAATTTTAAAGCATATTTTCTAATGCTATTACAATACATGTAACTATTTAAACTTGTAAATATTTTCGTTATTCGCTGGATAGCGCCAGCCGAGAAAAAAATTAATACCTTCTAAACTATGGCAAATATCAAAAATGTGAAACAGTATTCGACTAGATAATGCAGCCTAGTAATTTAAGAGCACTTTTGTATAGCTTTTAGGTTAGAGACCAAAGAAAAACTACATAATGTTTCCAAAAGTAGCCGTTTTTAACAACACTTTGAAGATTTCTTTGGTCTCTAACCTAAAAGCTATACAACAGTGCTTTAAAAATACTAGGCTGCGTTATCTTGTGGAATACTGTTTTACATTTTAGTTTAGAATTAGAATTAGAATAGCCTTTTGTTTCTAAACCGTCTCATTTGCTTTCTTTATTTTCTTTTTTCTTTAAATTGGTTTAGTGTGTCAATAGACAGAGGCCTCCTCTTTACATTTTCTTCAAGTTTTCTATGTAATCAAGGTAATCTTTTGTTGTAAGAGGGTAATTGTCATACTCCCCCGCAGTGACAAACTGTATTGGGAGAGGAATGTTGTGTCTACTAAAGAATGTCTCTAATTTCGGAATATCTTTTGACATAGGCGTCTTCTAGTGTTTTCCATTGATCTCTGTCGAGTGCTACCCTTCTCCATTTTGCTCCTGCTGTTAGTTTTAAGTCGTCTTCCCATCTTACATATTGTTTTCCACAGTTCCTTTTTCCGTCTCTAGGGTACCATTCAGTCACTGTCTTACTCCATTTTGTTTGAGGGTCTCTTAACATATGACCAACATTTTAGTTTAGAAGATATTATTTTGTTTCGCTTGTGCGCTACTTCAGCTGTGCTATGGCTGTAAGACCGGTCATTGTGGCAGACTGTGGGTGAAGCTTATATCCAGCAGAGATGTTTTTTGCTGAGATGATGATAATAATCGTATTTGTCTGGGTAACCGTGTAACTCGCTATTAATCACTGTCACAAAATAAATGCTAGGTATTTACCTAAGAATTTAAAAAAAAAACAACTAGACCTAGCTACAGCCTAGGTACCTAAATGCATGACTAATTGATGTCAATCTTGCTTTTGGTGTTTTTTTCTTTGAAAGTATTTTATTTCAGACAAAAACTGGTATGACCGATTGACAGATATTACAGGGTCATGTGGCGGAGGCATAGAATAATACCATCCCATCTCAAGCATGAATTTTTGAAAAAAAAAAAAAAAATTATATAAAAGGAGACCCGCCTTCAGTAACACTATGTAACTGAGAACTTATTTTCTGAGGTCGGTTAAAATTGGGACTAAAACCTTCTCCTAAATGTAACAATTACGTTTGTGAAATCCGCATGAAAATTGGTTCAGCCAAACTCGAGATAATCGCGGACGAACATACAAACATAATACAGGTTTTTTTGAATTCGGTTATAAAAAGACCTCCAGCCTCGGTTTTCACAAAAGTATTTGTTACATTCAGGAGAAGGTTTGGTTTGTATTTAACCGACTCCGAAAAAAGGGAAGTTCTCAATTCATGTATGTATCAAATTATTGAAGGCGGGTCTCTTTTATTAAAACGAAATTATTTTGTTACAAAGGAATAATCCAATTTTAAAGACCTTGACAGTGGTAAGTATAAATTTATATTTTTAACAGCAAAAGCATTTACTAAGTCGCAGATTTGAGCGTCAAAAACCTAAATTGGCTCAAAGTATGTCAACAGACAATAAAGATATCAAATTAATATTCGAACAGCGTAAAGAGTTTGTCGACCTCGTGCCAGCAGTGTAATAATCTTCCGTGTATAATCAGACAAGGTGTTGTGCTTTTGAAAAGTTGCCAGAAAGTAACCCCGTTTTGTTGTTCAGGCAATTCGCACTATGACGTGCGGTTTGAAGATTTACCGTCTTATTCATAAAGATACAGTAGATTTTAAGTAGCGTTACTGGAGGTCTACTTCTCTGGTTTTTTGTATGGTAAATATACGTGACATCCAGTCTAAATTGACATACGTCAAATAACTAAAATGCTCTTTAACTTTTTATGAATAAGAGGGTTAGTCTTTTGATCCTGAGTCGCTAGTTTTTTTTTTTATTAAAAAAAACTTTGTACGAATAGGTAGATAATTAGAAACGCAATTATTTCCTTTTACGCATTTATTGATAACACTAAGTTTATTATAATAAGTAATCTAACAAAAACTGCGTAATCATAGGATTACATTACAATATGTTAAACTGCGATCCTATGTATTTAATGTGAAATTATAAGGCTATTACTTGACTTCAAATGTATCGTGCCCTATTTCTATTATTATAATTCAATTTCATCAAATTATAATTTTAAAATTTAATTTGAATACATAGTATGTATAATTTCTTTTTTACAAAAATGGAACCCGCCTTCAATAAACTGACACATACATCAACTGGAGCATTTCCCCTTTTCGAAGTCGGTTAAAATAGGTACTAAAAGCTTCTCCTGAATGTAACAAATACTTATCTGAAAACCGCATCAAAATCGGTTCAGCCAAACTCGAGATAATCGCGGACAAACATACATACATACAGGTCAAACTGATAACCTCCTTTTTTGAAGTCGGTTAATAAAACAAAGTCTGTCCCTATGTTTGCTTAAATCTTTAAAACTTTCATAGGATTTTGATGCGGTTTAATAGTTAGAAGAGTGATTCAAGAGGAAGGTTTATAAGTAAAATACTGCAATAACAAAGTTAAAGTAATACGTTATGAGGTACGAAGTTCTCCGGATCGACTAGCTTGTACATAAAAATGTAAAAATTGAAGACATAGTGCGAAGAAGGTATAAAATAAAAACCGTGGGCAGGAAAAATGGTCGGAGAAACAGCAATCAGCTTAGAAAAAACGGATTTACGGCACGAATTAGAAATTAATAGCTACAATAGAGCTGAATAGTGTTTATAGCCGGCTTATAAAGCTAGTTTTGGACCTAATTTATTATGCTTCGGTAAAAACATAATTGTTTTGCTTAGAAAAATATATTGCGGAATGCATTTTTTTTTAAATTTCATTGTTTGATTAAAAAAACAGTATTTTTAGCGGAACTGAAAAATAAAAATATATCTTGTTTGTGCAATCAAACAAAAAATAATGCATGCTGCGATAATATTTAATAACTAGAAGCTGCCCCGCGGTATTTCCCGCGCAGATTTCTCATAAACACAAAAATCCCGTTTTTTCCCGTTCCCGTGGGAATTTCGGGAAATCCTTTCTTAGTGCTCACCTACACTCCCTAAGGAACCTACATACATTTCAGCTTTGTACGCCCAGTAGTTTCGGCTCTGCGTTGTCAGTCAGTCAGTCAGTAACGGAAGAGTTTTATATACCGGGTGTTTCTGACAAGGCGGTAATAAATGATAGGAGGGCTTCTGCTCACCATAACTAACAACTTTCCCAAAGCAACATAGGTCAAAATCTCAAAAAAAATAACAGCTGTTCCATACATTGGTTAGATCAGCTGGCGGGGTCAATGTACGGGACAGCTGATTTTCGTTTTATGATTTCGACCTATGTTGCTTTGGGAAAGTTGTTAGGTATAGTGAGCTGAATCCTTCCTTTGATTTATTACCGCCTTGTCAGAAACACCCGGTATATTTGTTTTGTGAGACCTTTTCTCAATTCAAGAATAAAATACAAGGAAAATGTTAACGCATGCTCGCATTAGATTTAGCTTTTGTTCTTTTTATTTTAATGTTATATCTAACAAATTTTGTTTGTTTTTTTTTTTTTTTTCATTTGCTTATAAAATTGTCTGTAATGGCTAGGGACATCTCGTGTGTACTAACTTTATTAGTGGAAACTTTATTGGCTTAAGTATTATTTATTAATGTATTTTCTTAAGTGTTATGTAAAGCTGTTTGTTTCCCTCAATAAATAAATAAATAAATAAATAAATAAATAAATAAATAAATAAATAAATATTGATGTAAAAACTTATTTATGAAGTCATGGCCAAAATTCTAGCTTAGTTAGACAAAACTCAGACGAACTGCAAGCGTATCCATTGGAAATTTTAAACAGCCATACTGCGATCGCCAACCCGCCTTTTTTTTTTTAGGCGGGGAAACTCCTGACGAGTACCTACCCTGCAGCCCCGGGGGGAGCCGCAGGGTTATGTGGGGTTCGCTCCATCGCTGGTGTCCATCTCGGCTGTTTGCAAGGGGGTTACGGGAGATCTCTCGAACTTTGTGTTCAGCTCCGCGATCGCCAACCCGCCTGCCAAGCGTGGCGATTATGGCAAAATCCCCCACATTGTTCATCCTTCTGGTGTTCTGTGGAGGAGGCTTATTTCTAATTAGTAGTTGATATCAGTTTCATGGTTCACCAAATAAATGCGAAAACCTGGAAGCGGTTCGTCATATATATCCGAACCTCGCCAGATAGGCTGCTAATGGAAGGAACTGCCGGACCTTTTTTTTTTTTGAGGCGGAAAAACTCCTGACGAGTACCCTGCAGCCCCGGCGGGTGCGGGGGTTATGTGGGGTTCGCACCCACTTAAACCCCGCCGGTGTCCTTCTCGGCTGTTAGCAGGAGGGTCGCGGGCAGTGATAATTCTCCGCGACCCACCCCATCATCGGCTGTAGAGCATCTTCTCGGGGGGACATTGTGGTCGTCGTCCCGGAGCGTGGATAGCTCGCCGCCCTGGCTCAAGGCTCCACGGAGGAGCAACGGGTCTATACCCGTGAGTGAGAGAGAGAGAGAGAAAATAAAGAAGACAATAGTCTCTTAAATTGCAAATTTTCTAATTAGTCCAAATTCCGTCAGTATTTGGCCCCGATCACGGCAATTTGCGCGGACGCACGTGCGTTTTCCATTGATTCTAAATCGCAAACAAATAGCCGACTATTGGCTTTACTCCAAGCTGGGCAAGGGTGGCTATGCGGTTGAGGTTATTTTTACTTATTAATCTAGAGTAATGAACATGCAAAAATGTACTTACATTGGTACTAATAAAAACAATAAAAAATATTATTTAGAAACAAGGCCTAGTAGAGTCTAAAGTATCCATAAATGTATTATTACTGCACAATAAAAGGCGTTCTATTAAAATCAATTAAAATGACTTAGCTAAGCTATCAGTTTATTCCATCACTTGAAAAAAATATAAGAATATATTGTATTAAAAAATCTAGAGGTTTCTGAAAACTAATTGATTGATATTGATCTTTAATTGATAAAAAAAATAAAAAAAATTATAATTGATAACATCTACAATCATTATCATGTTAGCCGAAAAAAGTCCACAAGACTTACTCCTCAAAAAATTGTCACACCTACCTGTCATGAGCGACCCTGATCCAGGGTACTCCAGTAACCTTCAGCAGGTCGTTTGACCACCTGTGTCTGTTTTTTTTCTTCATAGCTATAACAATATTTTATCTTGTGTTACAAAATCATTGTCACCCTAAGGAACAATACATCGTTTATCACGAATCGCGATAAACAGTACACAGGTATTGTGAATGTACGAACATCGTACATTCACAGTTATAGCCGGACGCGTCAAAACAATTCGTATTGCTGCGATATAACCTAATGATAAACACACAGTATCACACAGAAATCAGTCAAATCAAATAATTCTTTATTCAAAATAGGATACAAGATATCACTTATTTCAATAAGTGATATATATTGACTTTCAAGTCAATTACACTACATCTAATCTAATTGGTATTGCTACCTTATTTGGTAAAGTATCCTATACTGTGAGAGGCGAGGTAGTTCAGGGTGCCCACCAATTGGCTCAGGCAAACAAATGTTTGGCTTGCCTTACGACAATAGTCGCCTGGAGAGGCCCCCAAACGAGCCCTCCTCTGTCAAATGATTCTACTCCCTTTCGTAATGATTTTACAGCGTAGAGAAGAAATGGGTAACAAACTCTACTTTACAATTTATCTCTCTTTTTTTTTTTAAGACAGGCAATAAACCATGAATCTATTAAGAGGCATAGCAGAGCTAAAGTAGCGCTACCCGCGAAAAAAATATGAAAAATGTGAAACAGTATTCCACTAGATAAGGCAGCCTAGTATTATTAGGGCACTGTTGTATAGTTTTTAGGTTAAAGACCAGAGAAAGCTACTGATTGTTGCCAAAAGTGGTCGTTTTAGCAACACTTGGTAGCTTTCTTTGGTATCTAACCTAAAGGCTATACAACAGTGCTCTAAAAATACTAGGCTGAATTTATCTAGTGGAATAAGTACTGTTTCACATTTTTTATGTTTGCCTTAGTTTAGAAGATTTTTTTTTTTCGCGGTCGGCGCTACTTTAGCTGTGCTATCCTTCATAATATTCATTCACACATAAAAGAATATACTGCTAAACATAGGTTATAATAATAATAATAACACATCACACTCAGGCCCCTAACTAGGAAGAATCTGTATCTAGGGTACCCGAAACACACACAGAGACGAACATTACACCCAGACCGGAAACAAACATCGATATTCATCATTATCAATATTCGTCCCGCCCGGGAATCGAACCCGAGTGCACACGCTTACACACATCACTGCCAACTGAGCCACGGAGCGGTTTCCCCTACATATTATCACAAGGCCAAACAACAAAGGAAGTTCATCCGTCATCGCTTGGCGTCGGCCAAGGGCTGATCTCAGTGTGGCTCTTCAAGTATTTCAACAAAGGACGCTGCTGCTTCTTCGACTGTTTGCCTTCTCTTGGTGACCAACTCCTTATCATCAAGACGTTGCTTGGCATAGGCCTTCCCTTTAAATCGCCACATTTATCGGTATTGAGCGACCTTCATCAAGTGGCTTTCACCAAGTCGTCTGACCACCTTAAGGAGGGTCTGCCTACTCTCTTGGCTACCTAATGCTAAGGGATTATTAGACCTACCTTAATAAAATAAAATAAGAACAAGACCTATAACAAGAACAATATTATAGGTACAAAATTAAAAAAAAAGCAGTTAATTTTGTATTAATTTATTTCTTTAAATGTTTAAAAGTTAAAAGCTTTTAGTTAACTTGTAATCAAATGTAGGTATGTATGTATGAATATTGCAACTTAATTTTGAAGCAGATACTTAACAGATTGAGCTGAAAAATTGTATACTCGTTCAGGGGAGCCTAAAAATACATAATAAGCTAATGTGACGTCATTAAAAATCCAACATGGCTGAAAATTCAAGATGGCGGACTAGTTGTTTTTAGTGCACCTCTACAATATGGGTATCAAATGAAAGGCCTTGCTGAGAATAATTCGAAAAATACATACATACATACATAATCTCACGCCTTTTATTCCCCGAAGGGTTAGGCAGAGGTACCAGCTCAAGAGCCGGACCCACGTTTAGCCGAGTTTTCGAAAAATAACTTACCGAAATAGATTTTTAAATGGTCTTTTTTTTAACTTAAATTTATTTTGTATTTATTTCTTTAAGAACTGATTTTTTACAATAATTGTGTAGTTATCATAGCGTAAAATTGGCTCCACACCGTCCCTGAAGCCCGGAGGGAAGGAATCTCATTTTAAAGCAGCGGAAGTCAGGACGATACTCTTTAATAATGCCGAGACAGCCGGCCATGCTGCAGAGAATAGTGAAATTATTGAGATTCAAAAAACGCCGATATCAACATTTGCTTTTTTTAATTTTTCTTTATTTGAGTACAAAATTAATATGTATCTCAAAAGCTTAATAACTCTTACTTTTTAAAGTTCCTACCTAGCAAAAATATCTAAGTTAAAAAAATCTAACAGCAAATAAAATTTCTATAAGAAAATCATTGTTTTCAGTGAGTACCTAATTGAAATATTTACCAAAGATTTATTTAACAAATTTATGAAAACTGAAAGTTTAATCCAAATTTATTGGTAAAAACACTTCTCAATAAAAGGTAAAACAATAATATTTGCTTTAGAATTCAAATTAAACAAACTGAAGCAAAAAAAAAAACAGTTTAACTAAACAGTTCCATTGTATAAAATTTTAAATAAGTTTAAATACTGCTACTGAAGGAGTATGGCGCATCGTCAGCAATGAGGTTGTGCCAGGAGAAGACTGGCCATTCCATAGCAATCTGAAAAGTGTCACACGAAATTCCAAACTTCAGTTTGAATATTTTCGCTGCGACGTGTGCCGATGTTTTTATTCTATTTTTATTCATTATTTTCCAAGCAGTCGAGTCGTTTTGATACGAAGGTTTGAGAAGAAGAGTCCGATAGTTAGCTCTCCTACAGGAGAATAAATAAGTGTTTTAATCGCGCTTAAATTCTATTAAACATTTAAAAAATGGTATGATAACCTTAAAGCGTATTTACAATCAATATATATAAAACTCTTCCGTTACTGACTGACTGACTGACTGACTGACTGACAGACAACGCAGAGCCGAAACTACTGGGCGTAGCGGGCTGAAATTTTGCATGTAGGTTCCTTAGGGAGTGTAGGTGAGCACTAAGAAGGGATTTCCCGAAATTCCCACGGGAACAGGAAAAAACGGGATTTTTGTGTTTATGAGAAATCTGCGCGGGAAAAACCGCGGGGCAGCCTCTAGTCTGAGTATAAATATCTAGCCAATATTAAAAATGGTTCATCGGCTGGTTTTACTGCAGCACGGCCTCACGGGGCTTATTGAAAAATACTCTGATTCGCATTTGGCTCGTCGCTTATTGGAAAATTATTATGTCCCGCGCCGGCGGCGACCGGCTTTGTTTATTGTATTTGACTGCAACAACGCTCTATTGTTTAAATAATTTATTTTTTGCAAAAAGAGACCCGCCTTCAACAAACTGACACATACATAATCTGAGAACTTCCTCTTTTTCGAAGTCGGTTAAAATAGGTACTAAAACCTTCTCTTGAATTTAACAAATACATTTTTGAAAACCGCATCAAAATCGGTTCAGCCAAACGCGAGATATCGCGGACAAATATACAGGTCAAACCGATAACCTCCTTTTTTGAAGTCAGTTAAAAAATATATTTTACTGAAAATTTAAATACCGATCATATCTAGTTTTAAGAGCCAATTTAAAGCGATGCTAGCGCCATTCGCGAATTTATTAATATCTAGTATAATATCTTCTAATCTAAACTAAAGACAAATATCAAAAATGTTTCACAGTATGACACTAGATAATGTAGCCTAGTATTTTTAGGGCAATAGCTTTTAATTTAAAGACCAGAAAAAGCTACAAAGTGTTGCTAAAAGTAGCCACTTTTGGCAACAATCTGTGGATTATTTTGTTCTTTTTACTTAAGACTACTTGCTCAAAAAATACTAAGCAAGATTATCTAGTGTCATACTGTGCCACATTTTTGATGTTTGCCATAATTTAGAAGATATTAAGTTTTTTCGCGAATGGCGCTAGCATCGCTGTAAACTGGCTTTAAAGAGCGAACGTAACGCTTACATTACGTTTTTTTTTATATAAACTTTTTTGTAAATAAATAAAAAAATTTTTCTTTATTTTATTGCAGTTATAAAAAAAAACTTAATTGTACATCTTTATTTAATAATAATATGATGTCTGCTGAAAATTAGATTAAAGTTGACCCTATCACTCTAAGCAATTTCTTCCAGGTAACCTGTTTTTTTTTTAAACATTAACCCTGTTACCACAAAAAAGTTAGACCGGTCTAAATCGCAAATTTGTATGACGAAATAGTGATTTAAACCTAGTCTAGTGATTTAGACCAGCAGTGGTAACATGACGAAAATTTTGTCGACTTTGTCGTATCTATCTGTCACTTTTGTCGATCGTCTCCATACATTTTCCCGCATTGAAATGTCAAAAGCGATTAAAAGTGACAGTTAGATTCGACAAATAGTCCGTCGTGCTGCGTGGGCTGGTTTAACTCTTTTTGTGGTAGAGCCGTAAGAAACAAAGACAAGGTAAAAATGATCACAAATTTATCGTACAGACCTTGAAAAATTTATCGTATCCGTAAATAACTATCTAACAATATTTTATAGGATAAATCTAATATTGTATGCATAAACATGTATGATGCATGTGGAGAGATAAAATATTTACGATCGATGCGTTTTCATACTTCAATATTGAAATCAAATCATGTGCACTCTGGTCAAACACTAAAACTGTATGAGATAACGTGGAGATAACTGTGGGTTAGTATTCTGTGCTGTGGGAAGGAATCTCAGGAATTTAGATTTGATTTTGTTTATTTCCTTTAGAATTGAAACAGAAACAAGGTATCTATACCAATATTATAAAGAGGAAAGATTTGTTTGTTTGTTTGTTTGTTTGTTTGTAACGAATAGGCTCCGGAAATACTGAACCGATTTGAAAAATTCTTTCACTGGTAGGAAGCTACATTAACCCCGAGTGTCATAGGCTATATTAGATTTTCAAAAAAATTAGGGATCCCTACCTAAACTCAAATAATATAACCCAAGGTGCAATATTTGTTCCGTTGTTTACATATTTTGACAGGTGGTTTGTTGTTGTTGTTTGTTGTTGTTGTTTGTTTTTTATTCGGCCATTCTAGGCAGTCAAAAGAACATAGTCTATAGAGCCAAGTCTTTTGTAGTATCTTATATTCTATGGCGTAACGAAGTAAGCCGGGAAAGCTCGTAAGGTATAAGTAGGTGAGTCGCTCGTCAACTAGCAAACTTAGGACTTTAGCAACTGTTTGCGAGTTGGCACCTTATTATTTTTTTTTTTTTTTCATCGTTAACTTGCAAACTTTACAAAGTAAATCTATTTTAGTACAGTTTGCCACAAAACTGTGTGAATTTAAAATGAAACAAAATATTAAACTATGCTAAATTTAGTGTTTTATATTTGTACTATAAATATTAAGAGGCCAGTATTGCATGATTTTGTTTATATTTTAAACAGTAGAGTCACAATACAAATCACTTAATGTGACTCTCTTTTCGTACCCGCATATTCAAATGGAGATTAAGTACTACAAAGTTAATCGCCACATACAGAACAACCATCAGCCCCGTAGAAACTAAGGAAACAGTGATTTTTTTCATGCTATTTCAAAGGAAACATGTTCCCTATTCGCACACACAGGTACAACTGGTGTTCCGGGAACGCTGGAGCAATTCAGGTCACCCATCCGGCATCGGCCGGAGTCACGGCTGATGAATGTGCTGCCGGTTCTGATGGAATAGGTGTTGGTTGACCTAAAAGGTACGCAAACACTAAATGAGAAACAATGTATACCGACACTAGCGCCCATTGCGAAATAAATGCATTTGTAATAGAAATTAATAGTTGATTTTCTTTTCATCTCTTCTCTTCTTCTCAGCCTGAAATATGGTCACTGCTGCACAAACGCCATCCCCACAGAACGCCACAAGGATGCCAAATAGTTTATCATTCAAGAGGTGCATAATACGGTCACAAAAAATTCGGAACAGAAAACTTTCTTTAATCTTTATCTTCTAAACTATACCAAATTGGCATATTAAAAAGTAATCCTGTATATTACTTTAAAAAATCTTCACTAGATTTTTTATGCATTGTTGTGTAGTTCTAAAAGTCTGAAGACCTTAAAGAATCTAATCTACTATTTATTGCCCTATTTGGCTACTTTCAGCAAATCTTAGTAGCTTGGTTAAGTCAAGCTAAACCTAACCTAAAAGCTAAACATTATCTTATCCTAGTGCCATACACGATCACATTTTTGATATTATTTGCATTGGTTCACGATTAGAAGATATTAATTTTTTCGTGTTTTCCGACAGGGCAAACATATTGCTATGATGAATATTGATGTTTGTTTCCTTGGTCTAGGTGTGTTTGTATATGACTTTATAAATGTTTTTAGCACATTAGTTTGAATCAATATATTTAGAGAAAAATAATTAATACGAGCTTTCCCGGCTTACTTCGTTACGCCATAGAATATAAGATACTACAAAAGACTTGGCTTTATAGACTATGTTCTTTTGACTGCCCAGAATGGCAGAATGAAAAACAAACAACAACAACAAACCATCTGTCAAAATATGTAAACAACGGAAAAAATATTGCACCTTGGGTTACATTATTTGAGTTTAGGTAAGATTCCCTAATTTTTTTGAAAATCTAATATAGCCTATGACACTCGGGGTTACTGTAGCTTCATTTTTCAAATCGGTTCAGTATTTCCGGAGCCTATTCGTTACAAACAAACAAACAAAAAAACAAACAAACAAACAAACAAAAAACAAACAAATCTTTCCTCTTTTTTAATATTAGTATAGATTTGTAAAGCACGGGAAAGACCGGATCCATTCGCATCATAGACCTTATAATAAGAGCCCTAGAATCGGTATTTTTTTATCGTCCGGACTTACCCCTGCAAATTTTACATCATGATCTCAAAAATAAAATCGGTGACGTTTGATCATTTATCAGGCGAAAACGATTGATTTTATTCAAAATAACGTAATTCCAAACAAAACTAAATTTATTGATAAGCTATTTGCGCTAGGTTTCAATAATCTGACGTTGTCTGTTATCGAGAAAAAAATATATTTAGCTGGAGTCTTCGAAACACTCGGAAATCCGTCCGATCTTACCCCAACGGACCTTACAGGTTCTACCTATGTAGTTAGAGGCTCTAAGCGTGGTGCGTTATTTTATTATAGCCAGGTATATTGATCCGCCTCCGTAGCTCAGTGGGTAGCGCGTCGCGCCTTTGATAAGGGCACGGCAGGTTGTGGGTTCGATCCCCCGCAGAAAACACCACATATTGATTTCTCACAAAAAATCACGTTGTGGTTGTTTTCGGTTGGGTAGGACATTGCAGGCTTGAATCACCTGATTGTCTGGAAAGTAAGATGATTCCGTGCTTCGGAAGGCACGTTAAGCCGTTGGTCCCGGCCGCAGTAGTGGTCGTTATAACCGCGGCGACAAGCTGGCCCCTTGTCACGTTGGTAATAAAGCATAAAATCGGCTAAACGTGGGTCCGGCTCTTAAGCTGGTATCTCTGCCTAACCCTTATAAAAATAAAAGGCGTGATATTATGTTATGTTATGTATATTGATCAATCCTTTGACCAAGCGTCCTAATAAAGCAGATGTCGTAACCCTAACCGGGTGGTCTAATTTAACGTGCATTTAACGATGTTTGCGTCGAGTAGAGTACTCGCTTTGTTTGAATCGAGTAATCGGTACTCGTAGGTAGCGAGTGATCGATTCTACACGCGATGAGTGGACAGATGTTGGGTCGATTCTTTCACTCGATGTTTTGTAAACAGTTGTGTGGCGTCAGTGATGAGAATCGTTTTAAGTGCTCCTGTTAAAGTGGTTTTATTTGTGGTTAGTAACTATTTAATCTATATACCGGGTGTTTCTGATAAGGCGGTAATAAATCAAAGGAGGGCTTCTGCTCACCATAACTAACAACTTTCCCAAAGAAACATTGGTCGAAATCTCAAAAAAAAATAACAGCTGTTCCATACATTGGTTCGATCAGCTGGCGGGGTCAATGTACGGGACAGCTGATTTTTGTTTTGAGATTTCGACCCATGTTGCTTTAGGAAAGTTGTTAGGTATGGTGAGCTTAATGCCTCCTTTGATTTATTACCGCCTAGTCAGAAACACCCGGTATATAAAACTCTTCCGTTACTGACTGACTGACTGACTGACAGACAACGCAGAGCCGAAACTACTGGGCGTAGAAAGCTGAAATTTGGCACGTGGGTTCCTTGGGGAGTGTAGGTGAGCACTAAGAAGGGATTTCCCGAAATTCCCACGGGAACGGAAAAAAACGGGATTTTTGTGTTTATGTGAAATCTGCGTGGGTGAAACCGCGGGACAGCCTCTAGTGCTTTATAAGTTAGTACGCACTTATATCCGAACTTCAATCAGACACCGACTCATTTCATATATTAAATAATTCCAAGAACTTTATTCTGGTTATTGAAGATTTACAGTTCCGCCATAAACTAGTCGCGAATGCAGGAAATAACTAGCTTCAGTACAGTAAATTGGTCTTTATGAAGTAAGCATTAAGGTGGCAGGGTGATAAATGGATGTGCTGGCTACCTTACCTTAGCCTAGGACATTCCTAATTCACACTTTTGCTAGGCAAGGTTAAGTCATAGAGTTTTTGAGCTAGTTTGGATTATTATCCTTTCGGTATTTCTGCCATTCTTCGACATCGATATGCATTGGTACATTTCTGAGATTTCGGTTTAAATCAAGTAGTTCGAAAAGTTCTCGAGTGGAGACCACGGATCGGCAAGCGCAGCGTAGGACGTCCACCGACCAGATGGACGGATGATCTGCGCAAGGCTGCGGGTCCACGCTGGATGCAGGCCACCTGCGATCGGTACAGATGGAAAGCCTTGAGGGAGGCCTATGTCCAGCAGTGGACGTCCTACGGCTGAAATGATGATGAAATCATTAATAAACAGCTGATATTTTTAATCCTATTTATCATTTACCTTTTTAGTTTTTTTTTTTAATATTTAGCTAGCGTCAAAATCTTGGCGTCTCCGATTATTTTCTGTTTGTAAATGTCACTTCGAATAACATAATTAATGCGTTATTTACTAGAACACATTAGTTAGGGCTTGTCGTATAATAATATTATTTATACGAAAACATAGAGAGGGATTAGCTTTAAATTTTATTAATATAGCACATATTATTTGATTGCCTCCGCCTTTCGATTGGCAGGGCCGTGACTAAGAAGGTCTGGGTGAGATTCCCGCCGCGGTGATCATTGTTTTATTGAATAAAACTAGAGGCTGCCCCGCGGTATCACCCGCGCAGATTTCTCTTAAACACAAAAATCCCATTTTCTCCCGTTCCCGTGGGAATTTCGGGAAATCCTTTCTTAGTGCTTACCTACACTCCCTAAGGAACATGCAAAATTTCAGCCCGCTACGCCCAGTAGTTTCAGCTCTGCGTTGTCTGTCAGTCAGTCAGTCAGTAACGGAAGAGTTTTATATATATTGATTAAGATTGTTTTTTGAGTCTGGATGTTCCTACTTTAAAGTCTTTTTTTTTTCGTGGGGCTCTAAGTGTGATTCGTTGTTTTTTTTTTCAGTCCGAAATATGCCAATGTCATGTCATTTTAAAATGTATGGATGGGTATCCTAATTTTATTTTAATTTTGTTTTATAGGTAAGCTACCTAATTAGCTGATATGGTTAACTTTGTACCGCTTGCGTTCAGATTTTTTGAAAATATTCTATAGAGCCTATGTCACCCGGGGAAAGTGTATCTTACCAACAGTGAAAATTTCAAATTGGTTCAGTACTTTCGGAGCCTAGTCAAATAAACAAGCACACAAACAATCAAATCATTCTGCTTTAAAATTTATGCATGAATAGAAGATGTTAAAAAATAAGGTGTTCCTTCGTCAACTAACAAGCCTATACTAACTTTAGGTAGGTACCTCTCCATTTGATGTCTTTATATCTTGACCTTATAACAAATCCTCGAGTCTGATTGGTCGCCGTGATAAAGCACCTGTCTCACCTTAACTTTAGACCAATCGGCGGAGAGCACACCTGCGTTATCGATCGGGGGCGTGGCCTACCTGTGGAATAAGGAAATGTTTTTCTTTACTTTATCTACGTTGAAGTAAAGGGTAATTTTTCATGAAAATGTTTGAAGAGCCAGTTAACAGCAATGCTAGCGCCATTCATGAAAAAAAAAAATCTTCTAAATTACTTAATGAAAATATCAAAAATCTGGCACAGTATGACACTAGCAGATAATCTCAGTATTTTTTGAGCACGGTTAAGTACTTAGTCCGAAGTAAAAAGAACAAAATAATTCGCAGATTGTTGCCCAAAATGGCTCTTTTAGCAACACTTGGAGGCTTTCTTATATCTTTAACCTAAAAGCTAAACAGAAGTGCCCTAAAAATACTAAGCTACATAATATCTAGTGTCATATTGTGCCACATTTTTTATATTTGCCTTAGTTTAGAAGATTTTTTTTTTTCGCGAATGTAGCTAGCATCGCTGTAAACTGTCTCATAATAATTATAGTTAACAAATATTACCCGTGCAATGTAGCTCAAATAATATTTAAAAACGTAAAATGAAATATTATGTCATCTCTAAAAATATGAATTTTCTTATGAAGTCGTCAAAAATTTAACGGACGAGCTCCCAAGATAATCTTAGGCGGTGTTTACACGGCAGCGACGCGTGTCGGCTCACCTGGGATGCGCAAGCGACGATGTGTGTCATTAGCACTTAGGGATGTCCAATGAATTTATTTTTTTTTGAGGTAAAATTTTGGCCTGAAAAAAAAAATATACGTGTCGAATTGAGTACCTCCTCCTTTTTTTTCGTCTGTCAAAAAGTTATAGAGTGGCGATCAGAAGACGCAGAGTAGGCAGACATCCCCCAAGGTGGTCAGACGACCTGCGGCGGTAGCATGACGGACAATTTGTCGAATTCACAAAAGAAAAAAAAAAAAGAGAGATAAATTGTTAAGTAGAGTTTGTTACCCCTTTCTTCTCTACGCTGTAAAATCATTGCGAAAGGGAGTAGAATCACTTGACAGAGGAGGGCTCGTTTGGGGGCCTCTCCAGGCGACTATTGTCGTAAGGCAAGCCAAACATTTGTTTGCCTGAGCCAATTGGTGGGCCACCCTGAACTACCTCGCCTCTCACAGTATAGGATACTTTACCAAATAAGGTATCAATAGCGATTAGATTAGATGTAGTCTAATTGACTTTCAATAAGTGATATCTTGTATTTTTTATTTTATTTATTTAGAAAGGCCTATATTGAATAAAGATTTTTATGATTTGTATCCTATATTGAATAAAGATTTTTATGATTTTGATTTTGAATTTGTCGTATCTATCTGTCATTTTTGTCTATCATCTCCATACATTTCCCCGCATTGAAATGTGAAAAGCGATTAAAAGTGACAGTTAGATTCGACAAATAGTCCGTCGTGCTGCGGGGGCAAGAGAAAGCTGCGGGAGTACACTGGATTAGTGTCGCTCAAGACTGATTGTTGAGGCGATTTATGGGGGAGGCCTATGTCGAGATGTGGACATCTTTCGGCTGAAATGAAGATTATGAATGAAATTAAAAGAAAATAAATAAATTATTTCAAGTTCATTTAAAATTCAATGCGTAAAATGATGTTCGGGTACCTAATTAAAAAAACTTCAGAGAGTTTGAATAATTTCTATTTCCAATGTACCTTCATAGATGTCGCTAGCAGTATTCAAATTGAATTTATGTGAGATTTTTTGTTTGTTTGTTTCTTTAGGAAAAATTACAGCGACTTTCACCTTTGAAACGTCAAAACGTTGTTAAACTACTTTTTTTTTAATTAAACAATAAAAATAAAATAAATTGTACAATAAAAATAATGTAAGTAACTAGGAAGACAATTCATTTTAATTGTACATCCCTACGCCACTTCCGTTACAAGGCACAGTGATGCCAAATTCACAAACGCTTCTTTATTGAAAGGTGTCATTCACACCGTCTTAAAAAAATATGACTTTACCAGAACCACCAAGAAACAAGTCTCGTAGATCAGTCGCCGATATACTGCAAAGCGGGACAAACTGTGGTAAAAAATAACGGTGCAAAAAGAAAATGTGTTTGGGAATTTCTGGATTAGTGCCAAGTTACCTGACTTTCAAAACCGTTTGGGCTGCAGCGAGGTGTTTCCTGTCGAATGTTACCGAACGTTGCAAGATAGATTGGTTTTGGGTTACGAGAAAACTTGGTTTCTCAGTCAGTATTGTAACAGATTTATTTTTAGACGAAAATAGCTACGTTTTGTTCGAGAAAAACTCTAGGTAGGCAAAGGAACAGAGTCAACTAGGCCAAGGTTTCCAACTTGAATATTCTAAGTGATTTTACAAAATAAAATAAATTCAAATGCGTTGTTAAGCTAGGTAGGTACTTAAAACAAAGACTTTTTATGTTGTGCGAGTAATATTATGGTACCGAAACGCAACATTTTTAAATAATAACACACACACACACACATCACACTCAGAGTCCCTAACTAGGAAGAACCTGTATCTAGGGCGCCCGAAACACACCCAGGGACCAACATCACACCCAGACCGGAAACAAACATCGATAATCATCATATCAATATTCGACCCGCCCAGGAATCGAACTCGGGTGCTCACGTTTACTCAGTCCACATCACTGCCAACTGAGCTACGGAGCAGTCGAATCGATCGAAATAATAAAAATATGTTTCATACACCATAATATAAAAAAAAATCATTATAAGTACTTACTAAAATTGGAAAAAAATACTTAGAAAGCTACTTAGCTAAAAGTCGTTTACAAAAAAAATATGTTTTTTTTTTAAATAAGTCGTGAAGGTAACAGCCCTTATCAGTTCAGATTTCTGCCCACGGGGAGTGATCTGTTGCCACCCGATCCCCAATTTATTTTATCAGTTTCAGATAACCAGGTTCCTACCTAGGTACGTAATTTTATCCAGTTTAGAAAAAGTATATTTAAAATTATCTCTTGGGTTTTAATCTCGAGGTTATAAAAAAAAATTAGTATGAAAATCATGGACTCACTAACTCACAAAAAACTGACGAAAACTGTTGGTTTTGTAAATTTTAAAAATAAATAATATTAAAATAATGTCATCAAAAATTAATACATATATTCTAGTAACTTCCAATTTTTGTATTAAAGTAATTAGTAATTATTTCGTTAAATTCATTCATATAAAAATCTCGAGGTGACCAAAATTTTCCTTTATGCTATACACCTATAAATAAACGTAACTAAACTGACTCTTCAATTCCACTTTGTAACGCTGGCACACAAAGGTGTCAGTCGGTCACGATTAAAGCGACAATGTCTTAAACGAATGACGCCTCGTGCTCGTGAGGTACGATTAGGTCATTCGTTACTGCCGTTTGTTTTGACAACACTGGGTTTTGTAGTTGGTATTTTAATCAGGCTTGGTATGGTTAAATAGGCACATTCCATTACTTTGATAAGGGCAGGAAGGTATTTTGTTCGATAATGTTATGTAATAGACCCAGATCAATATTTATTGGTTTGGGCCAAACAAAATCCTCTTCGACTGATATGATAGGTAAATCAATACCTTGTCGGTCATATCCATTTGTGTTTGTAAACTTTTTGTTTAACAATCTGATACAACATCTCGGAAACCTCATAGAAAAAGCGTTGCTTCGCGCGGAAAACACTAAATGTTAATTTCTCAATTATCTCGGTGTGGTTGTTTTCGGTTGGATAGGACAGTACTGGTATGAATCAACTGATTGTCCAAAAAGAAAGATGATTCCGTGCTTCGGAGGGCACGTAAAGACGTTGGTCCCGGCCGCAGTGTAGTGGTCGTTATAACCGCTGTCCCCTTGCCACAATGGTATAAAAAAATAAAACTCGGCTAAACTTCACGTGGGTTCGGCTCTGATGAGCTGCGTAACCCTGCGGAGAATAAAGTCGTGAGATTATGTTATCTTATGTTGTTATACCAAGTTCCCAAAATCGTCCAGGTCACAGGAATCACCTCACGGCACTGCTTTCCCGTGATTTCCTTGGCTCGTGGATTGTATTAAATAGAAGTGTAAACACAACTGCGACACAAATATAAAATTTCTTTACTCTAACACAATTAGGACGCAGCGTTTTGAGTGACACTTTCGTCGCACCGCACAGCTGCTGGCTATGTCACGCCTTATTTACTACAATTACCTGAAAAATTTTTGGATGTGATTAAAAATTAAGAAAATTGTAAATTAGTAATGGAATATTAGGCTTTACATTCTATTGATTTCTTTAAAGGGGTAAAAGAAGAATAAGGGAACATCCAAAGTAGAATCATCATACTAAGCAATCGCCGACAGTCACTGCCTATTAGAGGTGAGAATAACTGCTATTTTTCAATCGCTGTTATGCTATTTTCGAAAAACTGCGAAAAAATTCTGAATAAAATGATTATTGAGAAATTTTTAGCTTAAATTTTGTTAGGTTTTGATCATACAAGCAAGACCAAATTCCTATCATCTCAAAATACCAAGACTTGTGCCAAAAAAAAAAGCTGGCATTGAGCAAAGGTGTCTAAAGCGCGCACGCTAAATTCAGGCGCGATATAAATACAGGAAATAAATAGGTGTGCGCGCCGAATCGCGATGTCCGTGAGACTAGGAAAGTATGTATTCCTGATCTCATTTTATCAAGGTGACTGCAGACAGGTTGATTGGCAACGTATTTTTGATTAGGGTTCCTTAAGAAAAAATACTTTTTTTTATATAAGATTCGAATGTCAGCAAGGTAGTAATTGATTTTTTTTTTAAGCTTGATACATATTCTGTCTAATTAGGTAAATAAGTACTTGAAAACAATTAATGAACTGTTTACTGTACAAAAACACAATAATAAGTAAACAAAATAAACTTTATATATCAGTGAATTAACAAAAAGCACCCTAATACTTTTAGCTTATAACACCCAGGTTTTGTTTTTTAAACAATACATGGTGGAAACAAAGAAAATTTTAAATGAATTGAAAATAAAGCACCTTGTGAAAACGTAACGAATTGGACAAGGTAACAGATTGGACGACGATAAAGCAGAATCTTGCGTCGCGCGACAAATCTTACAACCAATTAAACGGTTACGGAACCCTCAGGTTAAAATAAAAATACGTGTCTCGTGTGAAATTTATTATTTCTGTTTGATGTCAGGTGATGTGACGGTAAAGTATTTATAATTTTATATTTATTTTAAGAAGGAAAAGCGTGTAACGAGTCGCGAGAATTTAACACGTCTCTTTAATAACTGTATGAAAAATTATTTATGCATGCGCATTCGTAAGCAATCGTTATTTGTATTACCATACCTTCATACAATTTTTTATACGAGATTATTTTTTTTACATTTTTTTATGTAATTCACTTTATCAATATATATAAAACTCTTCCGTTACTGACTGACTGACTGACTGACAGACAACGCAGAGCCGAAACTACTGGGCGTAGCGGGCTGAAATTTTGCATGTAGGTTCCTTAGGGAGTGTAGGTGAGCACTAAGAAAGGACTTCCCGAAATTCCCATGGGAATGGGAATAAAATGGATTTTTGTGTTTATGAGAAATCTACGCGAGTGAAACCGCGGGGCATCCTCTAGTATGTATATATATGTTTATAGATGCTCAGCTAAATCAATGAAGTTACATTTCGAAAACCATTGCTGGTTTTTAAGGACCAAAACAATAAGTACTTACATGTATTTAAAAAAAGCAGAGCTATGATTTTTTACAGCTTTCATTTTTTATTAAAAAATACCAGATATCTCGAGAAAAGATGGTCGCTGGAACCCAAAAGTTCTCTAGTGGTGACTGCGCACAGTGGTAATACGCGGTATAGGCAGACCCTGAGTACTTTTGATGAGGGTAGGAATAGCGATCTATGGAGGAAGCCTATGTACAGCAGCAGTGGACTTCTTTCTACTGTGATGATAATGAGATAAATATGAATAAAAAAATATCATCAATACATAGTATAAAATGAAGTCGCTTCCCGCGTCTGTCCCTATGTATGCTTATATCTTTAAAAATATGCAACGGATTTTGATGCGGTTTGTTTTAATAAATAGAGTGATACAAGAGGAAGGTTTATAAGTATAATACATGCACAAAATAGTAATAGGTTAGGCGGTACGAAGTTCGCCGGGTCGACTAGTTACTTATAAATTTAGAAAAAATATTTTTGATCCAAACAGAATTTCCTAATTAATCACCAACCAGACACAAGCGTGTAAAGAAACGTCACTTTGTTTTTAATCTCGCTTTGTTCTCGTTCTCAGGTAGGTAGGTACCCTACAGAGGTGTCATGACAGCCGCCGGCGTGACAGGCCGGCTCGTGACAGTTTGACAGACCGTGACAGATTGAGTCGGGGACCGCCCGCTATTGTTCTAAACACTCGGCATTGCGGCACACCTTTTGTATGTTTTCACGAACGTTTTTGGCAATGATTTTACTTAGAAAAGTATTTATTTTTAACACACTTTATACTGGATGATTCAGCGTTAATAAAGTTATGGATGATTTAGCTCAGCATACCTCACAACTTTTACAAAAGAGACAAAGGATAGAATATTGAAGAAATATCAGTTTTGGTAGTTTGATCAACTGAAGGGGTCACACATGATAGTAATGTAGGTATATTTTTTAATACTTAATGTGAGAAATAAAGACGATGTCACTTTTCCGGTTCTAAGTGTATTTGTTTGTCTTCGTACACCCTAACAGGTTATACATTAGTTAGGGGCTCTGAGTATGATGCGGTATTAAAAACTGTTATACTTGTGACGAAAATTGCATTTCCGGCCTCATTAATTGTCCAGTAAAGCTGCTTCACAAATTGGCGAAGGCTCTAATTAATACGTAATTAGCGAGCACACAATACCGATTTCATTAAGCACATAACTGCTGAACTTATCAACAGATTTTGATGCAATATTATAAGGTTCGGACACACACGGAGGCTATATGAGTTTTGAAGGTTTTTCAAATCAAGTACATACATACATAATCTCACGCCTTTTATTCCCCGAAGGGTTAGGCAGAGGTACCAGCTCAAGAGCCGGACCCACGTTTAGCCGAGTTTATGCTTTATTACCAACGTGACAAGGGGCCAGCTTGTCGCCGCGGTTATAACGACCACTAACTGCGGCCGGGACCAACGGCTTAACGTGCCTTCCGAAGCACGGAATCATCTTACTTTTCGGACAATCAGGTGATTCAAGCCTGCAATGTCCTATCCAACCGAAAACAACCACAACGTGTGGTGCGACAATATGTGGTGTTTTCTGCGGGGATCGAACCCACAACCTTCCGTGCCCTAATCAAAGGCGCGACGCGCTACGCCACTGAGCTACGGAGGCGGCTCAAGTAATTCTCTTAATCTATAAGAGGTAAAGATCCGGAATTTTAATATAACGTTTTTGAGCATATAATAAAGTTTTTTGTAATTGAGAAACACTAGTGGAATCAAAAAACCTCGATACATTATTTCGTCAAAGATAACCATCCCAAAAAACGGGAATAGCTAGTTCTTCGAAATTACTAAGTAACTAGTTTTTGTTGAAACTACATACGAATTATGATAATAAAGTATATCAAATTTTAGTAATTCAAATTTGATTTAAAAGTAATATTTAAAAGATATTTAATATTTATTACTTTTTACAATAAAATGTAGTAACCGATGTGGGCGACTGACATATGACTGTCCTTTTCCCTCAGTATGTTTGAGGGAAAAGGACATCCTTTGTTCCTCGGTCGTTTGCTTTATTTCTCGTATATCGTCTTAAACAAAGCGATGGAGCGACGAATTGGGAGCACACGATAGGGACTGGTGGGAATCTGCCCAGAACAGGGATGTCTGGAAGGAGAGGAAAGAGGCCTTTGCCCAGCAATGGGATAACATAGGCTAGTAATAATAATAAATAATATCACGCATATATTCCCCGGAGGGTTAGGCAGAGTGGCATCAGTGCATACTGGACCCACGTTTGGCCAAAGTTTATGTTTATACCATCGTGAAAAGGGGCCAGTCAGAATCTTGATGAGAAATTATTATGTGAAGTGGTGTATCCGACGGGGATCGAACCCACGCACGACCTCCTCAGCCCTAACAAAAAGCTCCCACTGCGCTTCGGAGGCGGCCTAAATTTAACTAGTAGTCCCGACGAACTTCGTGACTGAATGAATGAATGAATGAATGAATGATCTCTTTATTGTTCAAATAAACACAAAATAGTAAACAATATACCTATATAAGTGAGGTGACAAAAGGCGACCTTATCGCTTTAAGCTATTTCTTCCAGGTAACCGTGTAATTTCTTCGTGCCGTCTTACCTTTCTTACTATGTTGTGCATGTTTTATACATTCACTAGAGGCAGCCCCGCGGTTTTTCCCGCGTAGATTTCTCATAAACACTAAAATCCCGTTTTTTCCCGTTCCCGTGAGAATTTCGGGAAATCCTTTCTTAGTGCTCACCTACACTCCCTAAGGAACCTACATGCAAAATTTCAGCCCGCTACGCCAATTAGTTTCGGCTCTGCGTTGTCTGTCAGTCAGTCAGTAAGTCAGTCAGTCAGTCAGTCAGTCAGTCAGTCAGTAACGGAAGAGTTTTATATATATTGATTGATTAACTTTCCTCTTGAATAACTCTCTATAAAAAAAACTGCATCACAATCCGTTGCACAGTTTTAAAGATTTGAGCGTATTTATAGCGACAGACAGCGGAAGGGACTTTGTTTTAAACTGTGTTTTGAGTACTAAAATCTTTTCATACACCTCACCTAGATTCCTAAACAGTAGAAAACGCTGTACTAATTCCGAGTAAACTGCGCCATTACCTTAATCTGTTCCAACAAGCGAAAGCTCCAAAGCTCCTCCAAGCAAAAGCTCAACTGAACGGAAGTGTTTCACAGAAGCTCGTTTCACGCACCGTTTGACAAAACATCATCGCGATTCCCAAAACTCATAAACACACTGGCGTATTTGACCTTTTTAAGCTCACCTCTTACTAGGATAAACCTAACTGTAGGGTTCTAGAAAAAAATGAATCTGGAGCTACACAGAAACAAACAGCCAATCTCATAACCGCACTAAATGTTCACCAAAACAGCACAGACCAGTTTTTGAACATCAAAACTCTGTAATAAGAAACAGAACATAAGAAAAGAAGTAACACACTGAATATTTCCCGGGACATGCTGGCGATCAAACCCTTTACTGATGACTATAAGACAAACGACACCGAACAACTTCAATTTAGTCAAATTATCTCAACTTTGAAGTGGTTATACACTGACATTACTATTCAAGCTTTAAAAAAAGTAATATGCTTTTTATATTTCTGTATTTGACGCCAGGCGGGCGAAAAGCCACCATGGCTCATCTGGTCGCGAAAGCATCATGACGGTGTGCAAATATACCTCAGAGCTCCCTCAGAGTAAGGAAACCGCTAAGAAATATACAAAGTGACAATCGAAAATTTTGACACTTGTTTTTTTGTAATATTTTGTTGAGAAGCTGTATTCGATTTGAATGTCAATCGATCCGCTTTTAATCATTCTTTCAATCATTCATAGAAAGCAAAGGCATCCAGTCAATGAATAATTCATTAGAACTTTAAAATCCAACACGGAATTTTCGCGCGAGGCGTGCACCGTTGTGGGTGTACTAAAAATGTTTCTGGTACCGATCGGTGTACTAGTTGTACATAAGGCTTGTACTGCCTTGAGAAGTTGGTACAATATTCTTGGGCCACCGATTATACATTGGCTGGTAAAGCATTCTGACTGATTATTATCATAAAAATTGACTGCTTCAGATGCCGCGTGAAGAGTTCACGAAACCGACGTGCGTACTGTGTGTATGAAAAGGCTTATGACTGTAGAAGAAACAAGAGAAGTGTGTCAGGATCGTAGCAAGTGGAAATCAATTGTCTCTTCCTACCCGATGGGATACAGGCGTGACGTGTATGTATGTTGACTGCTTCAGGAGCCAGTGATCAACTGAAAGAGGCTCTTGGATGAGACATGAAACCGTTGAGACGATTTTTTTCAGTCCACAGTGTACCAATACCCTTAAAACCAGTAATTGCGAGAGCGGTGAGATCAAAGTGTTCACGCTTGACAAGCGTGTATCGCTCCATTAATACGACGTTTCGCTGTAAACTATAAATATAATAGTATCGGGTAACCAGTCCCGCTTTAAAACAGGTGATCTGAAGGAGTTATTGTGTAATAATAATCACACAATAACCAGTCCCCCTTACTAAGTGAGTTTTGAAATACATCATTACATACCTGTAGGTAACATTGGCCAAATTATTATACAGACTGATAATCTACTGTTATCTCACTATTTATTGTACTTTAGAAATCATACTATAGTTTGTTTGAATCAAAACTTTTTTTCTATAAAAATAATGAGTGTACAAGAAAAATGCAAGAAACAGCAAGTGTGGGGCTGTGTTAGAAAAAGTTAACTACTGTTGCTTAAGATCGCTTGAAATGGAAGAACATCCTTTGTACCAGCTAGGGATGATAAGATATTTACGAAGATGAAAACGAAAAATCATATGTAATTCCGTGCAAAGTGTTAAGTCTGAAAAAACTTGCACGCAAATTTCCCGATGGCTCAAATGGGTACAGACGTGTATCAACATTACCATACATTACATACTAACGATGTAAGCGTAGCTAATATTCCGGTAAATGTAATCACTGGATGCGATTCATTTTTTAACTCTGCATGCAATTTCATAATATGCAACTGTACAGTGTACATACCAATAGTATTACAAATGGATGGAGTTAACAACATAGTAAAAAATAAAACCACCGGATGTGGAAGAACATTCTTGAGCCCCTATGTCCCAGCTCCTAATATCATACAAAGAATAAGAAGAAGATTGTAGAAACATCTCTCCTAAAATGATAAACTGTAAAAGAGCATACTTATATCCAGATAACATAAACTTTTTACCCGAAGTACACACTGAGATTCAAAATTATCACGTTAGGGATCTGTGAAATGTGAAAACCGGAAATTGGGTCAGACCGGCCCACTTATCCGGCGGAAGTGGCGAGCCCAGGGGGCACGTATTTCCGTTGCTGACATTTGCACACCTTACAGTTTTCGGCGAGAGCCTTTTTTGGTACTTTCAGTAAAATTTATAGAGATCGCGATGACTAAAAGTCTTGAATCTAAAGATAATACACAAAGAAACCACATGTTCTTGATGTTTGTATAAAAAAAATTTTGAGAAAACATTGTTTCTAAATAAGATTATTCTTTGCCATTTTGTTGGCGTGTCAGACAGACCCCATAGACCAAATATTATTTTCTATCCAAATCGAGAATAGAAATAAAAAAATGTATTAGAATAAAAAATTTCAGGCACATGACATAGGAAACTTTTCTATGATTACAAACTTGTACTTTGCTTGAAGATTGGTTTTCATAAGCAAAGCGTGGGTTGCCTTGAAGGAATCGCTCTTAGCGATAAGGTCGCCCATTGCATACAAACTTAATTTATTTGTACCTATAATTATTGTATCATGTAGCTACTTAAGTAATGTAATACCTACTATACTCATTTGTGTGCATTAAAAAGTGTATTTCACTCATAAGCAAGCCATAGCACGTAATTTACTTACATTTAAAAGTAAAAATCCAGTCAATTTAATCAACAAAGATCTTTTATTACTTCAGCAATTATAAACAGTAAGCTTAATAAAGCATACTGTTATCCGCAAAACAGGCTGTAAAAATTATCTTTGCCTCTATTCTCGTATAAATTCAACTTTATAACTCAGCGTCCTTTGAGCAGCTTAATAGATTTTAGTATGAAGCAGTTGTAAAGACACTGAATATAAGCTCGTTTTGTTACGTGAATTATACGGCTAGGTGGGTGGCTTCGGTATTAAACGACTGAGGCAAGCTTGATGCGGTTTAGACCCGGAAGGATAGAGTTGGTTATAATTTACGATCGACTCTGCGTAAATCTGGAGCCCTGCCTGAATGGTGTTTAGGTTGAAGTATAATCTCTAAACAGATGGTCACGGGACCGGCAAATTATCTAGTAGCCACCGCGCACAGGCGGTCAAGTTTCTTAACTTAAAACAATCGACTCTTAACTTAAAACAATCGACTCGTAATTGTCTCGATAGTAACATAACATAACATAATCTCACGCCGATTATTCCCCGAAGGGTTAGGCAGAGGTACCAGCTCAAGAGCCGGACCCACGTTTAGCCGAGTTTATGCTTTTATTACCAACGTGACAAGGGGCCAGCTTGTTGTCTCGATAGCGACTTCGTTAACCATTGCCGCTTTAACAAAGGCAAACAGTCGTTTTGTGCGACCTGACCGGTCATTGTGGCAGTCTGAGAAAACACCTGAAAATAATGTAAGATTCATAAAATATGATCATTATACATGGTCTGTAACGTCACTAATAAATTTTTATTTTGAAATCCCAATTTCTTTTACATTGATTAATTCTTCAGCAAAATTATTGCAACAATACAGGCTAGCACAAACACTGTAGCGGGCAATTACAGTTTTACTACCGAGACGATCACATTCGGAGTGCGATTCTACAAATACCTACCTAAACAATTTTTTTTTGTCATTTTATAAATTCGTCAAAACATTTTTTTTTTTGAAGGAACTTCGATTAGAAACAAAATGGGTCCCATAATCTGACCTTGTACGATGCCTTCCAAAATGTGCTTAATGAAGATAAAAAGGCATAAAGTGTGATCCATCCTAAACATATTTAAGATAAGAATAGAGTAGAGTAATTTTTTATTCATTTTAAATAATTAATTTTAGTAATAAATCATAAAGGCTTCAATGACAGACAAAGTCCGAAGCCTTAGTCAAGTTAAAACAATACACAAAAATGCCTTTGCTTCAATTTGGCTGCTGAATTGGTCCCTATGAGTTAATCGCAGGGCGGTTACGTTAAAGTTACAGCCAGTAGAAGGTGGCTTGTTGATAATAAAATACTGTAGGTATTCCGTTACGGCAGTCTTAAATAACTCTGTTGAAGAAAACAGCAAAATATAAATTTTAAGAAATATTTAAATTTAAAACTCTTCCGTTACTGACAGCGTACAGCCCACACAGCTACACACACAACAATTTTAGTTCCTAAGGTGGTGTAGAAGTAAGGAAGGAATTTCCTAGGTTTCGGTAGGTTTCTAAGTATCGAAAAAAATTGATTTTATGAATAAGCGCAGGCAAAACCGCTGAAATCACTCGAATAAATAATTGTTTGAAGAAGAATAAAAAGCATAAGTATGCTCTTCTTCTTGTCCTAGGAACAAAGGGCCAATTACCAGGGCTCCTAAAATAGTTCAAAAATGCTTTATAGCAGATCATTAATCAACCATTAAAGCGGCCATGCATCACCCATTGTTCGTAGCTCGGCGACAAAGCGCGTCGATTGTCATAATAAAATATGTGCTGTATAATTTATGATTGGTTTATTTGAGTTACCTCGCGTGCGAGGGACCGGATAAGAAACAATCCAAGATTAAAGTTTTGCTAGTTTTCACCATATAACGTTTTCTTAATCCCATATTGAACTTTATGAAACACTAAAAAAAACAAAAATATGAAGAGTTTTATTTTTAAGAAAATTGTTCAGAAATTGCGACATCTTACAGCTTTATTCAAATAATATGGTTAGCCTTAGTTGTTCTTGCATCTTCTTAGTTGTAATGGCATTTAGATCAGATTCTTATGTATCGCAAACCGAGGTAGTCGATGAATAAAACAAGAACGTAAGTTGTTTACGGAAACCAAAATCGCTCTTTCCTAATTTAACTCTTAGCTATTTGATGTAAATACCTATTTGGGTGAAAATCCCAAGCGAAAAAAAATCATGGCAAACCTGATTTTGGTAGTGCAATGTGCTCGTTGATCATTAGGATATTTTTTTTTAAGTAGTGTAAGTACTTCTCCACCTTGGCAAAAAAAATTATGGGGTAAGGGCTTCTATAACACCTAAAAAAAATTGACAAAGTGTCATTTTATCATCACGGTGGCTTGTCCTGAACCCAATTTCACTCGTAAAGTATCTTTTCTTACAAACACGTTTACGATTTTGATTTAAATCGATTTGCGTATCGTTAAATTATTAGTTAGTATATCGATAAAAACTATTATTGTTTGTTTATCTACTTTTTCACACATTTGACAAGTACTCGAATTTTGTCCTGAGAAAAGTTATCATTTCAGAGGACGGTAAGTTTTAGCAGAATAGTTTTGACAACACTGCGTTGTTACGCCCCCCTTCTGTTTCCTCACCACGGATTAGTCCGGCTAAAGCTCTCGGTGCGTACGGGCCGCTGACAACATCACTGTGGATTCCCGCCAAAACGTAAGTTTATCATTTCAGTGATGAGGGGACAATTTTTTTTTCATTTCGGTGGCCGTTATATCTCGTGTTTGATTCATTTAATTTATTTTAAAATTTCTGTTTACATTCGACGTATGTATTGTTTTGTTTCAGTAATATTTATAGTTTGATAATTATTTAATTTGGAGTAAAATTTTAAATTAACCTTTGTTTTATCATCTCAGTGCTATCATTTCAGTGGATTCGGTGGACTGTTATACCGAAAAGAGTCCACCGGAATGAAATATATCACCGAAATGATAGAACCATCAAGTTTTGGAGATCCTTGGGTCAAAAATTTAATTAAGGTTTTCCTTCCCAATCCTTTACCGTGTCAGTACCTACGTTAGGTTTTGCCGGCGTAACCATTTAATATACCAAATTATAATACGTACCACTAAATAATGTCAACTTAATAATTATATAAATTGTGTTAGTTTATCGTTTAAAATCTTTATGCTTAATTAAGTAGTTTCGCCCTAGGACAATATTATATTAGGCGGTTATTGTGCTATATTGACAATTCAAATAATCCCCAAAGTAAGTACCTATCTAAAGCACGGGCACACCTCGGTGGGACACGAGCGATCCAAATAATGAAACAAACGCGTTGCAGTTGCAACGCACTTAGTCTAAGCTCGTGTACGTAAACACTTTCCATGTCTTGTGTGAGTGAGATAAGACAATGCTTTTTGTAGTTTGTACTGTGCTGTACGGTTAGTAACAGAGGGGTAACCGAGCGCGGATGGCCGGCACTTTCACCGGGAGGCAGGGAGTGTCCGTCCATACTGTACGAAGTAATTTTTCTTCTGTGGCACAGTGTAGCTTAAAAAATACGTATTCTATAAACTTCGATCATCAATATCAACCTACCTAGTTAACGGGTCACCGCAGAAAAAACATCTCGTCAAATAACACCTTATTTCATAAGTAGCGTAGGCTCTTATTTCTGTTTTTTTAGGTATCGGTCCAACAAACCACACAATCAACGTAAACACGTGCATTTTAATACCAAATTTACTATTAAAAAAGTTTCTACTAAACTTTAACAAAATGTTGGCCCAAACACGCGCCTTCTTGTCATCGCTAAACTGTAGCGGTCTTATTCATAAAGATACAGTAGATTTTAAGTAGCGTTACTGGAGGTCTACTTCGCTGGTTTGTTGTATGGTAAATACGTGACAACTAGTCTAAATTGACATACGTCAAATAACTAAATTTTTATGAATAAGAGGGTAAATGTTTTATTTTGACAAAAGATCATAAAAATGAAATACCATTTTTTATATTTGCGATCTAATTACAAGGTAGAAGGTAGCATGGTTGCAATTAGTTTCCACTGAAAAATATTTTTGAACTTGTCTAGTCGTCATTGTTTCGTAAATAAATGAACTGTGGTGTGTGTAGTAGTATCTCAGACTATGTAGATGTAGGTGTATCATTGTATAAGCCCTGTAGGTCCGGGCGTAAGAATAGGTCTACGGTATGCCCTGCCTGTCGTAAGAGGCGACTAAAAGGGGTCTTTGGGGTCGTGGGTGTGAAGGGCGGGGGCCCGACACACTCATCAAACGGCCCTGAGATGGGCGGCGGCACAACTTGTGGCACTGTGCCGCCGCAGCTCCAAAGGCGAGCCGGGGAGGGAGGGAACAATATGCCCTCCCCGAGCATGAAGCTAATAGTAGCTGAGCGTGGGAAGACTTCGGATGCTATAATGTGTGGTTCCCGGGGTTCTTCCCAAAAGCGCCAAGACGGCCGCTGAGGGGTTTTAGTGGGTGCGAGCCCCACATACCCCCGACGCTCCCCCGAGCGTCAGGAAATGCGATAGGCATTTCCCCTCGTTAAAAAAAATAAAAAAAAGGTATATCATTGTATACGCGGACAGTTTTTAACCCCCGACGAACACCTCAGATTTTTTAACGTATCTGTCTGTCTGTGTATCTGTCTGTGACATCGTAGAGCCCAAACGGCTAAACCGATTTTCGTTTAGTTTTTTAGTATCATAGATAATTTTAGCCCAAGTGTTCTTAGCTGAAAATTTATATCAAAAAAACCCTCTAATAAAATTGTATATTATTTTAATAGGCAGTACTTAAACTTACAAACACAATGTTTACACACTCGAAAACTAAATTCGAGCTATTGTTCAGTTTTTTTTAAATGTAGGTAGGTATCATCTTAGTTTTTTTTTTTTATATTTATTTATTGAAAACTTCTTATAATCTTATTACAACTTTGCAACCGCAGAAACCTTATTAGGTTTTTGAGCGGTGCTGAGACGCATTTGACAATACAATTTCCTTAAAGGTCTATTTAACAAAGATATAACTTTTTATTAAATACTTAAATTAAACAGTTCCATCTAAAAAGATTTTTTTCAATGTTGGTTTAACATCACAAAAGTTAAGTGTTACTAATTTGTCCACTAATTGTTTAGGTAGTACGGAACCCAAACTAAGAAGTATGGTTGTTCTTAGCTGTATCATTTCGGTGGGCTTTTTTCATTTCGGTGTATGGTCTATCATTTCGGTGCACATTTTTATCATTTCGGTTGACACTTTTATCATTTCGGTGGATTTTTTTCATTTCAGTGGACTCAAATAAATTCAACCTTTAATATTTCAGTAAGTTTTAATGTTAATTGGTGGCCATTCTCGCATATTTTCCAAAATAGGTTGAAGTTTTAATAATAATTAAATCTACGTCGATAACATTTAAAATAAAAAAATCCACCGAAATGATACAAAAAAACAGTTTGTTGATTTTGACCCATTTGTCAGATGTTTTGAAACGCGAAAACAGAAATTAAAAACGTCTAGACTCGCTGTAACATTGTTCGCCAGTCATAATATTTTATTCCTCATTAAATAACTCTACTCGGTCTACGTTAAGAAAATAGTTGCGCACCTGCCAGTGCCTATTTAGTGTATTTTTAACAGCTCTCCGAACTCTGTGCAATAAAAAAAATATTAAGGTACCTGAACAAACGCGCATCATTGTCTCAACCCACTCCGCCGGCCAGACTAACATTAATCTATTAATAAACACTCTTTGTAAGAGAAAAACGAAAAACAGGTGTTTGACTAATACCTAAGATTTAGTGCTTTACACTAACTGTCATGGGCACTTACTTTTATGATCGGTACAGGATGGCGGTCATCAGCGTTAAATGTATAAAATATATTGACAGCAAACGCTAGTGGCTGGTATTTTTGAAGTACTGAAGATCAGATAAGACTGAAGAATGGACACTTTAACGCATCTTTTATGCTAACGAAAATATTTTAATGCGCAACTATGCGCTTCGAATTGTGATTTTATTTTCTCGATAACTAAAACACTTTATTATTGGCAACAAATTTAGTAATGTCATGATATCAAGGTAAATCATCACTTATAGAATAACAAAGGAGGCCAGGAAGATCAAGAAGAAACTTCATGCATAGATATAATAAACAACAGTAGTAGGTAGCACAGGTAGTAGTGTCCCTGTATGACACATACAAACTACGGAATAGGTCATTGATAGAAAGGAATGGAAACAACTATAACGACAAGAGCTCTAAAAAGGGAATGGGGAATTTTCGAAGTCCAGATTAAAGAGTGTACGTGAACTGCGGAATAAAAGAATGCGCATTCTGATTATTCTGATCGATGTCCCTGGAAAACTCCCGTATTTCAAATTGAAAGGGCAGTACATTGATGAGTGAAGTATTTTAGGACAAATTCTGAAATACATACTACTAAAGACTCGCCTGCCCAAAATAAGCGTATAGATATAAAAACAACAACAACAAACAGTTCTGAACAAAAGTAGCTATCTTTAGATTTTACAGGATTGTCGTTGGCTTAAATAAATAAGCCAGGTATTTGATAATCAACATCATTACCACATCTATATTCATCGCAACTTTATGACTATTCGACGGTGCGAGCGGAAGTGTAAAATATCAAAGAAGCATTCTTATTACCTGTGCCGTTAAAAATAACTCAGCCGGATAACCGGTGGACCGGATTGGCCACGCCCGGGCGATCACCTTTGATGTTGCACCGTGAGGAAGTGATTTCTGAGGTGTTCCCGATTATGAAAAACTTTGTAAGAAGCAAAGATAGAGGTAGTGAATTTGAGAGAGAATATTTTGCTATAATACTTTTGAACTAGGTGGTAAGAGTGGACGGTTGACGTACTCGCTACAATGTTGGAATCAGGCTGTGACAGGTGGAATTTTGTCGAAACTGAGAAATTAATGACTATGACTGAGAAATATGGAAAACACTTCAAAAATCCCTGTGCCTGATACGAGGGATCTAAAGCTTGATGATAATGATTTTTAAGTAGTAAAGTAAGTGCTTCTAAAAGTAAGAATGAGACCCTCTTTTTATAAAGAGGCAAGACTTGTTTATTTTTTTAAAGACTCCGAAACTACTGGAACGATTTCAAAAAATCTTACACCATTATAATCCTAAATACTATACTATTTTCAAAAAAGGAAGAGATCGATCAAAAAACGTCATTGCTAGCGGTGAGAAGTTCGCCTGGTTAGTTAGCTGTTTTTCGTAAAAAAAAAAACAGTATTTTTGTGACCTATTTTTATAACCAACCTGTTTGATATCACGGTCTCAATACCGACTGAAGTCTGATAATGTAACTGACAGGTGTTAATGTTAATGCGCACGCGCATCCCGCTATGTCTCATGTCATTCGCGAATTCTTTCAGCTTGTAATCTCAAATGAAAAATGTACAAATGTACACACACAATATTTCAATTACATCTGAGATGTTATATTTTTGAGCTTCATTTAACCTAGATTCTGCATATCGGATGTTTATATTTCTTATATTATTTTTAAATTAAATTTACAGTCAAGCTGCAACAACCTTGCTTCGGTTCCCAGCTAAAGATTTTCTTGTTCTAGCTTTAATAATTAGTCCAGAAAAGCAATTCTTTTTGTTTATCTTGTTTTTTTTTTAGACTGACATTTGCTCTAGATGAAAGAAACGTATTTTACTAAATGTGACTTTCCTAGACCCCTTATTTTGAGATTTATATTTCATATTGTATCACTAATGTACATTGACCACCTTTAACAACATTCAAGTCACCTGTCGCAGCGCACAGCATGACGTCGCACTGTCCGCATGTCTGTCTGTCATCGTGTAAGACGAGCTGCATTAGTGGAGAAATTTGCACGACTGTCCGACTGACGCTCTGTTCCGGGGTCGAGTTACGCTTGCAAATGTGTACCAGTAGGTAATAGTTATTTTTGACGGCATTTTGGTATTGTGTTCCTAGCAGTTTTGCCTGCTACTTTTGAAATGTTTTCTCGAAGTCCTGATTTTCAGTTCCCGATAGAATTCCAGGAAATTAAGAGGGAAGAACTACAGACGAGATGAGCTCAAGGCCTAAACATCTGCGGTCATTTATTACATTTTTATCGGAAGGTGCTGACTTGCTGCGAATGTGATCAAACATACTGTTCATGTAATTCTAGCTTTGTCTATAGACAATTAATATTTTTCTATAGTGGCAACATTAGGCTATGGTTACTTTCTCTTTTCCATTAATCAGTGTAACGAATGTTTGGATCTCTACAATAAATTCTATTTAAAAGTGATAAATCTGTTTAATTCTTATACAGAATTTGGTGCCGAAACCCATTTAGGACAATGAACAAAATTAGTGACAAAATTCAGTGAAATTCATCGTTTTATTAGTGAAAATCTTGCTTCGAAGTTTGGAGTTGGCTGGTAAATTTTTTCAAAAGGCCGCCATTACCGATTGCGGTTTGTTTTTTTTTCGCCTTGCTGTTTCCTGTTGCAATCACGGTGTGTCAATCAATACTACAGTGAAATCTGTTTAATTTTTATACACATACGCTGAAAAATTGGCTAGATCAGTCACCTGAGAGCATTCCAATGAAGCTCTCTATGATAGTCAGATGCTAATCAATAGGGCAAACAGTTGATATTGTGTTATTTAATTGATATAAGAACTAACGGACCTGGCAAATTTCGTTTCTCCCCTAACTATCGCAATGTATTTCTGTCTTTTCCATTTAACATCTACAAAGTATAAGGAATTTAACAATAAAAGAACGAATAAAATCGGTTTAGCCGTTCTCCCATTATGAGCTCACAGAGAAAATAGGGCTGCCTTTTTTTAGGGAGAGATTTTGATAGATTAATAAAGAATCCACCGCACGCAAAGCTGGATCACCAAAAAAGATACAAACAAAGAACACCTCAGAGTAAGTAAAACTAAATATAGAAACACAAGTCTAAGTCACCCCACCTCGGCAAATAAACCATAACACCAACACCTGGATCCAGAAACGGAAATATCACAAAGGAACAAAGAACTGAAGGTGAGTCACGTAGTCAGGGAATGTGACTTTTTCATTTTGGCTGCATGCATTAGAGTTTAGAGGATGAAGTCATCGTTTTTTTGAGTCTTAAAACTGGAGGTCACTTGTGTTAAAAAAAAACTTACTTATACCTACTTTACTTTGTATTTGAGCTTTCAGTTCTCTAACTCAAGTATTATGAATAACTATTTGAAGCAACTTTTTTGACTAGGTCTAGAAGATTTTTGTTTTTTGTGCATTTTTTTTTCACTGTCCCATTGCTGGGCATAGACCTCTCTGTATGAATGAACGTGTCTCTTTCCTGTGCCACCTGAATCCAGTCGGATAGATATAAGAATCGATGTCATCCCCCGACCATCTCCTCCTCGGACAGCCACGTCGTTTTCGTCGTTCTTTCGTCTTTCAACAGTTAATATTTAATGTTCGAATGTATGTTTAAGACAAAGTTCGGCTTTGCGAGTCACATCCGAGCACACGCCAGGAGCTGACAAGGTGTCGCCTTCGACGAATACGTAGTGGAGGACATCATTATCATCATTTAATGTTGGATTGCAAATCATAAAATAGTATTGAAATTTATCAGTTTTTATTTAAAAACTGGTAAAAAACTGTCTAAGATTCTACTGTTATTCAACAGTTGGATAACTCTAGTTAGTTACTCACAAATTAATTCACTAAATCAAAACGATAATTCATACATAATATCACGCCTTTTATTCCCCGGAGGGTTAGGCAGAGGCACCGGCTTGAGAGCCGGACCCACGTTTAGCCGAGTTTATGCTTTATTACCAACGTGACAAGGGGCCAGCTTGTCGCCGCGGTTATAACGACCACTACTGCGGCCGGGACCAACGGCTTAACGTGCCTTCCGAAGCACGGAATCATCTTACTTTTAACGATAATTTTAACCCAAGTGTTCTTAGCTGAAAATTTATATTAAAAAAAACCCTCTAATAAAATTGTAAATTATTTTAATAGGCAGTACTTAAACTTACAAACACAATGTTTACACACTCGAAAACTAAATTCGAGCTATTGTTCAGTTTTTTTTATATGTAGGTCATCATCATATATCATCTTAGTACGGAACCCAAACTAAGAAGTATGGTTGTTCTTAGCTGTATCATTTCGGTGGGCTTTTTTCATTTCGGTGTATGGTCTATCATTTCGGTGCACATTTTTATCATTTCGGTTGACACTTTTATCATTTCGGTGGATTTTTTTCATTTCAGTGGACTCAAATAAATTCAACCTTTAATATTTCAGTAAGTTTTAATGTTAATTGGTGGCCATTCTCGCATATTTTCCAAAATAGGTTGAAGTTTTAATAATAATTAAATCTACGTCGATAACATTTAAAATAAAAAAATCCACCGAAATGATACAAAAAAACAGTTTGTTTATTTTGACCCAGTTGTGGCTGAAATAATTTGAGCAGCCTACTTCACTGGGATATATTTTATTTTCAAATTGCCACTGAATTTTGCCCGTCCGTAGAAATGCCCTTAAGACAAAGTTCGGCTTTGCGAGTCACATCCGAGCACACGCCAGGAGCTGACAAGGTGTCGCCTTCGACGAATACGTAGTGGAGGACATCATTATCATCATTTAATGTTGGATTGCAAATCATAAAATAGTATTGAAATTTATCAGTTTTTATTTAATAAAAACTTTTTATCAAAAAATTAAACCGCCGAAAAAACTGAAAAGCATTAAATAATTGGGAAACATTTTCTATTAGGACTTAATTTACTCACTTCTTAAAGTAATTTTGGTTAACCAAGAAATTTAAAGTCGGTGCCACACCACACAAGCAAATTCCTTAACTACCTATAGCGCGATGCGCGGCGGCACACGTTTTTCGGTTATTTCTTTGAATTTCAGGTAATTTAGTGATCGTTATTCGTTGATTCTGTGGCACCGACTCAAAATTTCTTGGTTAACCAAAATTACTTTAAGAAGTGAGTAAATTAAGTCCTAATAGAAAATGTTTCCCAATTATTTAATGCTTTTCAGTTTTTTCGGCGGTTTAATTTTTTGATAAAAAGTTTTTATTTTTTGCTTTTCAGTTTTTTTTGGGCTAATTTTTTTGACCCCAGCCAATCACCCTCCACAGGGTGGTCGCACCCCACAAGGTGGCCACACAACCTGGTTAAGGTTTAGGGACTAACAGAATGAGTTTCGATCACGACATTCACGACCGGTCGGTGAGGCGATTTTTGAGGGAGGCCTATGTCCAGCAGTGGACGTCTATCGGCTGAGATTATGATTATTAACATTCATATAAAAAAGACTCATAATTATACCTAGCAGTTATCATGTAAATCACAACACGGCAATACAATCTGTGAGTGAACAATAAAGTCACCCCTATTTTTCCACCCTTAGGGTTGGAATTTTATTTTCAAATTTTTATGGGACCAACTTCAAGGTATACCCTGTCGATTAAAAAAGGAATTATCAAAATCGGTCCACACAGTAAAAAGTTATGCGTGATCATACATAAAAAAAAAAAAAAAAAAAAAAAATATATACGCGACGAATTGAGAACCTCCTCCTTTTTGTTTTTTCGTCGGTTAAAAACTGGTAAAAAACTGTCTAAGATTCTACTGTTATTCAACAGTTGGATAACTCTAGTTAGTTACTCACAAATTAATTCACTAAATCAAAACGATAATTCATACATAATATCACGCCTTTTATTCCCCGGAGGGTTAGGCAGAGGCACCGGCTTGAGAGCCGGACCCACGTTTAGCCGAGTTTATGCTTTATTACCAACGTGACAAGGGGCCAGCTTGTCGCCGCGGTTATAACGACCACTACTGCGGCCGGGACCAACGGCTTAACGTGCCTTCCGAAGCACGGAATCATCTTACTTTGAACGATAATTCAAACGAACAAATATTACAATTCTTTCGAATCCCGAGGCGAAGCAAATGTTTTAATGACGTCACAATGAGGTTTGTGTTCACCTATCCCGGATTGCATTTAAATGTAAATGGAGGTCCTTGGGGTGCAGTTGAGAACAGATTGGAGTAGGAACTAGGTGAAGTACTTTAATGTTCTGTTTACAACAAAGGAGATTGGGAGATGTCTGTTGTTTTATATAAAAGGATAATTTTTTTTTAACTGACTTATTTATAGCGATGCTAGATTAAAAATATACTTTTTTTTTTCTTGAGGGGAAACCTGTTATGGGTACCTCGTCGCTCGGGGGAGAGACCAAGGTTATGTCGGAGTCACACCGACTAAAACCCCCCGGTGACAACCACTGCATCTGTCATAGAGGAACCCTTGAAGCACCCGAAGGAATACGTCTCAGGGTCTCTCCTTGGCGCAAAGCTGCCTATGCAGCCCACCACTATATAATAAATAATAACAAATAATAACACATCACATTCAGAGCCCCTAACTAGGAAGAACCTGAATCTAGGGTGCCCGAAACACACACAGACACAAACATCACACCCAGACCGGAAACAAACATCGATATTCATCATATCAATATTTGCCCCGCCCGGGAATCGAACCTGGGTGCACACGTTTCTCAGTCCACATCACTGCCATGCCAACTGAGCTACGGAGCAGTCGCACTATATACCCTCCCCGTGTGCCAAAATGCGCAGCGGCAGACCAAGGTAATAACATATCCTAACATAACAAGTTTAAGAACAAGAAATACACTCTTTATATTTTTGTTTGATTATAAGCTCTGTATTGGCACATATAAAACCAAACGGGTGTCGGAAAAGTCGAATAATGGTTCGCCCGAAGGATAGTAACGTCATTCGTTGAAAAACTATATGAGATATTCTAAAGTGGCGATTACGTAATAATGCCCCCAATTTTTTTTGTCCTTGTGGTAGTCTGTGGGGGAGATGTTCTTTGCCCAGCATTGAACTTCTCTCGGCTGAGATGGCAAAAGTTAAAACAAATCTTGTAGCGAAAATTTAATGTTTCAAAAAAGAAAAACTAAAAACTAGATTAAACTAGTAACAGAAAAATCTAAAGCAATATGAAATCTAGGTAACCTAAATACAGGAAGAGTGATTGCGACCGAAGAGTTTACATGAAAGAAAATAATTATTGTCGTCTCACGATCGTTTGGATTTGCAGCCGTGAAACTAGTCTTTGAAGAAGATTTAATTATTATTGGAGCTGACGATGCATAGCACTTTTCGTCAAGGATGATGATTTTAAACTGTGAAACACATTAAATAGTTTTAAGAGTTATAGAGGAAAACTCTTTTAAATCAGCAAATAATAATAATACTGTCTGCTCTTAATTCAAAAGCAAAACTTGCCAAACGATTTAAAATGTTTGATTTTGATTTAATTAATCATTCTTAATTTAATAATAAGTACATAAATTTTCTCTAAAACTAAGTAAAAATAATTAAGGGTTATAAACTAAAACAACAAAGAGTAATGAGTTCAAGTGTGATTGTATTTAGGCGTCTTATACTTAAATGTAAGTAAGTAGATTATAATGTCTTGATCCAAATTTATGACTGGCTGAAAATTACAATTACATTATTTTATTTTTTTACTAGCAGACGCCGCAGACTTCTTAGTTACTGCCCTGCGTTCTGAATTTTTGAGAATATTCTAAATACACTTTACAATATTAAAGGAAAAATATTTTCTCTACAAAATTGCATCACCTCAGCCAACCTTGCACCACGTCGACCGCAATTCAAACTTCGATCTCTACACGTCATTCCAGATTTACTTTTAAATTTAAATCTGTCATTTCACAGCCGGCCAGTGAGTCGGGAACGCGACGCGACAACAACGATGCTCCTTTGTTTTGAAAAGCAATCAGCTGTGCTGGAATGCGGCAAGGCAAGACCGTTGCGTCCATAGACTTAACCGTTATATGTCTACTGCTGGATAGGTCTCTTCTACAGATATAAAATGCCATAAGAACAAACTTTGTAGAGGGGGTATGCCGTAGTCGTCCAGGGACTCTAGTCTCTTAAACTTACGATTATACTTCTATTCTATTATTATTCTACTATTACTCTATTACGATTGTGTCAAAAATTGCGAGTCTCGTAACTTTGATCGATCATTATAGTATCAATAGAATATGAATAGCAAGCTATAGAATAATCTGGGATTTTTTACCTAAATAGTGAAACCTGTTTTATTAGACGAAATTGGACCGGGCGTAGTGCAACTGTCACTTAATATCAATCATTATTGACATATATAATGTCAGTCGAACGTAATCATAACATTATCTTATTGTGGAGCAGACTATCCTTTTCAAAATTGATTACGAGACTACCAAATGTGTATTTTCTTGCGCGTACTGTTTCTACTCTACTTTTATTCGATGGCAGCTTGTGATTGCAGTGTGGCTCTTTAAGTAGGTATATTTCAACGAAGGACGCTGCTGTGCTTGCTTCGGCTGATGTTTTCCGAGTCATCTTTAAAGACACCTAAGGGACACGATGGGGTGGTGCAACTCTATGCTGCTACCACACGGCGCGGTAAACTCTGCTATAATGTATTTTGAACGCAAATCTATTTCTGTTAGGCTATTGCCGTTCACAATGAAAATGAGAATGTGAAACATTTTGACATGAGATAAGATATATATTGCGGGTTTACAGCTGAATCTCTTGTGTAGACAAAATGATTCACCTACTTATATACCCGCAATGTATACTTATCACATGTCAAAATGATTCACATTCTCATTTTCATTTTGAACGGCAATAGATCCTCTTGATCCTCTTGACTGCTCCGTGGCTCAGTTGGCAGTGATGTGGACGGAGTAAGCGTGAGCACCCGGGTTCGATTCCTGGGCGGGACGAATATTGATATGATGAATATCGATGTTTGTTTCCGGTCTGGGTGTGATGTTCGTCTCTGTGTGTGTTTCGGGCGCCCTAGATACAGGTTCTGCCTAGTTAGGGGATCTGAGTGTGATGTGTTATTATTATTATTATTATCCTCTGGTCAGGTGACGCTACTGACCATTTTCATTTAAAAAATATATTGTCTCAGATACGGCCTGCCATTGTTAAACAGATCTAAGTCTATGGTAGCCTCTGATATTTAAAATTATAATGACTCTCATAAATTAAAAAGGTAGAGAGCTTCGATTTGAATTTGGAAGGGTGCATCGTTTATTTTTTAGACGTGACGTCATTTTGCAATCAGCCAGCGTTGTTCAACACAGATTCATCCAACTAGATAATATTCGAATTACAAATTAACATAAACGATCGAATAGATTTTTTAATCTTAGTTAAATGAAATCACGCAAAAGTTTTCCATGAAAGAAGAAAAAAAGTGAAAATCAACTATGTTGGTTGTTGGTGGACAGCACTGTAATTTAAGTGTCAAAACTTTAAAAGTCAAAAAAATTATAAAATGAGAGTACGAGTAAGTATTTACGCAACTTTATTCCCATTACCCAAATTATATTTTTGTATTTTTTTATTATGCAAAATAGTTTTGAATTTTGAAAGTGTTAGGTATATTATCTTTAACTTGAGCAAGCTTTAATGGCTGTAATTGAAAATACATTGAACATTAATAATAACACATTTATTTTTATTAATAATAACCGTTTATTCCACTCTATAGTGTTAGTGAAATGTTATCTTATAGAATCACGAGCGGACCCGGCTTACTTCGTTACGCCATAGAATATAAGTTACTACTAAAGAATTGGCTCTATAGACTTTGTTCTTTTGACTGCCCAGAATGGGCGAATAAAAAAACAAACAACAACAAACCACCTGTCAAAATATGTAAACAACGGAAAAAATATTGCACCTTGGGTTACATTATTTGAGTTTAAATTAGAATCAAAGTCGCACAGAGAGCCATGGAGCGTGCCATGCTCGGAATCAAACTCATAGACCGTATACCGAACACCGAAATCCGACGACGAACCAAAGTTACTGATGTCGGAAAAAGAATAACGGGTATGAGGTGGAGGTGGGCGGGACACTTGGCCAGGCGTAAAGACGGCAGGTGGACGACAGCGGTCACAGAGTGGTGGCCTAGAGACGGACGACGTGGAGTAGGCAGGCCACCAGCCCGATGGTCTGACGACATAGTGAAGGTCGCCGGTAGGCAGTGGATCAGACTGGCGCAGGACCGTGGTGCATGGCGTGCGAGAGAAGAGGCCTATGTCCAGCAGTGGGCTCTTACAGGCTGATGATGAAATTAGAATCCCTAATTTTTTTGAAAAGCTAATATAGCCTATGTCACCGGGGATAGTGTAGCTTCCTACCAGTGAAAGAATTTTTCGAATCGGTTCAGTATTTCCGGAGCCTATTCGTTACAAACAAACAAACAAACAAATCTTTCCTCTTTATAATATTGGTATAGATTTATATGTTTACAAATCAAGTCTATTTTACCTACTTAAAGGCATTCATTATTCAAGATAAAATAATATTTAAAACTAGGAGATATTATTACCATACTACAGCCGATTTTTCATCTAACATAATCTTCTTACATAATAAAAAAAAACTACCTTTCTTCAGAAGCCACATCCCTGACCGGAAATTAACAGAAGGTATCGGCGGAAATGCTCCAGGGGAGGCTTCACTTCCGGTCCTTGATCACCTTGATCCTGGATTTTGATGGAAATCGGAAAGGTCAAGATATTATGTTTATCTTACTTTATGTGGATAGGTATACGAAACCGACATACGTGTATGGAAACGGTTATGACTTTAGAAAAAGTGAAAAAGTTATGGCAGGATCGTGGAAATCAATTGTATCTGCCTAACCCTAAGGGAACAGTCGTCACGTTTTAAATCGTATAACGATCCTATCTACTTACATATTTTTTTAAGTGTCATACAGGGTTAATTTATTTATAAGTTTTTGCTATGGTTTAGGAGATAAAAATTTTTTCAAGCACCAATCGAAGTAATAAATTCTTAAAGTATCCAATATTCGGCGGTGGCTTTCAAATTCACCACCTACGTATCTTTCTAGCCATTTATTTATCTGCTCGATTACATGATTCTAGTATTCTTTAAAAAAAGTCTTTAAAACGGTCGTGTTACGGATTAAGGAGGCAGGTCATTTATATATGAAAAACTTAATTAATACAAGGATTCTAATAGGTAGGTATAATATTCCTGACAGAAGACTAATTAAATTATAAATTTAACTTGCAACAATGTATCTTACCCAGCTCACCTCACCTAATAGCCTAAAGCTCTTATTAATACCTCGGTACTAAAACAAGTGACAAACGTGCACGGATCAAAGCGCAGGCGCATCCATCTCGCGGAGGAAAAAGGACAAAACATCCTGACAGGCGTTGACAGACGACGGGACAGAGACGACTATATTCTGCTCGGGACAGATGGACGGCTCGTTAATCATAGGTTAAGTTACATACAGTTCGGTTTATCTAGATATATCACTTTTCTAGGTAAGTTTTCCTTGTAAATTCAGTAAGTAAGGCGGTTAAAATTAAACCGTTTGGACCTACTATGGATAACCTGACCTTAACTTTGACTGCTCCGTGGCTCAGTTGGCAGTGATGTGGACTGAGTAAGCGTGTGCACCCGGGTTCGATTCCTGGGCGGGGCGAATATTGATATGATGAATATCGATGTTTGTTTCCGGTCTGGGTGTGATGTTCGTCTCTGTGTGTGTTTCGGGCACCCTAGATACAGGATCTTCCTAGTTAGGGGCTCTGAGTGTGATGTGATATTATTTACCCGTGTTGTAACATCATGGGGCTTTTCTTTTAATCAATATAATTAAAACTCTTCCATTACTGACTGACTGAATGACAGACAACGCAGAGCCAAAACTACTGGCATGGCGGGCTGAACTTTTGCACGTGGGTTCCTTTGGGAGTGTAGGAGAGCACTAAGGATTAATTTCTCGAAATTCCCATGGGAACGGCAAAAAACGGTTTATGTATTTATGACAAATCTGCGCAGGTGAAATCGCGGGGCAGCCGGCAGCGGGTATTAACTAAAATACCAAACTATTAATTTAATATTTTCAGAACACTTTATTCTGTCTGAGTTACCCCGGGATTTACTATAATGTAATAATTTGTATATTGTAAAATGAAAATACTGTCATATTAATTCAAATCTTTTTTCCAGCGCAAAAAAGTATACTTAGCGCTGAAAATGGCTAAATCCACTTAGCCATTTTGCCATCTAGTTTCAGCCTTTCATCAAGGCACAGTTAAGAGTTTTGGCTCCAAACGTAAAAGAGAAACAAGCGAATGATTAAATAATTTTACAATCTGCGTGATTTTCACGTGGAAACCACTTTATTTTATCTTTATCCTTTGTATGCAGTTTTGTATGTGAAGACAAAACAGTGGAAGCCGGGCTTTATAAATAAAAAATCATGTTCACTTTCCCTGGGTGTTCCACTAAGTCACTCTTCACTTTGTCATTCAAAAGTATAATTTACGACCATAAACATAGAGCTTAAAGTATTATTAACAATTTTAATAGAGACATCAAAGGATGACATCTGTTTTATAGCTCTCACGTCCAATGACACGGTGCTGAGACGAATAAAAACATTAAAAATACCGTTTAGTATGGGAAAGTGGATTAAATTTAACATGTGGCTATACCATTAAGAAGGACCTAATATTGAACGGAAGTCTGGTAAAGGAATATTGGGAAAGTGAAGTGCTTTTAAAAAAAAGTTCATTAAGATTACGATCAAAATCAATCAAATCAAAATATAATTTATTCAACATGGACACAAACTAATAGGTATGTTCTTAAGGAAAGTATACTATGCATTACACTACTAAAAACATAGTATCCTATATTTTGCATGACGGTTGGTTCACGGTCGTCGCTCACGCGGCTCCAGGCAAGCGAATGTGAAGTAACCAAGAGCCCACAAAGGCATTGAAAGGTGAAAGATTTTCTGAAATAAATAAGATAGTTTTGATACGTTAGTGTTATCATTAGTTTAAGTAAATTTAATGTAGGTAGGGAGGTATATACCCTTGTTAAAACAATTGAAATCTCGTCTCTGAAGCATGACAATAACATTTCAAATTCACACATAATAACTCTCATGTCTTTCTCTAATCTAATTCAATTCTTTTTTCTCTTGTTCTTCTATATAAAACTACTGTTTCTATCACCTCCATGCGTCATTTTTAACCGCCTCGTCGCCCCCGTTGATACAATTATGAGTTTCGTTAACTATCGTTCGAGAATTCTGTCTCACTTTTGATGAATGCTTCCATTAATTAGTGGAAAAGTGAGAATAAAACAAACAACCAATAGTTTATTAGTGTATTTATAAACAATCCACGGACAGACGTCGTGCACTAAATCAATTCAAATTGGTCACTGTGTTCCTGAGCCATTAAGGAAGTAGTACATCACAGTGACAAATCGCTTCAGCACACTGAATTTTTCACTGTTTTCAAATTGTGAAATTATAATAATTCTGATTTTTCGGTTTGCGGTTGAATTTATTGCTGCGCGTCGCTAACCTAGCGTTTACCGGTTTTCACAGGAAATTATAAGGAAAATAACACAAAAAATATAACTATCTCTATTTTATTTTAACTTTCTGACTTGGTAACCTAGTTATTTAGTCGGAATCAGACGCTGGTACATTCAGCTGCAAAGGGCATGTAGTGAATCTTATAGTAACCTTTAAACTTAATGGACTTACTTAAAAACTAACAAAAAGTGGCTGTTCTATAGAAGAACCCTGGTATTGAATCATCAGTGCAGCTGAAAGACTGTTGGAAATAGGCCTTTTCCACGACGAAACAGGAACTGAAAATCCTAAAATGTTTTCCCAATCCAGCATCAATAGGTTCCAACCAAACAAGTTCGTACAATTTTAGCATCCAGCAAATAAACTCCCAGTCATGTTTAGCCACAGGACGAGGGAATCGGAGTGATTTCTCAAATCGTACTCCACCGCGGTCAATTAGTCAGCCGACCTGCCGCTGCCCGTGTGCCGGTAATTGCTTCCTTTAGAGATGTGCTTCCTTTTTTGATATCGATGTTTCTAGTACTGTCGCGAAAAGCTGGAAGCTGCTCTGTCGGAGAGATTATCGGACATTTCTCGCGGTTGTTTTTTTTTTGCAGCTGGAAACGCGGCTTTAGATTAATTTTACATACTAGAGATAGATGACGTATCTGAATTTTCGGGTTAGCGAAAATGACGCCTTTTTGCGGCAGAGCGCTACGTCTCAGTCGATGGTGTCCCGCAGGATTTATACGTTCTGTATAAGATTAGGTGAGCTTTGAGATTTGTTGCTGACTAAGAATAACACCTTGCCACAAGGTATAGTTTTAATAACTAAAGCTGCGAATTGCAATTGCATCAAGTGCATACCGATAGTGTAGAGTGGCAATCGGCATGATGCCATCTGCGCTATCGGTGTACACTCACACAAATGCCATACGATCACTCACACAAATGCAATTCTCAGCTTGAGTTATTAAAAACATAGGTATCTCTTGAAAGTCTTTCAAGATATTATATCTATCTTAGGCAAGGTAACTACCACGGAAGATCGGGTTCAATAAATTAATTACCCACACAAATTCGATTAAACTGTTAGTAAATTTCTTATGAATAGGTTAATACTTAAAAATATACTTATTGACAAATTACAATTAAATAATAATATTAAAAATAAACATGGTTACATCAAAATAAATACTTATCTAAAGCTGGTATGTACACCTACCCAGTGTCTCAAGAAAGGGCTTTCGACCTTAGATTTCGATTAAAAAAATCGATAAGACACTTAGAATCCCTATGTACAGCTCGCACCTTGATTAAACGCACACCTCTCTCTATTTGCGGCGACCCTCCGCACCGAGACCGCGACTAGAGTCACTCACGTTTGTCACTACACCGGGCAGGTATTATTTATAAACTGGCGAGAAATATTGCTAGCCATACTGCGGATTTATTTGAGACTAGCTGACACGGCGAACTTCGTAACGCCACAGAATTTAAGATACAACATAACACTTGGCTCTATAGACTATGTTCCTTTGCCTGCCCAGAATGGGCGAGTTTAAAAACAACAACAATAACCACTAACTGTCAAAATACCTATGTAAACAACGGGTAAAAAATGCACGTTGGGCTACATTATTCGAGTTTAAGTAAGGATACCTAATTATTTTGAAAATCTAATATAGCCAATGTCACTCGGGGAAGTATTATATACTCTGTGCTCGGGGGTAGTGTAGCTTCCTACCAGTGAAAGAATTTTTCAAATCGGTTCAGTATTTCCGGAGCCTGTTCGTTACAAACAAACAAATCTTTCCTCTTTATAATATTAGTATAGAAGTATAGATGACAAATTTAAAATGGGTATTTTTTGGTGTAGAATCGTTAAAATAATTAACGTCATTAATAGCATACTGACTGAATAAAAATCACTGCAGGGGGCAGCCACTGGCATTCAGGCAGCTTCTTACTGGTTATAAGAATGAAAACCATTTTGACATGTTATACTCATTATGGATGATAACTACACATTATGGATGATTTACATTATGGATGATACACATAATGAGTTTGTTTCACATTCACAAATAAATTACTTATTGGAATTTGATGGAACTTTACAGAATTATCTATAAGAACAAAATAATAGTAGATTCTTCTTTAACTTGGTGTGAATTTTTTTAGAATTGATTTCATGGCTGATGTATGAAAACTGTCACATAATCACGTTTGCAATAAAGATATCACTCATTCATTCATTCATTCACGTTATTAGACATACATACATATGACATACCGTAATAAGCAGCGTTGTTATAAAGATTGGTGAGCAACAACCAAAGATTTTGGTAAAATTCAACTAAACCTACCAGAACAGCTGCGAAAACAAAATAAACAAACGAACGTTTATTTTAATATTATTACCAGCATATCCTGCAGCAAATAAATCTCACTTAATTCGACGCAAGCGATTCCCGTAAACTATTAAACAATTTTGTTTTGATGAAGCATCAGCCAGCCTCGTAAACCATATTAATATCTAGCGATTAACCTGAAATCAGCCTGCAACAGTGATCCACTATATCATTACTACAGCATACATTGTAGCAAGCTGTCGCATGTCAGTTTGTTTATTACTTCTGCAGACATCTTGTAATGCAGCATAAATTATGACTAGGGTACCTAGGTTTGAAGTTCATTACGTGATCTGATAATGCTTTAGCGTTTGGAACAACGCACTGAGTAGAAATCTCAAAAACTAGGGTAATCTTCGCTTTTGCAGTCGTTTTTTTTTTTTTTTGAAAAAATCTTGGTACTCTAATATCTCTAAAAGCTCAAGATTAATGCAATGGTTAACGAAATCGTGGTACGTGCGTGTGCACCCGGGTTTGATTCCCGGGCGGGGCGAATATTGTTATGATGAATATCGATATGATGAATATCGATGTTTGTTTCCTATCTTGGTGTGATGTTCGTCTCTGTGTGTGTTTCGGGCACCCTAGATACAGGTTCTTCCTAGTTAGGGGCTCTGAGTGTGATGTGTTATTATTAATGTTATTATTAAATCGATATTTAGGCAAATAAGGCCCTGGTCTCCTTTTCTATGGCACAGAGTTTAAAACAGATTTTCAATCGAAATTCTTTCATAGCAACCATGAAAGTTAGAGACCGTAGTTTTAATCATTATTCTCTCAGTATTCACTGCACCTTGCCAGATGGAATCCAACAGAGATCATTAGCCAGAGATACAGCCAATTCATCAATTCTCTAATCCATACAATCTTTTCTCCCGATTGGGAAGTGACCGTCTCCATCCGTCCTCAGTAAATCACTCGCACGTACGACGGAATCAACAAGACGCCTTCCTGCACCTTTTATGATTAATCACCGGACCACGTCCGAGCCAGGTGTGGATTCATGGTAGAGCTTCGTTTGCTATGGCTCTAGTTTAGGTTCTTTTGAATAATGAACACATCACACTCAGAGTCCCTAACTAGGAATAAGCCTAGGGTGCCCGAAACATTATGCAGATTCGAACATTACACCTAGACCGGGAAACAAACTTCGATATTCATCATATCAATGTTCTCCCCGCCTGTTATCGAACCTCGGTGCACCCGCGTCTCAGTCCACATCACTGCCAACTGAGCTACGGAGCAGTCGAATTTTAAGTTAATAAGTCACTAGTTATTATCTTTTTTTTCATACTCTTTCGGTTACACGGTTTGGATTCCTGTCCTATAAGAGACGTGCGAGGGGACGAATCGGCACTTTTGAGAGTTTTCCTTGATTGATTTTGATATCATTATTTACAACCCAAACTGCTGGGCAAATGACTCTTTCTCTCTTTTCCACACTTTCCTGCCTGAGCAGATTCGAATTCCCCACCAGGACCCGTCGTATACCTATGTACTATATGTTTTTATCTTATTTAAGGTTTTTTAGATTACAAGACTTTCAATAAGAGATGCCTTATTTTATCCCCCTTATTAACAATTCTTAATGACTCCCATAATAATTTTCCACACACGGCAAATGAACTGCAAGTACTAAACACAAATGCGTCTCTACGCCGAATCGAAATTAATTTCGAACTAAGATCCGTCGGCTAAGTCTTGTTTAGAGCATTCGTGACAGCTACACGCGGCACTGACGGGATACCTAGAAACTGGGCTGATTTGTTACCTCGGTTTATTGCTTGAAAGCTTGCCTGACGTGCTGTCTTGATTGTAATAGTGAGTACGTTTTTGGAGCTCTAAAAGGGTCTCATTTGGTTAAAACTTTGCACATCGGGGGCAATAGTTTCCTAAATTATCCAGATGGACTCCCAGGCGACAGCAGGCGGGAGACTCGACAGGGGTCTAAGGCAATATTCACCTTCAAGTCGCAGCTCGAACTCGCCAAAGTACAAATATGTAACTTTAAATCGTTCTCTGCTCTTAATTGATATAGGTAAGTCGAGTTTCGACTTCGTGACAGTGAAACATAATTTTGACATATGCTCGATGGAGTATAAGACAGTTGGAGCCAGAATAATCAGTACTCAGGAACTACTTGTCCAAGTAGCCTCCAAACATTTACTGTGGACTGTGTGACTATGTCAGCCTAAGGACCTAGGGACTATAGAGAGTTTGTCGTCAGCGCAGCTGCTTTCCCATTTCTATCACAATCTAGATCACGCGATTCATACTTATTATTATCGTCTTAAGAAATCGATGGTAGCAGTTATCGAGTATGATAGCAGCAGGTCTTTATTTAAAGATAAAACCATCATCATCACCAGCCCGTAAGAGCCCACTGCTGGACATAGGCCTCTTCTCTCGCACGCCATGCACCACGGTCCTGCGCCAGTCTGATCCACTGCCTTTCGGCGACCTTTACTATGTCGTCAGACCATCGGGCTGGTGGTCTGCCTACTCCACGTCGTCAATGTTTATCCAAAATATTCTCAAACATAACTCGAAACTGCTTAAAATGTGTTTTTAGTGTAACTAACCTGTATGTAAGTACCAAACGGCATAGTTTCTGCGACGTGGGATCACTCAAACATCAAAGTGGATCTTTTAAAACTGTGTGGTTTATAGACAAAGGTAAAAATGTTTAGTAAACATTACTCGCTTTAACAATAAAAGCTTGTTTACTGAAGAAGTAAAAAAGTTTTTGTTTCACTTTAGTAGTTCACCAAAGTCAGTTTTTAACCGACGAAAAAACAAAAAGGAGGAGGTTCTCAATTCGTCGCGTATATTTTTTTTTTTTTTTTTTTTTTTTTTTTATGTATGATCACGCATAACTTTTTACTGTGTAGACCGATTTTGATAATTCCTTTTTTAATCGACAGGGTATACCTTGAAGTTGGTCCCATAAAAATTTGAAAATAAAATTCCAACCCTAAGAGTGGAAAAATAGGGGTGACTTTATTGTTCACTCACAGATTGTATTGCCGTGTTGTGATTTACATGATAACTGCTAGGTATAATTATGAGTCTTTTTTATATGAATGTTAATAATCATAATCTCAGCCGATAGACGTCCACTGCTGGACATAGGCCTCCCTCAAAAATCGCCTCACCGACCGGTCGTGATCGAAACTCATTCTGTTAGTCCCTAAACCTTAACCAGGTTGTGTGGCCACCTTGTGGGGTGCGACCACGCTGTGGAGGGTGATTGGCTGGGGTCAAAAAAATTAGCCCAAAAAAAACTGAAAAGCAAAAAATAAAAACTTTTTATCAAAAAATTAAACCGCCGAAAAAACTGAAAAGCATTAAATAATTGGGAAACATTTTCTATTAGGACTTAATTTACTCACTTCTTAAAGTAATTTTGGTTAACCAAGAAATTTTGAGTCGGTGCCACAGAATCAACGAATAACGATCACTAAATTACCTGAAATTCAAAGAAATAACCGAAAAACGTGTGCCGCCGCGCATCGCGCTATAGGTAGTTAAGTAATTTGCTTGTGTGGTGTGGCACCGACTTAAAATTTCTTGGTTAACCAAAATTACTTTAAGAAGTGAGTAAATTAAGTCCTAATAGAAAATGTTTCCCAATTATTTAATGCTTTTCAGTTTTTTCGGCGGTTTAATTTTTTGATAAAAAGTTTTTTGTAAGTTATAATTTACAGCAGAATTTACATTTTTTTAATTATTAATTTCACTATAAATTCAGTTTCAAAGTGCTTGTGCCTGTTTCTGTATTACTATTGACTCTAAAGTTAAAATATGAAAGAAGAAGGATATAAATAGGCACATCAGTTAATGCAATATTTCAATTGAAGTGACAAGTTTCTCTGCAATCACCCTGCTCCAATGAGGGGTTTTCAAAGTGACAGAAAAGAAAATAAAAAATTTCATAATACGCCCGTAGATGGCGGTGTCGACAGCAATATCAGAGATATTGGAGATCGAGTATTGACTGATTTTTTGGATTGCATCATTCTGCTAAGTATAAATCCTAATTTCACCCACTCCGTCACTGTCTCGGTAAAATTTTAATTTTTATGTTTTATTTTGAGATATTTAATCATTCATATCATCTTGGATGAAGGAAGGAGGGAATTAGCTGGAAGGACAAAGTTACCAATGAGGAGGTGCTGAGAAGAGTGAAGGAGGAGAGGAATATGTTAAAGACAATTGAGACGAGGCGGGGCAAGATGGTTGGGCATCTGTTACGACACGACACCTTCATCACCAACATTATTGAAGGCAAGATTGAAGGGAAAAGAGAGAGAGGACGACCAAGACGGAGTTACTTTGATCAAATAAAGGAAAAGATAGGGGTCGTGTCGTATCAAGAGGTCAAGCAGCTGGCGGGGAAACGGGAGGTGTGGAAGACGCTCCACCGACAAGAGCCTAGCTCTTAAATTTGAAGAAGAAGAATATCATCTTGAACTATTGCTCTGGGCAGAGCGCCATCTAATAGCAACGTAAAAAAACTTGTTTTATTCTTCTGAGCTGTCAAATGGAAAACCTCTCATTACCACACATATCCCTACATAGTCTTATCACAAAAACTTTCAAAAACAATGATTTTCCCAGATTATTATTTAAATGTTTTACATCAGTTTGAAATACGAGACGAATATTCGCCGCTCGATATATTTATTTTAGTTAAAGTACGGTTAGTATAAACCTATCGCGCTAATGCGAGAATCAGCGTCGTATAAATAAACACCTGAGCATGTAAAGAAAATATTTTTATCGCTTCGGCATCCTGATTTATGGCAGAGGTGTTTTCTTAATGTATCTTTATAGATTTATGATGCCGTAGGTAAAGTAATAGATTTGACTGAGAATGTGGGACGGTGTGGAAATAAGTATTACACGAAAAAATATGACGAGGAAATATCTGATCTCTAATTATACATATTTACAAGTTAATGAATATTACGCCTATTTGCCGTCTGGAGTGGTCTAAAATAACACCATACCATATCCTCCAATAACACCTGAAGGACGGGCAGCAGCGACCAACGTAAAAATACTTAAAGTACCATGCTGCAATCGCCAACCCGCCTGCCAAGCGTGGCGATGAGGGGAGACCGAGACAGAGTTTGTCCTTGTGGCGATCTGAGAGGGAGGTCTCTGTCCAAAAATGAACGTCTCTTGGCTAAGATGATGATAAAGACCATGTGTTGCACTCAGAGGTCTTAACCGACTTCCTCCCAGGGTGCCATCAACTTCATGTTATGGGGACCTAAATGCGCGGGAACAATGCACCGGTGACTGGTACTACCGGTGCAACAGTCTGGCTCCCACAGCGATTTGGCTCACTCGTAGGCCGTCGCATGTCCCTTGGCAAGGTCTCTCTCTCTCTGGTCGTTCTGAGCCATTGCAGCACGCAACATCTAGCTGGTTCTGCTCTTGTCCAGTCTCTCAGGATGCCTTCTTAAGGTGGTAACTCTCGCTATGGCGCGATTTTTTCATGTTTTTTATTTATTCTGGCGAAAGTATACATTTTTAATAAAGTTTAAATTAATTCGCGTATGTAAAAAACCATCTCCCACATTGCAATACAACGTTTTTTGAAGACAGACCTACAGATTTTGTGTCTAAGGGGTAAAAGGCCAAAAAACAAGTTCCTTGAATATACACAAAATCGGTAACTCTGTCTTTCAAAAACGATATATCACAATGTGGGAAATAGGTTTTTACGTACGCGAATTCATTTAAACTTTATTAATAATGAATACTTTCGCCAAAATAATTAAAAAACGTAAAAAAATTTGAATTTCGCGCCATACCGTGAGTTACCGCCTTAAGCTTTCTCTTGTTCTGCCATGGTCACATTTTAGGTCTCGTCCATCGTTAACCGTGTTCAGAGGTCACTATGAATTTTGTTCAGATCACGAGAGAATGTGATGAAAAGCAAAAAAAAGCATATTTTGAAGGAAAAATGTAAAGGGTACATGCCGAGTGATTGTAGTATAGAAAACCAAGGCCAATGAGATTCAAAGTCCTGTGATATTACTTAGAATACCTATATCTAACTGAGACACTCACACTTCTGTACTGACCTCCCAAGACATTCGACAATATTATCTGACCATTGAATCACAGAGGAAGTCAAACTTTTTTATTCAGTATCTCCACTCGTCCTGTTACCAGTACCTGTGAGAAGTGAAAGCGTCGCGGGGAAGAGGGGGGAAGAAGAGTAAATTGCTAATGATTGCCACAATTGCTCTCAATCGACTGCGCCGGCGCAAAGGTATGCCACGGGGTGTCACGTGTTGTTAGCAGTTGCAAGCTTTGTGTTCTTGTTATTGATTGTAAGAAGACTATTAAAGTATACACGGGATTTTTTTTTATCGTGGCGGAAACTTTCAGTACTAAGTCTTTGCATGATTATATGACTCGAACAAATAAAAAAATATATATATTATTTACTTATTTAAGGCCGATGGACCCCTTTGTTCACCCCCCCGCGCATTGCCCTCCACCCCCTGACTCGTCTGGCACTAGCTAAGCCACCCTAGGTCATTGCTCTGATGATCGTTTTTTGTTTTTTTTTACAAAACCTTTAGATCTACCTCAAGTGAGCACGGTTCATTATTTTTCCAGTCCTGTGTGTCCACATTTTTCCAGTCCACGCCTACCGTGTGTTAAATTTTCCTTCACGATAAAAAAGTAACCGTATGAAGATCTTATTTTAATATTATTGTATCGCATCTCAGTATATAGTCTTAAAGTTTTTGAAGGAAGGAAGCTCCTTCCAGCCTTAGTTCAAAAACTTTAAGAGGCCTTTCTTTTCGGTGACTAGTCGCCTTTTACGACACTCTGGCAGGAGTGAGGGTAGTGGGTTGTGGTTTTCTATACCACCACTACACGGCAAATCAATCAATATATATAAAACTCTTCCGTTACTGACTGACTGACTGACTGACAGACAACGCAGAGCCCAAACTACTGGGCGTAGCGGGCTGAAATTTTGCATGTGGGTTCCTTAGGGAGTGTAGGGAAGCACTAAGGAAAAATTTCCCGTAATTTCCATGGGAACGGTAATAAACGGGATTTAAGTGTTTAGGAGAAATCTGCGCGGGTGGAACCACGGGGCAGCCTCTAGTACTTAAATTAATAAAGATGATAAAGAAATGACAAATTCCACAACTACGCACTAAAACCGTTAAACAAAACTGTATCTGGCTTATGGCAATTTAAACTAAATATCTGCTTCGCTGGTCTTGAACTATTAATAATTCGATTGCACATATATTTTTGTGTGTAAAACGATCATGTAACGGTGAGTAAGGCCACTGACCGAGGGCGGATGGAGCCAATTGCTTGAGCAATAAAGGTGCGACTACCTCGCCGCCTTGAACTCCATGAACTCTGGCTGGCTGAGATCTGGATAAATGCTCCGTAGCTTAGTTGACAGTGATGTGGACTGAGTAAGCGTGTGCACCTGGGTTCGATTCCCGGGCGGGGCAAACATTGATATGATGAATATTGATGTTTGTTTCCGGTCTGGGTGTGATGTTATGTTCGTCTCTGTGTGTGTTTCGGGCACCCTAGACACAGGTTCTTCTAATATAAATGTGACGTGATATTATTATATGTTTCTCAATACTCTTCGGTATCACGGGATGGAGCCCGGTCCTTCGAGAGGCGTGCGAGGGGACGAATTATTATTATTATTATTATGTAGTTAAAAAAAATGATAAATAAATTTTATAAACACTTTTGCACTCAACAGTCCAGCCTGCACCTTTTATTGTTGTCGTTTGCTTTCATTTAACAGCCGGTGTAGTGTCGGGTTGCCATCCGCGGAGACAATTGTGTTGGTCACTGTATCTTCATTTATAGGTATACGTATTCTTCAAGTTCAAAGTCTCCTAGATTGGTCCCCGTTGTATGAAATCGAGGGGACTTTTTACGTTTTATCTGTGTAAAACAGCGTAATATTTAAGAATTCAAAGAGCCATTTTTTTTTTTATTCTGTCTTCTTCAGCATGTAAAATTATGAGCCCACTGATGGGCGCTGATGGGCGAATGCCTCTAAAATTTAGTTATTATGTTCATAAGTCTTTTTATCCATGACATCAAGCAACCATTCTTTAACTAGTCCATTGTCTATACCATTAATAATCTACTATCAATATATATAAAACTCTTCCGTTACTGACTGACTGACTGACTGACTGACTGACTGACTGACAGACAACGCAGAGCCGAAACTACTGGGCCTAGAAAGCTGAAAATTGGCACGTGGGCTCCTTGGGGAGTGTAGGTGAGCACTAAGAAGGGATTTTCCGAAATACGAATCGAATACGAAGTTTTCCGGGTCGAATAGTATAATATAAAAAGAAAATGTATGAATGACTGTTTGTTTGCAATGAATGGCTTAAAGACTACTGAACCGATTTCAAAAACTATTTCACTGTTGGGAAGCTGGGAAGCTGCACTAGCCTTTGGTGGACATAAAATAATATTTACCTATAAAAGGTATAATGAAAACCATAATAATTTTATACCTAACAGAAAAAAAACCAAAGTTTTCGTTAAAGTATAGTTTCTGAGTAAATTATCCCGTAATAGGTAAAGTTCAGCTTTCATAGGCTCTCAAAGTCCACATAAATGATGCATGAGCTTGTCTGACCACGTATATGATTCCGCTATGGATTATTTATCACCTTTCTCGTGACTTATCACATTTTTATAGACTTTTAGTCACATTTATTACTGTCCTAATAATGTTAGTTCCCTCGGTTTGAGTATGTTTGTTTGTCTTTTTATAGGTTTCGAGCATCCTAGATACAGGTTTTACCTAGTCAAAGGCCTGCGATGTGATATTTTTATTATCTAGCTTGTTGAGTTTCCCGCAACTTGTTTATAAATTATAGGATTGATTCAACATATCGTTAGCTAACATGAATTCCAAAAAAACTATCTTGTTTTTAATTGTTTCAAATAAAATCACGCTAATTAAACCAATTGAACCGATATGGAAAAACATTGAAAGGAAGGTAAAATTGTAAGCTTATGCACAAGATGGTTAAATGTCGTAAAATTTGTTTGTATCACAAAAATCCCACGGGAACAAGAACTTTTGAATTCTTAAATTTGAAGGGAAAATGAGCGGGCGAAGTATACACACTACACACTAGTAGGGTTGTTTTATTTCATGATTTATTAATCTATCTGAACAACCTTAACGGCATAAAGGCAAATGTTCAATCAAAATGCAAAATAAAATAAAAAAAACACAAACGATTCGGAATCTAAAGAAACATATAAGACACCGATTTCATTCTGCCACCGAAATGACCCGTCTCCTTGAAATCACCTTATATTTGAGTGCTTGACCGTCCACAGGGTGCCGGGGGGGTGTTACAGGGTAAAGAGGGGCAGAGGGCGATATTGGAATATTTTTCATACAAACACGTCGGTACAGGGACGATGTACGGACACAATATTGCTACGTTACGCGGCCCGGCTACATGGGTCGCTAAAAGCTTGCTGAAAAAGAAAATATTGCTTCTTAATTTGTAATTTATTAAAATGCCTTTTCAAATATAAGAAGAAGATTGTGTATATGGACCTCTTTAAAACAAATAATTTGCAGAAATGCAGTAATTTTTTTTTGTATTGTTATGTCAATTTAAGTGCTACAACAATTTAGTCTCGTCTCATTGTCACAGTATTACAATCCTTCCTTGTAACTTGTTCCTCATTTCTGTGGCCGTCACCTTTTTAGTAATTTTTCACAACTGCCACCTAGTCCTAGTACTCTTTAATATACTGTGCCGCCACACTTGGCAGGTGTGGAGGCGATTGCAGCAAGCATGGCTCTTCAAGTTTTTTTTTTACCAAAAATCGCTGCTGCCCGTCATTTGGGTGTTCCCATAGTCGTTCTTTACGACACCCATGGGAGCGAGATTTGGTGGACGAAAAATCATTGTAAAGTGTCGGACACGATCGGCGTAACACTTCCGGTTTTTCTGTATTGCAAAATAGCTCTTTTTCTTTGGTAATACAGTCTAGGGCTGACGAAACCATAGACAAATCTCTATCGACCTCCTAGACCGTGACTGTACGTTCACCGAAACAAAAACTTTTCCCCACCGAAGGCTCCATGTAACCCGCACAGCCCCGGTCAAAGTTGTTATCCTACTGCGCGACACGGCACGAACACCACTCTATTTATTATTCCATCTTGCCCCCCCTCCCCTCTACACCCTCCTAGCCAACCCCTCCCCCGCTCCCGTGTAAACATCTTGCGCGCTCCTGGATACGGTCTCCATTTGTATTTTTATAGGGGCCACGGAAATTGCTAGATTGTGCGGAGACGTCTACTTTTTTTTTTGTTGTTGCGTCAATTTTTGAAAATGGAATTTCTTAAAATATCATCATCATTATCATTTCAGCAGTAAGATGTTCACTGCTGGACATAATAAGCCTCCCCCACAGAATGCCACAGCGACCAGTCTTGAGCGATTCTCATCCAGTGTATTCCCCCAGCCTTCACCAGGTCGTCTGACCAACTTATGAGGTGTCTGCCTACACTACGTCTTTTGGTTCGTGGCTACTCGAGAACTTTTCTTAAAATATGATTCTTATATTCATAATATAACCTCACGCCTATATTCTCCGAAGCCCCGAAGGGATAGGCAGAGGCACCAGCTCATTCGACTTAACCCACAAGAGGCATCAGTGCTGGACCCACGTTTGGCTGAGAGTTTGTGCCCTTTGAAGATGATTATTAAAAGTTTAAACTGTCACATTAGATTTCTTTGCTGCAAAACTACTTCTGGACTGAATTAAAACATTCTTCCACCATTGAAATTCTACGTTATCCCTGATGCACATAGCGTATAGAATATTCTTAAAAATTCAGATAAGTAGAATATAGGTAATAATAATACTTTTTATGTTAAATTATATTTTACTAGTCGACCCGGCGAACTTCGTACCGCTTCACCTATAAGTATTTTGTGTATATGTTTTATACTTATAAACCTTCCTCTTGAATCACTCTATGTATTTAAAAAAAAACGCATTAAAATCCGTTTCATAGTTTTAAAGATATAATCATACATAGGGACAGACGCGGGAAGCAACTTTGTTTTATACTATGTATTGAAGATGGTACAGAGTCAGCGTCAGCATGTATGTTTTTTTTTAAATCGTTGTAACTTTTAAAACCTGCTTCATCTACTATTTTGTCTGTATGGTACGCATTTAATATCTCTCACACACACTCTTTTAATAAGGCAACTTTATGACCTCTTCACGATATCTCTATAAACCCTCCAGATTAAGAAGGTACCTTTACTAAAGTATAACTTTTGAAGAAAGGTGGGGTCCGAGAAATGTCATAAAACACACTGCGCGCGGGTTGAAGTGAGTTGATGTATGGTCAGCGTTATTTTGATAGTGTTATGGTAATGTAAAAAGGTTTTTTTTTAAGGATCACTCAGTGTGATACAAGTTTATATGACATGGAGGCCTATATGAGACCAAAGATCGCCACACCGACCGGTCTTGAGCGACCTTCATCCAGTGTATCTATTATATCTTCTAAACTGAGGCAAATATCAAAAACGAGCTGTCCCGGCTTACTTCGTTACGCCATAGAATATAACATACTACAAAAGACTTGGCTCTATAGACTATGTTCTTTTGACTGGCCAGAATGGCCGAATAAAAAAACAAACAACAACAACAAACAAACCACCTGTCAAAATATGTAAACAACGGAAAAAATTATTGCACCTTGGGTTACATTATTTGAGTTTAGGTAAGGATCCCTAATTTTTTTGAAAATCTAATATAGCCTATGACACTCGGGGTTAGTGTAGATTCCTACCAGTGAAAGAATTTTTCAAATCGGTTCAGTATTTCCGGAGCCTATTCGTTACAAACAAACAAACAAACAAATCTTTCCTCTTTATAATATTGGTATAGATGTGGCACACTATGACACTAGATAATCTTGGTATTTTTTGAGCACGGTAAAGTAGTCCTAATCAAAACAGAACAAAATAATCCACAGAATAAAAAAGTGGCCACTTTTAGCAACACCTTGTAGATTTCTTTGGTCCTGTTTTTAGCTTAAAAGCTATAAAAGGTGCCCTAAAAGTACTAGGCTACATTATCTAGTGTCACACTGTTCCACATTTTTTATATTTGCTTTAGTTTAAAAGTTTTTTTTTTCGCGAATAGCGCCTAGCATTGCTGAAAACTGGCTCCTAACTCATACAATTGCGATCCATAAAGTAACTTTTTTTTATATATTTTTTGTTTAAAGAATACCAAAAACATGATTTATTTGTCTGACTACCTACCTTGTGGGGTAATTTTGAATGAAAATATTATCACTCTGCTAACTAATCTCTCGATTATTAAGAGTCAATTTATCACGCAATTACGTAAACTGTTTATTCAGCCGACTGCGACTCTCATTAGAGACACGTCTGTGACACTGTGTGACAAGTGATTAATCATGTCACGTGACAGGATCACTGTCACGGACGCGGCGTAATGCTGTTTGGTGACACATTGAGTTTTTGCACTGTTATCTACATTAACACCTTATAATAATAATAATAATAATAATAATAAATTTATTGGAAAATTCATAAATTTACAATAAAACTTAAAGTAAGCCTTATATTAATTTACAGAGCTTAACATAAAATCAAGTCTGAACTAGGCTAATTAAATAGCCTGTATCTCAGACTGTGTTAAAACTAGAATTGTTATATTACAATATGAATAATAATAAAAAACACAATATGAAAATATGATTAAAGTAATAATCTTACATAAAATTATATTATTTAGATATTAAGTAGGTCTTAAAAAACTAAGCAATAAAATTATTGATAATCTATTTCACAATTCCAAGAAGTCTCTCTGTTTCGTCATAATTTAAAGTTCCTAGCCAATTTAAAAGAGAAGTTTTACAGTTTCTAAAGTTTAATGAGTACATCGATAGCTTTGCATTTATTTTATTATAAAGAAATGGGCCCAAAAAGCTGAAAAACCTTTGTGCGTAAACGTGCTTAGTAGAGTATAGGTCGTAAACCCGATCTTTACGTCTTTTGTTCGTATTGTTATTATTAGATATACAAGCGTGCTGTTTCATGATCACATTCATAATAAAAATTTGCCGAACAGTGAGAACCTTACAAGACTGGTAGAGGGAGTAGGTAGGATAAAGGTAAGGTCGCTTTGTTGCAACTTTAAGTATTGCTCTCTGTGCCCTTTCAAGTGAAAGCAGGTTAGTTTTTGGCATCCCACCCCATGCCAGAATGCAGTAGTTTAAAATTGAATAAGCAAGTGCGTAGTATACTTTTTTTATAAGGATGGGGTTAGTTAGATCACGAAGCCTTTTGAATACAAAGATAAGTTTTCTTATTCTACCCGTGAGACAGTTAATGTGCTCTTGAAATGAGAGATTCGAATCTATTATTATGCCAAGGTATTTGATGCTTAATGCCTTTGATATTGTCGGACAGTTGCAAGTATTGGTACTTTCTTCCTTACAAGAATGAGCTCTCAGTGTATATACAGTGTCAAAATTCTTTGATCTCATAGAAAATTGCAAATATTTAGTTTTTTGGGCATTTAGAGTTAGTAAATTTTGCTGAAGCCAGGTTTTTACCTTTGTTAAACCCAGCTGGGCGTATTTATATACTTCTTCTTTAGATTTGCCAGTAAAAAGGAGTGCAGTGTCATCAGCATAAGATACTATCCAGCCATTTGTTAATTTAAGGTTGCATAGATCGTTTATATAAACCAAGAACAGTGTTGGTCCTAAAATACTTCCTTGTGGAACTCCAAACGAGGTGATTTTTTAGTTCATCACTGATTAGGTTGTCAATTTTGACTTGTTGATAGCGGTCATCTAAGTAATTTGAAAAAAGGCTTAGCTGTGTGCCTCGAACACCAATTAATTCTAATTTTTGCAGGAGCAGGGGGATAGAGACAGTATCAAAAGCTTTTGCAAGATCGATAAAAATCCCGAGAGGGCAGTTTCCAGCATCTAACTCTTTTGTAATATTATCTGTTAAGATGTGTACGGCATCTTCCGTTGAACGTTTTGATCTAAAACCAAATTGGCAATCTGACAGAATCGAATTTGATTCTAAGTAATTAATAAATCTGTTATTTATTATTTTTTCTAAAATTTTGGACATAGCAGGAAGTACTGATATTGGTCTATAGTTAGTCACTAATTTTTTGTCTCCACTTTTAAAAACGGGAGTTACAAAAGCCTTTTTTAGAGCCTTAGGGAACTTTCCCTCTAAGAGACAAGTTTGAAAAATATGTGTTAATGGCGGAGCTAATAAATGGTTAAATGTCTTCAAAATATAGCTTGAGATACCGTCCCATCCTGTTGCACAGTTGTCTTTTAAACCCATTATAATACGTTTAACTTCAGCAACATCTGTATCTAATAAAACAAAAGAATCTAATTTAGAATTATTATGTGTTTGTTTTTGCAGTGATGTAAGTGGAATTTGATGAGCAAGGTCTTTGCCAACGTTAGCAAAATAGTTATTTACATTATTTGCAGAGACAAATGCTGATGAGTGCGATTCTAACAAAATTGAAGATGACTCATGGTTTCGTTTTAGATTTGCTACTTGTTTAATATGTTTCCAAATCTTTTTATTGTTTTTCCCGGCTTTTTCTAATTCATATTTTTCATACGCAATTTTCTGTTTATTTATTAGTCTGTTACAAAAATTTCTATATCTTTTGTAAGTAATTTGTAGAGTTATATTATCAGGTAATAATTTTGACTTGGCATGTAGACGATCTCTATTTTTTATGCATCGTAGTAAGCCGGAAGTTATCCACGGTTTCAAAATTATTTTGCTTTTGCCCAACTTGGCTGTATAGGTATTGTTTTTTATTGCTTGTTGTACAGAAGTAATAAAGTATGTCATTGCCGTATCGACATTAGGCTCATTATAAACTGGGGCAAAGCTGATTTTGCATAAGTCATCTTCAAGTGTTTTTATATTAATTTTAGTAATTATGTTATTGTTAGTATGTTTAGGTAACTTCAATTTTAATTGTAATAGTACGGCATGATGGTCGGTCACGGTTGAGTTAGTTACAATTGTTAGTGATGGTAAAGCAGTTTTCAATAGAATGTGATCTAAACATGATCCACTTTCGTAAGTCGGGAAGGTATGACTCGGCAATAATCCATGGAAGGCACAAAGATTAAGATACTCTTCTGCTCGCAGTCGCTCTCTTTCATCAGGAAGGATATTTATGTTTATATCTCCCGTCAGAACAATATTTTTCACAGATTTAAGCTCTTGTAGGCTTTTGTTAAGAGCATTGAAAAAGGTGTCAATATCTTTTGTAGGTGCTGGAGATCTGTATATAGCGATTATTGCCAAATCAGTACCAATTTTCAGCACCAAACAATTGCTGTCTATGAAGTTTGGCTCATAAACTTCTGCAATTAGTGTTTTTTTTACATATATAACAACACCATCATTCTGTAAGTAATTACGCTCCGTGTAAAACAAATTGTACCCTGTTAAAGTCGGTATGTTATGTTCTCGGTTCCGAAGTCTACATTCAGTAAGCACAATTACGTCACAGCTTAAATCTAGCATACTAAGAAATAATTCAAAGCTATCGAGGTTTTTATATATACTCCGAATATTATGATTAATTATAGTTAAGCTCAAGCGTCGTCGGTAATAAATGATTTGCAATTTTCAACTTTACATATTTGTGAGTTATAAAAAGGTAGATTATCTAGTTCAAGGATAAGTTTTTCAGTCATGCTAAAACACAAAAGAAAAAAAATACAAAAAAAGTTAAAAGTTAAGAGATGGAGTTGTAAAAAGTGCTAGAAAAGGATCTTTATCGGTGGCGCTCTTAGGCGCCCGCATAATCTATTGAATTAATATATTTATTTATGGCAAATTGTTTTGCTGGACAGCAGTCGTCACCTGTTTTATGCTGAGCTGGCTTGTTAAAACGTAAGCAGGTCGCACACTTTGACGGCTCCGCTGTTCTAGGACAAACTTTGGTCTCGTGACCTAGTTCCCCACATTGTCCACATGCGGGTGTTGGCTCCTTGCAGAACTTTGCGGCATGACCATATTGCTGGCATTTGAAACAGCGCGTTACAATAGTAAAGTCTCTTACTGGGCAGGAATTCCAGTTGAGGAACACCCTCTCCTGCGTGATTAGGGCTCTACGTATTGCAGCGGATACTTCAAGTATAAAGTTGCAGCGCGAGGAGTCCTTTTTACCTGATTTGTGGCTAAGTTTCATGGCGGCAAGACTATCCTCCTTAGATATCGTCGTAAGTTTCTCGGCTAAATTTTGGTCGTAAAGGTGCTCCAGAAGGTCCTTTTCGCTGTAATCAGAAGGTACTCCAACAATCACGATTCTGGGCTTCTTCTTGAATGGCTCTTCAACTTTAAGACCGGAATTTGTTAGGGCTGAAGACTGGCGCAACTTCTGGATATCCTCTTTCGATTCGGTGCTTATTATAACTCCGCCGTTCCGAGTCTTCCGGAGGCTGCGAACCTGCAATTTTAATTGCTCCGGGCAAATCACCTTTTGTACAAGGGCTTTTGTTTCATCGCTGGTTTTCTGATCTTTAGGGTAAATTGCTATTGAGCTCAGATTATTGGGTCTCACAAAGTTTTCAGGGCCTTTTTTTACCATGTCGGCAAAGGAGGTCTTTTCAGGCACGGTGGTTTTTTTCTGTTCAACGGCAATTTTTAGACTCTCGAGGGCCTCCGTAAAGTGTTGTTGTTCTTGCAAGGTTTGAATAGCGGTTTGGGCAGCAATTACCCTTTGTTTGGCAGATTGGTACAGCACACACATTTGGCCGCTAGCATTCACAATGCGTCGCAGTAGTGTGTTAACTTTACCTTTCTGTTCCGAGTTCATTTTGCCCTCTGAAGTGATAGTGCTAATTTCAGTGGCAAGATCTTCAATTGCGTTCATCCACTTTTGAATTTCAATGGTCGACACGATAGCGGACTCTTCCTGTTCGGGAGGGGGCTCAGGGCGGGCAGGAGGTGGCGGCGGCGCAGGGTGCGCAGGCGGCACTGGTGAGGCTGGAGGGCTTCTCCGCATCAGGATGCTTTTATTGAAGGGGCTTGACATTTTTCTAGACTATGTCAGCAACCATCACAAAAAATCTTTATTATTTCAAAAACACAGCACAATAGTTTTTGCATTTATTGCAAAAAATCAATACGTGCGACTCGCTTGACGGTCGACCTAGAATAGTTATGTGTGGCATTAGTTAATGATAATAATACTCAGTTACCTTCTACAAGCGTTGAATTTCGAACGTTTGATTTTAAAATAGTTTTATTTTTCCCTTTTTTTTAATGCCCCGGTGGTCTGCAGATGGTTCTTAGGTCCTGTCACCTCCGCGGGGTTCACGGTCAATGTTTTTTTTACAACAAAATGTGCTTTATCGCACTGGAATAAAGTAAGTTCTCGTATAAATAGACGAATGTTTATTTTGGTACCTAAAGTCATGACTCATATGGAAGTTTCGGAACACCTGGATTCATGGTCATGTTGATTCGAGGAAAAATAAATATTTAATGATGAAACGGATTTGCTAAAGTCGAAAATATATTCTTACTCTGTCTGTACTAATTTACTTACATTATGTATGAATTTCTGTCTAATAAATCTTAATATCTCGATTTCTTTATAGAAGGAGATCCCGCTCTATACAACGACCTTTTCAGACAACCTACTCGCTATATATTTTTTAACATATAATATTTGATATAATATACTTTTCATCCATTAACCAGCTCGGTGAAGGTCGTTGTATAGCACGATCTTAGACTATTATCTTAATATATTTACTAATGCTATCCATATAAGACATTGTATAATATAAAAACTGTAAACTATCGAATAACACTTGTTAAAACATCAAACGTGCATTACTTTCCCAACCTCCACTCGACACAAGTTCTTCTCACTCTCACGTTAAAACAGCTGATATCAATAACAGATACATTTTATAAGTACCCATCTCTTGCGACAGAGTAATAAGACAACGACACACGTCAGTGACACACTGTGACACAGTCTCACCGTGGGACTGGGGGGTGACGAACTTCTTAAGGGTTAAGTGAGAGAATGTTCGGTTCCGTAGAATTTAGTTGTGACTTTCCTTTTGCTGTTGACTACTAACTGCCTGTTGAAAGAAACCTGAAAATTCTGTATTTTTTCAGATATTATCGATTTCGATTAATTTCGTTTGGATGGCTTTCTTTCGGATGCAGAAATAAAGACCTCGTCAGATGGTTTTTATCAAAAGTACAAGTAGATACTTTTGATAAAAACCATCTGACGAGGTTGCAAGAATTGAATTGCAAGAATTTCTCCTTTTTTTCTCACCGTTCCCACACAACCAAAAAAGACACAGAATTGGCAGATAGAACCTCTACAAGGTGGTCAGAAGACCAGGTAAAAGTTGAGGAAGTAAGTACACGGGAGGAGGTTCGCACTAGACCGGTCATTAAGACGATCTTCGGGAGACCTATGTCTAGCAGTAGACATCTATCAGATGAGATGATAATGTAGTTTAAAAAAAACTGTTTTTTGAACAATGCCTTTTTGGGATCAGTTCATACTTTGTGCAACGGGACCCTGAAATTTACACGTCTGAAGCTACAGTTGTTTTACAAAAAGCAATCGAGCATCGCGGATGGACGTGTGAACACTCCTGCGCAGCTTTCACACAAGGAGCAGAGCGAGATAGAGCGATGGTTTTTCTCTGTGTTAGAGAGAGTTAGCATGAGGCAATAGCTAAATATAATAAACAATGTTGCCCTTGATCTGATTCGCGATCTATAAGACACAAGTCGCTCTGGAAGGTCAACGACTTTACGGTTAATTAGTAAAACATCTGCTGAACACAGGAAAATGTTATTTTCAAAGATTTTTTGATGTCCTGTCTTATCAGTGCAACAGGGGGTCTCGATTCGTAATTGTTATCGTATTTCTGTTTCTTAACCATTACTGTATTCTTTAGGCGTGTAACAGAAATCTGCTTTGTTAAAACGGCAGTGGTTAACGAAATAACTTACAATGATATTACGAGTCGATCGAATTTCAGGTATATCGTTGGCTTTTTGAATGGGTCTGATAGGCAGCATGCCGCGGGAGTGTTGCGTAAATTGGATTATAATTGGAAAAGCAGCTATGCTGACCATAAATCCACTCTCTAGTCTTTATCTCTTTAAGAGTTGAGCACGGCTGTCTGACACGACTGAAGAAGAGTTTAAAATGCAGGACCTAGGGCTTAAATTGCTTTCCAAAGCATAGAAGCAATGGTGTTAGTATTAACAAGTCTGAAAATACTTAATTGTATTTGTTGCCACTGGGGATCGAAACTGTAAACTAACCCATACCTACCGTATGACCAGAAAAAACAATTTTCAAATACAAACTTCTTCCCGCCAGCCCTTCACCTCAATAACCATATTATTCTTTAAAATCGTCTAAACTCCGTGCCCAGCCCTAAGTGTATGCAAATTTTATTTAAAAAAAATGCAAGTGGTCAAGCACATGGTGCCGGGCGGTCGTCCACTGCGCTCGTTTGATTTTATTACCCTACATCGTCCGGTGGGCGCTTACCTTTGTCGGGAGTGCTTTGGGGCTCTAGTCTCCTTTTTATGGACTATATTGTTTTTGTAATTGCAGTCGAGGAGACAGTTTAGGTTTTTGTGGGGCTCGGAACTTTTCTATTTTCGTGTCCGTGTGTTTTTTTTGGTAGCTTCTTGAGTAAAGTTTAATTATAGATATTATAGCACAGCCGCCAGAAGCGGTTCGTTTTGCGTTGCTTGGATTATACTGAACTTACTAAGTAGTTCCTAATATTAATAATATGTAGGTACTAGAGGCTGCCCCGCGGTATCACCCGCGCAGATTTGTCTTAAACACAAAAATCCCGTTTTTTCCCGTTCCCGTGGGAATTTCGGGAAATCCTTTCTTAGTGCTCACCTACACTCCCTAAGGAACCTACATGCAAAATTTCAGCCCGCCACGCCCAGTAGTTTCGGCTCTGCGTTGTCTGTCAGTCAGTCAGTCAGTCAGTCAGTCAGTAACGGAAGAGTTTTATATATATTGATTTATCGTGGTTTCTTTGTCTTGTTAAATGTCTATATAATATATACAAATTTATCGCAAAATGCATTGGTAAGCGCATACTCAACAATGCCTGGACAAATTTTACCAATCCTTTTTTTTATGTTTGTTGAAGTCTAAGGATGGTTTTTACGGCGAGAAAAAATCGAATAATTACCTGGAAAACAACATAGTAATTGGTTAGGCGGTACGAAGTTCGTCGGGTCGACTAGTTTAAAATATAATAAAGTATTCTACATAGTCTTCCTGCTGTAACTTTTTTTCTATTTATTTTCTTAGCTTATTATAATATCTCATGTGTGATATAAAGCAGTATCTGATTCTGTATGTGACAACAGGTGTGGTAGCACGGTGGCAAGTCCCGCGGAAACTCACATTTGTAACCGTCACGCGGCGGGAAGCCATTTTTATTTTTACTTTTTTTTTGGTTGTTTTTTTTTTATTAGTGGCCAGTTCGCTGCGGATGAAAACTGTGATAAATATCTGATAGCGTTAAGGATTCCGCTTTTAAAATTCTAGGATTATTGAGCGTTTAGTGCTAGTGTGTAAGCACATGACAAATAGTTTGTATGAAATACAATTGAAAGCTGAAAGGCCGCAGAAATTGACATTGTGTGGGCAACGTTCACCAGGTCGTCTGACCACCTTGTCTGCGTCTTTCGGTGATTGTTCGCCAACTCAAGAATTTTTCTGGTCAAACGGCCATGTGTTCTTCGAGCTGTATGTATAGTGGCGGTCTAGGTGGCCGTAACATATTTGTGTATGGTTTCGTAAGCCCCAGACTTGATTGCCAAAGAACAAGAGCTAATTTGCAATGAAGAAATACCGGAAGTGTTACGGCGACCTAGACCGCCACTGTACTAATGCCCATTGCCACTTTAGGTTTGCAATTTTATTCCTATGCTATGTTCTTCTGCAGATCTCATAATTTCTGATTCGATCACACAGGGACACTCCGAGCCGTATGCTGGTTGCCCCGGAACCACCTTACCTCTCGCAGTATAGTTACAAGGCTAAATAAAGTATTAGTAATTAACATACAATAAGTGATACCTTGTATCCTATAATTAATAAATAATTTTCATATTTTATTTTCCAGCTTTCAGTGACTTCGAGATTCTTGAAAGTAAAACTTTTGCAGTTTAATACTAAATTGAGTAGATTCAGAGCTGGCTTCACCAAATTATTTTTCGAAAGCCAACCCATACCTATATTAATTCTGCTTAGAAAAACATGGACACATAAAACCTGTGCAAACAAAATGAACCATCGTTTACAAGATCAACAAGCCGATGACTCGCGCTGATCGGTGCGGGTGAGTGAGGCTAATGCTCGCCGCTGATTGGCTGGCGATGAGTGCTGTTCTGTTTACAAACTTGAATGTGGAAAAATAAAACGGTTATAAGTTGCGAATGAGGTGTTGATTGATAACCGAGAGGGCTTGAAGATGTGATTTTAAAAATAACTTGGTTGCTCCTCGAAGCTTCGCACAATTTTTTCACAAAATATATATTTTTTTATAAAAGGTATCATGGACAGTCTCTTGTAGTTCTATCTGAGCTACCTTACCTTACTTTCCAAATTTAATCTTATTATGTTCAGCAGTTTATGCGTGAAAGCGTTTCAAACATACAGATAAAACAAATTTCTGGGGCCGATTGTAGTTAGATAGGTAGTTAGGTACAAAAAATCTCTAACTTAAAATAAATTATAAATGTATTTTGAACTTCGTGGGTTGGCAAAGATATCCTATGTAAGAAGGTACTTTTTTATTTGAAATTTTCCATAATCTACATTTTTCATTAAAAAAATCTCTCCTAGAATGTGTTTAAAAGAATTTTGTTTGGCTCATAGGAGTAAATATAGTAGACTAAGAGGCAACGAAAAAACTTACTTTTCCTATTACGCCTATCTCATTTACAAAATTACCCCAAAGAAAATATAGACAGCGGCTAATTTACGTATCTCTCATATACGGCCGGTTGATAGTCCACTGCTGGACCGAAGCCAACATCAACTGTCCGTCGAACTAAACGCCTAATAGCCTTTGTTAGGATTAACTGCTGTTTGTGTAACCTGCACGAACGAAACGCTTTTGTAACAAATTGATAGGTGCTTTATGATAGCTTGGAACAGTTTCCGGGTATGTTCAAATTCAAATTCAAATAATTATTTATTCCATATAGGATACAAGATATCACTTATTGAAAGTCAATTAGACTACATCTAATCTAATTGCTATTGATACCTTATTTGGTAAAGTATCCTATACAATGTAATGCAATGCAATAGTGAAAATAAATTTAATTAAAAAAAATTGGAACCATTTACACAAGGTATTACCTACTTACCTATTGTTTTTTTATGTTGAATCTAACATACTAAAATCAGAGATTCCTAAATTGTAGTCTCAAAGACTGTTTCTGGTACATTTTTAGACCTGCAAAGGATCGTATAAAACGTAGAATATAGCTTTATATTCTACCCGGTAGAATCTACCGTATTTCCAAAACTTGTATCAAATAGGTACTTTTGATTTCGGTAACTAAGACCTGCCTATTTTTCATTCCTCCTGGGCCATTTTGGTACCGAATGTTTTAATACTTCGTTAAATTGACTAACAAACAACATGAAAAAAACCGAATTAAAATTCAATTAACCTCTACTAGCTACCTAAGTATAAATATAATTATATAATGACTTTTTTCTAGTATTATACCGAGTACAAATTAATTGTGATCCGAGTCTACAGCCACGGTCGAGTACGTCGACCGTGTTGGAATGCGGGATTCTTTAAGAACATCTTTCTATTTGAAGGTAAGAAAGTTTCACACTAGTGATGTTCTTCTAATGAGTACATTTCGATCTACAATGTCGATGTTTTGAAATTTGGTAGGCCGCTGAGAAGGAGGAGAACCGAAACGATTTTCTATTGTCAAAATTAAATGTAAACCGGCGATTCGAACAGTAAAATAATATTTTTATGCAAAAATAACTTACTTTTATTTTCATTATCACTAGTCGACCCGGCGAACTTCGTACCGCCTAAATTACTATGTTGTTTTCCTAGTAAATATTCGAATTTTTCTCGCCGTAAAAACCATACTTGGACTTTAAAGAACATTTAAAAAAAGAATTGGTAAATTTGGCGTTGTTGAGTTATGTGCTTACCAACAAATTTTGCGATTCATTTATCAATATATATAAAACTCTTCCGTTACTGACTGACTGACTGACTGACTGACTGACAGACAACGCAGAGCCGAAACTACTGGGCGTAGAAAGCTGAAAATTGCCACGTGGGTTCCTTGGGGAGTGTAGGTGAGCACTAAAAAGTGATTTCCCGAAATTCCCACGGGAACGGGAAAAAACGGTTTTTTTGTGTTTATGAGAAATCTGCGCGGGAAAAACCGCGGGGTAGCCTCTAGTTATATTATAAAAGATTTTCTTTTTTCTTCTTCCCTTTTTAAATAATTTTAAGGTATAGTGCTGTGTTATGTCAGTTTTTTTTAATGTCTACTCGATTGATACATACTATTTATTTCAAATACTACCCAAGTAAAGAAAGTTGAAAAATTATATCGATATATTTCTAAGCAAACAGCACAGGACAACCTTATTCTTAGGTAAAATATCAGTTGATCTGCCTTATTTATTTCTATAGCGTGCAGCACCAATTAATAAAGAGCTGCGTCCTGAAAAAAAAAGTAGTTTAAGAAAGCGAACTGTCTACTAATTCTTTTTCTACGTCGGCAGGTCATTATTAATTGGTCGCTACACTCATGTAGGCACCTGAAGTGGCTTATTCCATTTTTAATTTAGCTACATGTACTGTTGGCAACGAGAACGCATTTTTTCGTTTTAATTTAAAGTTAGAACAGTTTATGGGCAATTTATAGGATTTATTTCGTGAGTTATAGGTGATTATAGATTTTGCGGTCTGTTTTTTTTTTTTTAATAAAGTTTGCCTAGTCTCAGTTGCGAAGTTATTTTTTAAGTAGAAAGGTTTGATATTGAAATTGGTAATAGTTAGCTGATGAGTAATTTTGCTTCATCATCTATTTTTTTTTTAATATTTCGACCCTTGTTGCTTTGGAATATTTTAAGGTATGATGAACAGAATCCCTTCTTTGATTTATCAATATATATAAAACTCTTCCGTTACTGACTGACTGACTGACTGACTGACAGACAACGCAGAGCCGAAACTACTGGGCGTAGCGGGCTGAAATTTTACATGTAGGTTCCTGGAGGAGTGTAGGTGAGCACTAAGAAGGGATTTCCCGAAATTCCGACGGGAACGGGAAAAAACGGGAATTTTGTGTTTATGAGAAATCTGCGCGGGAAAAACCGTGGGGCAGCCTCTAGTTACCTACTAAATTTTCAGTAACATTCTGTTAGTACTTTAGGTACCTTGAAAACACATGTTTCTTGAGGAAGTATACTAGCAAAATATGATTAATGATACCTACCTTAAATAAAATTATAATAATACAATTTGAATTTATTGTTCACGCCAGTAAGTGCCACATGCCAAAACACGTCTACGACTTCCTACGAAATAATTCATATAGCCAGCAAGAAGTGATGATTTATGCTGGCACAGTAAATATTTTTATACAAAATGGGGGCGTGTGGGGAGCCAATATACTTATCCTATAGCTGATATATATCTCAGCTAATATGCTTTGAGTAATATATCTTTTTTTAGCGTAAATCCTTTCGCCCAAATTCTGGTAAAACTGAGTCTTAAATGTGAGTTTTTTTATTTAATTTAATATTCGTTTGGTAGAGCTTTGCAGGAATTATTTATCATTTTCTTTCAGAGACAAAGCACAGCTAAAGTAGGCGCCACCTTCGAAAAAAATTAATATCTTCTAAACGAAGGCCAATATAGAAAATACGAAACAGTATATTTTAGGTTAAAAACCAGAGAAAGCTACTGATTGTTGCTAAAAACGGCCACTTTTGGCAACAGTCATTAGCTTTCTTTGATATTTAACCTAAAAGCTATACAACAGTGCCCCAAAAATACTAGGCTGCATTAACTAGTTTTTTTCTCTCTTACTCATTAAAATACTGTTTCGCATTTTTGATATTTGCTTTAGTTTAGAAGATATTAATTTTTTTCGCGGGTGGCTTTAGCTGTTCTATTCCTCTTAATGACGAATCACAGTCGCAGAATCTTCCTGAATATCATCTGTATCAATGATGCCCAAACACATACACAGACGAGGAAAGAACATTATATTCTTATGAACGACTAGCAGACACGGCGAACTTCATACCGCCTTGGGTTCTAATAGCCTATGACATCCGGGGATAGTTTAGTTTCCCAACAGGGAAAGATTTAGGAAATCGGTTCAGTAGTTTCGGAGCCTATTCAACGCAAACAAACAAACAATCAAATATTTCCTCTTTATTATATTTGTAAGTATAGATATCAAGTGCCAACTGAACACGGGGTAACTATTTATACATACATAATATCACGCCTTTTATTTCCCGGAGGGTTAGGCAGAGGCACCGGCTTGAGAGCCGGACCCACGTTTAGCCGAGTTTATGCTTTATTACCAACGTGACAAGGGGCCAGCTTGTCGCCGCGGTTATAACGACCACTACTGCGGCCGGGACCAACGGCTTAACGTGCCTTCCGAAGCACGGAATCATCTTACTTTTCGGACAATCAGGTGATTCAAGCCTGCAATGTCCTGTAACTATTTATTTCCAGAATTAAAGCCTTCACGGGCTTAAGTTTGCCTTGAGAAACAGCCGCATTTATTAACACACGTAAAATATACGCTTCACGTATAAAAAAGTTATTTTTCTTGGTACAGTAGCGGACACGATCGGCGTAACACTTCCGGTTTTTCTGTATTGCAAAATAACTCTTGTTCTTTGGTAATACAGTCTAGGGCTGCCGAAACCATAGACAAATCTGTTACGGCCTCCTAGTCCGTGACTGTACAATATGTAGAAAACAATATTACAAAAAACTTTAAAGAGGTCTTTCTAAATAAAAAATCTGTTAAACTCGAATTTAACTTTTGGACTATGTTTCTTAAGTTGCCATGCCATTATTAAAAGCAAATTTTAATTTGTTATCCATTGGTTCCTTAACTTCCTAACCCTCGCAATGTCTTACCAGATGCATACTTTGGCCCTAAGGTTTACATTTGAATGAAAATATTTAAGAGCCAGTTTAGCGCGATGCTAGCGCCATTCTCGAAAAAATATTATATCTTCTAAACTAAGGCAAATATCAAAAATGTGGCACAGCATGACACTAGATTATCTTGCTTAGTATTTTTAAAGCACAGTAAAGTAGTCCTAACTTAAAAGAACAAAATTATACACAGATTGTTGCTAAAAGTGGCCACTTTTAGCAAAATTTTGTAGCTTACTTTGGTCTTTAATTCAAAAGCTATACAACAGTGCCCTAAAAACACTAGGCTACATTATCTAGTGTCATACTGTGCCACGTTTTTGATATTTGCCTTAGTTTAGAAGAATTTTTTTTTTTTCGCAAATGGCGCTAGCATCGCTGTAAACTGGCTCTTAAGTATCAATAGCATTTTTTATACAGCCCACATACATATTTGAAGTACAAATTTAGACATCCGACATTGCGTATGCGCAACTTTACTCTCTAATGGACCGCACACAGGTTTGGGGATTTGTTCTTTGTTCGATGATCTATTTTTATCTTAAACTAGCGACCCGAACCGGCTTTTCACGGGTTTTATTATACTGGTTAAAAGGGGCGAAACGGTGCGAAACTAGCGCCACTTCCGGTAAATAATTAATATCTTCTAACCATGGCTGAAATAAAAAATATGCGTCTTTGACTCCCTAGATAATCTTGCTAAAAATGTTTAAGGCTCTGTTGTGTACCTTATCCTAATGATCTTAGAAATTTTAATCTTCTTTTATGAAACTAAACTGGCCACTTTAGGCAACAAACGGTTTATTCCTTAGACTAGAAGCAGAGCTGCCCAGCGGATTTTCCCGCGCAGATTTTTCATAAACACAAAATCCACTTTTTTCCCGTTCCCATAGGAATTTTGGGAAATCCTTTCTTAGTGCTCACCTACAATCCTTAAGGAACCTACATGCAAAATTTCAGCCCGCTACGCCCAGTAGTTTCGGCTCTGCGTTGTCTGTCAGTCAGCAGTCAGTCAGTCAGTCAGTAACGGAAGAGTTTTATATATATTGATTTTGAACCTAAAAGCTATACACAACAGACTTGAACGAAACATCCTGTTTACAAAAATAAATATAATTGTAACACCGGTGACCTCTAAATTAAGGCAAAAAGTTCATCGCAAAAGCTTCATTGATGGGTCCAAATGAGCTTTTACACAGAGGAGCTTTGTCCGCGTCCGCCATCCGCTATCCGGCCGCCGGATACGTGCATCCGCGGATAGGGTTACACCTGCTTAGGTGTGAGTGCGAAATCTTACTTGAGATTACTATGTTTTTTTTGTATTTTTTGATGTTTTAAAGGAGACCCTTTGATTTGATACCCCTATGATAAATAAGGTAGGTAGGTACCAATTTTCTGGAATCGAAGAAATTTAGCGCCACCCATGTTGCCGACTAATGAAATTTTACTATTTTTTTTTTGCAATAGCTTGTTTTTTTATCCCATCATCATCATAATCTCACGCCTTTTATTCCCCGACGGGTTAGGCAGAGGTACCAGCTTAAGAGCCGGACCCACGTTTAGCCGAGTTTATGTTTTATGTTTTTTTTTATCTAATACACTTTATTGCAGTTTATTATTTTACTATATTATTTATTTCTTGTTATTGATTATATATATATATAAGTTTTTAGTTTCAGGACAATGTCAGAACATAAAAAAATTATCACTAGAAATATTATGGAAAGAATTAGACCTATTTTTGGATACTGCAATTTTTAAACTGTAATTATACCTAATAAATTCTCTTTGCTATAACCACTTTTTAAAAATCAAATCCAATAGGAATAATAAAACGTTCTTATAGGAGAAAGTTCAACACTCGAAAGCTCCAGATCCCTACTCACCGCTAGATGGCGCTAGCTGTAGTCGCTTTTCGCAAAACGGGCAAGATGTCTACGTGGACGAACGAATATGATGAGATTTTAAAATGTTTTCAGAGGTATCTTTAGATAAATAAGTAAACTATTTAGTTATTTATTGTATACTACGTTATCGTTATACTAAAAAAAAATATCAAAATATTGTTTCAACTCCTAAATTTTACTTATACACTAATTAGAAATAAGATTTTAAACTTTACCTACGTCACGTAATACTAAAAAATATATACAAATATTGTTTTAACTCCAAAATTTAACTTACCCTAATTGGAAATAAGATTATAAAAAAGTTGATTCTGATGATAAAATTCTGCCACCATTAGAATCCTAAATTATGTCTGATGAATATTGGCTAAAGAATATTCTTAAAAATTCAAAATATACTAGAATTCAATGTGTAAAAGGTTGCCTTGTCGGCTTGTAAAAAATAAAAACTTTACCCAACTTTTTGTTTGGTTTCTTTACCTCGAGGTAGCCACAGTCTCGAGGTAACCGGTTACCTGGAAAAGATACCTGATTGGCCCACGCCTCTGATACCATAATATGAGATAACAGACCATGTGTGTGTTGTGTCTCTTTTTTGTCTATACCTTTACGACAAGGTGTGGTGGCCATTTTTATTTTTTTGTTAAGACGTCGCGCCGCCCCGCGGTGAGCCTTATACAGGGTGTTTCTGACAAGGCAGTAATAAATCAAAGGAGGGATTCTGCTCACCATACCTAACAACTTTCCCAAAGCAACATGGGTCGAAATCTCAAAACAAAAATCAGCCGTCCCATACATTGACCCCGTCAGCTGATCGAACCAATGTATGGAACAGCTATTATTTTTTTTGAGATTTTGACCCATGTTGCTTTGGGAAAGTTGTTAGTTATGGTGAGCAGAATGCTTCCTTTGATTTATTACAGCCTTGTCAGAAACACCCAGTAGATACCTGAGATTCTGTTTTAAAGGATGAGTGTCTTCAAGTGTATAATAAACAATAACGCATCACACTCAGAGCCCCTAACTAGGAAGAACGTGGATCTCGGGTGCCCGAAACATTAATATACAGAGACGAACATTACACCCACACTGGAAACAAACATCGATATTCATCATAACAACGTTCGCCCCGCCAGGAATCGAACCCAGATACAAACGCATCTCAGTCCACATCACTGCCACCTGAGCTACGTAGCACTACAGGCTGCAGCAGTCATTTGTAAATTTAGTTTAAAATAATTCATGTTTTTGCGACCATACTAATACATAGACATAGGTAATGACAAAATAATATATCTTATGAAGTTCGATATTAATTAAATACCTTAAAGTTTTTCCACATAAATAATAAACAAAAGACAAATTTAGAACTAATTTATAAAACTGTCGACATCTTGGTTAAGCCATCAAAATGACTTGAAATATTTTTGTAACATTGATAAAGGTTGACCTCTGCGTGACCCGACCGATCACGTCATCTCAAATTTCAGGGCTCATCGTGCGCTGCCTTCACTCTTTTTATGGTATTTTTTAAAACAGTTTTATGTTTTTTTTTTTTTTGACTGCTCCGTGGCTCAGTTGGTAGTGATGTGGACTGAGTAAGCGTGTGCACCTGGGATCGATTGCCGGGCGGGGAGAATATTGATATAATGAATATCGATGTTCGTTTCCGGTCTGGGTGTAATGTTCGTCACTTCCTAGTTAGGGGCTCTGAGTGTGATGTGTGTTAAATGCGTTCCTTAGCTAACAATTTTCTAGGTTATCAATATATATAAAACTCTTCCGTTACTGACTGACTGACTGACTGACTGACTGACTGACTGACTGACTGACTGACTGACTGACTGACTGACTGACTGACTGACTGACAGACAACGCAGAGCCGAAACTACTGAGCGTAGCGGGCTGAAATTTTGCATGTAGGTTCCTTAGGGAGTGTAGGTGAGCACTAAGAAGGGATTTCCCGAAATTCTTACGGGAACGAAAAAAAACGGGAATTTTGTGTTTATGATAAATCTGCGCGGGAAAAACCGCGGGGCAGCCTCTAGTATCAAATACGTAGGTAAGATTTGATCGAGCGATCGAAGTGACTTACCGTATCTATAATATAAAAATGAATCCCTAAATGTAAGCGCATCAACGCCTGGACCAAATTTACCAAATGGGTGAAAATCCCAAGCGAAAAAAAATCATGGCAAACCTGATTTTGGTAGTGCAATGTGCTCGTTGATCACTAGGATAATTTTTTTTAAGTAGTATAAGTACTTCTCCACCTTGGCAAAAAAAATTATGGAGTAAGGGCTTCTATAACACCTAAAAAAAAATTGTCAAAGTGTCATTTTATCATCACGGTGGCTTGTCCTGAACCCAATTTCACTCGTAAAGTATCTTTTCTTACAAACACGTTTACGATTTTGATTTAAATCGATTTGCGTATCGTTAAATTATTAGTTAGTATATCGATAAAAACTATTATTGTTTGTTTATCTACTTTCTCACACATTTGACAAGTACTCGAATTTTGTCCTGAGAAAAGTTATCATTTCAGAGGACGGTAAGTTTTAGCAGAATAGTTTTGACAACACTGCGTTGTTACGCCCCCCTTCTGTTTCCTCACCACGGATTAGTCCGGATAAAGCTCTCGGTGCGTACGGGCCGCTGACAACATCACTGTGAATTCCCGCCAAAACGTAAGTTTATCATTTCAGTGATGAGGGGACAATTTTTTTTTCATTTCGGTGGCCTTATAGTTTGATAATTATTTAATTTGGAGTAAAATTTGAAATTAACCTTTGTTTTATCATCTCAGTGCTATCATTTCAGTGGATTCGGTGGACTGTTATACCGAAAAGAGTCCACCGGAATGAAATATATCACCGAAATGATAGAACCATCAAGTTTTGGAGATCCTTGGTTCAAAAATTTAATTAAGGTTTTCCTTCCCAATCCTTTACCATGTGTACTTACCTACGTTAGGTTTTGCCGGCGTAACCATTTAATATACCAAATTATAATACGTACCACTAAATAATGTCAACTTAATAATTATATAAATTGTGTTAGTTTATCGTTTAAAATCTTTATGCTTAATTAAGTAGTTTCGCCCTAGGACAATATTATATTAGGCGGTTATTGTGCTATATTGACAATTCAAATAATCCCCAATGTAATCCCCAAAGTAAGTACCTATCTAAAGCACGGGCACACCTCGGTGGGACACGAGCGATCCAAATAATGAAACAAACGCGTTGCAGTTGCAACGCACTTAGTCTAAACTCGTGTACGTAAACACTTTCCATGTCTTGTGTGAGTGAGATAAGACAATGCTTTTTGTAGTTTGTACTGTGCTGTACGGTTAGTAACAGAGGGGTAACCGAGCGCGGATGGCCGGCACTTTCACCGGGAGGCTGGGAGTGTCCGTCCATACTGTACGAAGTAATTTTTCTTCTGTGGCACAGTGTAGCTTAAAAAATACGTATTCTATAAACTCAACTACCTAGTACACCTTATTTCATAAGTAGCTTAGGCTCTTATTTCTGTTTTGTTAAGTATCGGTCCAACAAACCACACAATCAAGTAAACACGTGCATTTTAATACCAAATTTACTATTTAAAAAGTTTCTACTAAACTTTAACAAAATGTTGGCCCAAACACGCGCCTTCTTGTCATCGCTAAACTGTAGATGTTTTATTTTGACAAAAGATCATAAATATGAAATACCATTTTTTATATTTGCGATCTAATTACAAGGTAGAAGGTAGCATGGTTGCAATTAGTTTCCACTGAAAAATATTTTTGAACTTGTCTAGTCGTCATTGTTTCGTAAACAAATGAACTGTGGTGTGTGTAGTAGTATCTCAGACTATGTAGATGTAGGTGTATCATTGTATACGCGGACGGATTTTAACCCCCGACGAACACCTCAGATTTTTTAACGTATCTGTCTGTCTGTGTATCTGTCTGTGACATCGTAGAGCCCAAACGGCTAAACCGATTTTCGTTTAGTTTTTTTTTGTATCATAGATAATTTTAGCCCAAGTGTTCTTAGCTGAAAATTTATATCAAAAAAACCCTCTAATAAAATTGTATATTATTTTAATAGGCAGTACTTAAACTTACAAACACAATGTTTACACACTCGAAAACTAAATTCGAGCTATTGTTCAGTTTTTTTTAAAATGTAGGTAGGTATCATCTTAGTACGGAACCCAAACTAAGAAGTATGGTTGTTCTTAGCTGTATCATTTCGGTGGGCTTTTTTCATTTCGGTGTATGGTCTATCATTTCGGTGCACATTTTTATCATTTCGGTTGACACTTTTATCATTTCGGTGGATTTTTTTCATTTCAGTGGACTCAAATAAATTCAACCTTTAATATTTCAGTAAGTTTTAATGTTAATTGGTGGCCATTCTCGCATATTTTCCAAAATAGGTTGAAGTTTTAATAATAATTAAATCTACGTCGATAACATTTAAAATAAAAAAATCCACCGAAATGATACAAAAAAACAGTTTGTTGATTTTGACCCAAATCTTATTTTTTAAATTTTAAATTTTCGTTGAAGTCCAAGGATGGTTTTTACGGCAAGAAAAATTCGAATAATTACCGGAAAAACAACATTGTAATAAGTTAGGCGGTAAGAAGTTCGCCGGGTCGACTAGTTATTCATAAAGATACAATAGGTTTTAAATAGCTTTAATGGAGGTCTCCTTCTCTGGTTACTTGTATGCTAAATACGAGACATACAGTCTAGATTTAATGACATACGTCCATTTTTGTTCTCTACAGGAACAAGACAAATAACTGAAACAGTTATTTTCTAATAATCAATATATATAAAACTCTTCCGTTACTGACTGACTGACTGACTGACTGACTGACTGACTGACAGACAACGCAGAGCCGAAACTACTGGGCGTAGCGGGCTGAAATTTTGCATGTAGGTTCCTTAGGGAGTGTAGGTGAGCACTAAGAAGGGATTTCCCGAAATTCCTACGGGAACGGGAAAAAACGGGATTTTTTGTGTTTATGAGAAATCTGCGCGGGAAAAACCGCGGGGCAGCCTCTAGTTTATAATAATACTAGAGGCTGCCCCGCAGTTTCACCCACGCATATTTCTTATAAACAAAAAAATCCCGTTTTTTCCCGTTCCCGTGGGCATTTCGGGAAATCCTTTAGTGCTCCCCTACACCCTCTAAGAAACCCACGTGCAAAATTTCAGCCGCTACGCCCAGTAGTTGTGGCTCTGCATTGTCTGTCAGTCAGTCAGTCAGTCAGTCAGTCAGTCAGTCAGTCAGTCAGTCAGTCAGTCAGTCAGTCAGTCAGTCAGTCAGTCAGTCAGTCAGTCAGTCAGTCAGTCAGTCAGTCAGTCAGTCAGTCAGTCAGTCAGTCAGTCAGTCAGTCAGTCAGTCAGTCAGTCAGTCAGTCAGTCAGTCAGTCAGTCAGTCAGTCAGTCAGTCAGTCAGTCAGTCAGTCAGTCAGTCAGTCAGTCAGTCAGTCAGTCAGCCAGCCAGCCAGCCAGCCAGCCAGCCAGCCAGCCAGCCAGCCAGCCAGCCAGCCAGCCAGCCAGCCAGCCAGCCAGCCAGCCAGCCAGCCAGCCAGCCAGCCAGCCAGCCAGCCAGCCAGCCAGCCAGCCAGCCAGCCAGCCAGCCAGCCAGCCAGCCAGCCAGCCAGCCAGCCAGCCAGCCAGCCAGCCAGCCAGCCAGCCAGCCAGCCAGCCAGCCAGCCAGCCAGCCAGCCAGCCAGCCAGCCAGCCAGCCAGCCAGCCAGCCAGCCAGCCAGCCAGCCAGCCAGCCAGCCAGCCAGCCAGCCAGCCAGCCAGCCAGCCAGCCAGCCAGCCAGCCAGCCAGCCAGCCAGCCAGCCAGCCAGCCAGCCAGCCAGCCAGCCAGCCAGCCAGCCAGCCAGCCAGCCAGCCAGCCAGCCAGCCAGCCAGCCAGCCAGCCAGCCAGCCAGCCAGCCAGCCAGCCAGCCAGCCAGCCAGCCAGCCAGCCAGCCAGCCAGCCAGCCAGCCAGCCAGCCAGCCAGCCAGCCAGCCAGCCAGCCAGCCAGCCAGCCAGCCAGCCAGCCAGCCAGCCAGCCAGCCAGCCAGCCAGCCAGCCAGCCAGCCAGCCAGCCAGCCAGCCAGCCAGCCAGCCAGCCAGCCAGCCAGCCAGCCAGCCAGCCAGCCAGCCAGCCAGCCAGCCAGCCAGCCAGCCAGCCAGCCAGCCAGCCAGCCAGCCAGCCAGCCAGCCAGCCAGCCAGCCAGCCAGCCAGCCAGCCAGCCAGCCAGCCAGCCAGCCAGCCAGCCAGCCAGCCAGCCAGCCAGCCAGCCAGCCAGCCAGCCAGCCAGCCAGCCAGCCAGCCAGCCAGCCAGCCAGCCAGCCAGCCAGCCAGCCAGCCAGCCAGCCAGCCAGCCAGCCAGCCAGCCAGCCAGCCAGCCAGCCAGCCAGCCAGCCAGCCAGCCAGCCAGCCAGCCAGCCAGCCAGCCAGCCAGCCAGCCAGCCAGCCAGCCAGCCAGCCAGCCAGCCAGCCAGCCAGCCAGCCAGCCAGCCAGCCAGCCAGCCAGCCAGCCAGCCAGCCAGCCAGCCAGCCAGCCAGCCAGCCAGCCAGCCAGCCAGCCAGCCAGCCAGCCAGCCAGCCAGCCAGCCAGCCAGCCAGCCAGCCAGCCAGCCAGCCAGCCAGCCAGCCAGCCAGCCAGCCAGCCAGCCAGCCAGCCAGCCAGCCAGCCAGCCAGCCAGCCAGCCAGCCAGCCAGCCAGCCAGCCAGCCAGCCAGCCAGCCAGCCAGCCAGCCAGCCAGCCAGCCAGCCAGCCAGCCAGCCAGCCAGCCAGCCAGCCAGCCAGCCAGCCAGCCAGCCAGCCAGCCAGCCAGCCAGCCAGCCAGCCAGCCAGCCAGCCAGCCAGCCAGCCAGCCAGCCAGCCAGCCAGCCAGCCAGCCAGCCAGCCAGCCAGCCAGCCAGCCAGCCAGCCAGCCAGCCAGCCAGCCAGCCAGCCAGCCAGCCAGCCAGCCAGCCAGCCAGCCAGCCAGCCAGCCAGCCAGCCAGCCAGCCAGCCAGCCAGCCAGCCAGCCAGCCAGCCAGCCAGCCAGCCAGCCAGCCAGCCAGCCAGCCAGCCAGCCAGCCAGCCAGCCAGCCAGCCAGCCAGCCAGCCAGCCAGCCAGCCAGCCAGCCAGCCAGCCAGCCAGCCAGCCAGCCAGCCAGCCAGCCAGTCAGTCAGTCAGTCAGTCAGTCAGTCAGTCAGTCAGTCAGTCAGTCAGTCAGTCAGTCAGTCAGTCAGTCAGTCAGTCAGTCAGTCAGTCAGTCAGTCAGTCAGTCAGTCAGTCAGTCAGTCAGTCAGTCAGTCAGTCAGTCAGTCAGTCAGTCAGTCAGTCAGTCAGTCAGTCAGTCAGTCAGTCAGTCAGTCAGTCAGTCAGTCAGTCAGTCAGTCAGTCAGTCAGTCAGTCAGTCAGTCAGTCAGTCAGTCAGTCAGTCAGTCATTCAGTCAGTCAGTAACTGAAGAGTTTTATATATATTGATTTTTAACAATAAATCAACCGGTACAGAAAAGCGTGTAAAAACAAGTCAAGATCAATTTAACATTTTAAAATAAGGAATAAGAACACAGTTATTCGTAATCTTCATTAAAAAAGATAATGTACAACCAGCCAGTATTATAACCGGCCAGTATCTTCATGTCGGCGTAGACATATCATGGAACATGGAACCAAATTGGACAGATAATGATAGAATATAATAGAAAACACTTTATTGCATACAAAGTAAGATACAAAAGTACATTAATAAATTCAGGGTACGAACAAATTGAATTTGCATGCAATGGGCGGCCTTATCGCTAAGAGCGATTAATTCCAGGCAACCTGGTTGCGCGTCAGCTACGCGGAGCTGAATAAAAAAAATGGCGTTCGAATTTTTAGTGGACTGTATGAAAATAAATCTATATTTGAGACACTTGTGAAATAGGATATCTAGGAAATGCACAATACCTTTATGATCTTCTTTAAATGATCTTCTGCATGGGCTTCCAAGTTCGGCTGCGGGGTTCTTTCTTGTTTGAACAGGAACCACACCCAAAGGCCGGCGCCGGCGTCGATGAAAAGTCTTTGTAGAGTAAATATCCTGATGCATTCACTCACAACAGTTTGTATGTACTTCACAGTTATTAGTAAAGATTTTAGATGCCAATTCACAACAGGAACACAAGATTATAACGTTTTTTCCACAATATTACAAGGAGCGTATATTCGCGTGGGCGAGCGGCCATTCCAGAACTGGCTCGGGGTTCTCACGTCGTTAGCTTCCTATTGATGGATTGAGGTTAATGCATGTCATAGGTCGATAGTTTATGACCCATCGAGTGTAAGCATTCTATCTCGCTCACTCTTAGACGCTGCGGTATTGTGCGAAAGGGAAAGGAACAAGGGAAAATCACAAGTGTCAACAAATCCTATTCAGTTTAAACTATAACTAAAGCGCGCGAATTTTAAAGTACACTTTAATGTTAAAAATTACAAATTAAATAGTTCTGGCGTAACCATTTCCCCCCAGCTTGAAGGGAACTTCAAAAAAAAAAAAAAAAAAAACTAATTCTAAATACACTTACGAGAAAAAATAACATTAACTATTGACTGGACGAAGGTAGGTTCCGGTCATTGTCATCACGAACCACACGGGTTATATCATCTTTACTGGGGAATATCTCTTCGACAACCACCAAAGGCCAGTGCAGAGGAGGTTATCGACCTTAAGGATGACCACTGTCCCATCCACAATAGGACCTGCTGTTGTGTTTCACCTTTGTTGCGTCTGAAGGGTATGCAAATACTCTGGACCCCAACGCTTCCAGAAAGATTGTACCAACCCATCCAGTAAAATGTCGCGATAACAGATGCAGGTTGTCGGTTTCAGTAACCAGTACAGCAATAATTTTAACGAAGTATAATATTTATAACTAAACAAATACGAGACTGGTGACCAACACAATTCAAGTGCCCCTCGTGACTCAGTCACATCAAACTCCTTAACCGAAGATTGTCTATGCGAAGGCGACACAGAATTCACAACACTATGCGAATTACTACTCCATTCGAGCAAATCAAGGTGACTCCTTTTTGTTAGGTCTATAACCTCACTTGCGGTGTCTATACTCTCCTCACCACCAACACCATACACATAATCTTTCATGTATAAATCAGACTCTAATGGCTGCACAGAGCAGAAGAATGAACAACTACTTGCACCTTCAACAGCAACAGGAGCTGTACCCATTAGAACATAGCCCAAGACAGTTTGTAGTGCGCATAAAGAGCCTGACTGACTTACAACCTTGTGCATCAGCAAGAGGTGCGGGTAGAGGGAAGCTCCAATCAGCATGTCTATACCCCCTGGTTCAGCGAATGTATCGTCTGCTAACGGCAACTCTGCAAATTCCGAGGTTGCAGAGAAATCCACCCTTGTACTTGGTAGGCCATCAGTGACATTGTCTACTACTAGTGAATCAATCACAAAACTAATGTCGCGATCAAAACGCGAGAAAAACTTCATTTTTACCATGCCTTGGGTAGATTTTGTTGACCCACCTATACCTTTTACTACTGAGGCATTAGCCCCTGCTGTCAACCCCAACCGAACACAACAATCAGTGGTAACAAAATTACTCTGTGAACCGCTATCCAACAACACACGCAATAAGTGTTCTTTCCCATACCTGTCATATGCTACTACACGTGCAGTTGCAAGAAGTACTGTAGTAGGTGGTTTGTGAGGAACAATCTTGTTTGATAATGAGCACAAAGAAATGTCATCAGGCCTCGGCATGGATTGAAATTGAGGATGTGACTTTTCATTTGGCATAACAGTCAACTCAGGCGGCATGCTTGTGAACTCTGACAATGCATATGTAGATGTGGTAGGCGTGGAGGATGTCCCCGCAGGTGAGTTGACAGTTGTGTCATTTAAAGTATCAAAATGAATCATGGTATGATGCGCATTATTACATTTACGGCATTGCAATCCTGATTTGCACATCCTGGATCTATGTTTGTCACTCAAACAATTAAAACAAAATTTATTTGCCTTAACAAATCTGTATCTATCATATGCTGTCATTTTCTGAAAGACTTGGCACTTGTATAACTGCTCATGTTTTGCATTACACAAGGAGCATTGCTGCGTACCAGCTACTTCTGTTCCTATGCTGACATATGATTGTGAAAATTTACCATGACAACAATCATTTTTGTTTATGGCTTCCATGTTTGCCCCCGAAGTTCGCTGTAATATCTTGACATGGTCGCGCAGAAACAACATTAAGTCATTAAACGAGGGAATGGTTGCACCACGAGAGCTCAGCTCAAAGGTGCGTGCTGTTTCCGAATCCAATTTCATTAATGCAAGATACAAAAACAAAAAATCTGTAAGATCACTTATCTGAAGATTCTTCAGAGCGGCCACTGAAGCTGAAAAGCTGTCAACAAACTGTTCAAGATTGTTGGAGTTTACACTATTCAAAGATTTCAAATTCAAGATATTATCCAAGTACGTTGTTGCTAGAAACCGTTTATCTTCATACTTATTGACAAGAGCTTCATATATAAGAGAGTAATTCTCTGCACAGGGTGTGACTCCAGCGCACACCTGTTTGGCCTTTCCTGTCAAACGTCCAATTAAATAGTAAAGCTTTTCACTATCTGAAAGAAGATCATTGTCATGGACAGTATTTTTGAAACTAGCAAAAAAGAATGGCCAAGCACCTGGTTCACCATTGAATTCTGGTATTTCAATACGAGGCAGCTTGGGTCTCTCACTTCTGGGCTGGGCCACAATGGGTTTCACATCTTGATTTACAGGCAATGTCAATGATTTACCAATACGTTGGACACGACAGTATAAGTCCTCAAACAATAAGAGTGCCTGGTAGTTCACAGTATAATTCTCATCATCCTCCAGTTCAAGTTCATTTATCTTGTCAACAATATTTTCAAAGTCTGACCTTAAGTTCTGAACTGTCTCAAGCTCATTTAAAAAGTTTTCTTTGACGGAAGGGTTATCTATGTCGCGAGAGTGATTGCAAATATGTTGCATCCGCATAAACAAAACATTCTTCTTTGCATGTAGAAGTGTTAATTTACCTGCATTTGCCATTGCGAGCCTTTAAGTTTAATCAGAAACGGAAACTTTCCGTCAGAAAGCAAAACAAAACAAAAAGTACTGATCAGACTGATGATTGATTGACTGAAGAAACTAAGAAGTGACAACTAAACTGCAAATAATGACGTACGTATAGCGAGAAATCTTCAATCAATCAATCGCACAACGAGCGGCGGGTTACGTTTCGTTACAACTATAACAACATAGTTATAGAAAACAACAAATAATTTAATGAACCGAACGCACGGCGTTTGGGGTGGGCGCGAAATAAATTGAATAAACAACACAACAAAATACACTAAACTATAAATTTAGGGCGGGCGCGGGATAAACAATAACAAATACGCTAAACTATAAGTTTAGGACGGGCGCGGGATAAACAACAAATACGCTAAACTATAAGTTTAGGGCGGGCGCGGGATAAACAATACAACAAATACGCCAAACTAAAGCGTTTGGAGCGGGCGCGGGTTAAACAATACAACAAAAACGCTAAACAAGATCGTTTAGGGCGGGCGCGGGTTAAACAATACAACAAAAACGCTAAACAAGATCGTTTAGGGCGGGCGCGGGTTAAACAATACAACAAATACGCTAAACAAGATCGTTTAGGGCGGGCGCGGGTTAAACAATACAACAAAAACGCTAAACAAGATCGTTTAGGGCGGGCGCGGGTTAAACAATACAACAAATACGCTAAACAAGATCGTTTAGGGCGGGCGCGGGTAAACAATACAACAAATACGCTAAACAAGATCGTTTAGGGCGGGCGCGGGTTAAACAATACAACAAATACGCTAAACAAGATCGTTTAGGGCGGGCGCGGGTAAACAATACAACAAATACGCTAAACAAGATCGTTTAGGGCGGGCGCGGGATAAACAATACAATGCGAAGCGAACCACAATAAATCGTGTTGCAGTCTTAGGCACATACGTAGTAATCGGTAGAAATTGGTAGTAGGAACCAACCTGTCTTACAGCCAACAGATTTCGGGGAAATCAACAATGCGGCGGGGTATTCACAATGTGGGGAAATCGACAAAGCGGGGAATTCAGACAAGCGGGGATGTCTACTGAAATGAGTTCCGGTCCGGCCGATAATTACTTACCTACCTAATTATTAACTGCCTATTGTGGAGTAAACAAACGACAAATACCTAGCACAATATCACGGCCGAAGTGACCAAAAAATGGTTGCGCGTCAGCTACGCGGAGCTGAATAAAAAAAATGGCGTTCGAATTTTTAGTGGACTGTATGAAAATAAATCTATATTTGAGACACTTGTGAAATAGGATATCTAGGAAATGCACAATACCTTTATGATCTTCTTTAAATGATCTTCTGCATGGGCTTCCAAGTTCGGCTGCGGGGTTCTTTCTTGTTTGAACAGGAACCACACCCAAAGGCCGGCGCCGGCGTCGATGAAAAGTCTTTGTAGAGTAAATATCCTGATGCATTCACTCACAACAGTTTGTATGTACTTCACAGTTATTAGTAAAGATTTTAGATGCCAATTCACAACAGGAACACAAGATTATAACGTTTTTTCCACAATATTACAAGGAGCGTATATTCGCGTGGGCGAGCGGCCATTCCAGAACTGGCTCGGGGTTCTCACGTCGTTAGCTTCCTATTGATGGATTGAGGTTAATGCATGTCATAGGTCGATAGTTTATGACCCATCGAGTGTAAGCATTCTATCTCGCTCACTCTTAGACGCTGCGGTATTGTGCGAAAGGGAAAGGAACAAGGGAAAATCACAAGTGTCAACAAATCCTATTCAGTTTAAACTATAACTAAAGCGCGCGAATTTTAAAGTACACTTTAATGTTAAAAATTACAAATTAAATAGTTCTGGCGTAACCACAACCCATATGATAGAGTTATGGTAAAGTAAACTTAATAAAAAACAGAATGTCATCCCAGTCGTTAGGATAAGTTTTTACTTCGTTTTTATGAATTCTAAAGTTTTTTTTAAAGTAAAAGACGTTTTTGTTTTTATACTTACTGAATGGTGGAAGGTTAAAAAGGTGAGTTATTCTGTTTAGCTGAAAAGAAGATTAATTGCTGTGTCTTTGAGGGTGTGTAGAAGTAATAGAGATAACGAGTTATTTCATGGTTCTTATTTATAGTTCTCTCGATAACCTCAAAACTGAAATAAATTTTATGTATAGATTATATAGATTACTAGTCGACCCAGCGAACTTCGTACCGTCTAACCTATTACTATTTTGTGCATGTATTAAACACATAAACCTTCCTCTTGTATCACTCTCTATCTTTTTTTAAAACCGCATTAAAATCCATTGCATAGTTTAAAAGATATAAGCATACATAGAAACAGACGCAGGAACCAACTTTGTTTTATACTATGTATTGATACTGATGATTGTGATATAGGCCGCAATAATTTCTTCTATCTTAGCGCGATTACTAGTCGACCCAGCGAACTTCGTTCTTCACTTTTACTTCTTATTTAATCACTCTATCTATTAAAAACAACGCATCAAAATCCATTGCATAGTTTTAAAGATTTAAGCAAACATAGGGACAGACGCGGAAAGCGTCGTTTATTTTATACTATGAATTGATTGATAGGTACATAGTCTGTCTAAATTATTTTTTCTTTTATTCAAAACCAAATCAGCTGTATAGAGACAAACTAGACTACCTAATTCAATCATATTTACTTAAAAATCAGAGTCAATTCACTATCACGAATCAATGAAACCTTGCAGATAAAAATAACAATAGGGGCAAACTTCTAGTTCTATTATGTACTCTGCTTCATGCGGCTTCTGAGATCGATTACATTTCCACTCTACTACTTTTCTCTTGATAACATAAAGGCTACCACAAGTTAAATTAATATTTTTTTTTAATAAAGTTAAGATACTTATTCATTTAAGATGGTGAGACGACATGGGCCTCTAGTCTCATCGCGCATAACAGCACTATCGAATAAAAATAGAAATAATACCTTAATCGCAAGAAAATACACATTTGGTAGTCTCGTTATCAATTTTGCTATAACTATAGCAGTAGTATCGCAATAGATTGGAATTGACCAAAAAGGGTAGATTGCGCCATACTATGATAATGATATGATTACGTTCGACTGACATTATATTCGTCAATATTAATTGATATTTAATGACTATATAATATATAAATACGTAATATCAATAACACATTACACTCAAAGCCCCTAACTAGGAAAACCCTGTATCTAGGGTCTAGGTATGCCCGAAACATATACAGAGACGAACATTACACCCAGACCATCGACGAATCATAACAAGGTGCACCCACGTCTCAGTCCACATCACTGCCAACTGAGCTACTTTAAAACTTAACAGCAAATTTAACGTTGATCGCAACTTTGCAACCTGGTTCAACACAAAAGTAAAACTCTACTTTGTTGAGCAACAGAGAATCTTAATGACTTTGCGAGATTTTATTGCGATAACCGCCAGTTCGACGCTGGTCGGGTGTTAGATTTGTAACGGGCAATAAAATAGTTAGAAAATAATAGCAAAGTTGAGGCGAGATTGGAAAACTTGTTCTTGCCGAGCCTCGAAGTTGGGACTTTACTGCGACGAGTTGGAGGTGCCCTCTGGCAGAATGACACTCGTCATAAAGTTCGCTAAATTGAGATTTATTCAAGTTCTACATAAGTACCTAAGACATTCAGTATTAAGTCACCGACATACACCCTAAGAAAAGCGAAACTTGAGAGGAAAATTAAATGGGCAGGGCCTACGGCAGGGCACATAGGTCGAAAAACTAGCGGCTCACTACAAATACAGATTTTTTACTTTAATGGCAACATTTGGCAAACATTTGTTTACCTGAGCCAACTGGTGGGCACCCTGAACTACCTCGCCTCTCACAGTATAGGATACTTTACCAAATAAGGTATCAATAGCGATTAGATTAGATGTAGTCCAATTGACTTTCATAAGTGATATCTTGTATCCTATATCGAATAAAGAATTTGAATTTGGAGAGAGTCGAGTCAAATTGTAATGCATGTGAACCAATAAATAATTTTGTATTTTTGAACTAGTCGACGATGTTCGCTGGGGCCAAAAAGTTCTCGAGTGGTGATCGCGAAACGGAAGACGCAGTGTAAGCAGATCCCCCCCACAAGATCTTCAGATGACTGGTGAACGCTGTGGGAGTACAATGAGGGTTGCTCAAGACCTCGGTGTGGCGGCTTGTGGGGTTGATTGACCTATGTCCAGCGGACGTCTTTTGGCTAAGCTGAAAATGAATATTACTTAAATATCAAAATGCAAAAAAAGGATATACCGAACAAAAAAAAAACATAACAGACGTTCAGCTTAAAAACACGGCACACGTCTCGTAAACTCTAGACACAATACTCTCCCGCGAAGACTAAAGAGACAAAAACATACCTATAACCTGCAGTGTAGAGTGTAGACGAGAGTGTAATATGGAGGTATGGCGCGCACGTGTGGACGCACAAAAAACGCGCCTTAATAAAACGAGGTGCCGCGGGGATCGGGCTAGGGATGTGAAACACGGTATCGATATCGATAAAGTTTTTAAAATGTATGTTTTTGGTCAATACTTATTTGTGCATCAAAGTGAAATCGTTGACCGAAAATCTGAAATCTGTAATAAAATATGTGTCACCTATCAAAATTGATCTAAAAAAAGCATTTTGTATTTAATATTTTTCTAAAGCTATGTTATTAGAATTAGGATCTGTTTAATGTTATTGAGGGATAAGTTAATACTGTTTTTTTTGTTTTTGAATTTTACCGAGATCCGTGTTTGTGATAACAAAGCAAACCACTTAGAAAATATAGCTAAAAAAAATTGATAATTTGTATTTTTTTCCATCAATAACCGACATACCATTTTTTTTTTGTAGGGAATAATTTTTGTTTTACAAATCGCGCAGCTAAACAAATAGAAAATCCTGCTGTAAAGTCTGCCAACATAATTGCCAGATTCATTATCCCGAGATGTATCGATATCATCGTTATATTATTATCGATATCATCTTTTTCACATCCCTAGAGCCCCTCGGACGGGTTTAATTACACGGGCAGGCGACAGGTTGTCGCGTGACGTCATCGCTACTGCAGCCAACACTGTGTTCTGAGCTATATATTATATCTTTATATACATATAATATACTATAGCTACATAGGTAGGGTTGTGTGGCTTTGTTCAATTGCTTGGTTTCATTTCAAGTGGGACGAGGTAATTTGATGACGTAATGGTTGTATTATGGAATGGATGGGGTAAGTTAAAGATGGGACAGAATAGAATTATAGTATCGTCTAATATATTGTTGACTAGAGGCTGTCCCGCGGTTTCACCAGCGCAGATTTCTCATAAACACCAAAATCCCGTTTTTTCCCGTTGCCATGGAAATTTTGAGAATATATTCCTTAGTGCTCCCCCCACTCCCCAAGAAACCCACGTAGTTTTGGCTCTGCCTTGTCTGTCAGTCAGTCTGTCAGTAAACTCTTCCGTTACTGACTGACTGACTGACTGACAGACAACGCAGAGCCGAAACTACTGGGCGTAGAAAGTTGAAAATTGGCACGTGGGTTCCTTGGGGAGTGTAGATGAGCACTAAGAAGGGATTTCCCGAAATTCCCACGGGAACGGGATTTTTGTGTTTATGAGAAATCTGCGCGGGAAAAACCGCGTGGCAGCCTCTAGTACATGTAATATTTTTGTAAAGATATATGTATAATAGTGTGGAAAGTAGTCTGCAAATCTGTCTGTTTCAGAGAAGGTCCCACGGTCCCAGTGCGGGGGCAATCTCCACAGGCAAAGCCGGAAAATTGCGCATTATCAAAGCCGGAAAATTGCGCATTACCAAAGCCGGAACATTACTCACAGAGCCCGAGCGGGATGACGCCGCGTGCTCGGGGCTGAAGCGAGGTGTTTTAATTAGCTTGCTATATCAAGTATCTTACTATGTTTGCTATAGTAATTTCAGTCCACCAAAATGGCTCAGTATCACAAAGAATCAAACTATGAAATCGGAAATTCAAATACAGGAGTCAGTTCAGGAGAACAAAAAATCGATATAGTGGGTGTTTTTGACAAGGCGGAATTAAATTTAAGGAGGGATTCTGCTCACCATAACTAACAACTTTCCCAAAGCAACATGGGTCAAACTCTCAAAAAAAAAACAGCTGTTCCATAAATTGGTTCGATCAGCTGACGGGGTAAATGTACGGGACGGCTGATTTTTGTTTTGAGATTTCGACCCATGTTGCTTTGGGAAAGTTGTTAGGTATGGTGAGCAGAATCGCTCCTTTGATTTATTACCGCCTTGTCAGAAACACCTGTATATCAAATGTTCGCTCCCACCGGGAATCGAAAGCCGGCCCTCCTAAGTCGCCTAATTATTATCGGTGGGGCTAAACATTTTATAAATATGTTTGTTGGTTTCCTATATAGTTCTGCGGGTGTGTGTGTTAGTAGGTAGGTAGGTAAACACTAACGGTGTTTTGGGCACCCTAAATAAGTACCTGCATAACAGGTTCTCCCTAGTTAGGGCTCTAATTCCGATGCGTTATTATTATTATTTCTATTCTGTCATAATATACTATTGATAAATAATATCACAATGAGGACCAAGAAACACAATTTTAAGTGTAACTCGTCCAGTTTGTAAACACAAAGTAAAAAATATATTTAAAATTCTATACCTAGAGGGACAATATTACGTTATTTCCCCGGTCACCGCGGCAGAGCTCAACTTTTCCTGAAAGTTACTTTTTTTTTCAGAAAATACGCGAGGCTGAAGTTGGCAAAATATACAAAAAATTCGTTTCGGGCGCTAAAAAAGGTACGTGGAACCCACACGCGAATGATAAATTGTCGTTGCTGTTTACATAGGGTTCAATTTTTTTTCGACCTGTTGAAGGTTACGGAAGTACACTGACCAAACCCAGTCAAAGTGTTGCTAAAAGTGCCCACTTTTGGCAACAATCTATACCTACAACAGTGCCCTAGAAATAGTGACATCTGTTCTAAGTTTTTGATATTTGCCCGCTAGTTTCGGTGTTCTATGCCTCATAACCAGGTCGTATTAACCTTGTACGGTCTTATGCCTACTTTGCGTCTTCCGCTGCGCGGTCCCCATTGGGAAGCTTTTTGTCTTCAGCGACCATTACTATGTTCTTAATCAATTAACTACCAAAATCAATCAATCAATATATATAAAACTCTTCCGTTACTGACTGACTGACTGACTGACAGACAACGCAGAGCCGAAACTACTGGGCATAGAAAGCTGAAAATTGGTACGTGGGTTCCTTGGGAAGTGTAGGTGAGCACTAAGAAGGGATTTTCCGAAATTCCCACGGGAACGGGAAAAACGGGATTTTTGTGTTTATGAGAAATCTGCGCGGGAAATACCGCGGGGCAGCCTCTAGTATAATATAAAACTCTTCCGTTACTGACTGACTGACTGACAGACAACGCAGAGCAAAAACTACTGGGCGTAGCGGGCTGAAATTTTGCACGTGGGTTCCTTGGGGAGTGTAGGTGAGCACTAAGAAAGGATTTCCCGAAATTTCCATGGGAACAGGAAAAAACGGGATTTTGGTGTTTTATGAGAAATTTGCGCGGGTAACACTGCGGGGCAGCCTCTAGTATGTACTAAAATCATTCTTAAAAGCATCTCGCTATAAATTTTTCACCTAATGAGTTATTCACACACACTCAGTCCCTTTTCATTATACATATAACTAATTCACACACACTAACGACCACTTAGCGGTTGTAGTGTAGAGCAAACTAGGTGTGACGTCATCCGTGACCTGCGACGTGACGTCATCGGCCTTGTGTGGACTCTCTGTGGACTTGGGTTGTGTTGAGTGTTCTATTGTAGATTAGAATTTGTGATTGCGTTTCGCTATTGGGTTTCTTTCTATATACCTACCTATATAGGTATGCGGTTAATAATGTGGTAGATAAATGGCATTTGTAACGATCCTTCCTATATCGTACAGTTTTTAGCTTTATTAAATTTAAAAATTATATATTTTATACTTTTAGATGGATTCGACGACGGCTCCCTAGAAACGGCTACCGCGTCTCGGCGGGCGCGCGGAGATTGTGTTTTGTTTTCCTTTGATTTGACATAAATACAGCTATATATATGTACTCGCACCTTCGGACGATGCGAGGGAGTGTTGTGGCCGGCCTCGGCACTTGCTTCATCAAAGTAGTTAGATGGGGAATGTATAGTTAAATACATAACCGAACACTTTACACTGGTCACAAAATTGGATAGCGGTGATTATTTTGATTTGAAAGATTACTTGAGTAATCATATTCGTTGAGATCTATTCGCTGCAGTCTATTTAGTGTACCAAACTCGAACGAAGGATTGCACGATTACTACTCTTGTGTCTTGATTGCCTTTTACGATGTTAATCAATTATTGTAAATCATAGATTGTGCGAAATGGATGCTTGTTGTGGGAAAGTCTAATCCTCTATTATCACACTTAATAATCTCAAGTTTGCCGATATCAATGCGTGGTGGCTTACATATGTAATGCGGAATTGCTAAGACAAAGGATATAAGTAAAGAACCAAGTGTTCTAGACAAGACTTCATGATTGTTGGCATGAAGATCAGACGAGCAAACTAAAACCTCACATCAACTTGACAATGCATTACGATGCATGAGATAGCTAGATGATGAGAATATAAAGAACCAAGAGTTCTAGACAAGGTCCCATGATCGGTGGCATGGAGATCAAATGAACAACTTAGTAAAGCTCACATCAAACTTGACGATGCACTACGGTGTACGAGATAGTTGATTTATGTTGAGTAAAAGAGGCCCGAATCGTTCTAACCAAATATAAAATATCCTTTCGTCGAAGCTTGACTGCTTACTTTGTTTGTTACTCGTTGGATGACGTATTCTAGAGATTCGTGATAATTCTATTACACTCAACTAACACCACAACCATTATCAGCTGTTAAGACTTGAAGAATGTATGTGAGACAGAAAGAATCTGTGTGAGGCAGAATAAATGTATTAAGGGAGGGTGTGTTTTTATATAAACTTATATTATATTATATATATATATTCCACACGATATACACTAAACCGTAAAAACTAACTTCGCGATAAACTAATCCAGGGGCGAGATCTCTTTTCTAACATTCGATAATATGCGGCTTTAGGCTCGTATGCGTAAAGAAGCGATCGTCCTGTGTTAGGGGATGAACTTCAGAGGAGCTGTGATTTGTTCTAAAGAATTTGCTAATGTTTGGTTTTTAAGTGCATTGCTTTGCCTAACGATCTACGGTACTTCAGGAGATGTGCTATCATGGTGGGAGTGATAGTTGAAACCACAAGACATACATTCCTAAGTAAGTTCTAACCAAGAAAAGTGCTGGTACAAGACCAACGGATTGGCAACAGGGTTATTACACCGTAGCTCTCGTTTTGAGAATCTTGCACATAACTTCATGATATCTTTGTATTAATCTGGCTTAAGCCTTTATCACATGAATCGATGGTCATCAAAAGTCGACTTTCTTCACACAAACATAAGGTTACACAAAACCTAGTCGGACGGGGCATGGCGAAGGAACTGTCCTACCCGGGGCTAGTTGACAAACACTTCAACCAAAATTTACCTTCCGTAATAATACACTTGACCGCGGTTCCTCTTCTAGGAACAACAGTAGGGTTTTCAATCTTATTAAATCATTCTTTAGAAGGACGATTGCAGTAATGTATTAGGGAACGTCTGTTTAGGATACCTAGGTAGTCGCTTGACGAGGTCGAGCTAGCGCGCGTGTTTAGCGCGCATTTTTTTTTAAGAATTTATTTGTCAGCGTACAGCTCATTGGCTCGAAATTTTATAAGTCCAAGGTTATTTTCATTATTCTTTAATTTTCGAAGGAGCTTTAGCACTGTAAATTATTTTGATTTAAAACACAACGTATGGAGGGTCCTAACCATTAATCAGATAGACGATCACGACAAGGCCAAATATGAATGTTTCGTATTGAAGTAGTATAGTGGTATGGTATAGTATACTAGCTTAGTAGGATATATTTATTTTATTTTACAAATATTTAGGCAGGAAGGCAAAATGCACACACATTGTATCCTATAGGATACATAGCCGCTTCCGTAGCTCAGTGGCGTAGCGCGTTGCGCCTTTGATTAGGGAACGGAAGGTTGTGGGTTCGATCCCCGCAGAAAACACCACATATTTATTTCTCACAAAAATCACGTTGTGGTTGTTTTGTGTTGGATAGGACATTGCAGGCTTGAATCACCTGATTGTCCGAAAAGTAAGATGATTCCGTGCTTCGGAAGGCACGTTAAGCCGTTGGTCCCGGCCACATAGTGGTCGTTATAACCGCGGCGACAAGCTGGCCCCTTGTCACGTTGGTAATAAAAAAGCATAAACTCAGCTAAATGTGGGTCCGGCTCTTGAGCTGGTACCTCTGCCTAACCCTTCGGGGAATAAAAGGTGTGAGATTATGTATGTATCCTATAGGGAACCACTAGCAGCCACGGCAAACTTCATGCTTTTTTCCTACATTTTAAGCATCTAAGTTTACACAATTGTGCAACTCCAAATTTTGGAAAATGCTAGGGTTGCTTTATAAATAACTTACTCAGTACAGTTTTTTACGCTTTATTTAAAGTAAAAGACAATATCGTACTTATACCGTTCATTACTATCAATATATATAAAACTCTTCCGTTACTGACTGACTGACTGACTGACTGACTGACTGACTGACTGACTGACTGACTGACTGACTGACTGACTGACAGAAAACGCAGAGCCGAAACTACTGGGCGTAGAAAGCTGAAAATTGGCACGTGGGTTCCTTGGGGAGTGTAGGTGGGCACTAAGAAGGGATTTCCCGAAATTCCCACGGGAACGGGAAAAAACGGGAATTTTGTGTTTATGAGAAATCTGCGCGGGAAAAACCGCGGGGCAGCCTCTAGTTTACTTATATAGGGTAAAAAAATTAGGTATATCCAACTCTTAATCAACCTATCTGTCCAACTTATCATATCCAACTAAACAACACAATTTGCTCAGCCTCTCTCTCTCCAAAAAGAAAAGGCCACAAGTAAAGTAAAATACTCAACAATCTCACGCTCGCTCCGCAAAATAATTTACCTAAGCTCCCGATATTCCTTTTTTACCCCCCCAACCCCCACTCCTGTCCTGTTCGCTCCTTTACCCCGCCCCGCCTGGCTTTGCCTCACCCCCCCGCACCTCGCTACAATCTGTCTTAAAACTTGGTTCGACCTGGAGCGATGTGGCATAGATGTTTAGATCTATGGATGGAATATACATAATAATACTCAAGGTGTAGAGTTCATGTCAGATAAATTTGCCTGCGGAGTCGTGCTACCGGTGGCAATACTGTATAACGTAAGTACTTTATCCGAAATTCAAAACAAAAGGCTAATTTATAATCAATACATCATCAATACATAGTATAAAATAAAGTCGCTTTCCGCTGTCCCTATGTATGCTTAAATCATTAAAACTACGCAACAGATTTTGATGCGGTTTTTTTTAATAGATAGAGTGATTAAAGAGAAAGGTTTATAAGTATTATAAATGCACAAAATAGTAATAGGTCAGGCGTTACGAAGTTCGCCGGGTGGACTAGTTGGGTCATATTTTGAACGCGCGCAGATTTATCTAGCCTTCACTCGACAATTTTTTTTGCATGTTAAAGCTAGAGCTTGCATATATGGACCTGTGGCTATATTCACTAGGTAGTTTTTTATTGGAATATAGGGCTTACTCTTCTTTTTACCGACTTAAAAAGAGAAGATTATCAGTTTGACCTGTATATATGTATGAGTCTGTCTGTCTTTAAGTGATAAAGCCGCCTATTGCAATCAATCAATATATATAAAACTCTTCCGTTACTGACTGACTGACTGACTGACAGACAACGCAGAGCCGAAACTACTGGGCGTAGCGGGCTGAAATTTTGCACGTGGGTTCCTTAGGGAGTGTAGGTGAGCACTAAGAAGGGATTTCCTGAAATTCCCACGGGAACGGGAAAAAACGGGATTTTTGTGTTTATGAGAAATCTGCGCGGGAAAAACTGCGGGGCAGCCTCTAGTAAAATTATATTATTGTCCTCATAAATACAGGTTGTTAGTTTAATTCATTCTTCAAAACCAAACGCATCAAACAAAGAGGTCCATAAAATGTTGTTCCAGCTTAAAACTTGCCGCGACCTGGACCCCTCCCCTCACCCTCCCGCCCGTACCCCCAAACCCCACTTTATATACGACCTTAGGTGAATCTCTACCTTGCTAGTAAGTATATAGGTATACTTAGTATAAAATGTAATGAATTTTTAATACAGATGTCGCGCAAGGCAACTTTTTTAAGATTTAGAGCATTTTGGTTAGTATAGTTATTTGAGTGTATTTGGAAGACAAGAATAAAGGTTGTTTAAGAAGGTACAGTGGCGGACTAGGAGGCCGTAACAGATTTGTTTATGGTTTCGTCAGCCGAAGACTGTATTACCAAAGAACAAGAGCTATTTTACAATTACAGAAAAACCGGAAGTGTTACGCCGACTGTGTCCGCTACTGTACTACCAACATCGACTCGGTCAATTTTCAGTTACCTAAACTGGCCCATGAAATTGATTTGATCAATTAATAAGGCCTCTTTAAGAATATGAATATGATAATCTGGGGCTTCAGGGAGTTTAACTAATTTATGAAAAAGACGCCACACACACACATACACGCACAGAATATCTCATTGTTCTAAATACAAAATAAATAAAACTAAAATGCTTTGTTTTAGCACCTGACAAAAAAAACCTGAAACTATGTAACATATAAATTTAGCGTTTCTATCTATATAGGTACCTACGCTACAGAATACGAACTGTACCTTTAAAGTTAATCACACACAGCATCCACCGAACAAAACCAACAACACAGCTCCAACGCACGTGAACAATAAACAAACAATGTATCATCTATAAACCTCGTAACAACTCGTTACTAACATAAAGTCTACCTACCAACCGACTCTTTTATAACCATCCGTTATGTACTAAAAGCCTTCACGCTTGACCTAGATACGGCGACCTACTTCCCACCGACCAATACCTGTTACCGCTTCTCGAAATTTGAATTTACCTGGCAGGTACAGACAACGGCATTGGACGTCGTTCAGCCAACCAACACGGAGTGTTACCTGCTCTCACCTAAGACAGGTGCTGCCAGGTAAACGTACACCGCCCACGCCCTGGCCCCGCCCACTTTATCGAGCTGCGCAGGTAACGTGCGCGCTGATTGGTCGAGACACCTCCGCACACCTGTCCCGGCCAATACAGGTGTGCCATTCGAATTTGGAGCGCTCAGTGTCCGTTAGACCTGCTCGGCGAATTTGTGGATTTTTTTTGTGGTGAAAAAAGTGTTGAAAGTGGTTGAAATTGTGCGCATGTGTTGGTGCGATTGATGTTTCTTGAGGTGCTATATTTGGAGCGGAGGTGGGCGGCGGGAGAGGTCACCGGGAGGTTTTTTTTTTGCCCGATGGATTAATTTGGATGCCTTGTTTGTTCGGTATGTATTTTACTTAAACTTAGCTATTAAATTAGAAAATAATTTCTTTGTGCATTTTAACTTTTCATTGTTACTTGGTAAAATGTTTTAAAATTAGGTAGGTTTGGGTAATATTATAAAAAAAAAAACATACGTCATCTTAGATCAAAATCAGGCTGTCCCGTACATTATTCACGTTTGTTGCTCGAACAAATGTAGGGATGAGATTCTTGTTTTGATATTTGAACCAAAAACAAAAAAGAAATTTAAGGTATATTAAGCTGATACTACACTATACCTACTAGTACTGTTCTACGAGTATAATAATAACACATCACACTCAGAGCCCCTAACTAGGAAGAACCTGTATCTAGGGTGCAAACACACACAAAGACGAACATCACACCCAGACCGGAAATAAACATCGATATTCATCATATATCAATATTCGCCACGCCCGGGAATCGAACCTGGGTGCACACGCTTACTCAGTCCACATCACTGCCAACTGAGCCACGGAGCAGTCCTAAAAATCTAGGTAATAACAAATCTTTTCCCCCTTTAAAGCTAAAAACTCAACAACACGAAGCAACAACTCATTACAACCGAGTCTCATTAGGGAAGTAACTACCAAAGAAACTATTTAGCATAAGAGCTGTTTCCTACATTATTCTTTAGGAATCTTAGGCCTCGAGCACATTTTCCGAGGCGCAGAAAACATCTTAGCCACACATAAAATCATCACCATTGAATTTATTTGTAGCTTAAATTGTATCTTACTTGTGTGTAAAAACAGTTTTTTTTTTATCTTTTTAAATTATCTACCTATAAAATTTCCCGATTTAAATCTTTTTCTATAAAACCAAACAAATTTTAAAATGTTTCTAAAAAATATTTCTTTATGGAGGAAACACTAACATTCGCTTAAAAATTATCCTGATCAGGTATCGAATTCGAGAATCCACGGCGCAAAAAAAAATTCACGAAACCACCTTTAAAATAATTCTTAATTCTAAGTAAATTCACTTATAACCCTTAATTAGGTACAGTAGAACTAATTTTTTTTTTAGATTTCCGAAATCAAACTTAAGAAATTCAAACACACCCACACTCAGACAGTAAAATTTGTTCGTATTTCGACATAAAAAAATACCTCGCCGGAATCGAACCTGGGGCCATATTCTCTTATTTTGAGAGCCACTACTGTGCCTAACGCAAGTCAATGTTAGTACCATTCATCAGCGATCAATAGTAAAATTTCAACGGAATTTTGTTTACAGAATAGCAAAAAGGTAAAATTTAACACTTAGATAATGTAATCAATATGAGTTTATGTGCTTTTTAAAATGAGAGAATTTAGGATCTACGAACTGACAGTCGACTTCCCTGTTGTCTGAACCACCAATCACAACCGTCACTACAGTTTTTAGTATCATTTATTATAATAAAATAATAATAGGTAAGTTATCAAACTCATAGCCCCTAACTAGGTAGAAGCTGGATCTACGGTGTCCAAAGCACATACAAAGACGACCAAAGTTTAGTTTTATACAGAGGTAGGTAATGAGCCGGGGGGTTTGAAGGAGGGTTTGTGGGGGTTTTCTTGGAAGGGGGGGGTTTGCATTAGCCACTCTAATTATGAAAGAAGATTGAGCGGTTACGCTGGTGTTTAACGATTTAGATAGGTGGGAAAATATACTTTGTTGCGTTAATTTTACGAAATATTTTTGGTCATGATTAAGAAAAACAAAGTTGCATGGAATAAGTAAAAATATTAATAATAACACATCACACTCAGAGCCCCTAACTAGGAAGAACCTGTATCTAGGCAACCCGAAACACACACAGAGACGAAAATTACACCCAGACCGGAAACAAACATCGATATTCATCATATCAATATTCACCCCGCCCGGGAACCGAACCCAGATGCACACGCTTACTCAGTACACATCACTGCCAACTGAGCTACGGAGCAGTCAGTAGTCTAGCTTTGTACCTATAATATGTATTTTCGATTCTCTTGATGGATGTTAACATTATTAATTTGTTTACTAAAAAACTTACTTAATTCACTTTTGTTTACCATTTATCTCGGTGTATGTGTTTTTAAGTTTTTATACCTATGTGTTTTTGGCATCCTAGATACAGGTTCTACCTAGTTAAAAGCCAACCGTATTGTTCATAAAGAAACAGTAGGTTTTAAGTATCTTTACTGGAGGTCTACTTGTTTTGTTTGTTTTATGGTAAACGAGCTGTCCCGGCTTACTTCGTTACGCCATTGAATATAACATACTACAAAAGACTTGCCTCTATAGACTATGTTCTTTTGACTGGCCAGAATGGCCGAATAATAAAACAAACAACAACAACAAACCACCTGTCAAAATATGTAAACAACGAAAAAATATTGCACCTTGGGTTACATTATTTGAGTTTAGGTAAGGATCCCTAATTTTTTTGAAAATCTAATATAGCCTATGACACTCGGGGTTAGTGTAGATTCTTACCAGTGAAATAATTTTTCAAATCGGTTCAGTATTTCCGGAGCCTATTTGTTACAAACAAACAAACAAACAAACAAATCTTTCCTCTTTATAATATTGGTATAGATACGTGACATCCAGTTTAAATTGACATACGACAAATAACTAAAATGTTCTTTAACTTTTTATGAATAACAGGGCTAGTATATAATGAAAATAATACGTTAGTTATATAATAAAATTATGCGTCCTCGCTTGAAAAACTACGTAGATACCTAAGGTACGTTTTCCTTTTGAATAAAACTTTTTTTTACAACCCAAGCGAGAACTGTAACTAAGTTAAAGCTGAATGCCGCGCAATTTGCGACCCACCCCCACCCGCGCACGGCTCAACTTTGCATGCAGCCTGATTACATTACGGATAGTTCACCTTTATGTATTTTTTTTAAGTAAGTAGAAATAAGTAAGATTGTGACTTGCCTTTTTATGTATAGGTATAATATTTTGTACTTGTGGATCGATGTCAAAGTTGACTTACTAAAATATTGATTTCTAATTGAGTGTAGCCCCTTGTTTGTTGAAACACTTTTGACCCCAAAAATGTTTTACACCTCATACCTACTCATCACCGGACTTTTACTGGCATAGAAAAATGAACTCTATGTCATTTTGTATACAAATCGCTTTCCAATACAAATTTATAAAACAATTGGAAAAATTATAATAAATCATGTTCAGCGTAGCAGCGTAGCAATTAGGCCCTTACTACGTTTTATTGAACGTAGCAATACCTGTCGCGTAGCACTGGCAAGCTACGCTACACTTTTACATAGCATTCAATCTAATTTAATGCACTTGTTACGGTAAATACAATACGAAAAAGTTGTTTTTTGTTTAAAAATGTTTTAATTCACTTAAAATTCTTCTTAATTTACAAAAAAATGCTAGATCCCGAAGCCAACAGTGCAAGCGCGAAACAGTTTGCAGTCTACCGAAAGTTCAGATTAATGTTTATTCCCGTAACAAAAATCTAAAATTATTTTTTTTTTTAATGGAAACGTTTCTACTCTCCGAACCCGTAGAAACTCAGCAGATGACCAGTTTCCAGGTGTTATTATTAAGTTTATATTTTTTTTTATTTGACTGCTCCGTGGCTCAGTTGGCAGTGATGTGGACTGAGTAAACGTGTGCACCCGGGTTCGATTCCCGGGCGGGGCGAATATTAATATGATGAATATCAATGTTTGTTTCCGGTCTGGGTGTGATGTTCGTCTCTGTGTGTGTTTCGGGCACCCTAGATACAGGTTCTTTCTAGTTAGGGGCTCTGAGTGTGATGTGTTATTATTATTATTATTATGACTTGTATTACATTTTTATCCTTAACGAGCTTTCCCGGCTTACTTCGTTACGCCATAGAATATAAGATACTACAAAAAACTTGGCTCTATAGACTATGTTCTTTTGGCTGCCCAGAATGGTTGAATAAAAAACAAACAACAACAACAAACCACCTGTCAAAATATGTAAACAACGGAAAAAATATTGCACCTTGGGTTACATTATTTGAGTTTAGGTAAGGATCCCTAATTTTTTTGAAAATCTAATATAGCCTATGACACTCGGGGTTAATGTAGCTTCCTACCAGTGAAAGAATTTTTCAAATCGGTTCAGTATTTCCGGAGCCTATTCGTTACAAACAAACAAACAAACAAACAAATCTTTCCTCTTTATAATATTGGTATAGATGTGTCAGAGAAACAAATGCTTTAATTTTTTAGTTACCTTGCTGCTTTTTTCTATCGCGTTTTTGAATAAATTTTTACTTAACAAAAAAGCAATAAAATTCCCCCAGTAAACTCTTATAAAACCGACAATTGAGTACACTCTATTGGACTCCCGTTTAAAATTGTCCCGTCTGCGGACACGGCAAACATTTTAGTTGATCAAACACGCGACGGGGTCAGTCTGTAAACAGCAAGGTGAGGGTAAACAGTGACGCTGTGACCGCGCGGAGTTCTGCCTTTGAAATCTATAGGTATAAGCCTCGCACTTAAAGAAAAAAATCTTATGATGGCTGCCGAACACATGCTAGATGCTGTTTCGCGTTAATTATAATATGAGGGTAGAGTTAAAGATCTTTACTGTATGTGCGAATTATAGTAATTTTTCGTTTGAAAAAAATGGTATAAAATTTAAACTACAAAGGTTTTGTTGATTATTTTAATGAAAATTACTGACAGAGCACAGGATCTTAGGTGATTTGGGTAAAATAGGGCAAAATGTGTATGGTATTATAAAGTATTACATGTTTTTTATCTCTTATATCTAAAGGTACTACTTACGGTGAACGCGGGGAGGGGAGTCTTTAGGATTTAGTCGATTTTCGACAGTTTAAAAAATAGGGTATTAAATTTAAACCAAATAATTGTTGTTTTTTTTTTAATTAAATTACCAAAATTATTGTCCTTTGTAAATCTGTGGGTAAGGCCAGTCACTTGTCTGAGATGAATGAAAATATTTTTTTAATAAGTCGTTTTAAATCATAAAAAGACTACAAATTGACAAGTTTTTGATTGTTATTACACTTAACTCTATATAAATACTGTATTATCTAGTTGTGAAAACTTGATTGGCTTAACCACTTTTCATATTTATTTGTTATAATGTATGTGTGACATAAGCTGTATGTTTTCCTTAAACAAATAAATAAATAAATACAGTAAACTGACAAAATTTGTCTTGAATTTAATAACATTTGTTTTTTTATTTAAAAAAAAACATTAAAAAAGTAAGTGTAAAACAAGGAAAAGGAACTTACAACATACTTAAATAACTCAAGACAAATGTCATAGTTATTATCTGTTTTTCCTACCACCTCATCAAGCCACTTCACACGTCCTTACACAGCTCTAGAGCAGAGCTAATAGAGCTTTTATACAGCAATCAGCTGTAATAAGTCTGCAGAGAGCGTTTGACTGAACGAATGCGATTTTGTTGTGCTTTAACAGCATCCTGATTAGCCACTGTTTTGTTTTAGATTATTACTTTTTAAACGACTTCAAAAAAGGAGGTTGTAAGTTTGACCTGTATGTATGTATGTTTGTCCGCGATTATCTCGCGTTTGGCTGAACCGATTATGATGCGGTTTTCAGATAAGTATTTGTTACATTCAGGAGAAGGTTTTAGTACCTATTTTAACCGACTTCGAAAAAGAGGAAGTGCTCGGTTGATGTATGTGTAAGTTTATTGAAGGCGCGTTCCTTTTTTGTAAAAAAGATAGAGGAGATAGATAAAAGATGCAGAAATAGTAATAATATTCGCCGCCAAGACACGGCTTGTCTAAAGACTTCCACTGCTGGACATAGGCCTCCCCCACAAATCCCCACAACGACCGGTCTTGAACGACCCTCATCCAGTGGACTACCGCATCTTTTCCAAAGAATGGCGAAACTATAAGTGGCAATGGTCTGGGCACATAGTTCGAAGAACAGATGGTCGCTGGGGCCCAAAAGTTTCCGAGTGGCTGCCGCAAACCGGGAAATTGAACAGTAGGCAGACTCCCCACAATGTGGTCAGAAAACCTGGTGAAAGCAGTCTCTGCTTATACCAGACATCTATATAACATAACATAAAATCTCACGCCTTTTATTCCCCGAAGGGTTAGGCAGAGGCACCAGCTCAAGAGCCGGACCCACGTTTAGCCGAGTTTATGTTTTTATTACCGACGTGAGGCGGGGCCAACTTGTCGCCGCGGTTATAACGACCACTACTGCGGCCGGGACCAACGGCTTAACGTGCCTTCTGAAGCACGGAATCATCTTACTTTTCGAACAATCAGGTGATTCCAACCTGCAATGTCCTATCCAACAGAAAACAACAACAACGTGATTTATGTGAGAAATCAATATTATGTGGTGTTTTCGGCGGGGATCAAACCCACGACCTTCCGTGCCTTTTTCATAATCAAAGTCGCAACGCGCTACGCTACTGCGAGCTACGGAGGCGGCTTCTATATAATCTATACTATAAAAATAACCTGCTTTAAGCAAAACGTCCATCAATAAGCAATTCCTTCCATAAAAAAGCAATGTTTCCATCAAAATGAAGCCAGCATGCCTCCAGGTACGCCCAGGGCCATCACACCGCTCCATCATAAAGCGGGCGTTTGCAAAAAGCGCGCCATATTGAGCCACGGAATGTAATATCGTCTAGAAAACTTGCATTAAAACATAACGTAGATGTAGTCTTTTTCAATTGTTATAATATAACAACATAATTTAGTTTTTTATCATTCTCAGACTGTGCTTACCTGATATATTTGAAATGGGGTCGTACATTATTACATGTTACATGTATTGTAATTGTAATATTACAAAAAAAAAAAAAAAAGAGAGATAAATTGTAAAGTACTTAGAGTTTGTTACCCCTTTCTTCTCTACGCTGTAAAATCATTGCGAAAGGGAGTAGAATTACTTGACAGAGGAGGGCTCGTTTGGGGGCCTCTCCAGGCGACTATTGTCGTAAGGCAAGCCAAACATTTGTTTGCCTGAGCCAATTGGTGGGCACCCTGAACTACCTCGCCTCTCACAGTATAGGATACTTTACGAAATAAGGTATCAATAGCGATAAGATTAGATGTAGTCTAATTGACTTTCAATAAGTGATATCTTGTATCCTATATTGAATAAAGATTTTTTGATTTTGATTGATTTTTTGATTTTACAATTATCATATACTTTTTTTCTTGTGTTTTATTGTTAGCTTTTGAGTAGTTCTCCAAAATGGTACTAGATTTATTTCTCTTCGTCTGTTATATCTGTTACTGTAAATATTACATTATCGTTCAACTGTGAAAAGCTTCATATAAAAAATGTTCTGCCAAACGGCAAGTAAGAAGGAACGTATTTTGAGAATATGCTTAAAGCTATGGCATCACCGCGCGCTTTCATGTAAACGAATCCATCAGGGACGGATCAGTGTACAGCGGCGGACACGGTCGGCGTAACACTTCCGGTTTTTCTGTAATGCAAAATAGCTCTTGTTCTTTGGTAATACAGTCTAGGGCTGACGAAACCATAGACAAATCTGTTACGGCCTCCTAGTCCGCCACTGTACGTTAGCGACGTGCGCCGTGAGCGCTACGGTGTATCAAACTAGTATTTAAGGCCAGGAAAACATTTGTTTGCCTGAGCCAATTGGTGGGCACCCTGGACTACCTCGCCTCTCGCAGTATAGGATACTTTACCAAATAAGGTATCAATACTAATTAGATTAGTCTAATTGACTCAATAGGTGATATCTTGTATCCTATATTGAATAAATCATTTTTGAATTTTCACTTTTAACCTTTTTTCGTGGATCTTTATGGTCGGGTGAAGCAAAGTCAAAAGGAAAGCGCCGAGTAAAGATATAGATCACAATAAAAATGGTCCCATCTATGGCAAGTACTATATCATGGCTAGGTAATATGTGCGGGGTTTATGCCCAGCAGCGGTTTTTTATGTCATCACTCGGCCACTGGCCGCGTACCTCTCCGCACCTTCCACACAAATTGAACCTTAACACTTAGTGCTTAAAGACTAAAAGTTACCAAGGTACTGTTTTGACAGTACTTTCGGAATGGAGACGCCAGAATGAGCATCCGCTTATGAATAATGAATTTGTTCATATTATTTGACGTCCGTTTCAGCTGATTTAATAACGCGCTTGTTTCGAATGGTTAAGAGCATTTTCCGGTTCTTTATCTTAGCTTTCTTTATTAAATTTGTAAATGGATTCATACAATTATCTTTTTCTTGGTAGGTACTAGTGTGCGCCGCGTTATGGCTTCGTCAGCGCACTTTCATTTAAAAAAGTAAAATTCATTTTTTCAGTTCACGTTGACTTTACTTTTTACATTTGTTTTTACCTACATACATACATAACGTCACGCCTGTATCCCATCGGGGTAGGCAGAGACAATTGATTTCCACTTGCTACGATCCTGACACACTTTTTTCGCTTCTTCTACAGTCATAAGCCTTTTAGCCTATATACATATTTCTTTCGTCTTTCTTTCTTTTTTTTACAATATTGAATAATTCATTAAAAACCTATGTCTTCATTTAACCACATTTAACATCCATCCAAGTTCACGTTTTCATATTATTTTTAAAACCTTAATTCTTCTTTCACATAACCTTTCATTAAACCCTTTTTAATACCGGTCCGTAATAACCAGCGGTCGAACAAAAGTTTAATAAAACACCTCAAATCTCGTGATCTGCCCGTCAGACCTCCGTCAGGGATCAAAAGATGACCATAAGGGTGCGTTTCTACCAGAGATGGGTAGCGAGTAATGTGTTTTAAAGAACCAATCATCATCTTTGCAACATTCTATAACAAGATCCCAGAAGAAATTTTGATCCTGAATGATAATGAGTTTAAAACTCGTATCAAAAAAGTTCTGATTAAGAAAGCTTATTACAATATTGATGATTATGTAAACGACAAAGACGCATGGAAGTAGTCTAGCTCTGCACTTAAGATATTTTTCATTATTTCATGTAATTTCATTTTTATTTATCTGTATAATGTTCATAGTATTGTCACTTAATTGTATTGTAAATATTGTAATATCACAAAACAAAAAGAAAAAAAAAAAGAGAGATAAATTGTAAAGTAGAGTTTGTTACCCCTTTCTTCTCTACGCTGTAAAATCATTGCGAAAGGGAATAGAATCATTTGACAGAGGAGGGCTCGTTTGGGGGCCTCTCCAGGCGACTATTGTCGTAAGGCAAGGCAAACATTTGTTTACCTGAGCCAATTGGTGGGCACTTTGAACTACCTCGCCTCTCACAGTATAGGATACTTTACCAAATAAGGTATCAATAGCGATTAGATTAGATGTAGTCTAATTGACTTTCAATAAGTGATATCTTGTATCCTATATTGAATAAAGAATTTGACTTTGACTTTGAGATAGACGTCCACTGCTGGACATCTCCTTCACAAATTTCTCCAGTGACGAACATTGTGGAGGGAGTTTGCCAAATCCGCCACGCTTGGCAGGCGGGTTGGTGGTTGCAGTATGATGGCTCAAGTTTTTCAACGAAGGACGCTGCTGCCCGTCCTTGGGTGTTATATGGGGGTGTCGTAAAAGGCGACTAATGCCCTTAGTCGCCTTTTACAACACCCCAGAGGAAGATGAGTTTTTCTATGCCACCACCACAAAGCGTATATGTGCACGAAATTTCTATAAGTAGCATTATTTATACCTAAAACTACATATTCTGAGGAAAATCCTTCTCAAAGCCTAGCGTACAATCAGCGGCCTCATTACCGAACCGGCGGTTAATAAAGAGCCGAGGCCCTTTCATTACACGCCGTATAATGGCCGAGCAAATATTTTTAATCCACACGCTCCATACGTTTGTGCACTACTTTACAATTGGAAATGTGTGAAATGTAAACTTTTGTGTCCTTTTCGATACTTTTAGAGGATGGTTGTAAAACTCTACATGTTGGGGCCTATATCTAGGCCTTAGAAATGTTTCAATTAAAACACTGAATTTAGTACTTTAACTGAATTTAATAAAATATTAATAATTATAAGTGTAACAAAATGCTCAGTTGCAAGCCGTAGTTCAAGCGTCGAAACGATATTAAAAAAGTAAATCACTTCACACGTCTTGTCACTTTTTGACAGCTCTTCCTTCGCTGCTATTGGTCCATCTCCAAGTAGGCTGTGCGCGTGCGCATAAAACGTTTCATTTGACGCAGGCGTCAACACTACATATATGTCGGAATTGCAACTTTGCTATACTATTCCAGTACACAAAAACAATACTCAAACAGGCTCTTTATATTAATCGTACGTGGAACCAATTTTTGACCCATAATTCTAATTAAAATATATACAAATTGCGACCAATTCGATATTATTATTATTTAAAAGCACTTAATTTCTCTGGTAGTAAAACATATATTAGATAAAAGCATTGAATCCAAAATTTTTGTGAATCTACAAAGTTGTCAGTCTAAGAAAATTTATTATATTGTCTATGATACTTTGGCTAAAAATTGTGAATAAAAACACAACATTTTAATTTCAACCGCTAAAATGTAATCTTTAGAACAAAACATTATAGAATATCTGAGAATTTACCTTTGGTTCATATAAAAAAGAAAACTGTAGAATTTTAAATCTATTATGATTTGTAACACTTTCTATTACATGTTACTTAACGTTGTTCATTTTATCTGTCCGCTTTTTAATCGTGTCCAGTTACCAGCGTTGAACTGGAAAATTGCATGTTAGCTTCATAAGAATAAAGTTTAAAACGGCGTGATTAAAATTTTCAATACCTGAATATTACTAAATGAATTCAATATGGGAGACAGTTAAGGGAAATGGTTTTTTAATCTGTTTAAGGAGAGGTCTTCCGTTAGTGTTTAATCATACTTAATTTCCTACAAATTTCGTTTCTAATCTTCTATTATAAAAAAAATACTCCAAAACTGGAGAACGGCTGGCGGGGCCAATTATGTAAATTTTAGGTTTTGAAATGATTTTCGTAGTGCATGAAGGTTTAAATGATAAAGATATATGAATAAAAAAGTCACTAGTCCACGCGGAAAAGTCACGGGCACAGCTAGTCAACTCGTGACAGCTAGGCTCACAAGTCACAACCTCGTTAACTCGTCTACCGTATGTACCGTATGTTACCTTTTTGCTCGTACAGGTACGATTAAAAAAAAAAAAACAGAAAGTTGAAGAATCCAAAAAAACAGTCCATAGAATCAAACAACAGCGACATTTCGTCGAGCATTAATTCGAAAAACACTTTTCCAACGTTTGCTTTTCAAAAAAGGAACCGCTAACAAACTAGCCGCCCGTTGCGTCCCGCCAATAGCGACCAATTCCGGTGACCGGAACTGGCCCGGGCCACAACAGGAGCGCTTACCTTGTTTTTTTATTTGTTGTCCGTTGATTTATGGATGTTCTGAATTTGTTCGGAGTTCGGAGTTCAAACTGTGAGAGAGGCGCGCGAAAATGCTTTCGACACTTTCAGGATATCGGGCGACTGCCGCGCTGACTTATTTGTAGTTTTTGTGATTTGTTGCTACATCCAAGCCGGGGAGTCAAGTGAGGTTGTTTTTCTATTTATACTTTTAACCTACACTTACTGAGCTAGAAAACTCGAAGCCACACTAAAAATAAGTATAGATAAAACCTAGAAAACATTGTTGACGCTTTAAGTCGTCATAGAGATATGATCTTTACCATCAATATATATAAAACTCTTCCGTTACTGACTGACTGACTGTCTGACAGACAACGCAGAGCCTAAACTACTGGGCGTAGAAAGCTGAAAATTTGCACGTGGGTTCCTTGGGGAGTGTAGGTGAGCACTAAGAAGGGATTTCACGAAATTCCCACGGGAACGGGAAAAAACGGGATTTTTGTGTTTATGAGAAATCTACGCGGGAAAAACCGCGGGGCAGCCTCTAGTTATATTATAAAGAGGAAAGATTTGATTGTTTGTGTGTTTGCATTGAATAAGCTCTGAAAGTACTGAATCAATTTGAAAAATTATTTCACTGGTTGGAAGCTATACTAAACCAAGAGTACAAAAGCCATAGAATTAATCCGAAATTCAGAACGCAAGGCGGTACGAAGTTCGCCGAGTCAGCTAGTAAACCTAAAGTTTATAGTATGTAAGTACTATACTATAGTAGTACCTAACATCGTCAAAAGTAATGCTTGCAAGTAAATATTTCAACGGCACGTCCTATTCTTAAAGAGCACAAAACGAACATAATATAACAAAGAGCCTCTCATTTTGACTGCTCCGTAGCTCAGTTGGCAGTGATGTGGACTGAGAAGCGAGTGCACCCGGGTTCGATTCCCGGGCGGGGCGAATATTGATATGATGAATATCGATGTTTGTTTCCGGTCTGGGTGTGATGTTTGTCTCTGTATGTGTTTCGGGCACCCTAGATACAGGTTCTTCCTAGTTAGGGGCTCTGAGTGTGATGTGTTATTATTATTATTACTTATTATTATTTTGACAAATGATTTCGAAAAAAGAGCACAAACAATGATTCCGAAAAAAAAGCACAAACGAATAAAATACAATTCACACTGCAACACACAAAAAGAAAACTAAAAATAAAGCAGAAATACTTTTTTTCATTAAAAGCATTTCGCAACAATTGAATGGCCTTCATACCTTGAGGATTAGGCGGACTTACCGCGGCGGACAATATCCGCCACTCAGCTACAAAAGAATAATATCTTTATGGCAATCCGCAGCTTTGCGTCTCACTGTGCTTTCAGTTTTCTACGTTTACCGATCGGTTACGGTTGAAACCATCCTCACAATATGTACAGGTGGCGGTCTAGGACGGCGTAACAGATTTGTCTATGGACCCTAGACTGTGTTACGAAAGAACAAGAGCTATTTTGCAATACAGAAAAACCGGAAGTGTTACTAGGATGGTTAGACCGCCACTACTGTACGAGATAAAGAATGACTTGGCTATAGATTCTTATATACTGAGATAATATAAAAAAAATCTTATTTTGTAAAGAATAAACAAGCGAAAGTTCATAAAAATAAGTATATAGAAACTGAAATCAATATATATAAAACTCTTCCGTTACTGACTGACTGACTGACTGACTGACAGACAACGCAGAGCTGAAACTACTGGGCGTAGCGGGCTGAAATTTTGCATGTAGGTTCCTTAGGGAGTGTAAGTTAGCACAAAAAAGGGATATCCCGAAATTCCCACGGGAATGGAAAAAAACGGGAATTTTGTGTTTATGAGAAATTTGCGCGGGAAAAACCGCGGGGCAGCCTCTAGTAACAATATATATAAAACTCTTCCGTTACTGACTGACTGACTGACTGACAGACAACGCAGAGCCGAAACTACTGGGCGTAGCGGGCTGAAATTTTACATGTAGGTTCCTTAGGGAGTGTAGGTGAGCACTAAGAAGGGATTTCCCGAAATTCCTACGGGAACGGAAAAAAACGGGATTTTTGTGTTTATGAGAAATCTGCGTGGGAAAAACCGCGGGGCAGCCTCTAGTAACAATATGTATTTACCAACAAAAAAAATATATGCTGATACCTAACGTAACGTTGTTTAAGTATTTGGAACTGTAGGTCTTTTTAGAACTAAGCTTCATGAAATATTTAAGATTTACCTATTGTAATGACAGTTGGTATTCCAAAAAAAAAAAACGATTGGTAAGAAAAACGAGACGTAGTAGAAAATAGAAACATTACCCATTCTTTCAGTAAGACGCCGTGGGTCCGCTTTATTTTATTTCGAAGGTATTATACACGATTTTGTCATCTATTTTGGTATAGAGAGGGTTTGCGGTCAGCGCAGAGTATCCGTTGATAATCTTGCTTAGAATTTTTAAGGCTTGTTGTGTACATTTCAGGTTCAAAATGTAAGGGATACACCGTTTGTTGCAAGTGGCCACTTTAGTTTCATAAAAGAATACTTCTAAGATCATTATCCTAAAAGCTACACAACAGATCCTTAAAAATTCTAAGCAAGATTATCTAGGGAGTCAAAGAGTCATATTTTTAAATTTCGGCCATGGTTTAGAAGATATTAATTATTTATCGAAGTGGCGCTAGTATCGCGCCCGTTCGCCCCTTACCTTCCCCAAAAAATTTGACTCGCACGATAAAATGCAACACCACAAATTGGATATTTTAGCGAAAATAATCAAGAAAAAAAGAACTTCAAAAAAGGTCAAAGAAAACAAAGCAGAAGTTACTACAATGGCCGGATAAAGAACAAATTTTATTAGAGAACCCACCTTAGCCCTGACATTATCTTTCATTTGCGCAATTGTTTACAACCTTTTGCCTTTCCCATCTCTTTCACACTCACTGGCATCGCCTATACGTGTCCTTGTCTAGAGGTGCGTTCAGAAAGTGCGTCCGTTCTCACGTGTTAGCGCCGTAATGATGATTGGTTCGTGCGGCTATATTGGAGGTGGCGGCGACACATGATTTCACTTAGCGATCTCGTTTCAGAACGCTTTCCGTGTTTCCCCTGTGATGGACATTAATAAAAGTGTTCCGTTCTTTTTTCAAACGACTGCCCTGAAAGTGGAAAGTCAACTAGTGAAGACCCTGGTGTTTTAGTTTTCTTAACAATAGATCGATTTGTGCTTCATTTAAACACCTACTAGTTGACACGGAAAACTTTGTAGTTTTTACCGCCCTGTTTTCTGATTTTTTGAGAATAGTCTATAGTGTGGTCACCCGGGAATAGTGTAGCTTCCCAACAGTGAAAGAATTTTTCAAATCTGTTCTGTAATTTCGAAGTTTAATCAATTTAAACAAACAATCAAATCTAACCTCTTTATGATATTATCATAGGAAGATTAGGAAGCAAAGAGAAAACAAACAGTCAAATTAACATTGCTATTTTAAAAAATAATTGATTAATTACTATTTTTCTAATCAACTAAAATCATAATTATATGTATTAAATTTGTATCTTCTGTACTACATATAATTTACTCTATAGTCTTATCATTCTTAGGTACTACTTACATAGTTTTGTTAAGAAAATCATTAGTTGAATGTTACCTAGCAGTTTTATTGTATTGTGAATATTCTATAGAGCATATCGCGTCAGACAGACAGACGGTCGTAACACGGAATATATGTAGATATTGCCGGCTCATTACTTCCGATATTATTGTGCTTAAGAGCAAGTTTACAGAGATACTAGCGCCATTCGCGAAAAAAAATAATATCTTCTAGACTAAGGCAATTTGGCACAGTATGACACCAGATAATGTAGCCTAGTATTTTAGGGCACTGTTGTATAGCTTTTGAATTAAAGACCAAAGAAAGCTACACAGTGTTGCTAAAACTCGCCACTTTTAGCAACAATCTGTTTATAATTTTGTTCTTTTAAGTTGGGACTACTTTACTGTGCTCAAAAAATACTAAGCAAGATTATCTAGTGTCATACTGTGACATATTTTTGATATTTGCCTTAGTTTAGAAGATATATATTGTTTTCGAGAATGGCGCTAGCATCGTAGTACTGGCTCTTAAGTACTTTTGTACGGAACCCGATACAATGGTTCTCTGAAAGAGTTTTTACTTGTCATGATTGTTTCTACTCTTATGCTCATTGAAACTAGGTAAGTAATAGATCAAAAGATTCGTAAGCTTATCGCTAATGAGCTGTCCCGGCTAACTTCGTTACGCCATAGAATATAACATACTACTAAAGACTTGGCTCTATAGACTATGTTCTTTTGACTGCCCAGAATGGGCGAATAAAAAAACAAACAACACCAACAAACCACCTGTCAAAATATGTAAACAACGGAAAAAAAAAATCACCTTTTTGTTACATTAGTTGAGTTTAAGTAAGGATTCCTAATTTTTTTGAAAATCTAATATAGCCTATGCCACTCTGGGATAGTGTAGCTTCCTACCAGTGAAATAATTTTTCAAATCGGTTCAGTATTTCCGGAGCCTATTCGTTACAAACAAACAAACAAATTTTTCCTCTTTATAATATTGGTATAGATAAAGACTTTTTCAAACGGAAGTCGCTATAGCGTCGTCCTGTAGCGACGAGACTGACAATTTCGTGAAATTGAAGCTGTTAAACGTTTAGTTCTGAGTTTAAATTTTAAATACTTAAATAATTAAAATAATGTTCAAAATAAATATTAACATACTGAAATTTAAAGTACCTATCTAATGCAGTACCCAAATTTAAAATGCATTAAGCAAATTATAATATCCCACGCATACTTTATCAACAATAAAATGGATCTCTATTGTTATTTCAAGTGTCCACAATAACTTGCAAGGTAAACCTTTTACCGCATCTCCATGGGAAACCCCATCGAACAATAACCTCAATAATAATTGCAACAATTAATTTCAGCAGTTTCTAAGAGCGTGGCTAATGGCGGACACACACGCGCACTTCCGCAAGGCCGCTCGTTTGGATCGCGACTAATTGCGGCGCGCGCGTGCCGTGTGTCGGGGGCTTTATTGTGCGGAATTCGCTATGTCACGGGAGTTAAGAGTTTGTACAGACGGCACTAGCCGCGGTGCTAGATCGTCGACTTGTAATGAACTTTGACAGTATTACCCTGCTACATAGAACGCCCGGCGTCTCAGAGCGTTCTAGCTAGATATCATAAAAAATTTCATTCAAATAATCAAATCTCAATCAAATCAAAGGCTAATCTGGCTTATTTTGGTTTTGAAATGTTCGTAGTAGTCTAGGGAACGTTTTAATGGTGAGAAAATATGGAAAACGGAGTGGAAGTTAGTGAAAACAACAATTAAATTTTTCCATATAAAATTGTAGGGTGGTGCGATAGGAAGTTCGCCGGGACAGCTAGTTAACAATATTTAATTACAAATTCCAATTTCCACTCAATCCACACCGCACAGATTTCCACCTCCCCAACACATACTTAAAACAGCACAAACCACCTCAAACTCTTGTTTACTCAGTACAACAGAATGCTCACTCGACCGGGAATGAATCATCCTCAAACGGTGCGTTTACATCAAACGAACGAATGCTCGTTCTATCCCCACTCCATCAAAGAGCATTCTTAGTGTATTATTTCTTGATCTCTAAGCGTAAACAAATAACAAGCAGGAACTATTAATTCTTGCTCTATAGAATGTAGAAAGAATACCTTTTGCTCATTCGTGAAAAACAAAAAATAAAAAATAAATCTTGGGGATGCGAGTGCTCCCGAACTCGCAAGAACGCTCTAAACAGACAGTCCCAAATCCCAAAGCCGTTTACACCGAGCAAGCGAATATTCCATAGAACTTAGAAGAAAAACGAAACAATGCTTAACGTCTGTTTACACAAAAAAAAAGTATGACGTGGGGATACATAGAATGAGCGAATGCTCGTTTGATGTAAATGCACCGTCACTGCTTACATTCAACCCCCTGTGCACCTCGGCGCGCGGCCATCACGTGACGTCACACGACACGTGCGCGCAAATTAAAAACCTTTCCGGGGTTATTAACTGTCCAAGAGCTTAGTACAATCCGCGGAGAATATGTGCGGAGTCTGTGCTTCGGATCAGAAATTTTCATTTTTTTTTTTTCAACGATGTGTAGAGGCCCAGATGAAGGTGTTTTGAGTGCATTTAATTATCGCAAAGTCCCTAGGTTTTTGCAAAAAACCTAATTATCAAATCTTACTTCGACATAAGCCTGATAAACGTGGCTATTTATGGTCTAAAAATGGCCCTCTACCCCCAAAAAAAGATTGTCCTTGAAGCGATCCCTGGTTGAATATAATGTGGTTGGAGATATCCAACAGTGAACTTCTCTCAGCTGAAATGATGATGATAATGTGCTTTATTTCATTGCATTAAACAATAAAAACCTACTAAAAAAGAGAGCACAAAGTTTGCGAAAAAAATAATGAAGCACAATTCGCAACAAATTCTCTCCGCACCGACACCCAAACCCAAAGAGAACAAAAATCAAACAGCGGACCAGAGCGACACCGAATTAAAATAGGATTTAATTCGTTAAAAATCCAAAATTAAAAACAACAGGCCGGTAAGCCAGGGACGTATTTGGGGTCCAAGGCGAGGGATGCGCGTTTTTGTTTAAGTTATCGATATTTTTGTTGATTGATATTTCGTATTTATTTTGATGTTTAAAGCAAAGATGTCAGTAAGAAAAAATGTAGTGTGGACGCGGCTTCGCCATTTTTAATCAAAACTTTTTTTTTTCATCATTCTTATTTGGTAAGTATATAATGCTAAAAAACTGAAAATTTCTTCATCCATTATCTAGGGATACATAAAGTCATGCCTTTTACCCGTCGTAGTATGCAGAGACAATAAACTTTCACTTACTAATCTTCCTTAAAGTAACTAACTGCTTTATACTATCGATAATATTATACAAAATAGTACCGTTCATCTCTAACCCAAAAACACCCTTTGCAGAACAATGCATTAGCTAAATACATTCGAGGACGATATCTGACGCGCGTAGTCGCACGCACGGCTAGTTCGATACACATTGGGGAGGGCCCTTAGCCAAGGAGGGCGATCATGATTCCTGTTCTCTACCTACACCTACAGCTTATGTAACGTGATTACAGCTTGGCTCAGATATCTAGAAAATAAAGGGAGCGCCACTTTATATGTGGAATTTGCAATTATCTCCCTATATAATAATATAATATCAATAACACATCACACTCAGAGCCCCTAACTAGGAACAACCTGCCCGAAACATAATATACAGAGACGAACATTACACCCAGACCGGAAACAAACATCGATATTCATCATATCAATATTCGCCCCGCCTGGGAATCGAACCCGGGTGCACACTCTTATGCAGTCCACATCACTGCCAACTGAGCAACGAGGCAGTAAATAAAACACCATATAAGCCTTAGTTGTTCAAAATCTCGAATCAACAAATTCATTATCTACTTATTTCTTTACAACAAATAATTTTTTTGTTTTCCAAATAAAAATAAAAAAAGTTTCCGTTTTAAGATTACCTTGCCAAGCTGGAATGCTTTATGTTGGACACTTTACTGAAATACCGTTTGGAACAACAACACCTATTCTGTGCTTAGTTTATACTTGGTTCTGTACTTGGGTTTGCCTTGGTAGAAGTTGGTTGGTTCAAATAAAACCTGAATTTATTTTTTTCATTTTATCTCTGCCTATCTAGATAGGAGACAGACGTTACGTAATGTAATGTATGACTAAATAAAATTTGTACTTATTTTCTCTATTTGTATTAATTTGATGTAGTGCTGTATTGTGTGCCATTAAAAAAAGTAAAAGCGAAAGTATCACTTTTTGTCTGTGTATAACGCAATGACGCCTAAACTACTAAACCGATATCGATAAAAAATTGTTGGTAGATAGCTAGAACTACAAGACGGTTTTTTATTATTTATTTTTTATTCTTAAATTCCACGGGAACGAAAAATTGGGATTTTGTTGTTTGAAGAGAAATTGTAGCAGTGGTTCGCAAACAAGAGATATACCCATAAAAATTCGATCAAAATCATCAAACTCCGAAATTCAAAAAAAATATATCACACATAAACAGCAACAGAATCGAAAAGCTATTCAGTCACAAGTAAGCCCAAATGCTGTAGCGATTCACCGACTCATTCATCTCAGCTCAGTGGTAACTGTAACTAAGACCAGGGCCGGCCGAGGTGTGGCGAACAATAGGTGCAGGGGGGGCGGACTCCCGTGCGTAATCGCCTTTTCATCCGAGCACAATCGCAGAATTATGCACGCTTTTATTATTAATATTCGGCGGAGTCAGTTTTTCTCATGGATTAAGTTTCGAGTTGAATGCAGAATTAATGAGTCAATGAGCTGGATGTGAGATGTTGCGTCTGATTTTAGGGAATAAGTTTTGTGTTATTGTATACTTTGTAAGGTATATTTTTAATATATTTACAGAATTTCAATAGTTGTCTTTCGGCTTTTATTAACTGGTTTATTTTCTAGTACTTCTAGAAGACTTCTAGTTAATGTTTAACAAAAAGACAAAGATTGAATATTTTTATTAAGTTTTATTTGTTTGTCAATATTGTCATCAAGTTTACCATTGACACCTAAAAATACAAATATACAATTTTTCAAATTTATAAATTCAACGGTAATCCACAAAAAGGATTCCAAATCCGAAACAACAATACTTCCGAGAGAGCAATTACACAAAACGTATTACAATGAAAGGATCCCATCAGACCTATCAAAACATCATCCAAGTAGAAAGGTAACACAAAACTGTCATCTGATAAAAGCCGCTGCCCCTGCCTGCCTGATGCCATATTTCGCGCAGCGTAGGTCACCCGCTATCTTTGTGAGGGATCTTTTCATTAAGGTTATCTGGGAGTGCGATCTAAAAACGTCGCGTGGTTACATTTCGATAGTACTGAAGCAGATCCCTCTATCCGAAAGCTGTGCACGCTCGCCTGCACATGAATGGGATTGTTTAATAATGTCCCTGGGAAGCATACGGGAGGACAGGTTGGGACTCGCGATTAACACTTTAGTGAGCACGCGACGTCTGGACCCTGATGAGATTTCCCTTTGTGTTATTTGCTTAACAATCAGGTGGGTGCCCCGCATATTTATTCAGTAGTGGAATAAAGGGAGAGAATGCAGACGTGATTCTGTTTACTTTCGAGGATTCAAATTGGACTTTTACGAGTGAGGATCGATAAAGTAACGGTCGTTTCTGCAGGGTCATTAAACCGAGGTGACGGCGGGCCGCATCACAAAGTCATCCCCCATCAAAACTACCTATGTGCGATTTACATAAAGAATAATTCCACGCTCATGCGAAATATCACCGTTCTCTCATAACTAACGACAATAACTGCAATTTTCCACGCGATAAATCTTTTAATAATAATATTTAACTGTCACAGATGTAAGGGCCGGTTCGCACGCGCGACACAATGGCAAGATTTGACGCGTGCCAGGCGTCCCCTGCATGTGCACCTTGCCTCGCTCGTGTCATTCCCCCTTTCAATGAGGTGACTGGGGAATAAAAGTTTTTCTCTCATAATAGGCAGTTATTAATAGGAAAGAATAATACTTAGCTCGCGTAATGATGCTAGTTTGTATGTTAGTCATTGTTAAAATGAAGCTGGAATTAGATTTCAAAATAGAAATGAGTGTTAATTATTATGATTTTTTAACAAAGTTTAAACTTGATTCGGGTCCAAAAATAAAGTTCCCTCTCTATCTACCCCATATTTAAAGATTAAACAAAATATTCTACCGACTTGTCTAGTTCTGTAATACAACAAAATAATAACACACTGCAACAAAATATTTACCCTTAAAGTCATTTTGTATAGTATACTATACATTGATGTTTGTAAAATTATAAGACCATTTTTTTTTTTTTTTTTTTAATTTAGGTACACAGTTATGATGTCTGAACATTTCTAAATGCATATTTAAAAAAAAAAATAGTTTTCTATGGATATATAGTCACAACTGTCAGTTTCGTGAAACGATACCGAAGCCGCAAGCGCAACTGAAGATTAAGTATTTTTTTTAATATTTTTTTTCTATAATTATGGCGTTTCTTTTTTTCAAATCTAGAAGTTTGTGATATAAAGCATGGATGTGTGTTATAAATAACTGTCAGAAGCGCGTGCTTGTATGTCTAAACTGACCTCGTTTCTTATGTATATTATACTATACATTGCCACCTCAGCGTAAATCACTGAATTCAAAACTATGTATAGTATACTATACATGGCCACCATTGCAGTGGAAATATTCAAATAGTTTCATTGGTAATTAGTAGTATAATGTATGATGATAGTGCCAGATTCCGGCAAAATTGAGAAGCCCTTCGTTATTTTGAAGGTTTTTGCTGTTATTTTTATCTTTTCTACATTGCTCAACTTTTGCAATCGTTCGAAATTTCATTCTGGGTCTCTTTTAAGCTTATATTGGTGTGGATTTGTATGCATGAATAATTTTTTACTACCCTGAAAACAAAGCGACCAGGTCAAGGGCATCGTGGACTTTCTCTGTACTGTACTCGATATCGATGAAGCTTCCCACGATTACAATGATTCTAATAATGAAGATGAAACACCTAGGTAAAAGTTTCGAATCTTCTTCTGCACCTGCTCTGAATTCATTCCTTGAGAATCTAAACATGTCAAATAGCCCAGTTCCGTCAATCCGATTACTTTCTGATGCCAACGCCATAAAAAAATAAAGACTTGCCTCGTCTCGACAAATTAGAAGCAACTGCTTTACTAGACTTGTCAGTAAGCCTGATTTCATCAACCCAACCCCTGGATGATGACTGAAATAATAACTCGGGCTCCCCTGGCCCTAAAATTGTTGAGACAGTAGCTTTGGTTCACGATGCACGGATGCACCCAACCAACCAGGGTTATGCTTTGTCAACTCCGAAAACAGCTTTGAGTCACGCGACCCTATAATTGAAGACTGTTAGTGGGTCTGTCCCCACCAGTCTCTACTGTGATAAACGAATTACCCAACCAAGACTTTGCGCTTTAACTCTTACTTACAGCACTGCTTGCAGAAGAATTTCCTGAAAATTCCTGAAAAATATTTCGTGAAGCACTACAATCGTGACGTGATAAGGGAGGAGTAGACTTGGGCAGATATGCTTTCTTTGTACAGCAGCAGATATAACATATCATGATCATTTAATAGAGTCAACCGAATCTTCTTCTTCTTCTTCCTCAGCACATATCAGCCCACTGTTGGGCGAATGCCTCTCCAATTATTTTCCAGTTCGCTCTATCGGCTGTCAATCTCGTCGTATATCGTCGGTCCATCTGGCTGGTGGTCTGCCTACACTTCTCTTCCCCTCTCTTGATCTCCATTCGAGGACGGCTTTGCTCCATCTTTCGTCTTCTCTGCGAGACATGTGTCCCGCGCATGTGTCAACCGAATACCAAAGATGCAAATATTACAAAAAAGGGTAGGCTTCATGCCTTGCACAAAATGCAACATACATTTTTATGCAGCTACATCTCTTCTTCGGGCTATGTCCAGCTTGAAGAACAGATGTTGGCCGGGGCCGAAAATTTCTCGAGTGGCGATTACGAACTGGAACACGCAGAGTAGGCAGACCCCCCACAAGGTGGTCTGACAACCTGGTCAAGGATGCGGGACAACACTGGATGAGGGTCGCTCAAAACCGGTCGCTGTGGCTTTCTGTGGGGTAGGCCTATGTCAAGCAGTCGATGTCTTTCGGCTGAAATGATAATGATGATGTCCAGCAGTGAACGTCTTTGATGATAATAATGATGATTTTTATGATATGTGGCAAAAAAAATTGCATTACGGTTCATACCCAAAATAAGCTTAAGGTGGCACTGTATATTATACTATACCAATTACAAGATACCTTTTTCTTTATGGTGGTAGCAATGTATAGTATAATATACATGTAATATCTTCGAATTTAAGGGTGATAGATTTTTTTAATTATTTTTTAGGTCATCTGTGGATACCTAATAAATGTTATAATAACAAAAAAAACTGTTCCAAAATTTTTTTTTTCTGCGACTTTAAGGGTTAACTACTTGTATTGTTTAAATTCAAAATAATTTGCTTATAATGTAATAAAATTTACCTTATACAGAATACAGAGTGCACTTATAAATAAATGAAGTGATTCTGCTCTCTAACCCTATTTCAAACCATGTTCTGTAGGCAACATTGGTAAGGGGTAGAAATCTTAAAGCAAAAATAAGCTGTCCCGTACTTAAATTACATCTCAGCTGATCCAACAAATATATTTTATGAAACTTTTTTTTTTTGAGATTTCAGTCCATAATACCTTGTCAAAAAAACTCATCCGAAGAAAAGTTTTGCAACTTCAATCTTAATTGAATCAATTACCTAGTAATATAACCTAAACATTTTTGATAACATAAGGATTATCAGTTTTATAAGAATTTAGTTATTTTTTCTCTTACCTATGTATCTAAAAATTCAATGATAAGTTGCAAAAAAAACTTAGTTGGATTTTAACCATTGAAGTATTACCTATATTTACTATGAATTTAACAAAGTTTTTTTGCAATTAACTATGTATAATATATTTGTCTTAATCCTCTGAAAACAGTTAAGCAAAACACCTAGAAGCACACACTCGATCAAAGTTGGTAGCAGATGTGTCAAGCTAACATGTAACCACAGTATCGGTTCCCACCGCGAGGGCCCCACGTGTGGGTCCCCCGTGGGCCTCGCGTGGGCACGTGTCCCCGAGGGTCCCCTGACAGGAGTCACTAACTGCGGCTCTGATTTTACACGCATTGAGATTTGACGATTTGTGTTAGGTACCCACATTTTTAGACTGTTTTTTGGTTTAAATTTTTAAGTTCATAGGTATAATGGTCAAGCTACTTAAGTACATACGTTCGTACATTGACCTTTCCAACATATCGCCATAATCGCCATCGACCGCCATTTTAACTTTATGAGGGCAATCGTTACTATTCTACTCTACTATCTATCTACTATATATATAAAAATGAATTGTGGTTCTTTAGTCTCGCTAAAACTCGAGAACTGCCGGGCCGATTTATCAAGTTTTAGTTTTGAAATATTCGTAGTAGTCCAGGAAAGGTTTAAAAGGTGAGAAACTATAGAAACATTGAGAGAAAGTTATTAAAAAAACAATTAATTTTTAAATAAAATTGTAAGGCGCGGTACGAAGTTCGCCGGGACAGCTAGTTAAATATAAAATGTGCAATAATAAACTCCTCCTTCTAGACTCAATTCAAGGGTTATTTTGGAACCTTTTATGGAAGTCTTGGGTGTCTTTTGCCTGTAATAATAATATGACCCTGAACTATCTTGCCCTATACAGTAAATTGAAGGTACCTATTGCAGTTTATTAGACGATCAATAAGCGATACTGTGTGCTTATAAATATTGGATTATTTTGCATTTGTGTATTGTTCCTAATTATTTACCTATCTATCTATCTAAATCTCCTGAGAGAGTTTGAGTTTTACTTTCTTGTCTTTACCAAAAATATATCGGAAAACCTTGAAGCATCCCCCACACACCAATCACAACAAGACAAGGCGTTGCTAAATCACCGATCACATCCAGCCCCCTCTCCTCTCTGGCAAAAATGAACCCTTCGATAGATTGAATTAACATGAGAGGTATGAGCAGCCGATTGAGAGGAGCTGACTGTGGAGACGCCTTCGATAAGATTGAAAAAGCCAGTACCTACAGAGCAGCCAGTTTATTTATTTATTTCGGTAAACAAACAATTAACAACCACATCAACTAAAATACAACATACAATTTTGCAAGTTGAAGGTATACCATAGTTGTGGATTGTTATTATAGTTTTAGTTATTTTTTATTGTCTCGTAGTGAAATATATAGAACCCCTATATTTATGATATCTGTATGACCGTCTTATTTAATGAGAACAACATAGCCATTGCTGCTTTTCTCAGGGCCTAATAATAATAAATAATAACAATAACACATCACACTCAGAGCCCCTAACTAGGAAGAACCTGTATCTAGGGTGCCCGAAACACACACAGAGACGAACATCACACCCAGACCGGAAACAAACATCGATATTCATCATATCAATATTCGCCCCGCCCGGGAATCGAACCCGGGTGCACACGCTTACTCAGTCCACATCACTGCCAACTGAGCCACGGAGCAGTCATAATTATACTGTTTAGGAATTAAAAACCTAAAAAGCAGCAGTGATTTTTAATGCTGTCACCACAGTCATCGAATTTTTATTATTTACGATCTTTCCCGGCTTACTTCGTTACGCCATAGAATATAAGATACTACAAAAGACTTGGCTCTATAGACTATGTTCTTTTGCCTGCCCAGAATGGGCTTGGTAAAAAAACAAACAACAACAACAAACCACCTGTCAAAATATGTAAACAACGGAAAAAATATTGCACCTTGGGTTACATTATTTGAGTTTAGATAAGGATCCCTAATTTTTTTGAAAATCTAATATAGCCTATGACACTCGGGGTTAATGTAGCTTCCTACCAGTGAAAGAATTTTTCAAATCGGTTCAGTATTTCCGGAGCCTATTCGTTACAAACAAACAAACAAACAAATCTTTCCTCTTTATAATATTGGTATAGATTTACTAAATCCCCTTTGAACCCGAAATTAAATATGACTGAATAAGCAGTTGATCACATTTATCTGAAAGTAGAAGAATTGAAACACTTTAAAACTACAATTAATCTAGGCTCTTAATTTTATGGCACACAGTTTCTTATGGTAGCTTAGAATTAAAACTGATTTTGATTAGTGATTTGTTCCGTAAGTGTCTCCTCAATGTGCAGCCAAGGAGCCAGGAGCTATGTACTGGAAACCGTTAATTTGGAAATTTCCAAACTCTGCAGAGGGAATGCGATAACAAGGTTGGGGCGATCTCGGCGCACCTTTGAATGTGTTAACACGACGCGTTTCCATTTCCTTGTCCGGCACGTTTTATGATGAAGCAGAAAATATACACTAGCATAATCTGCAGTTAGATTTAGCTTAGCTAACTATACCTAACTAGCACAGCTTGTTATATCTAACATCTTTCCAATGCAAAAGATTTTTGGGTTATGGCAGTTTACCAGAGCAACGAAAGGGTTTTTTTTATATTTTTTCGCTGCCAATGTTAAGCCGCGAAATTCAATTTTTTTCGAGTTTTTTAATATAACTTGATTTTTAGCCTTTATTTCCTAAGACCCAAATTTAGTATTACAATAGGTCTGTCTGCCAAAAGCGTTGTATTACAATGTGGGAGATGGTTTTTTACATACGCGAATTCATTAAAACTTTATTAAAAATAAATACTTTCGCCAGAATAATTAAAAAACTCGAAAAAAATTGAATTTCGCGCCATAGCGAGAGTTACCGCCTTAAGTGTTACAGTTTCGCTGCAATAATTTGTGTTTTTATACGTTTACTGTGTTTATGTCACCGGAAAATAATAAGATTCGCAAGTTTATAAATTTCCTAGGAAATTTATAAACTTTCGTAGGATTCTAAACGAGAGATAAATTGAATTATTTTACGCCCACTTTTTCGCAAATTTATAAATTTTCGACGCGTCGTAGTAAATTTATAAACTAACGGATATCAATCCGTAAGATTCTAAACGGATCGACCAATCACAGAAGAGCTTTTAATTTTACGCTTTTTGAAATACGGAAAATAACACACTGCTCTCTGATTGGTCGATGTTGACAGTGAAAATGCTTGCGTCCATAGACTTACGTACAATCAGACTTGCCAAACAATTCGATCACACTAAAAGTATTTTTACTGGTACTAAAAAACTAAGTAGGTTTATAGGTTAATATGTGACCGCTAATGTGCGAAATTCAGTAAAAGTGCACTAACTGGCTGAATCCGTTAGAGTTCGAAATAAAATGTTGTTCTCAACATTAACTAGGTAATCTGCAAAATCCCTAGGTAATCTACAGAGTTAACGACTAAGTTAAGTTCGAAAAATTGTTGCCTTAGATTTCAGTTTAACACAGGTAACCCAAGCTCCGCTCGCTTCGCTCGCTACGCTGGTTAAAGATCACAAGCCAAACCTAACCTAACCTACAATTTTGCCCTAGATTTGAATTTTCGGTCAGAGCTTTCTGTTTTCCGCACTTTAACGGCGAGACATCCGGTAATACGCACATTAACTAGATAAAGTGCGGATACCCCATATTTCACATAAAATTTCGCACATTAACTGACCTAAACAGTTAATGTGCACATTGCCCGGTAAAGAGCACATTAAAGTATTTCGTACTATAACGGTGACAGATATAATATGCTATTATGGGATAATAGCATACTTTATCAAAAAGTAACCTTGTATTTTAGGTACCTACTTCACTCCACTTAAAATTCCCTATTTCACTCTACCAAAATAAAACATTTTGGTCATGGCTAAAACTTTCGTAGCTCTGTGTTAAATTTCAATTCATTATACATGGCGTTTGGTTATTGGTTACTTATTATTTTACGAGTGAGTTTAGTAAGTTTATCAATTTACGAAAATGTAGGCGTAAAATAATACAATTTATCACTCGTTTAGAATCCTACGAAAGTTTATAAATTTCCTAGTAAATTTATAAATTTACGGTTCTTGTTATTTTCCGGTGACATTTATATTATTGTATCGTATATGTTGCTTAACTATCACATTAGGTAAAGCCTGTAAAGATAGTTTTAAGTTTGAAATAAATAAATAAATAAATGTTGATATAGGTACGAAGTCCTACGCCCTGCAGTACCGGGCTGAAGAATAGGACTGAGGTATCCCCTGGCTGTCGTAAGAGGCGACTAAGAGGGGACCCCGGGGTCATTGGGTGCACGAGGCGGGGGCCTCGTGTAGTCATATAACGGCCCCGGCAGAACGTAGTGTCCCGATTCCGTCGTCGAGCGTAGGAAGAGCCATCCACGCTCAGGGGGGACTACCACTACCAGTCCCCCCGAGGAGAAGCTATACAGCCAATGCTGGGGGGGGGGGGGGGAGAGGTCGCGGAGAATTCCACAGGCTCACCCGCGACCCTCCTGCTATCAGCCGACAAGGATACCGGAGGGGTTTTAGTGGGTGCGAACCCCACACAACCCTGCGGCTCTCTCCGGGGCTGCAGGGTACTCGTTAGGAGTTTCGCCGCCTAAAAAAAATGGTACGAAGTCCTATGGAAACAAGCTAACTGTCTATAGAAGTGTAAAGATCGTTTTCAATTTGTACAAAGGTGAGGGCAAGATGCGAAATGAGAGCGTCTGCCCGTTTGGTCAGGGTATCCTGAAAACAACCCTAATACCTTTGAAATAAGGTTGATATTATAGTGTTAGGAAAGATGGTTTGTCGAGTGGAAACTGATTGCTCTTTGATGATGTTGTTGATTGTTCTTTTGATTAGTTTTGATACAGGATTTATTGTTTTTGTTCCTGTATTAATACTTGCTGTAGCTTTCCATACATCAAATGAAGTAAAGTAGGCCTTTTTTGATTGATTTGTTTAGTTTCGCTTTTGCAAACCATTATTATTTTTCTTGAGTATTTATTTCTAGAAAATATGTATTTTTTTAATAAAGGAACGTTTGATAAGGGTTTTATTTCAGAAATTATTATAGTATAGTACAGGGATGGCCAGATCGTCAAGTTGGTTAACCAAAAACGATCGACTCGTAATTGTCTTGTTAGCGACTTCGTTAACCATTGCTGTTTTCTTTGGGCGTGCAAAAGAAATTGCCTTTTTTTTTCTATAAGATAAAAATAAAAAATGTCATTCATGGACTGAGCTGACGAATCGCCACCTTGCCTTGGAATTATATATTTTAATACCATATTAATGTAAAGCTTTTAGATATCGACTGTAAGTTATATTAATCTCACAATACAAATCGTTTGCACCCAAGTCCTCAGTGCGTCTGGCTGGGTAGACCCCCTCAAATCATAAAAACCGTTTTATACTTCATAAAGTTTTCTTCACGCATTAATTCGAATTTTACTCGACTGCGGTGGGCTTCGATCTAAAGTCTGTTGGAAGCTGTATTTAATAGTTACTCAAGATAAAATAACTATTTAGTATAAGTAATGTAACGTTTCCAATGTGCAAGGAGGGGGTTTTGAATTGATTTTAATATTGAATTAAGGCGGTAACTCACGGTATGGCGCGAAATTCAATTTTTTTCACGTTTTTTAATTATTTTGGCGAAAGTATTCATATTAAATAAAGTTTAAATGAATTCGCGTACGTAAAAACCTTTTTCCCACATTGTGATATATCGTTTTTGAAAGACAGAGTTACCGATTTTGTGTATATTCAAGGAACTTGTTTTTTGGCCTTTTACCCCTTAGACACAAAATCTGTAGGTCTGTCTTCAAAAAACGTTGTATTACAATATGGGAGATGGTTTTATACATACGCGAATTCATTTAAACTTTATTAAAAATGTATACTTTCGCCAGAATAAATAAAAAACACGAAAAAATTTGAATTTCGCGCCATAGCGAGAGTTACCACCTTAAGTTAAAAACTTTCCCAATCCCAGTATTTAAGATTACCATAGATAACCTTAAAATACTTTTTATTTTAGTAGCCAAATAATGTCCCACCACGTACAATGTACTACTTGACAAAGTTAAACTTTGTGAGAGGCCTGGCCTCTCCCCTATTTCTCCAAGCCATTCGATCCTGGGGTAAATGGAAATCCTCGAAATGGGAATCGAGATCGTGCTGCCGCCATATCCTCTTTAGTCTTCCAACGCTTGTGTGTTATTTATACCTAGAATTAAAGTTTATGCGTTCATTTAAAAAAAATATCTGGCAATTTTTCTTATTCATAAGGTTCAAATTTGAATAAAATTGCCTCTTACCCAGTGTTTATAGGTAAGGTGAAGTTGACAATAAACTCTTAGTGGATTGGGGCATCATTTATGCGTCTCCTCAAGTGTTTATTTGAGGTATTAATTTTAATGGATTGGCAGTTAGCACGGCTTTACTACTCAGGGTAACTTTATGTGCCTACAAACTTAGTTATTATGCGTTAAGTTTCTTATACTCCTACTCTACATAAAGAATTTGTTTGTCTCAAGCGCAGTTTGATTTATTTCAGTAATTTTTACTAAAATTTAGGGTTGAAATTGGACGTTGTTTCTACCTATAAATACTTAAACCACTGAAAAATGTACACTTATATCTTTTAGGGTTGAAATTGAACGTTGGTTCTCTACCTATAATAAACCATTATATATTTTAGGGTTGAAATTTAACGTTCGTTCTACCAATAATCAATATATATAAAACTCTTCCGTTACTGACTGACTGACTGACTGACAGACAACGCAGAGCCGAAACTACTGGGCGTAGCGGGCTGAAATTTTGCATGTAGGTTCCTTAGGGAGTGCAGGTGAGCACTAAGAAGGGATTTCCCGAAATTCCTACGGGAACGGGAATAAACGGGAATTTTGTGTTTATGAGAAATCTGCGCGGGAAAAACCGCGGTGCAGCCTCTAGTCAATATATATAAAACTCTTCCGTTACTGACTGACTGACTGACTGACAGACAACGCAGAGCCGAAACTACTGGGCGTAGCGGGCTGAAATTTTGCATGTAGGTTCCTTAGGGAGTATAGGTGAGCACTAAGAAGGAATTTCGTAATTCCCACGGAAACGGGAAAAAACGTGATTTTTGTGTTTATGAGAAATCTGCGCGAGTGAAACCGCGGGGCAGCCTCTAGTAGACTACTAAAAATGTATTATTATATCTTTCTATAATATAAAAATGAATCGCAAAATGTATTGGTAAGCGCATAACTCAACAACGCCTGGACCAATTTTCCTTTTCTTTTTTTTTTAAATGTTCGTTGAAGTCCAAGGATGGTTTGACGGCGAGAAAAATTCAAATAATTACCGGGAAATTAACATAGTAATAGGTTAGGCGGTACAAAGTACGCTGGGTCAACTAGTTTCTTTACAAAAAACTATCAAAACGTCACATAATATCTTTAATCTAGATTTTGATTGCGATTGGAGACTATGTAATTTAATATCCGAAAGGAGTTTATTAGAAAAGGGACCTAAAGTCTGAAAAAAATTTAACCAAAAGATGTAGGGCATAGTTTATTACAAAATAACTGATATAAATTAATTAAAACGTGGATAAAATATTTAAAATAAAACTATTGTTGTATCCCAAAACAACATCGTCATCATCTTCGATGTAAAAAAAAACTACGCTAACAGGGTCGTAGGAAAAGTCAAAGTCAAAGTCAAATTCTTTATTCAATATAGGATACAAGATATCACTTATTGAAAGTCAATTAGACTATACATCTAATCGCTATTGATACCTTATTTGGTAAAGTATCCTATTATACTGTGAGAGGCGAGGTAGTTCAGGGTGCCCACCAATTGGCTCAGGTAAACAAATGTTTGCCTTGCCTTACGACAATAGTCGCCTGGAGAGGCCCCCAAACGAGCCCTCCTCTGTCAAATGATTCTACTCCCTTTCGCAATTATTTTACAGCGTAGAGAAGAAAGGGGAAAAAAAATGTATCTCTACATTTTGTGTAAAATAACCCTTCTAACATACCTTTCTTCCGTCCTGTCACATTCACTTTAGGGTTAAAGAAAAACCATAATCCATTACCGAGCCCCGTTACCCATACATAACCCCACCTTAATCTGGGAATTATACAAATAATATTCCACTTTAGTAAACTGTCGCTGCCATTACTGCGGTAGTCCATCATAGCATCAACCTACGTCTAGGGATGGGAAACGATTTATCAATTTCGCATATTTAATATCGATAAAAATATATATTTTCTAATGAAAAAGATAAAAGATACACAGTTTTTAATTTTTTTTCTTTCGTCTTACAGTCTATTGTCGTCCATTGCTTTTCTGTTTCACTCACTTCTCATTCCTTCTCACACATTCATATATTTACTCCTATTCATATATTTTCTCCTATTTGTTTCCTTCAAAAACAGGTTGCCTGGAAGAAATCGCTTTTAGCGATATGTCACCTTATTTTTATACAAATTATTAAATATTTATGTATTTGAGGACAATAAAGTGTATATTCATTCATACATTAGTTTCTTAACATTCATAAAATAATCACTTTCTAAATATTTATCACGTTTATTTTTGAGTTTTAAACTATATACAATAATTTTTATACATAATACTATTTTTGACCAACAATATCATAATTAAGTAAGTACGTACTTTTTAATTACATCTGCTCCTTTCTTCATATTATCTATAATCCCACACGAACCACCACACTATACACTAGACTGTTTAATTTATGTTTATATACAGGGTGTTTCTGACAAGGGGGTAATAAATTAAAGGGGGGATTCAGCTCACCATATCTAACAACTTTCCCAAAGCATCATGGGTCGAAATCTCAAAACAAAAATCAGCCGTCACGTACAGCTCAGCTGATCGAACCGATGTATGGAACAGCTGTTATTTTTTTTCGAGATTTTGACCCATGTAGCTTTGGGAAAGTTGTTAGTTATGGTGAGCAGAATCCCTCCTTTGATTTATTACCGCCTTGTCAGAAACACCCAGTATATTCAATACGCAATTTTAAAATTTACTGCGCAGTAGGTTTCTTTGTTTTACATTTCACAAATGAAAACCATACTATTCGTTTCATAACTACACACCAATAAGTCCAATTCTAGCGGTGGCCAATGGAAGAACAGTTGGCTTCAGTTCCTTGCAGCTGAGGTCGTAAGCTGAATTGGTGTAACCGTTTCACCATACACCGACTGGAAGACGTCGGTCGATGACGGCGCGCAGGGCCCGTGTGACGAGTGACCGTAGGCATGCATATTGCTGTCTATATTAACTGTACTTTGCCTGGAAGAAATCGCTTTTAGTGATAAGGCCGCCATTTGCATTGATATTTGTAACTTGTTTTTATGTACTCTTATGTTTTATTTTGATTGCAATAAAGAATTCTCTTATCTTACTTTATTTAATTTTGTTTTCACTTTATCTGTGTAATTATGACGGTTTGGGTGAATAAATGTTTATTCTATTCTATTCTATTATTAGAACTGTTATATCAGATCAGTTAAGTATATTTGTATCATCCATGGTGGACGAATAAAAAAAACTAGTTCAATCCTTTACTGCACATTGAAATAATCAATAATATTTTACTTTTTGAGCTGACCCATGTATGAAGCTAAATCGTACAAAGTATGGAAAAGATTTTTATAACCGTTGCGCGTTTATGATAAAAGTATATATCAAAAACAATCAATATAATAACAACATCAACTTTGAACCTAAAATCTGTATCGAAACGCCAAAACCGAAGTCATTTAACTATAGAAAAATATCGACTCTCAGCTTTAAAGTAATTTATATCAATCAATCGATATTAAGCTTGCCATCACTACGGGGCGGCTGCTCTGCCGTGGACGCGCATTAGTGCCTGACAAATGGGGATTTTATGCAAAACTAGTGCGCTCTGCCGGTGACGGCGCGAAGGGTTGGAGGTTCGAGCTTAGGTTAGCGCAGCGAGGTGGTGGCAACGAGCGTTGTTCTGGGTTTACTTGCTCCTTGGACATCAAATGAACATCGTAAATATATTAGTTGTTCCATCGTGATTCTGAGTACAATTGGCTTAGCTTCCTTAAAAAAAAAAAAAAAACACTCTGACGGTGTAAGCAAGAAGGGTTAGAAGTTCGAGGTTAGCGCATAGCGCATGCGGTATTATGCTTGGTTTCGTTGCTTCTTGGTGATCTTTTAAACAATTGAATAGCTGCAGAAAAGCGTGAAGTGGTTTCTTTTAGTGGCGACCATTATCGTAAGGCAAGGCAAACGTTGTTTGCCTCAGCCAATTGGTTGGCACCCTGAACTACCTCGCCTCTCACAGTATAGGATACTTTACCAAAAAAGGTATCAATAGCAATTAGATTAGATGTACTCTTATAGACTTTCAATAAGTGATATCTATTGTATCCTTGAATAAATATTTTTTTGGATTTCACGAAAACAATATGGTGTAATTACTAAACCATTAAAACAATATTTATTTCAATGTAGGTTTATTATTTTATTTTTTTTATAATTTATAACGTAAGTAATTTGGAAAAATGTTGACTTGTTACAGTCTAATCCAGAAGGTAAATCTGTGTGCTGTATTGTCTAAGTATAAATTCTATGTAATAAAATATGATTTAAGCAAGAAATACAATTTGAAATTATGTAAGAATAAATTTTAGCCAAATTTACTTTCTACACGCAAAAACCACATAAAAATACTTCAACATCTAGTTCTAACATTAAACCTGTGTTACCAAACAACCCCAAAAAAGTATTCTCACGACAAAACAAACAACAAATATCAATTCCTCGACATTTTATTAAAGGCACGTGTCGCGTCTCCTACAGCCATAAAACTCGCATATTGTATACTAGTGGGCGCCTCACGGCTTCGCCAGCACATTTTCCCTTCAAACATCAAATTCCCAATTTTCCTGTGGGAATTTTGGGATAAAAAGTAGCCTTTGACCTTTTTCAGGCTTAAGACTATCCAAATACAAAATTTCATTTAAATCGGTTCAGTCGTTTTCTCAGAAAAGCGAGACAGGCAGACAGAGTTACATTCGCTATATTAGTATGGATGGATTATGTCAAAAGGCTAGCGATGACCGTAAGTATTAATCAGGATGCTATACGAGGGTAGCAGATAAGTTCTCTCATGTATAAACGCACGCATTTGCTGTGAGAGGGGTATGATATAATTGAATTTTGTAAGTTTGCTAGTGACAACAGAAATCGCGTGGCCGCTTATTGTGGGTGCGTACGGTGGTATATTTTTAAACTTTACTTCCAAATAAGTGTTAAAAATAATTTGATAGCATATTCTATTCTAGTGTAATGCACAGTCATCATTTGAGTGTGATCAGTTTTAACTGTGGCAAAACCAGTTTGTGTGGTGATGTTTTGGGGAGTCCTAAATCCAGTAGCGTACGTCTTACGGCTGCGATGATAGTGATAAACACACTCAAATACCACAGGTCTACCTAGTAACTTACTTTGTCTACCTGAGCCAATTGGTGGGCACCCTGAACTACCTCGCCTCTCACAGTATAGGATACTTTACCAAATAAGGTATCAATAGCGATTAGATTAGATGTAGTCTAATTGACTTTCAAGTACCTGTTTAAAAATGTGCGAAAGACATACAAAAACATCCAGACCTAGCAATAAAACTTCGATATCAGTTATAAGTCAGACGTTAACGTCTTTGAATCTTTGGACCTCTAAAGTCGCATTCAAAATCATTACAGCTCAATCTATAGGTGGTCTTGTAGACAATGTGAACATCAAATAATATGTCGAGCTGGGTACTGACCAAATGTAACATGAATAATTCATAATAATAATTCATAATTCATTTCTTGATTTGTGAAACACAGAATATACAATTTAGTGCCTCTGTGATCATCCTTTTCAGGCATACAAACAAGATACAAGAGATAAAAAATAACTAATTAAAACAAAGAAAAAAAAAACAATAAAATAAACACTTCTATATAATTATATCATTTAAAATACATATATACCAATATTATAAAGAGGAAAGATTTGTTTGTTTGTAACGAATAGGCTCCGGAAATACTGAACCAATTTGAAAAATTATTTTACTGGTAGGAAGCTACATTAACCCCGAGTGTCATATTTATTAGATTTTCAAAAAAATTAGGGATCCTTACCCTAAACTCAAATAATATAACCCAAGGTGCAATAATTTTTCCGTTGTTTACATATTTTGACAGGTGGTTTGTTGTTGTTGTGTGTTTTTTATTCGGCCATTCTGGTCAGTCAAAAGAACATAGTCTATAGAGCCAAGTCTTTTGAAGTATCTTATATTCTATGGCGTAACGAAGTAAGCCGGGAAAGCTCGTATTATATATGGTAGCAATTCATGAACCATAAACCATGAATCATGTATTTCACGCCGAGCATTCGTGCTACCGTCATGACATGCAGTCAGTCAGTAAGTACGTAGTATTTTGGGGTAATCAGCGAGCAAAGACGTACTGGCTGCCCGGATGCTCGATGTGTATCATTTTACATTACACCGCTAGCATTTGTTTAGTACCAAGCTTTAGCGTCTACATCCCGCCAGCATTCCCGCGGGAACGCTGTCTTTCTAAACAACAAACTGCAATCTCTTTAGCGGCAGGTCAACGCGTTTTTTTTTTCATCATCAATCTGCTGGCAGGTCTGGATCTAATAAAGTACCCGCCCCCGCTGAGAAGATCCGATTATGAGCGCGAATCTTGTTTGTGTGGGGACTCTGTCATTTGTGCGCGTTATTTTAGCTCTACATGTGTGATTTGTTATAAGTTTTTTTCGTACCTATATAAGTTTGTACTCTCAATATTTATTAAGAATCTCTAAAAAGGGGTTCTCAGTTTGACTTGTATGTAGTATTTATATGCTTGTCCGCTATAAATTGAAATAGAATAGAATACACATAATAACATACAAGTAAGATGCAAAATACTTACAATATACAATCAATGCTACAAATGAATTTGCATGCAATGTGCGACCTGGGACTCTAGTCTCTTAAACTTACTATTAAACTTCTATTCTATTATTATTCTACTATTACTCTACTACGATGGGGTCAAATTGCGAGTCTGGTAACTTTGATCGATCATTATAGTATAGCAATAGAATATGAATAGCAAGCTATAGAATAATCTGGGTTTTTTTACCTAAATAGTTAATCCTGTTTTATTAGACGAAATTGGACCGGGCGTAGTGCAACTGTCACTTAATATCAATCAGTATTGACATTTATAATGTCAGTCGAACGTAATCATAACATTATCTTATTATGGAGCAGACTACCCTTTTTGGTCAATTCCAGTCTATTGCGATACTACTGCTGCTATAGTTATAGCAAAATTCATTACGAGACTACCAAATGAGTATTTTCTTTCGATTAACGTACTGTTCCTACTCTACTTTTATTCGATAGTTACGTTTTGCGCGATGAGACTGAGGGCCCTGGTGATTATCTCTTGTTTGGCTTTCAGAAATGTATTATATTATATTATATCCATGTATATCATCAATACATAGTATAAAACATAGTCGTTTTCCGTGTCTGTCCCTATGTATGCTTATATCTTTAAAACTACCTACGCAACGGATTTAGATATAATTTTTTTAAAGATAGAGCGATTCAAGAGGAAGGTTTAAAAACACGCACAAAATAGTCATAGATAGTGGGTTTCGAAGTTCGCCGGGTCGACTAGTATCTAGTATATTGTATACATTTGGGAGTAGGTTTTGGTGTTAGCCAACTTTGCAAAAGTAGAAGTTATCAATTTATGTATGTGTGAATTAATAGAAACTGCGTCACGTTTAAAAAAATAAAAATCCTCACGTAAACTTAAATTGTTTTTAAAGTGACCAACTTAAACTAGAAGCGTGAAAACTGTCCGCGAGATTTACTACAAAAGCGGATTAAAAAAGTCAATATTTTGTATGGCCAATGAACCGACGGTGAGGGTGACAACAATACCTATATGAAAACGACCGTTACACAATAACAGTTGACAAAAACGCACCCTCACCTTGATTCATCCCCCCTTTCCCCTTTGCTTTTACTTCCTCACCCCCTCAATACAACTATAAATTATTATGGCTCGTTTACACGGCGCGAGCAGCTCGCCTGGCGAGTGGACATCTATTAGTTTGTATATACAAACAAATAAAAAAACAAAAACAAACAACTTGATGATCCGTTTACTGTTTATGATATTACGTCACGTGAGACCAGGCTCAATAACAATCTCAGGATTATTTTTATAAAGGGTTAGATAACAGAGGGTTTCATCTTAGGTGGTTTAATGAAGTCAAAGCTATTTTGCGTACACATTGTATCAACCTATACATCAATAACTATATAAAAAATAAAACTCGCACGTATGCAAGTAACAAATAAATAAAAAAAAAAAAACAAACCGAGCAGCGGCGTTTTAGGAAGGCGTAAAAAATTCGTCTATGGTCTCGTGCGCCCTAGACTGTACTATTAAAGAACAAGAGCTATTTTGCAATACAGAAAAACAGGAAATATTACGCCATCCTAGAACGCCACTGTACGAGATACTCGCAAGTTCCGTCCAAACGATGCGAGTTACTGCAGTACAGCCACTCGGAAGGCTGACTCGTACGCTAGCTCGCACTATATAAACAGCCCTATGGTTTTTAGTGAAACACATTTAGATGATATATCGTTGTGGAACAACAGTGTCAACCGGTCATGGTTTTTAAATCTGCTCCGAGTCTATAGAGCGCGAGTTGCTGCCCATATATTATAGTTGAAAATCGATAACAGTTGCTTTTTGATTTGACTAGTCGGTAAAGTAACGTATGAAAATAAGTGGTGGCCCTTTTTGATTTACTGTCGTGTAAAAAATACTGTTAGCTCTTAGATTCAGAGTTGTATGAGATGTATTTTGATTTTTTAACCGACGAAAAAACAAAAAGGAGGAGGTTCTCAATTCGTCGCGTATATATATATTTTTTTATGTATGATCACGCATAACTTTTTACTGTTAGAACCGATTTTGATAATTCTTTTTTTAATCGACAGGGTATACCTTGAAGTTGGTCCCAAAAAAATTTGGAAATAAAATTCCAACCCTAAGGGTGGAAAAATAGGGGTGACTTTATTGTTCACTCACAGATTGTATTGCCGTGTTGTGATTTACATGAAAACTGCTAGGTATGAGTCTTTTTTATATGAAGTTTAATAATCATAATCTCAGACGATAGACGTCCACTGCAAGACATATGCCTCCCTCACAAATCGCCTCACCGACCGGTCGTGATCGAACCTCATCCTGTTAGTCCCTTAACCTTCACCAGGTTGTGTGGCCACCTTGTGGGGGGCGACCACCCTGTGAAGGTTGTCCCTGTGTGGTTAGCTGGGGTCAAAAAAAAATTAACCCAAAAAAAACTGAAATCCAAAAAATAAAATCTTTTTATCAAAAAATTAAACCGCCGATAAAACTGAAAAGCATTAAATAATAGGGAAAAATTTTCTATTAGGCCTTAATTTACTCACTTCTTAAAGTAATTTTGGATTACCAAGAAATTTTGAGTCGGTGCCACAGATCACTAAATTACCTGAAATTCAAGAAATAACCGAAAAACGTGTGTCGCTGCGCATCGCGCTTTACGTAGATAATGAATTTGCTTGTGTGGTGTGGCACCGACTTAAAATTTCTTGGTAATCCAAAATTACTTTAAAAAGTGAGTAAATTCAGGCCTAATAGAAAATGTTTCCCTATTATTTAATGCTTTTCAGTTTTTTCGGCGGTTTAATATTTTGATAAAAAGTTTTTATTTTTATTTAAAAAAATGAATATAGATCCCTTTTCAATAGTCCACTGCTGGACATAGGCCAACAGATGATCACAAGGACAAATCAATACAGTCATATATTATAAATATATATAAAACTCTTCCGTTACTGACTGACTGACTGACTGACTGACTGACTGACTGACTGACAGACAACGCAGAGCCGAAACTACTTGGCGTACAAAGCTGAAATTTGGCATGTAGGTTCCTTAGGGAGTGTAGGTGAGCACTAAGAAAGGAATTCCCGAAATTACCACGGGAACGGAAAAAAACGGGATTTTTGTGTTTATGAGAAATCTGCGCGGGAAATACCGCGGGGCAGCCTCTAGTTATATATAAGGGACGTGCTTAACTGTTCTTTGGATATTCCTTTTTGCAACCAATGTAGCCATATAAAATGACTATAGAAACAAGACTATCTATTACCAATATTATAAAGAGGAAAGATTTGTTTGTTTGTTTGTTTGTTTGTAACGAATAGGCTCCAGAAATACTGAACCGATTTGAAAAATTCTTTCACTGGTAGGAAGCTACACTATCCCCGAGTGTCATATTAGATTTTCAAATAAATTAGGGATCCTTACTTAAACTCATATTTTGACAAGTGCTTTGTTGTTTTTGTTTGTTTTTTAATTCGCCCATTCTGGGCAGTGAAAAGAAAATAGTCTATAGAGCCAAGTATTTTGTAGTATGTTATATTCTATTGCGTAACGAAGTAAGCCGGGACAGCTCGTATCAAATAAATTGAAACTTTATCTGCTACCTAAGATTTTTTTATTTTTTTGCGTCGTTTTAATTTCTATTCTGATTATAACCGTAACAAATTTCTGAACTATCGAGTCATGGATTTTTACATTGAATCATGTATCAGGCATTGTTTTCTGAGGTCGTAAAGTTTTACATCATTTTTATAGGTCTGAAAATAACGTACCTAGTTTACTAACAAGAATTACTGTATTTCTTACCAAATAAATCAATATATATAAAACTCTCCCGTTACTGACTGACTGACTGACTGACTGACTGACAGACAACGCAGAGCCTAAACTACTGGGCGTAGAAAGTAGAAATTTGGCATGTAGGTTCCTTAGAGAGTGTAGGGGAGCACTAAGAAGGGATTTCCCGAAATTCCCACGGGAACGGGAAAAAACGGGAATTTTCTGTTTATGAGAAATCTGCGCGGGAAAAACCGCGGGGCAGCCTCTATCAATATATATAAAACTCTTCCGTTACTGACTGACTGACTGACTGACTGACAGACAACGCAGAGCCGAAACTACTGGGCGTAGCGGGCTGAAATTTTGCATGTAGGTTCCTTAGGGAGTGTAGGTAAGCACTAAGAAGGGATTTCCCGAAATTCCCACGGGAACGGGAAAAAACGGGAATTTTGTGTTTATGATAAATCTGCGCGGGAAAAACCGCGGGGCAGCCTCTAGTATTATATAAAACTCTTCCGTTACTGACTGACTGACTGACTGACTGACTGACAGACAACGCAGAGCCGAAACTACTGGGCTTACAAAGCTGAAATTTGGCATGTAGGTTCCTTAGGGAGAATAGGTGAGCACTAAGAAAGGATTTTCCGAAATTCCCAAGGGAACGGGAAAAAACGGGATTTTTGTGTTTATGAGAAATCTGCGCAGGAAATACCACGGGGCAGCCTCTAGTCAATATATATAAAACTCTTCCGTTACTGACTGACTGACTGACAGACAACGCAGAGCCGAAACTACTGGGCGTAGAAAGCTGAAAATTGGCACGTGGGGTCCTTGGGGAGTGTAGGTGAGCACTAAGAAGGGATTTCCCGAAATTCCCACTGGAACGGGAAAAAACGGGATATTTGTGTTTATGAAAAATCTGCGCGGGAAAAACCGCGGGGCAGCCTCTAGTTTCATTTAAGTACCTATATTGTTGGTATAGGTAGATCGATCGAGAACGATCTCAAGGATTTTAATTTCACACTAATAACATAATAAATAACTCACAAACACATTAACAGATCCTCACAGCTATATATGTAGTTTTTTTTACTAGTCGACCCGGCGAACTTCGTACCGCTTAAACCATTACTATTTTGTGCATGACTTATACATATAAACCTTTCTCTTGAATTACTCTATTTATTAAAAAAACCGCATCAAAATCTATTGCCTAGTTTTAAAGATTTGAGCATATATAGCAAGAGACAAACGCGAGAAGCGGCTTTGTTTTATGCTAAGTATTGTATTGAAATATTTCTTGATGTAAAGGTTGATACAATGTGTATGCAAAAATGCAAAATAGCCTTGACTTCACAAAACCACCTCAGATAAAGCCCTCCCTTATCTAACCCCTTGTAAGAGTCATCTTGAGAATGTTATTGAGGCTTCTCTCACGTGACGCAATATCATAAACAGTACACGGCTCATCAAGCAATACTGACGAAGACTGTGCAACTTATGGACAACGACTTTTAAGTATAGCTAAGAACTCTTGAAATTGAAGTAAGCTTTTAAATAACGTAATTCAAGATCAAATTTAATTTCATAAATAAAGGAAAAAGGTATTTCTTTTCAAACAAGATTAAAGGAAAACAATTAAAGCTTAAATTAATAAAAACATAGTACCTATGCAATACTGCATGAGGAGACGTGGATCAGGGTCGCCCCCATGCTGCTTGAGGGCAAGCGAATGTGAAACCAAAAGTCCACAGAAACACAGACCAGTCCGAATACTGAACAAAGACCGTAGTGCCACGCGACCCAGACTGCATCCTGGCGTGGCATACTGCCGATCAGACCCATCCGCAATGACAATGATTGAGTCGAATATTAATAAGTGTGTAATGAGTAGTTAGTGTAAGTTTTGAAGAAAATGTTTTTTTTTTAATCTCATTAGCACATTTAAATAAAAGCTTGTTTTTTTTAAAGAAAAAAAAAATTCTAGTTACATTCATGATGGTGGGTTCACCAGGTTCACCTACTTGTAAACCTTTTTATGGTAGTCTATAGGATTTCACTCCAGGGTCAGATTCTCGCCGCAGAAACATCCTAGAACGATACGAAAACACATTAGTATTGTAACTCGGCGGTTCCTCACGGGACATTGGGTACAAATCAGGCAGGCCTCATAAAAACATGCCTTCGGGGACATTCAGTCTTTCTTTGAGGTTGAGGAGTGTGGTGATTAACCTCTTTTGTTTTTTTGCTTGAATTTATTGAAGTTTATTGACTGGATGCGAAGTCATTTGTTGCAATTTGGTTCAATGGTAAGAGTATATTGAAAGTGTTCAGTTTGTAAAATCAAAGTAGAATAGGTAGACAGAGGTTGATAATCATCAGAGGTTGATAATGATCATTTCAGGCTATAAAATAAAATAAAAAAAGGAATCGAAAATGAAGTTTAACCAACTGTAGGTTTATGAAGAATCATACATAATCTCACGCCTGTTCTGTTTCCCATCGGTGTAGGCAGGGATAATTGATTTCCACTTGCCACTATCTTGACATTCTTCTTGCGCTTCATCTACAGTCATAAGCCTCGTAATTTAATGAATTATTTATCAAAATGAAATAGGAGGCGAATTCAGGCGAAAATCAGTTTTTTAAGCCGCGCAGATCAAGAAACGATTTGAAAATGGTGGCCAAATGCATGCTATCTCGCGTATTTTAGTATTAGGGAAAAGTTAAGAAGAGAAAAGCCCATACAACATGAATCTTTTCTTAATGTGCGCAGGTTATACCACCATTGACACTACAAAATACAACAAATTCTCTGTAAGACTGATTCTCTTTCAATCGTTTTGTCGTATAAATGTGCTTGACATACAGTCCACAAACTTAATTGCTCAACATTTGAAATTAAATTCTTTCAAAAGGCAACAATAAAAAAAAACATGTTAAAAACTACCCTTTCACAGCGTTGCGTGATTACCCGTTTGTTGTTTCGCCCCCGGCGCGATAAGTCCGGCTTTACTTTTCGTGCGCACTGTGCGCACTGTGGGGCGCGCACGGCGCACTATAGGTGCGTCATTAGGATCCTCTGATGCGCACACGCAAACGGGGAACATTTATCTTTTTATCGCTCCACCCCATGCTGGCGGATTAGTGGAACAGGGGTTGGAAAACTTTGAGTAAGTATAATGTTTTTGTTAAGGTGTTTTTTTTTTGTGATAGTACCAACGTAATGTAGCTATAAGATAAGAGATAAGAGAATTCTTTATTGCATATTTCTATAAATTAATTTAAAAGAAAACGGCTTGGTTAGTACTTAACATAAGAAATAGGAGAATGCCTAATATGTACCTGAAACAAAATACTAACCCTGTTATTCATAAAAAGTAAAAGAGCGTTTTAGTTATTTGACGTATGTCAATTTAGACTGGATGTCACGTATTTACCATACAACAAACCAGAGAAGGTAGACCTCAAGTAAAATTACTTAAAACCTACTTTATCTTTATGAATAACACGGTTAGTATAATAGTAAAAAAACAAATCTTAACTGTCAAAAGCCGCCTAATGCTTAAAAAAAAACACCATGTTCAAAAAATATAAAAAAGGTTTACAACCTCTGACAAAATAGGTGGTCACACGACAGGCGCACGCGTCGCGTCCGCGTCGCACGTCGCAGGACAAATATTGCATTACCTTCCCTTCCCCTCGCCCCTGTAAGCCCCCGCTATTGTCCTCTCCCCGCATTTTAGCCCTCCATACCTCGGAATAATCTCGTGACTAAATAGTGAGTCTTTTTGTACGGTGAATATTCGATTGTGATTAAGTTTTGGTCTAACGCCAACGCTCTGATTTTGTGGAAAGAATTTGTTTTAATAATAATCTTCTTCTCTTCTTCAAATTTAAGAGCTAGGCTCTTGTCGGTGGAGCGTCTTATTAATAATAATATGAATTTATTTATTTCGAACAACTTGGTCCATTGTTAGTTACAAAACAAAAATCATATTGTCTAGTTTTGTTCGAAAATTGGTTAAATAAAAATTTCTGCTGACCGCTATTACTAAATTTAATTGCTTATTTGTTAAATTTTGTGGCTTAGTTACCGTTTATGTTGATTTAGACTATTAATTTAAGATGTCCATGTTCAAGTGTTCCGGTAGCGGCGAACGTTGCTGTGATTGATATCGATATTTATTTCGAAGTCTCGGTGTGTTTGTATCTTTGTAGTATATGTTAAAGGGTACCCGACCCTAAATACAGGTCAAAATAACTAAAACTTGCAAAAACCCAACCTATCCATAACAATAATATAAAATTAGGAAACAAAAGGGGCTCACTCAGATCGCGCAAGCTGGATGCGGGTAAGGAAACTGATAATTTGGACAATTAACGCTCGGTCCAACACTCTACCTAAGAGTAACAGTAACAACACTACTATATAACATACTAGTGGACCCGGCGAACTTTGTATCGCCTAACCTTTTACTATTTTGTGCATGTATTATACCTATAAACCTTCCTCTTGAGTCACTCTACCTATTAAAAAAAACAACATCAAAATCCGTTGCGTATTTTGAAAGATATAAGCATACATAGGGACAGACGCGGAAAGCGACTTTATTTTATACTATGCATATGCATTGATGATGAAGTAACTAAATATTGTTACACCCAGTATAAACGTAGCATCTCAACGTAGCAAAGTTTCTTCTGCTACGCTTTCTTGCTACGATTCTCGTAGCCAAAAGGCTACTTAAAAGTTTACTTGATTTTTAACAGAGTTCAAAAAGATAAGTTTGACCTGTAAGCACGTTTGTCCGCGATTATCTCGCGTTTGGCTGAACCGATTGTGATGCGGTTTACAGAAAAGTCTAAGCTACATTCCAGAGAAGGTTGAAAACCCTCTTTTATCCGTTTTCGAAAAAGAGAAAGTTCTCAATTTATGTGTCAGTTTATTGAAAAGCGGGTCTCTTTTTTTATAAAAGAATTTATTATTACAGAGTTTGGCCTGTAAGTAAACTACTGGTAAGTAAAACGTCTCGTTTTCAATCCGAAAACTAGCAAATATCACGCGGGTCACCCGCACGCACCTTTAAAATTGATAGCCCTTGAAAGGTCTAATTGTGAGCTCGTTAACTTGCCTCCAACCTTTGTATCACGATGTGGGAATTTAAAATAAATGCAACCGCTTTACGATGTGTGGATGTGGGTTAAAGCTTTTTAGTGACTGCTTCAATTAATAGTGTAAATTTTGACTGTACTACTATTAAAAATTTATTTGTTCATTTATAATTATAACTAGTCGATCTGGCGAACTTCGTACCACCTAACCTATTACTATGTTGGTAATATTAATATATACTTATAAACTTTCCTCTTGAATCACTCTTCCTCTTAACTGCTCCGTGGCTCAGTTGGTAGTGATGTGGACTGAGTAAGCGTGTGCACCCGGGTTCGATTCCCGGGCGGGGCGAATATTGATATGATGAATATCGATGTTTGTTTCCGGTCTGGGTGTGATGTTCGTTTCTGTGTGTGTTTCGGGCACCCTAGATACAGGTTCTTCCTAGTTAGGGGCTCTGAGTGTGATGTGTTATTATTATATTATTATTTATCACTATAATCTTATAAAAAACCGCATCAAAATCCGTTGCAAAGAGTTTTAAAGATTTTAAAAAGTATCGAGTAATGACCCTTTACTCAGTATATCTTTACGAGATCATTACTTATGTCAGAAAAAATATAGGTACATTCCGACGACGTGAGTGCGGCGGGCGGGCGCTGCGGGGAGCGGGGAGCCTGGCCGCAGTGCCTCGTCGCACGGTGTTTGCTACACCAACATTATTTAGTATTTAACATTTTATATACAATTATACATTTAAAAATTTGACATTGTTTACATAGTACTTAAATAATTAAGAAACTACTTATTATTTTTTATATAATTTTTGTACAATATTTTGACGATCACATTATACTTTGACATTTTATTATACTTAGAACTTTGTATGTTATGAATATGATAGTGTGAAATAAATGAATCTAATCTAATCTAATTTTATCTATATTGATTTATATTGATAATGATAATAAAGCATCACAATAAGAACATCTAGTAAGTGTGCCCGAAACTTATTCAAAAACAACCAGACCCAGAAAATAACTATTAATAAGCATCATAACAATGTGCGTGCCTGCCGGGAACTGAACTAAGAACTTCCGGTCACAGTCACCTGAACCACGGGGCATTGTTATTAATGATAGAGATCGATGATAATTTTCTAGGTCGTCGTTTTTGTCTTTGATATATTTCAGGGACCCTAAATACAGCTTCATCCTTGTTAGGGGCTCTGATTTTCATACTTTAAGCGTTATAATAATTCAAACTATTGTGTGTCGCTTTTAGCGATAAGGTCGCCCGTTGCATGCAAATTAAATTGTTTTATTTACTTTTATTTTTTAGGTTCACAAAACAGATCGTAGACAAAGACATTTAAATTCACATAATATAAATTAGTTTCGAGCTAACTACGATCCTAAACATGCAAACGCGAACACAGCAGATGCAATACAAAGCAGAGTAGGTAAGGTGAAGCGCAATTCCAATAACAAAAAAAAATACAACATGCATAAAGGTTACTAAAAACTATAAATGATTAGAGAAACATCCGAATTATTTATTTTTAAATAGTAGGAACTTTCAGGTCACTGTGTGTTTTTACCCTACATTGGATAATGTATACTTACTTTTGTATCTTACTTTGTGTGAAATAAAGTGTTTTTTTACGTTACTTTACTTTACTTTACTGTAATCGCCACGCCGCCCCGACTCAAAAAGGTAAGCCAAGTTAAATAATGCAAGTGGCTCCGTGGTCAGTTCGGAGATAATAAAGTTAAAACAGTGATAATGTAGTTCGGACGAGCTCGGACGAGGTGGGGCCTTAAACTAAATGAGAACCGAAATAAGGCTTGCTTCAAACCAGGATATAAAGGACTTTATTTATAACGAGCTTTCCCGGCTTACTTCGTTACGCCATAGAATATTAGATACTACAAAAGACTTGGCTCTATAGACTATGTTCTTTTGACTGCCCAGAATGGCCGATTAAAAAACAAACAACAACAACAAACCACCTGTCAAAATATGTAAACAACGGAAAAAAATATTGCACCTTGGGTTATATTATTTGAGTTTAGGTAAGGATCCGTAATTTTTTTGAAAATCTAATATAGCCTATGACACTCGGGGTTAATGTAGCTTCCTACCAGTGAAAGAATTTTTCAAATCGGTTCAGTATTTCCGGAGCCTATTCGTTACAAACAAACAAACAAATCTTTCCTCTTTATAATATTGGTATAGATTTTCGTCGATGATAAACACTTATAACTAGAAAATAATCATGCTCAATGTGTTTTAGACAAATTTTACTATTGTTGACACTCCTTGTCTTAATTTTTATTTCGATATATAAGTATTTTTAACCGACTTCAAAAAAAGAGGTTATCAGTTTGTTTGTCCGCGATTATCTCGCGTTTGGCTGAACCGATTTCGATGCGGTTTTCAGATAAGTATTTGACGAAGATTTTAGTTCCTATTTTAACCGAATTCGAAAAAAGGAAGGGCTCAGTTCTTGTATGTATTGAAGTTGTATATTGAAGGCGGGTTCCTTTTTTGTATAAAATAAATTATTGTTATTTTCGAGATCGAGGTATACAAAAAGTACTAAATTTGATTTTGATCCTTAATTTATAAAATTATTTAACATCTACTAGAGAAAAACCACTGTCTCAAAAAAAAAACATAGTTTCAAGATAAACTTTTGGCATCGTTTTTAATAAACCCATCGATTTCTTGGCATAATAACAAAAACTTTAGAAGTACATAGTCTAATAGGTACACAATGAAAAGGAAATTGAATAGGTAACGTTCATAGAAAAAGCTGCATTGTTTAAATATCTAAACAAGCCCTTATAGTAAAATGTCTGCCCGCATGCTCGCAGTAGGTTGAAACTTTAGACGTTAAACCTTTTGTTGATGATGTTTTAATTTGTTCCACATTCGAGCTCCGGACGCATGCCCTGCGTCGGAAGGTGAGGGATGTAGAGGGAAGACAAAAAGGTCGAATATGATAATTACATTAATATTACGTAGGTATACAATACACCTATAGTTGTATGACTTGTTACTTTTGAGTTAACTGTACATGGGTAACTGGAAAGCGTTAGACATACATACATACATAATATCACGCCTTTTATTCCCCGGAGGGTTAGGCAGAGGCACCAGCTTGAGAGCCGGACCCACGTTTAGCTGAGTTTATGCTTTATTACCAACGTGACAAGGGGCCAGCTTGTCGCCGCGGTTATAACGACCACTACTGCGGCCGGGACCAACGGCTTAACGTGCCTTCCGAAGCACGGAATCATCTTACTTTTCGGACAATCAGGTGATTCAAGCCTGCAATGAAAGCGTTAGAGTGATCAATAAAATGATACAAAACAAATTTCCTCTTTATTATTTGAAGCGATAATAGTTTTTTTAGATATTTCTGTTTTATTTTTTTTAAATAGTATTTAAGGTACATTGCAGTGCCCTTACTGGGTCATGTGTCGAACTTTTTAATAATTTGAACAGTGACGGACTAGGAAGCCGTAACAGATTTGTCTATGGTTTCGTCAGCCCTAGACTGTATTACCAAAGAACAAAGGCTATTTTACAATACAGAAAAACCGGAAGTATTACACCGGCCGTGTCCGCCACTGTACCATCTTTTCTATACCACATGAAAGCAATAAATATTTGAATCTTGAAGCTTGATGTTTAATTCACACTTAGAGCCAGTTAGGGGCAGTTAGGAACCTATCTAGGGTTCCTGAAACATATACAGAGACGAACATTACACCCAGACCGGGAAACGAACCGTATTCATCCTTACAATGTTCGCCCCACTGGGAATCGAACCCGGTTCGCACGCGTCCTAGTCCTTTATCACTGCCAACTGAGCCACGAAGCAGATGACAGATAAAAACTTTTTATTTTGAAAAATAGTTGTTCAAGACAAAGAAATAATTTAAAAAAAAATTGGAAATAAAAATGACGAAACAGGCAATTTCTTCCAAGCAACCCACTGTTGTTTCTGATAAGTTAGTAACAAATGAAAGGACTTATTCTTTTGATGCCAAAGTCAAAGTCAAATTCTTTATTCAATATAGGATACAAGATATCACTTATTGAAAGTCAATTAGACTACATCTAATCTAATTGCTATTGATACCTTATTTGGTAAAGTATCCTATATACTGTGAGAGGCGAGGTAGTTCAGGGTGCCCAACAATTGGCTCAGGTAAACAAATGTTTGCCTTTCCTTACGACAATAGTCGCCTGGAGAGGCCCCCAAACGAGCCCTCCTTTGTCAAATGATTCTACTCCGTCCGATGCGTCATTTACTTTATGGTACCTAAGTATTGACCACTATGCCCACTTCTCCCCTAACCAATATTATTTTGTTTCGGGGCCATACCAGCCCAATACTCCAACGATTCGCAAACAAGGCAATAAGTGGTATAGTCCTATTATATTGTATGTTGTATAGTGTCAGTTTGTGCGGTGAACGACCGGCCAGGCGTGTTCCAATTCCGAGCTCACCATACCTGCCGGCACCACCTAAACGAGCACAATTGACGGGACGGGCCTTCCGTAAAGCACACAGAGAGGTATGGAGTCGATTGAACTCAATTTTATTGGTTAAAACCTTGTGCTATTCTCAAGTCTTATGAATATTCTATACCTTATGCCTCCCCGTGCCTAATGCTTACAAAACAAGTAAAAACAGAAAACCACTCCAAATAACGCATACCTCTTCATAGCGCTAATTCAGCTAAATTAATCAAATCATTCAAAGTAGGTTAGTGGCCTATTCTCATACCAATATTGTCAAAGGCTCTTTTTAATCAAAATATCGATTTATAACAAGGAGGAGGGATGCCTTTTAAACACTCCTTAAGCACTCTGCATAAGGTTCCAAGTGGGTTGCCTGGAAGAAATAGCTTATGGCGATAAGGCCGCCCATTGCATGCAAATTCAATCTGTCCGAATGAATTTTAATAATGTTCATTTGTTTCTCGCTTTGTATGCAATAAAGTGTTTTCTATTATATTCTATTCTATTCTCCACACCACTCCTATTCCCTCAAAAGGCCCACATGTTGTCCAATTTAGATCCAGTTAAGGTGGCACCAGGTGGCGTGAGTCAGCTCAGCGGGCGTCGACCGCAGCTTTATTGGCCAGGGCTGGGACACTGATCGTCAGAGAGATTAGGTTGATCACTTAGGAAACCTCTTTGTATTGACTCTGAGCTTGGTTGACCTGATAACTCTGAGCTATCGTTTAAAGGTATTCATTCTCGAGTGGTTGAAAATGTGATTTTGTTTGTAGAACCAACATACCTATATAAGTCTAAATACAGCTGGCCCTTTGCCAGTCGTTTCCAATACCTATAGGTTTTAACCTTTCGAATAGACAAAATGATTTGAACCCATTATGAGTATAAAGTCGTAGGAAGATTTGATTTAGAGAATTTTGCGAAAACCCGGATTTTTTGATACATTTTCAATCATCCTGAGAAAAAGGAGTTTTTTTTGCAATGTTTAAAGTTTTCACAGGTTATTATTTCCCGATGGTGAACGTTGTGTGTGGTTATCGATGAAGGGCATATTTGAAGTGTTCATCATTGGGTAATCATTATGTACCATAACCAGTCATTTGCCCACGAGCAGACGTGTCCACGATGGATGACAATTAATAAGCACATGCGTTGATGGCCATCTAATTGAAAATAATGTCTGATCTTTAGATCTGTTTCGAGCGTAGAGGTAGCCACTTATGGAAAAATTTCCATGGTGCAGAATTAAATCTATAAATTTTGCTAATGTCAAATTTTACAAAGCAAACTACACTTTCAGTAAAATATACCTATTTTATTGGAAACACAACTGAACAAGTCAATAATTCCAGATAATATAAGTAAAGTGGCTGTCTAGGACGGCGTAACAGATTTGTCTATGGTCTCGTTCTTCCTAGACTGTAAAACCAAAGAACAAGAGCTATTTTGCTATACAGAAAAGCCAAAAGTGTTACACCATCCTAAACCGCCATAACCAGAATATAACCTCCCCATCTCCTTATATGGATGTTGTAAATGTTGAGGTTTTAAATGAATATTAAAAAGTTAAGTTTGAATTTAGAATAACGTTTGGTTTGACGTGGCTTTTGATATGTTTGTGTACTGTCATTGTTGTGAAATATGGAGTTTTGCTAAGTTGTGTTTTATCTGATAAATAAAATATACTAAAGTTAATCTTGCTTATTACTCAAACCCCAAGTGTAAAAGGCGACTATGGGACGGGCAGCAGCGTCCTTCATTGAAAAACCTGAAGATCCATACTGCGATGACAAACTCTGCTTTGGAAGCTGGCAATTATGGCAAAACCTAACCACTTTGGCGAACCGTTGGTCCTTGTGGCGATGTATGGAGGAAGCCTGCCTAGTCCAATCATAATGTTACCTATAAAAGTAGACACAACGATAGTCTTTACATTACTACATATTTTTAAAGTAAAAGTAAAGTAATAAATGATTGATTCAATATAGAATACAAGATATTGCTTAATGAAAGTCAATTAGACTAATCTAATTAATATTGATACCTTATTTATTAAAGTATCCTATACTGCTAGAGGCGAGGTAGTTCAGAGTGCCCACCAATTGGCTCAGGCAAACAAATGTTTGCCTTGCCTTACAATTTGTGGTTTCATGCAGAGGGCAGCCCACCTTGATCGTGATATATGGAGGGCAATAATTATTGGTAACGATCCTCAGCCATGAGGGAATGACGAAGAAGAAGAAGAATAAGATTTAAATAAGTATTCCGTGACTAAACAACTACAGTCTGCTGCAGGGAAATTTAACCCTGTGGTTTTTAAACTCAAACTAGAGGCTGCCCCGAGGTCTAACCCGCGCAGATTTCTCATAAACACAAAAATCCCGTTTTTTCCCGTTCCCGTAGAAATTTCGGGAAATCCCTTATCTTAGTGCTCACCTACACTCCCTAAGGAACCTACATGCAAAATTTCAGCCCGCTACGCCCAGTAGTTTCGGCTCTGCGTTGTCTGTCAGTCAGTCAGTCAGTCAGTCAGTCAGTCAGTAACGGAAGAGTTTTATATATATTGATTGCAAAGAAATCTGACCACCCCAGTTAAGCACCACAACGGTATCGATATTTCGTCCACTCACTTCACCAACAAACCCGTATATTTTTTTCTAATCTATCGTTCTCTCGGCACGGCACGCAAGTCGGTTATGATTACCTTAACCGCCGCTGTAACCTTGATTGGAAGCAATTGCTGGCGCGACTGATGCGGGCACTTGGGTCTCATACTCATACCGTACCACGCAACCACACCGGCTATTAAGGAGCTGGATTACAGCGATGCTAGCGCCATTCGCGAAAAAAAAGGTTTCTAAACTAAGACAAATATCAAAAATATGGCACAGTATGTCATGTGATAATCTTCCTTAGTATTTTTTGAGCACAGTAAAGTAGTCCTAACTGCCACTTTTAGCAACACTTTGTCTGGTCTTTAACTTAAAAGCTATACTACAGTGCCCTAAAAATACTAGGCTTCATTATCTAGTGTTATACAGTGGCACATTTTTGATATTTGTCTTACTTTAAAAGATTTTTTTTTTTCGAGAATGGCGCTAGTATCGCTGTAAACTGGCTCTTAAAAATGTTACATACAGCTTGGCACAGATATCTAGAAAATAATAGGGGCGCCACTTTGTATTTGCAATAAGTAATTTTTTTTAATTCCTCCCTAAATAAAAAAACCATTTAAGACGCTATATGAGTTTTGAAGGTTTTTTAAAATAAAGTAATTCTCTTAATCTATAGGAGTTCAAGATCTGGCATTTCAATATAAATGAAAATATGTGAAATGTGGTTGTAAGATACTAACTAATTAAATTTAATTATCATAATTTTAACAACCAATATCCACTGCTAGTCATGGATCCCCACAAATCACCACAAGGTTGGTTTTTCAGGCTTGAATTTTCAACGAAAGACCTTAATAACTACAAAATGTAAATAAAATACCTGCGCGTACATAGACGCTTGTTCCAGCGCGAGTTTCAGCGCAGGTATTTTCTTTACACTTTGTACGTGAATACCCTGTAGAACCAAAAAAAGGTTTGAGTGTTGCATTAATTGAAGTAAATAATACTGTAATTAAAAAGTTAACGGCGTAGTTAAGTGACTGCGTTACGACAGTTTTTTGTTCTGACTCATTCGCTGACAGACATGGGGGCAATTTCAAGGCACGCAATAATGTCAATTTTTAAAGCAAGATAAGGTATAATATTTAACAAATATTTCCTGTTGAAGTAATTTGGTAAATTATAAATGCGAAATTAACTCTGTCTGTCAGTCTGTCTCGCTTTCCTGAGAAAACTACTGAACCGATTTGAATGAAATTTTGTAAATGGATAGTCTAGAGCCTGAGAAAGGACATAGGGTACTTTTTATTCCGAAATTCCCAAGGGAAATTTATGAATTTAATGTTTTAAGGAAAAATGCGCCGGCGAAGCCGCAGGGCGCCCACTAGTAAGTTATAATTATATTTTTATCAAGAAGTGTAGGAACTGTATCTAGGGTGCCCGAAATACATACACAGAAAGAAAAAAAGCGATTAAAAGACATAATAAAATTAGTACACTCGAGTCGCCAACACAATCGTTTAAACAAAACAACAGCAAATAGGTTATTTTAAGTTAAAAAAAAGGAAATAGGCAATCAACTGATAAAACCAGGTGTCGTGCCAGTCAAAAATGGATAAGTTTAAGCTCATTTTAAACACACTATACATAGACGAAAAAAACACCCAGACAGATACAGTAATGTTCACATTTATCACATTACTTGTCGACCTGGCGAACTTCGTACCGGCTTATCTATAACTATCTTGTGCTTGTATTATACACATAAACCTTCTTCTTGTATCACTCTATCTATTAAAAAAAACCGCATCAAAATCTGATGCATAGTTTTAAAGATGTAAGCATACATAGGGACAGACGCGGGAAGCTACTTAGTTTTATACTGTGTAGTAGTCGACCCGGCGAACTTCGTACCGCCTAACCTACAACTATATTGATCATGTATAAGTCTTATAAACCTTCCTCTTGAATCACTCCATATATTAAAAAAAACCGCATCAAAATCTGATGCATAGTTTTAAAGATGTAAGCATACATAGGGACTGACGCGGGAAGCGACTTTATTTTATACTATGTATTGATTGAAGTATGAATTTAACTAAACAATTCACCTCAAAAACTCATTAAACATAAATCTACCTCCTTCGACACTAAACAAACAGTGATCACACATCCAGTATCTTAATAATGAATGTTTGTTTGCCCATCTGCGAGGTAACTGTACCCCGAGCGAGTAGAGTATTGTTTGAACACAACAATAAGCCCCCAGGTGCGTTGGGAGTAGCGAGAGCTTAACCTTATAGAGACATCACGTCATGAAATATTTTTTTATAAATTACTAGAGGCTGCCTCGCGGTTTCACCCGCTCTGAATTCTCATTAACAAATAAATCCAGTTTTTTCACGTTCTAATGCAAATTTTGAGAAATTATTCCTTAGTGATCCCACTACACTCCCCAAGAAACCTATATACAAAATTTCAGCCCGCTACGCCCAGTAGTTTTGGCTCTGCGTTGCCTGTCAGACAGTCAGTCAGTAACTGAAGAGTTTTATATTTATTGATTTTGGGAAATTTGTATTGCATATAACTTAATTAGCAATCCACAGGGCACAAAGCTCGAAGAAAAGTTGGGAGCTGGTCCCGAAAAGTGGCGACTTCACAGCGGAAGATGCAAAATACGCAGATCTCTTGGTTAAGGTGGTCAGACGACCTGGTGAAGTATGCAGGGAGTAGACTGCATGTCTGGATGGGCCCAGCATTCTACTTTGTCTATGGGATGAACAATAAAGCAATCATAGAATTGATTGATTGTCTTCAGCAATGGTCGTTTTTTGGTGTAATTATGATGAGCTAAGTACAATAAGTAGAGCGACTCAACATAAAATAGAAAAAAATCTTGATACAATTAACCTCAATGTGCTTACGAGGGTAAGAAACCAAGAAACATAAACGAATTAAAGAAATTTGTATGTAATCACTGACTTTGTTCCCAAAAGCGAATACTCATTTAGGAGCTCGCTGCTGGGGAGGGACGTGTGATGTGCCGTGTGCTACTCAGATATTGTTTCACTCCTACAATGAATGGATATTGTATGATGAAATTCAAACGAGAATTAAGTTGACAGTATTTATTATAGATAGACTAGTAGAAAAATTCATTTTCAACAAATAGTATTAAACAAGGCGACAAGCTGGCCCCTTGTCACGTTGGTAATAAAGCATAAACTCTGCTAAACGTGGGTCCGGCTCTCAAGCCGGTGCCTCTGCCTAACCCTCCGGGAAATAAAAGGCGTGATATTATGTATGTAGTATTAAACAAAGTCGCTTCCCGCGTCTGTCCATATGTATCCTTAAATCTTTTACATTATGCAACGGATTTTGATGCGGTTCTTTTTAACAGAAACAGTGATTTAAGAGGTTTATAAGTATAATACATGCACAATATAGCAATAGGTTAGGCGGTACGAAGTTCGCCGTGTCGACGCGTTCTAAAATAAGACTAAGAGTTAGTTTAGAAAGCATTTTCAAATATGTGTGGTGTGACATAAGCATAGTCGGAACGGAACTCTCTCCGAACCACCTCGCTTTAAACATTATAGGCTAACCGTATTATTCATAAAGATAAAGAACATTTTAAGTAGCTTTACTGAAGGTCTACTTAGCTGGTTATTTGTATGGTAAATACGTGACATTCAGTCTAAATTGACATACGTCAAATAACTAAAATGCTCTTTTACTTTTTAAGAATAACATGGTAAGTTTATTACATTACCAGAGTTTAGACATAAAATAAGGTTGCATGTAACATAAAATCTTTGATTATTGATAAACCAATAGCATCTTACTTTATAAATTTTAACATTTCTATTCACAAAATCATAATTGAAGGTATAATTTAATCTCGAAAATCTCCTTACAAGACGTCGTAATGGAATCAGTCCAATCAATCGGAGCCACTCGCGACAACCCTTCCTGTTCCTGCACTCAATTACACAGGAAACAATCACCTCTGAAGAATATTCTGCAATCATATCGGGGGGAGATTAATTTGTTTCCAAATATCATTTAGAAATAATGAAGATAAAATAGAATCACACTTTTCACATAAACATAACAATACATAATCTCACGCCTTTTATTCCCAGGTTCCGAAGGTTAGGCAGAGGCGCCAGCTCAAGAGCCTAACCCACGTTTAGTTTATGTTTTACTAGTCGACCCGGCGAACTTCGTACCGCCTAATCTTTGAATATTTTGTGCATGTATTATACTTATAAACCATCCTCTTGAATCGCTCTATCTAATATGTAAACAACGGAAAAAATATTGCACCTTGGGTTACATTATTTGAGTTTAGGTAAGGATCCCTAGTGTTTTTGAAAATCTAATATAGCCTATGACACTCGGGGTTAATGTAGCTTCCTCCCAGTAAAAGATTTTTTCAAATCGGTTCAGTATTTCCGGAGCCTATTCGTTACAAACAAACAAACAAACAAATCTTTCCTCTTTATAATATTAGTATAGACAAGTAGGCAGAGAGAAGGTAAATCACTACAAGTAGGTACTGAAAGCTATAGTACCTACGTATCTCAATTTTCTTCGTGTGTGTATGAACCAATATCCCGACAAAAGTTATTAGTCCACCTGAGGGTATATCAGGCATGTTTGCATCTTAAACAATATCGCAGATTGTTCCGACTCCGACCCCTCTCGGCTTTGTACCGAGTTCTGAGGATGTGACCTTTGTGATAGTGTTGTAACGTTATATGTTACGTGTTATTATGCTTGTAAGGCATTGTAGATAGATAGATAGATCTTTTTATATTCTTTATAATACATTAGTAAGTTGACAAAAGGCGACCTTATCGCTTTAAGAAATTTCTTCCAAGCAACCTGTTTGTATGGTGCATGCAAAGTTTTAACAATTTGGAGAAACCAAAGAAAGTATGCAATATCCTTTAATATGGTGCCATTTCCCGATATTTGCCTACCCCGTTGGGAATAATGCGTCATTAAATCAAAAACACGAGAACAAAAAGGTCGACAATGGTTGATTTTTATTAAGTAAACAGTATCTATCGAAACAAACTATCGAATTAAACTTTAATAATATTAATAATATTCATGTTAATTATTTTTATGCGTTTCGGGCACTCTAGATATTATGGCCCTTACTAGCAGAACCTCTGTGCAAAAACACCTGTTAATTTTTTATCGTGGAGGAAAATTTAACGCCCGGTAGGCATAGTTATAGATAGAGGACTGATTCCTGAAAACAAAATTGATAAATAATGAACTTGAGGTACTTCGAAAGTTTTTGTAAAAAAAACTAAAAACGTTGTGTAGCATCAGAGCAATGACCTACGGTGGTTTAGCTAGTGCCAGACTAGTCAGAGAGTGGAGGGCAACCTGCGCATTGCCCTCCACTCTCTGACTAGTCTGGGAGGTGAACAAGGAGGCCATCGGTTTTCAATAAGTATTTTTATTTTGAAATTTAAAAAAAAAAAACAAAAGTAAAACAATAAAAGTTTTTTAATTTTATAATTTATTTGAGTCATATATCATGCAAAAACTTAGTCCTAAAAGTTTCCGCTACGATAAAAAAATAACCGTTATGAAACAATTTAGTAGCAAGCGATCAATCGACCGAACTATTATAAAGTAAATAAAGGTTAAACATGTAAATAGCCTCCACCTCGTGGAGCCATGTTTCGATGATGTTAATTACAGTCCCTTTGTTTACTTCGGGTCAGATCATTAATCCCCATATCCGCTGTTTGAGAAACCGTCCTAAACACTGATGAATCATTCCTGAATAATAATAATAACGCATCCAAGACAGAGCTACTAGGTAGAGAACAAGGTAGAAGGTGTATCTAGGATCATCATCATTATCATCATCAATTCAGCCGTAGGACGTCCACTGCTGGACATAGGCCTCCCTCAAGGCTCTCCATCTGTACCGATCGCAGGTGGCCTGCATCCAGCGTGGACCCGCAGCCTTGCGCAGATCATCCGTCCATCTGGTCGGTGGACGTCCTACGCTGACCTGACCACGGTATATAGGATGCCCGAAGAAAATTAAGAAAAGATTACTGCAAAATTCTAACAAACTCTCTTCTTTTCAAAAGCACTAACACTAATGAAAATTGAAATTATCAAATACATTTTTTTGGTTTTTTGCAATTCTCAAAAGGAAAAAAAATAATTTACCTCTGCCTATCCATCGCGGCTACTATTAGTACCTTTGCTGAGGCAATTCCGTTTAATTTTGCCATTATTACAAATCTACTACTTGCTGATCTAGGCTAGCTATTATATGGTACGTGTGTATGTAATGTGAAGAGAATTCGAGAAGCCTAGGACTAAATTCTATATCTGACAATTTCATTATCGAGAGCTTTGGTTCGTGTTCTTTTAGCATTTGACGCAATTTGGAGGTAGGCCTGACAGCGCCATCCTTGGGCACTGGGTGCACACACACATGTGTGTACCTAGTGCCTCAGGAACGCTGCACAGGTACCTAAACTAATTTAAAAAAACTTGTACATATAGTTTTATATTTAATTTACTTGCAGTTGTTCTTTTAGGTTTACTAACATAGTTTTTAAGATCTTTTAGTTTTTTTTTTTTTTTATGTATTTACTAACAATTTATGGATCTTTGGTCTGAAATAAACTTATTTTATTTTTATTTTATTTATTTAAATCGGAGGGGTATCTATACCAATATTATAAAGAGGAAAGATTTGTTTGTTGGTTTGTTTGTAACGAATAGGCTCCAGAAATACTGAACCGATTTGAAAAATTATTTCGAGTGTCAAAGGCTATATTAGATTTTAAAAAAAATTAGGGATTCTTACCTAAACTCAAATAATGTAACCCAAGGTGCAATATTTTTCCGTTGTTTACATATGTTGACAGGTGGTTTGTTGTTTGTTTTTTTATTCGGCCATTCTGGGCAGTCAAAAGAAGATAGTCTATAGAGCCAAGTCTTTTGTAGTATGTTATATTCTATGGCGTAACGCAGTAAGCCGGGACAGCTCGTTTTTAATAAAATAAAACTATAACCTTGTTTTACTAATAACAACTGATACATAGAGTGTTCCAATAACTATACCAACCATCGCCTGTAAGTAAAGTTTAGGTTTACATTTCCCAACAATTCCTTAGCCCTTACACCAACAATTACCGAGCTCTACCGTTCGTTAGCCGGGCCGACCTCCGCCGACAGAGTTTCTAAACCAATCAATGGCGCAATCTGCGTCATAGGAGGAAAACATCGATGCTGGATATCAGGAGTTTGGGAAATATAAAGGGTTTGCTTTATAGTATCACTAGTCGACCCGGCGAACTTCGTACCGCATAACCTTTCACTGTGTTGTGCATGTATAATACCTTTAAACTTTTCTCTTGAGCCACTCTATCCATTAAAAAAAATCCATTGAGTAGTTTTTTAGTCGCGGGAAGCCGCGCGACTTTATTTTATACTATGTATTGATATTGAAGTTACAGACTTATTTTGCTTTAAAATATTATATTTTAAGTGTACTAATTAAAGGACAAGTATTATGGATCATCATTGAAGCACCTCTCCCTCTCGCAGCATAGGTAACTTTATTTAAATGCAGCCATACGTAGCTTAAGATTCTTTATAGTTGTAAATGACTTACAATAAAAGTCATCCCTTTTTTTTTAGGCGGGGAAACTCCTAACGAGTACCCTGCGACCCCGGGGGGAGTCGCAAGGTTATGTGGGGTTCGCACCCACTAAAACCCCGCCGGTGTCCATCTCGGCTGTTGGCAAGGAGGTCACGGGTGATCTTTCGATCGTTGTGTTCAACTCCGCGACATAAAAGTCATACCTTGTATCGTGTATTTGAATTTGAAATTGCAACCACAACTATGAAATTTTCTTGTTATTAAAAAGACTAAATTGAAAGATTTAATGTGAGGATGTTTTTCCTTTGTGATTTATGTGTGTAAATTAATACGTAAATATCTTGGTCTATTTACAGTTTTTTTCCGTAACAATAAACTATTACAAGTAATTTCATTTTTCTCAGTTGTTGTACAAATATACACATACAAATCAAATCAAAAAAGGAACCCGGGTTCCTTCCTCTTCCTCTTTTTTGAAGTCGGTTAAAATATGCCTAAACGCTTCTCCTGAATGTAACAAATACTTATCTGAAAACCGCATCAAAATCGGTTCAGCCAAACGCGAGATAATCGCGAACAAACGTACATACAAGTCAAACTGATAACCTCCTTTTTTAAGTCGGTTAATACGGCCAAAATTTGAATAAGAAAAGCAAACAGAACGGACAAGAAGTAACTGTACCAAATGAATACCCCAAGACATTTAGCAGAGACATTAGTATCAAAACAATTTGCTTCATCTCCTAAGAAAAGTAATTATCGCCGGGTCCAAACAATGGACCCTGAAGGTGCAATAATACATCCCAAGGTGTCCACATACCTCCGACAATCCGGAGACAGCCCGAGGGTCGCATACTTACGTAGTTATGGAGCAACACACATAGTTACTAACTTACGAAACTATAGTCGCATTTCAAACCGGTCTTAATTGTAAACTTTGCGTTATGCTGTTTGCCCACCAGATACGCTTAAAAATTATAGAGGATTACAGGAAAGAAAATGTTAACTATGAAATTTTTATTTGCGGTCCTAGATAGGTATCTTGAGATAGTTATTATTAAACGTTAAAAAAAAAATTAAAGGTGTTATGTTATATCAGCAAATGCTGGAAACAGGTTGCCCTAATGGATATGTTTTATATGCCAACTGTTAAAAAAATTTTGATTAATTTGCCTAAAACGCTGGTTTCTTTCTTTTTTTTTTTCGAAACCTAGGTTTTAAATAAGAGAGTTTTATTTGTATTTAGTGCCGCACTTAAAAAAAAAAAATATTACAAAAGGCAGTGCGTGTGCCGGTCGGGTGCCCTCCGGAGCAAGGCTAAACAGCTATAACATACTTTTTGCATAAAGTTATTCAACTTCCACCGGCAATGCTGTCTGGCTATGGGGCTGCCCTGAAAAGCCAAAAACGTTTAAGTCATCTATAGAGATAGGAAGTAACCTCCCAACTCCACTTCCTCTTATAACGCTGGTCGACATGCAGCTTTAGCTTAGTAGTATTATAGGTATAATACGGAAATAACTTGAACTGTTGGAGATTGTTAATCTTGATCAGCGAAGCAAATTGTGCTGAAGACGTACATATAATATCTTTTAACTTAAATACTATGTAGGTTTCTCCCGTGAGTACCGACTAATGAAAGTCCAAATTATTGCAGCTCTACATCGTTGAAAAATGTTTAAACAGAAATACCTACTGCGATAAAGTCATTGATCATAGCGCTTGCGTTTTCATGTTTTCGATTTTTTTATTATTTTACTTTCCATACAATTTTTCAAGTCCTTTCCTTATTCATAGGGCAGTCGCCAATTTAATTACACTATGGCTGTCTCACCAAACGTTTTGGGAAAGCCAATTTACACAAAAAAAATTAATAAAGTAGATCAGTGGTATAGTAGAAAAGCGAGAAATATTGAACTACACAATAGCAAAGTCAAGTATAATGATTCAAACGAATCTCAGATAGGGAGGCAGAATGCTCGATGAAGAAGCAAATTTACGCAAGGACGCTAACCACAGTCTCACATGTGACAGTTCAGTAGTTTGCAAGGTTTTGGCGCGAGGTGAGCAACTGAACATCGTTACAGCAACTTTGCAAACTTACTATAACAAAAGTTGAGACAGGTTCATCTCCGCACTCTGAAATAGGAGGAAGTCGCGTAGACTACGTCGGGGGTTGGTTTACTGCGGTTACCTTCATGAGGCGCGGTGCGGTGCCTTAGGTGATTAAAGAACCTCTAGGTAGGCACAGTATAATGAATAGCTACGTACAGTATGGGCACTCCCTGCCGTTTTTTTTTAGGCGGTGAAACTCCTAGCGAGTACCCTGCGACCCCGGGGGGAGTAGCAGGGTTATGTGGGGTTCGCACCCACTAAAACCCCGCCAGTGTCCATCTGGGCTGTTGGCAAGGGGGTCACGGGTGATCTTTCGATCGTTGTGTTCAACTCCGCGACCCCCTCTAGCATTGGCTGTTTAGCCTCTTCACGGGGGGACAAGAGGTGGTAGTCCCCCCTGAGCGCGGATGGCTCTTCCTCCGCTCGACGGCGGAATCGGGACACCGCGTTCCGCCGTCCTTCTCGGGGCCGTTATATGACTACACGAGGCCCCCGCCTCGTGCACCCAACGACCCCGGGGTCCCCTCTTAGTCGCCTCTTACGACAGGCAGGGGATACCTCAGTCCTATTCTTCGGCGCGGTACTGCAGGGCGTCTTCGGCCCGGTACCTGCAGGGCGTGCACTCCCTGCCTCCCTCAGCAAGTGCGGCTCCCCTGCGCTCGGTTACCTCTAGGTTACCGCTCAGTACAAATAAAGCAGCGTCACACCTCTTATCTCACTCACACAAGCATGATGCGCGTGCACGCACGAGTTTCCGCTGTGCGCGAAGCAGCGCGATTTTCTCTATGAAGTGTACGAAGTGGGACGTAGGTATGTTATATTATTCTGCTTGCACCTCTAGAGTCGATGGTGTTTTTTACCTATTTAGGTTTTTTAAAGTTTAAAATGAAAACTATTGTTAAACTGTTATGTTCCAACTCCTCAATAAAATCAAAATGAGAAATTCCTTCTCTTATAGGCTATAAAACGTAATTAATTAAAGGCTTTATCAACGTATTAATTCTAAAATGAATTTACAAGCAAACTCTTCTTCAACACGTACAATAAATCCTTTTCAGAACTAACGAAACGTAAAGTCGCCCCCAAAGTCACGAAACAAAGAGATTACCTTGTGACATACCGTAGAGCGGGGCGAACGCGGTAAATAGGTCGAAATAATTAATTACAGAGACTGGCAGGTGCACAATGCCGCCTGCGGGTGACTGGTGACAAGTGAGGAGGCGCGTTTTTTTTTTATTTATAAGCCTAACTTTGAGCCAAGCGTGACTTAAAGATAAGGAGGATATTGATTGCTGTGCAACTGAAGGCTGAAAGAAGTTGTTGTGTCATCGGTTTGGCTGCTGGATGATTGTTTTCTATCATGTTGTTTGAGGAAATTTAAGAGGTTTAGTTTCGTATAAGGAATCAATAAAGCTGTTTTAGTATCATCCGAAAGTCGTCTACTGATGAAAGGTTTTCGGTCGCCACAGAGATCGACATAATCATCGACGTTGGAGTGACCCTCAACTAGTGCACTCTTGCATTTTTCACCAGGTCATCTGATCACTTTGTGGGATAGTCTGCTTATAGTCTGCGTCCTTTGGTGCACGGTCGCTATTCAAGAACTTGTCGGCCTAAGCGACCACTTGTTCTTCGAGCTACATGTGTGCCCTGAACATTGCCGCTTGAGTTTAGCAATTCTTTGAAGTATATTTCTTTGATAGCTTTGGTTTTTCTGCGGATCATTTCATTTTTTTCATTATTTCTTTAGTATTTTAACAAAGCCACAGTTTAAAAATAGTTTTCATTTTAAATATTTTAATAACACAGATTTACGTTTTCCTCGCTGGCCTAAAATGTATATTAAATTGAATTATTCTATCAAAACACAGTCTAAACACATTTCGGCCATCACGCCGCTTAAATCTGATTGCTCACATTCAACTATCATTTCGCACCTATTGTAGCGAGAGTCCCGAATAATACGGCAACAATACGCTCCGCACCTGGTTTCCATTTGTTAAAACGGGGCGTAATCTTTACCGATCTTTGAACTATGTATTTTACAACATGATATTAAGGGAACTGTTTCTCCGCAAATTGTTTAATTACAGAATTTATATCACAATCACACTCAAGACAAATCTATAAAGCACTCGCCTTACTTGAATTGAGCAGGTCTACTATGTAGAGAGTGTACTGTTAAAAGACCAAAATAAACTATTTTTGCCCAAAGATTTCACTTACCTATAACAACACTTAGAAGATTTTTTAGGTCATTTACATAAAAGCTCTACAGCCCTAAAAATACTAGGCAAGATTCGAGTGTCAGACAGCATAATAATTTGAATATTCGCCAAGGTTAAGTTTGTTTTAAATTGATTGACGCTAGTTCGATGTAGAGCTGAAATGAGAACTAAACTTGTTTATAAATTCGAATTTTTAGACAATAAATTAAATTCTGAACCAATACCGCCTGGTAAACATTGTGAAGCCGTTTGGGAATAATAAATACAATGGTGCTGAAATAGCTGCTCGCCGGCCGGTGCTACCTGAAATCCGAATTAATTCATATTCGGACGGAAACAATGGCGCCGCAGACAGCCGCGCGGTTTGACGCCGAGCGGCGACGCGTGCCGATGGTGTGACGTTATGAATTACGTAAATACCTATAAGTAGTTTAAAAAATTCTGTGTAATACTTTTTCTTTTTAATTTTTACTGGCTAAGAGGCCGTTCGAGCGAGAGAATCGCCACGTATTTCTTTCTGTAAACTCGTCGCGTTTTGTTTTAAGGAGACGGCCCTTAGATGAGTGTTTAGGATAATAATTATAATTTTATAGGTAAGTGGACAGTTGATTATCTTACTCGTTGAGATTATGTAGGCATAATTGCGTTTTTTTGAATGATTAATAACTCACTCACCCCGTTTCACTGCGTTCATTTATAAAGGTGTCCTTACATACGTACATCTTTATAAAATACCTTGATTTTGTTACAGTAATGAGCCATTCAACTTACTACAGTTTTGTTTTTTTGTAAACATTTGAACAAACTGCATACATAACCAAACATCCCATAACATAATCTCACGCCTTGTATTCCCCGAAGGATTAGGCATAGGCACCAGCTCAAGAGCAGGACCCACGTTTAGCCGAGTTTACTGCATACATTTTTAATATTTACGATTCTGACACGTTTCAGTGAAAACGTCTTTATCATTTTGCACGCAGATTTTCACCTTCAATTCTGTACATTGAATATTGGACCTTTTAGCCAGTTCATAAGGTTGATTTTTAGTTTAAAAGCCAAAGCGGTAGTGGCCAAAGAGATTAAATTCGGGATGATACCTTTATCCGTGTGAATTGTTCCTGTCCGGATTGTTAATATTGTTATTAATTTATCCAACAATTTCGGGTAGATTATTATTATTGTTCTGTGTTTAAATTTAGCACATTTAACTGTTTGGTCTGTTTATGAACACAATAATTATAATTTTAATACCAGTAGGTAATTTACCAGATAATGAACAGTGGGAGCCCAACAATTATGCACATCAACCTGAAGAAAGAAACAATATTATTTCAATTTCGTAGAGCTTTATCTATCTCGCAACCAACCTATACATTTAGGTATTTGACGTTTCAAAAGTTTAAATATAGGCAGGCTTTCCTAAATCCGCATTTTGCATTATTTTTGGCTCCACTGCAGCTACTTCTAAACATCGCTTGATAAATTAAAAGAAATAGACAATTTATTGCAATTGATCAATTATAATAAACTAGTCGACCCGGCGAACTTTGCCGCCTTACCTTTTACTATGTTGCTCATGTATTATGTTGGATCTCTCTATCTAATTAAAAAACCGCATCAAAATCCGTTGCGTAGTTTAAAAGATTTAAGCATACATATAGGGACAGACGCGGAAAGCGACTTTTTTATTCTATGTATTGATATTGATATTGATATTGATTTATTTATTAACTACGTCCCATCGAGGTGAGGCCTGATACATACATAAATACTATTATTCTCCAGTTTTTTGAGATTGTTAATCATAGAATTTATTCCCTTGTTCCAGACCACACCAGTCACCAGACACAATGATTGATCGGCTTGCATGCGTCGGCGCAGACGGATTTCAGCGAATCCATCAACCAATCAGACGGCGACCGCGCTGGCTAATGAACTAATGTTTGTTTACTACTCTATAATGAATTGTTACAATTTCTTAGAATTAAGTTCACTGGGTGATTACGTAAGTTTAATAACGTCACGCAATTGAGTGCAGATAAATCATAAGAAATTGCATTTATATAAAACCTTGAGCGATCCTACATTTGTGAAACGCCCAAAAATTTATATTTACAAATATACACAAAAGCAGTAGGTAGCCTTCCGAAAACTTTGTTTATTGTGTGGGAAGCCATTTTTTAGATAAGTACGCGAAGTCATTTAAAATTTTTAAAAACAATTTTAAATTTTTTCAAAAAAATGCCAAAAAAAATCGCGCCAGACCATGATTTTAAGAACATGCTGAGTAAGTGCCTTTTTACAGCAGCTACCACAGACAAATAACTTGTTTTTCTTATGTTATATTGTAGTTTCTTTTATTTCTTGCTATGCAAAAAAAAAACGCTCGCAAATTAATTTATCGCCTGCTCCTTCGAACATTGCACTCACAGTGCAGAACACCTCGCACGATAAATCAGAGTGCACGCTTCCTGACCCGCGTCAGAGCTGGGTGTCGCATTAAATCATTTACAGACGATATCAACACGTCGTCGTCGTGACTGTTGGAGAGAAAAATTTGTTGGCTCCGTTTGGGGCTAAAGAAAACTTTGTTAACATTAAGAAAGTTATGTAGAGTCCGCTTGCGACGTATTCGTCGTCATTCAAAACAAATTATTATATGACTGATTGCTAATTGGTTCATATTTTGTTTGACCGCTCGCAAACTAAGGCCGCATTTAGGGACACGCGGGGCGTTGCGCGGCGATGCGTCGTCATGCGGGCGCGTTTCCTTGTACGATATCGAACATGAGCCTATGTTTTGATCTTGCATCGTTGAACGACGGCGGTGCCCGCGGCAGTGCACGCGTCAGCGCCCGCCAACGCGCCTCTGGTAAACGGTCTCATACATTGCTTTACGTTTCATTTAATCGCAGCACACCCCGCACGACGCGACGCCCCGCGCAACGCCCAGCGTGCTCCTAAATGCAGCCTTAACTATAACGATGTTTTTTGCCTGGATCTGGGTGTGTTATTGTATGTCTTTGATATGTATTTGGCGTATATATATGATATGAATATATTTAATGCGTTGCAGGAGAGAGACAGACGTAGACGGCTTGAACCAGCTACCAGGGCAGCATATAATCAAAGCAACTTAGGCCTTATTTTGTTATTCTGATTAAGCTCGCTGTGACGTCCTGAGGCAGAGTGAGGCAGACATAGGTCGCGGTCTGAATCAGCTACCAGGAAAGCATATATTATCAAAGAGTCAAACAAACTATGTTCTTATGCTACCTCTGCTTGAGCTGATCGCTTTGTCGTCCTGAAACAGTGAAGTAGACGTAGGCGACGTGACAGTTTTAATCAGCTACCAGGACAGCATATTATCAAAGAGTCAAACAAATTAAGGCCTTATCTTGTTATTGTTACTTTGCTTGAGCTCGCTGTCATCCTGGAACTTAGTAAGTATTAATAAGTCGATAAATATATGTTTGAGATAAGCCAAGAACACAAGAGGTTAGCCTTGAAAAGGTACCCTCTTCCAAGCAGTAGGCCGTTATAAAATAAGGATGATAATGACAAAGATAGATCGATAATAATAAAATAAAAAATCAAGTAGATTTTTTTTTCCCCCCGGAATACTATGTTAATACATGACTAGAGAAAATAATAAAAAGTAAGCAGTTACAATTCAATCGACAGACGCATTAGAACGCACGCCATAAAACGTTCACAATGAAAAAGAAAAGCAATAAAAATGTAAAAGTCGCGTCTACGACAAAGAAGCTAACCCCAAAGGTAAGATCCATAACTTATTCGGCAATAACTGCGCATATCGTTACGAGGCCATCAACAAATCGGGCCCTTGAAGGAAACAAGCTAGGAACTAGGAGGAAACCCCTTGAAAGCCCACCTCATAAAACACGTGAAACAATATCTTCAAATCTCACAGAGTTTATCTGATAGACAGGTCGACGCAGACATTGTTTTGAAGCCGATATTATGTGGATTCAAGTACGCCGCCTGATTGTTACAATAAAATTGATGCAAGATGTATTGTATAATCTAAAAAAGATGAAGTGTATTCTTTTTTTATTTTATGCAACTTTTTATCAACTTCTGATACTTTTTTGGAAAATTAATGGAAAAACATGAATGTTTAAATAATATTGCGTATACTTATTATAAGTATCTGAAGATTAGATTACTCTCTTTATGCCGTATGTTCTAAATTAATTTAATATATATTAAAACTTACAAGATTTGGATAAATATTGATGTGTGTCTTATATTTAACTAATTTGTGTATTAATTTTTCTTGATATAACTTAAATTAATATGGGATTACAAATGGTAATTAAGAGGCCGAGACCCGATTAATTCCTATTGTTTAAATCAGTCTAAATAAAGTATGTTTGTATCAAACACCGCCAGTGGTATCTCTATTTCTTTTTTAGTCTAAGATTACAAACGCACAAACCACTACCATTAAGTACCATTCACAACACAGAGATAACCCTTAAAATTATTATCATAAAGATACAATTCCCCCAACAAAACGGCAAGGTTAGCGTGGTAATCCAGTCGGCTTTCTCGGATCATAAAAATATATGTAGCGTTCGGGGCCGTTTGTCACCATTTGCATGGAGATGTTTGACTTGGATGACGTTCCAAAACGTTCCCCGCTGTTAATGTAATAGAACCGTTATCGGAAGGTGGATGTTTACCTCCTCAAGATTTTACAAGGGTTTTCGAGATTCTATGGACTTTCATAATTTTTACAGGCGGCTTTTACCGCAAAATATTGACATTGAGCTCTATTTGTTTAGTCGTAGGAAGATTTGATAATTAGGTTTTTCGCAAAAAAAACTAAGGATTTTGCGAAAACTCGTCTAATTAGATAATAGGGTAACTTTTTTTTTCAATCATCCAGCAAGAAGTAGTTTTTTTTGCAAAAAAACCTAGTATAATTAAAAATTTGAAACCTTTCTTAACTCTGATGTGATGATCTCTGTGAAACATATGCTCCACGGAGTGTTAAGAAGCTCATTCCAGAATAATCAGTACTTGGAAACTACTTGTCTGAGTATCATAGTCGACCGAGTAGCCTTCAAACATTTACTGAGAAGTAAACTCCTCGGGGAGCATTGGGCCTCAACCAACAGTCTTAATCCAGACTTCTTTGCTCTGCGCTCTTTCTTTGGCGTCGGTCCAGGTCATCCCTGTCGCCCTGAGTTCTGTTTATGATAGAACGCATCCAGGTTTCGGCGGGGCGATCCCGTCTTCTTTGGCCGCCAGTAGGATTCCATTCTAAGTCTGCTCTGCTGATGTTTGCTTCAGGTCTTTTAAGGAAGTGGCCTATCCATCCCCATTTTCTTTGTAGGAATTTGAGTGAGATAGGCCTTTGACTCGTTATCTCTTAAAGTTTCTCGTTAGAAATAGTTTTTGGCCAGAACATCCTGAGAATAGAGCGTAGGCACTAGTTGATGCATACTTAGCCATGAAAACGTATTAAATAAAATGAAAATCAAAAAAATCCAGATGCTAACAAATCCTAGCCGGGGAGGGAACAATATGCCCTCCCCGAGCATGAAGCTAATAGTAGCTGAGCGTGGGAAGACTTCGGACGCTATAATGTGTGGTTCCCGGGGTTCTTCCCAAAAGCGCCAAGAAGGCCGCCGAGGGGTTTTAGTGGGTGCGAGCCCCACATACCCCCGACGCTCCCCCGAGCGTCGGGAAATGCGATAGGCATTTCCCCTCGTTAATAAAAAAAAAAGATGCTAACAAATCCCAGCATCAAGATAAGGGTAGCAATTCCGAGCATGGATGGTACCTTCGCATACGAACCAATCAATAGTAACGATGTATCTAAATAATGTAAATCCTCAATCCTCGCGAAGCGCCACGCACGAGCGGTGATCACTGCGTAAAATGAAACGAGATCTTGTATTGAAATAAGAAAATGAAAACATTGTTGCTAGAAGGTTTATATAAGAAACAGAATACTTATGGATTAAAATCTGGCGCGATGCACGGCGATGTCACCGATATAGGGCTCTCTACAGCAAAGTGTTAAAGAGCTATCGCGTGCCTTTACTTGAGATAGCTTTACAAAAAAGATACCTACATAGTATATCAGAATGGTGGAAAACACTCAAAAAGCTTGAACAGCAGACATTCACACAGCCGAAATGAAGATGCTGCGCTGGGCTGGTGGAGCCACGCTCACGCGACTGGACAAAATCCGCAACGAGTACATCAGGGGATCTTTCAGAGTAGCTCCAATAACCGAAAAGCTCAAAGAAAGAAAGCTTCGGTGGTACGGTCACATTAAGAGAAAAAAAAATACATTATGGAATACACACGGACCCAATGGACCCACGTTTAGCCGAGTTTATTCTTTATTACCAACGTGACAAGGGGCCAGCTTGTCGCCGCGGTTATAACGACCACTACTGCGGCCGGGACCGACGGCTTAACGTGCCTTCCGAAGCACGGAATCATCTTACTTTTCAGACAATCAGGTGATTCAAGCCTGCAATGTCTTTTCCAACCGAAAACAACCACAACGTGATTTTTAATATGATTATGGAATATATTTTTTATTTACATTAAACAGTGCCGCACTTGTTTTCGTTAAAAGTTTTCTCATGTGAATGTAACAACAACAAAAAACGTAAAGCTACGTACACATTCGTATCGGCAGATACTCATTACACTGAGCCTCTGAGAGGTTCCTTAGCTCGGGAGTATGTGATCAGCGCCTTGAAGGATGATAGGTAAGTATCTAAATTTATATGGGTCCTACTAAATTTTATCAAATTAAAATCATGTTTTAGTAAATTGTTTGGAAATAATTGTTTTTTTTTTTCTTATTCACGATAACACGATTTTTTGCATAATGAATGAACAATTCATTGTACCAAGTTTTTTAGTTATGATATTCTCCAACAACCATTTGTTGCAATCAATATTAGGTGACTCCTTAAAAGTAGCACACTCTGTCATTTCTATAGTTCTCTAATGTGGTTGTATTTTATTTTTCAAGAAGTACCGTTACCAGGAAAACGTTTTCGTAATCTATACTATTTATTTGATTAAATAAATACTTTTAATATTTAAAAAAAAATCATTATGTCAGGGCAGGTCACCGACCTATTTATTTATCCATACTGAAAAGTTGTACCCAATTTTGAAAATAGACTGTACAGGTAACTTCTAGCTTTAATACCGCTTTCACTTTTATACAAAGACAAACAAATTAAGCTCAAATTCGTAAAAAAAAGAGATTCCGCGAGCTCCACTCGCCTCAACCCCCCTCGGCATCGTGAGGTCCTCAAATAATCCGAGAGCAAATCTGGAGTGGAGGACGCAAATTAAGTGATTGTACTTAGTCGTAGCGGAATGGAGAGTGCTGCAGTTTGCTTTGAGGTTATACAGGTGGTTTGAGAACCTTTGCTCAGTAAAATAATGAAACCTTCCTTTGAAAAATATTTTTATTTCATTTATTATTACCAACAATATTTTATTTCTTTTTATCTTTGTGTCGGTTTGAAACGTTTGTAAGTTTAAAAAATGTGAAATACCACAATTTAAAGCAAGCATCTTTTTAAAATATAAAAAAATGAGACGAGCAATACAGAGGTTTAATGTTGTGTATACCTACTTACTATCTAGAGGCTTTAATCTACGAAATGATGCTCTAAAATTAAAATACCGTAGCAAGCTGTTTTTTCGAACACTGTAACCTCTGGTGACGCAAAAGCCGTCCTTCAGACGATCTCTATTCAGTCACTTAGAAACAAGAGACACATTCTTTTAAAAATGTTAGGATTTTTTGCATACACAATCATACCTAGTTAGAGGGGAAATTAAAAAGTGAAAAAGTCTTCACGTTCAAGATCGAAACCCTTGATACCCTTATAAAGGAAGAAGAGTTCCATAAAATACGCAGCATCTTCTCTATTATGTCGTAGGAAGATTTGATAATTAGGGATTTTGCAAAAAAACTAGGGATTTTGCGAAAACCCGGATAATTTGATATAAGGATTATTTTTTTCTACTCATCCTGACTATAAGCAGTTTTTTGCAAAAACCCTAGTATAATTGAAAAATTTGAAACCTTAAATTCCTATTATCTCTGATTGGCTAGATTATTGCTTGCTGTCCACACTCTTATTCTGATTGGTTCTCTGTAGCGTCAAAAGGTATTTTAAAGAACCAATCTTCTGAAGAGTCTAGCCAACAAATAGTCCAGCCAATCAGAGTTAAGGCAGGTTTTTAATTTTTTCAATTATACTAGGTTTTTTGCAAAAAAAACTGCTTTTTGTCAGTAAGATTGAAAAAAAAGTAATACTATTATCAAATTATCCGAGTTTTCGCAAGATCCCTAGTTTTTTTTGCAAAAAAAAATAATTATCAAATCTTCCTACGACATATACAACATGTAACATTCATATTGCTAGGTTTAACGTATTATACTTAAATCTCAATTCAATTCAATTTATTAATTTTTAATCTACCACAATCCACGTAAACAAATGAACGAATAAAACCCTATTAACACAGTGAATAGTGTACCAAATCTCCTATTGTAAAGCCGTATGTCCACCAGTGAAGTGAATCATAAACCTGTGCCGACTGTCCAGTTTCCACGGTCGATGGTGCAGACGCCCGCGTCGCCGCGCGTGCGGCCGACGGCTCACGGCAAGCGCGAACTGTGACTATCATTACAAATTGAAATTTTAGATGAAGCGTTTGATTTACTTAGTACCGCGTCATTTATTGCTTGAAAATAAGGTAGCAAGTTTAAATACAAACAAACGCCAATAATTCTATTTAACAAGGAAAATCCTTCGATTTAGGACATGATTTTGACTACCACTATAATATGGAAAACGTTTAACCTGAATAGGACTATAAATAATAACCTATTATTTAGGAAAGAATATCTGTTATTGCTAAATTTTCCAAAAATACAGGTTTAGAAAAACTTTTTTGAGTCTTTTTTACAAACAATTATACAGTGCTCTGAATGCCATTATGCACTGCTCTGAATACGAGAGAGAAAAAACTACAATACGATTCTCAGCATAGCTAGGTTACCTGAATAAATTATACATTTTCGGCTCTACCACAAAAAGAGTTTTGAACCTGTTCTATTACTTATTCGGTATGTCAAATTTGGCGAATTAGAGCGGTTTAACTTTTTTGTGGTAAGTATAGGGGTTTTGCTATATTTTTTATTACAATTAATAAGGTTCAGTTTACTCAAAAAACAGTTCAGTGGTACGATTAGGCGCGTCGCGATGCCCAGATTGCGCAGTGAGCTGAACGAGCGATCTGTCCGCGACAGGAGACAGCGTCCGTCCGTGATTTGTGTCGAATCCGCGGCACAGACTAAACAACGGGACGTTTGACGCGACCCGACGGACGGACGGTTCGGCCACCTGACAATAATCCGATTATTTGGCATCGGGACAGATCAGTGGCACAGAGAGATGTTGGGAATCGAACAGCTAGTCAAATAGACGCGTGGGAAGTTGCAACGATATTTGGCTAGATACTGACATTCGAATAATGGATCTCTGATTTATGCAAGGCCTTTTTGCTACGTATTTTGAAGGAAATCTTTCTGGCTATCATCTTAATTAATTCAAATAAGGCTGATGATTATGATGATATAACATCTTATATCATCATAATCATCAGCCTGTAAAAGAGTGTATTTTTTTTTGCTTATTATATTTGAAGTACTTACATAAATAATATTAATCGTCATTATCATAATCTCAGCAGTAAGACGTTCACTGCTGGATATACGTCTCCCACACAAATCACCACAATAACCGAGAGTAAGCGACGTCGTCTAACCACCTTGTGGCGGCTCTGCCTACTCTGCATCTTCTGTTGCGCGGTCAATCCTCAGATTAAGATCACAATAATTATATTATAACGTTGATTTGTTTACTCTATCGAAACAGTCAGTCGACCAATTCAGACAATGGCATTAGTAACTGTCATATCAATTAGCTCAAGCGTGACGTAGTGGAAAAACTCTCAGAAGCCAGTATGACGCTCCCCTGTAAGATGACGCTAGGGGACACAGAAGTAATGCAGGGGACGGTAGAACTGACCATTTTTGGTTCTCATTGATAAAAATATTTGGTCATTCGTGATTTTTTTTTAATATAAGTATTTACGTTATATTTATTTATTTATTTTATTCATTTAGCAATAAGACTTAACACACTCAGAGCTGCTCAGGTATAAAGTTGACAGACACAAAGAAGATTAAATAAATTCAGCCCGGGAAACAAACACTATTCTCAATCCATGAAACCAAGTTTTAGCCGATTATCATTACCAACTGAAACTCGAAGGCAGACTCCAAAAATTTTAATTTATAAAATTTGAAATAGAATTTTATAAAGAAAAAAAAAATGATTTTTTGGAGAAAGAAACTATCCTCGAATAAAATAAGAATATACGTGTTAAAAAAACGAAAATAAAACGTAAGTGCTCAGCAGGCGATCGGCAGGAAGGAAGCCAAATAAGTCACTAGTGCGAGACGCACGTCACTTCCGCCGGAAGCGAGGCGCGTGCCCGCGACAATCACGCCACGTGTGCGCTCAGCTTTATTTAATGGTGGACGATTAGCCTTATAATGTCTTGATTGATTTTGGAATTAGCTGGCTCTTGTCATGACGTGACCACACAATTTCATTTTTGAAAAATTCTGTGAGAATAATGTACCCCTCTTGTAAAACGTGTGACCGATTTTATGTGCTATTGAAAACTTTATCATTTCACGAGCGGTCCCCGGCTTACTTCGTTACGCCATAGAATATAAGATACTTCTAAAGACTTGGCTCTATAGACTTTGTTCTTTTGACTGTCCAGAATGGGCGAATAAAAAAACAAACAACAACAACAAACCACCTGTCAAAATATGTAAACAACGGAAAAAATATTGCACCTTGGGTTTCATTATTTGAGTTTAAGTAAGGATCCCTAATTTTTTTGAAAATCTAATATAGCCTATGTCACTCGGGGATAGTGTAGCTTCCTACCAGTGAAAGAATTTTTCAAATCGGTTCAGTATTTCCGGAGCCTATTCGTTACAAACAAACAAACAAATCTTTTTTTTTCTCTTTATAATATTGGTATAGATGAAGTGAATTTAAAAAAAGCTACCTATCTTTAAAAATATATTTATATTCATATTCATATATTTAGTTATTGATTAAGGTAAAAATAGATAGAAAAAAAGTTTGGAAGTGTAGCTTTACTTAAGCTACCTTAAATAATATGTAGATTTGAAATAATTATTATTCGCTATTATGCTTGCTACATATTTTGCTTGAATATTTTTTATATTATTTTTACTTATCATTGTAAAAGGCTTCAAATTAGCACTTTTGCACAATAAACATTGCAAACTAAACACAGTAACGTATTTATACCTATCTAAGATGGGTTGTGAGTGTTTTATATATTTCAGGAGGGTAAATATGACGGACATAGAAACCACAGAACAAGGAAGATGCTCTCTCTCTCTAAATAGAAATCGCGAGTAGGCGGAGCCCGCGTGCCTATCATTAGCTCTGCAGTGCCTATTCGTAGTTTTTGACAGATTTGATAAGCTCAGTTGCTTTAAGCTTCTTGTAAACAAATCACCAGGAAAAATATGAAAAAAAACCCACTAAAATGCCATATTGTGCTGTGTTGGAATGCAAAAATTAAAGTTGGGGACTTAAAAGTACTAATTATGCCGTATCATTACATCGGTAAGTAATATTTCACTGTTTTTTAAATAAATTTGAAATTATACATGAACAAGAAAACAAAACCATAAGTGAGAAAATGAAAACACCCTAATTACGGAGCAGTAAAATTGAATTTTCATTGAAGCCTGTGAGTCCTGTGACTGTGACTGTACCTTCATAGCGTTCTTCTTTATCTATGGTATTAGACTCATGACTTTTTCTAGAACATTTTGACAACAGTATAATGGAAATCAGTTAGAGATTGCTCAACATGATGAAAATCTATCGATAATTTTCTATGATAAAAATCTATCGATAATAATAATTTTCAGTGAAAAAAAAAATAGGTATTCGCTTCGACTTGAAAACCTCTACCTTTTTTTCGGTTTAAAATGTGATTTACTTTAAAGTTAATTTCTTGAATACGAATGAAATTATATGAATCTTTCAACTTAGACTCTTGCGTATGAATGAAATTATATTAGCATCATTATTTTTTACATATTACAATAATGTTGTAATATGTAAAAAATTAAGTCGCTTTCCGCATCCAATCTTTAAAAATACAGCGGATTTTAATGCGGATTTTTTTAATAGATAGAGTGATTCAAGAGGAAGGTTTATAAGTATAAAACATGCACGTTCTAATAATAGGTTAGGCGGTACGAAGTTTGCCGGGTCGACTAGTATTGTATAAAGACAAGTCGTCACTCTTATAGTGTGCTATATTTTATTTTTCTTTTCATTTATATACAGCCTGTGTTACTGGATCACCTTGGGCCAAGCTCAGAACCTAATACACTTAAGCATAAACTTGAAGATGGAGCCATCATGAAAGCTTCTTAAGCTAAGAGGAGTTTCAATAAACAATACCTAGAGAAGAAAAAATGCTAAATATTATGTATTAAAAAAACCAAGATTAGTTAAGAGTTTAAGGCAAGTAATAAATAAGCAAGTACTTCGATATTAAATAAGATAAAATAATATAAATATAAAACCCATCTTGTTTTATTGGTCTATCTACCCATCCACCTAAATTGTTTACTTTGGTTAAAATAAAGCTTCATTTAAAGTACAGTACTTTCTCCAAAATTAATAATGCGCATGCAGATTCGCTAATTGTCGATTTCACGGAAACACCTGAATCAAAAATCATAATTCTACTAAATTACGCATGCAGAAAATGCACATAACCTCCTTAAATACATATCGTCTTACGTCGCTTGGGAATACGACCGTTGTCGAACAGTGACGAAGATTTCTATGCGCATTATAACTTTTGCAGTACTGTAGGTATATACAATTTTATAACTAAACACATTTTTATTTCTGAGTCTCTATTTATGCGAAGCATAACTGTTGAATAAAAAACGACATTGGAAATAAATAAAAATTAAACTGTACACTAAAATAAACTTTGTTCTATGAGCGACTGGTTTTTTCATATGATAATACCAATACATCGCCAATCACCAAGAAGGCCGTTTGCGTAGAATACACATAGATTTTCGTAAAAAAAAAGTAATTGTTACCTGTAGCCATGTGAAAGAAAGTTGTATATCGATAGGTTTTTGTCATGGACAAACTTTCTCCCGCAATATGTACATCCCTAATTTTTCGACGTAGCCACCTAGTGTTTAGTAGCGGTAGTACAAAAGATGTAGTTCCATCTAGCGTCGAATAGTAAAACTAGGAACAATGCGTGAGGATTTTAAAGCAAAGAGGATGTATAGCTTTCTACCATGTCTTTGGAAAAACCTAATTTCATTCTTTTATCATATGTATGTCATCATTATCTTAAGTATTTCATAATTGTTATTTGATTTTGATCTTTGTTTATTTGTAAAAAAGGTTCATAGTCTACTTCAAAGTTTTGTGATGTAGATCTTTTCGGCTTTGTCGTTAATCACCAATGGTAGCTTGGATTTCATAGTGAGCGTTTGGTTTATATGTGTGAGTTTGGACACACTGGTTTTAGTACTAAAAGCTCATGATGCTATTTCTATTGTATTCTCTTGTTCTGTGATAGAAACCATTATGCCTAAAAAAACTTTCTCCTCCCTCCTGAGTCCGAGTCGTGATTTTATTTTGACTATAAACAAGCCCGCAAGACGCCCGACGTAACGCACATAACCCTTCTCTGCTTACTCGTGTCCATTAGACTTTCGATGGACATCGCAGAAAAACAACCGAGGAATATGTCGCGGCCAGCGGCTCTCAAACATTTCCGTACTACCACCAAACGACCCAAAACCTTCGTATCACCAACGACGAAAAGTGAGATGTGTAGATTGTTATTTGAGTTGAATAATTTGGTCTTTTGCATACCTTGGACGAATTATTGCTTATATTTTAGAAAATGCAGAAAAATTTATACAAAATTTAATCTTTCTGATTTTTGTATGGATCTTGTGACTCTTTGGAACTTCAAACGAAATATTTTTCTTCTAAGTTGGTAAAACAGTTTTTTTGCTATATTATATTAAGTAAAAATCAAATCAGTTATTATTTCGCATAAAGTCCTAATTTGTAAATTTTTTGGTGTCAAAGTTTCTTGTTTTTCTTACAATTTACAGTTCATTAATTCATTTTTTTGTTCTTATAAATCGTCGCCAACTTTGTTGCCAGGGTTTGAGAGCCGCTGCGAACAATCTCCGTCGGACGCAGATTTCCTTGGTAATAACGCAGAATAAACAAAGTGTTATTGTAGCTTATTTTCATAACTTAATAGCTTGGGGAGGTGGACATCGCGGCCAGTGGGCGCCGGCCCTCACCTCTCTTATTTTTATAGCGGCGGAATAATAGTGCGCGCAGACCTTTATGGCCGGAGAAAAAATAAATTACGTTTTATGTAGTCTACGGGCGCGCAAGTATCCAGTTATCATTATTTATTTCATAGCTCTTGACTTTCAAAAGTTTTTCATAAATAATTATTTTGAACAATATGGCAGTTTGTATCACGAAACATAGGGGAGGTATTTAAAAATATAATATAATAACCATGAGTATTAGTGGTAAAGGGTAGAGCAGTTTCTCGAAGAATATTTAGGTTGATAGGTGATAAAAAATGTGATAAAATTAAGGACCTTAGAACGCGTAGCAAAAACAAACTCAGTATTCCACAGAACAGACTAAAACGGACAAACAAATGCTTTAAAGGAAACGAAGTAAGATTCTATAACAAGATCCCAGAAGAGATTTTGATCCTGAATGATAATGAGTTTAAAACTCGTATCAAAAAAGTTCTGATTAAGAAAGCTTATTACAATATGATGATTATGTAGACGACAAAGACGCATGGAAGTAGTCTAGCTCTGCACTTAAGATATATTTTCATTATTTCATGTACTTTCATTTTTATTATCTGTACAATGTTCATTGTATTGTCACCTTATTGTATTGTAATTGTAATATCACAAAAGAAAAAAAAAAGAGAGAGATAAATTGTAAAGTAGAGTTTGTTACCCCTTTCTTCTCTACGCTGTAAAATCATTGCGAAAGGGAGTAGAATCATTTTACGGAGGAGGGCTCGTTTGGGGGCCTCTCCAGGCGACTATTGTCGTAAGGCAAGCCAAACATTTGTTTGCCTGAGCCAATTGGTGGGCACCCTGAACTACCTCGCCTCTCACAGTATAGGATACTTTACCAAATATCAATAGCGATTAGATTAGATGTAGTCTAATTGACTTTCAATAAGTGATATCTTGTATTCCTATATTGAATAAAGATTTTTTGATTGATTGATAGGGCCGATAATATCTGTAATGGCTACCGCGCATCGGAAAACAATCTAACGGCAGACCGGACGTAGCTGATGGTAGCAATTTTGTGCTACCATACATATGACAGCTGCATATTACCAGATAATGACAGCATGAATCGCATGACCATTCTTTAATCAAGGAAAATTGTTAAAAATACTAAAATATTTGACGTAAATAAGCGTCACTGTTCACAAAAAAAACTATTACAAAACACCTCGCCACTTGTCTTTCAAACGCCCGCTCTCTCTAAAAAAAATACTATACATGAACAAATTCCTTAAACGCGCCTAAACTCCCGCATGAACTTGAAAGCTCGCAGACTCATGGTAATCCAGCTTTCCTTCTGTAAGAATATTTCAGTAGTAAATTATCCACTTTGCGTCGATACAGTGTCTGTAGAGGCTGTGACGAAACACTTGGGGGTGATTTTGGTCCCGATTCAAATTCGATATAACAGCGCTGATAGAAATACCATACCACCTTTTAGCGATCCGGCTCATTAGCAACTGTGTGTTTTTTTTTTTAATAGATCGCTTGATTATTGATCAACTCATTTCTTGTACAGTCACGGACTAGGAGGCCGTAACATATTTGTCTATGGTTTTGTCAGACCTAGACTGTCTTAACTGTTATTGCCAAAGAACAAGAGCTATTTTGCAATACAGAAAAACCGGAAGTGTTACGCCGATCGTGTCCGCCACTGTACCACGTTTTAATAAAGATGACAAAAAGGTCACACAAAGCAATAATTTTGTTTCGAAATTACAAAATCTATGTAATTCGTTTTAATTAAAAAACGTCCGAAAATAATATTCGATTAATAAATAATGAGCAAATGATGCGTTTGTACAAGTTTAAAATTAACAAATTACGTCACTTGATGGAAAAAGATTTTTATTTCTTATTTTTTTAGCCATACTGTATTAAGGTGCTCCACTCCATCTTATTTATCTTTTGCTATCTTATTATGTTATTAAATGCCTCTTAATTTCTTTAAAAAAAATCATATTGTGACCTGTTAAATAATAAAGGTTTTTTTTTTGTTGTTATTATTGATAATTTCAAGTGAACATATCGAGACCAGCATAGCCCCTGCACAAGGGCGACAGGGCAGGGCAGCGGCTAAGCGCGTCGAGTCGAGTTTACGCGCCTCGGAGCGGCTCACGCGTATGAATACAAACGACTGCTTAAAGAGATCTGATGAGGGACGCTAGTCGTGCCGCCGTGCTGCTGATGCTGAATATACTGCCTACTGTCATAGTCTAGTATTTACGAATGTGCTGGGCATCTAGTCTCTTAAACTTACGATTAAACTTCTATTCTATTACTATTCTACTACTACTTAGTCTCTTAAACTTAAGAATATACTTCTATTCTATTACTAGTGCTCTATTGCGATTGGGTTGAAAATTGAGATCTCGTAACTTTTATCCTGTAAGAAGAAGAATAGAAAAAAAAGAAGATACTATCAAGACTTCGAGAATCGCAATTCTTGACCCAATCGTAATAATAATTCTATTAAAATTCTATTACAATTCTATTACGATTAGTTCAAGAATTGCGATTCTCGAAATTTTTTAGTAACTTCCTTCTACTATTCTTACAGGATTAAAGTTACGAGACTTGCAATTTTAGGCCCAATCGTAATAGAGATAGTAGAAAAGTAAAAGAATTGCCCTGTTATTCATAAAAAGTTAAAGAGCATTTTAGTTATTTGACGTATGTCAATTTAGACTGGGAGTCACGTATTTACCATACAACAAACCAGAGAAGTAGACCTCCAGTAAAGCTACCTAAAATCTACTTTATCTTTATGAATAACACGGTAGAAGAATAATCGTAAGACTATAGAAGCCTTGGACTACAATTTTGTAATATTATGTTTTGGTGCTACAATTTAAACAGAAAAGATAGTTAGATATTTTAGTGCTTATTAATCAATTTAATGTTATTAATTTCTTTAACTAAAAAAAAACATTTGCAAAAGACGCCCTCATCGTTTATAAATAAATAAATAATAATAAATAAATAATAATAATACACAATCCATACCCCTCTGTGCCACATCATAACAGTTTTCCCAAGTATCTGATTCGAAAAGCAAAGCAGTATCATCTGCATATGATATTATTTTGAGGGAAGAGTTCGGTGGTGAAATGTTCAGAAGATCGTTGATATATATCAAGAAGAGGGTGGGACCCAGGATACTTCCCTGGGGAACTCCATGAGTGATTGGAAGTTCCTTGCTCATGAAATTGCCCAACTTCACACATTGGAAACGTTCTGTTAGGTAACTTCGAAAGAGACTAAGTTGAGTTTCCCTAATTCCAACACTCTCCAGTTTCGTAAGGAGTATTGGGACAGAGACAGTGTCAAAAGCCTTCGCTAAATCCAGGAAGATTACAAGACATTTTTTTCTATCGTCCAAACAAGCTGAAACGGATTGTATTAATGCTTGAGTTGCATCTTCAGTAGACTTTCCTACTCGAAAACCGAACTGATTATCAGACAGAACTTTTTTAGTTTCGAGAAACCGGGTTAGCCTGTTATTGATAACTCGCTCAAGAATTTTAGACAAGGCGGATAGGATAGATATAGGCCTATAGTTACTAATACTGTCTCTGTCCCCAGCCTTATAGATCGGGTGTACAATGGCTTTTTTAAGAGCCGCAGGAAAAACTCCTTTAGCCAAACATAGGTTAAAAATATGAGATAAAAAAGGTACCAGAATATCACAGAAAGTTTTGAGTATCTTATTTGAAATATTATCCCAACCGGTAGCGCAGGTGTCCTTGAGGCCATGAATCAAAGTTTTTATTTCGTCTACATCTGTACCCAATAAAACAAAAGAGTCCCTATTACTATGATTAATACTGTCGGCTTTTACATTTTTATTTGTAATTGTGGCCAAGGCAGTGTTAGCTCGATTACGAATTTTTTCGGCCAAATTATTACCAACATTAACAAAGTGATTGTTTATATGGTTAACAGCGTCATGGGGGGTATGAGCTAGGTTCAACAATTCTTTACTGGTGCTTTTGTTATTTTTTGTATTTGTAATTGTCTTAATAGCTTCCCATATTTTTTTGTTGTTTTTACCGGCCTTTTGGATCTGTTCCTCCTCGTAAGCTCTCTTTAGTTTTTTTATGAGTTTGTTACAAAAATTTCTATAGCGGCAATATGTGATTTTCATTACAGTGTTATCTGGAAATTGTTTTGCGGTTTTATGGAGTTTATCTCTATTTCTCATGCAGCGCAAGAGACCCGGAGTTATCCAAGGCTTAATAATTTTCTTTCGGTTGGAGAGCCTTATTTCAGAGCTATTTTTGTATATTAATTTTTGTAATGTCTGGATTAGGTAGTTTAAGGAGTTTTCTGGATCATCGTTTAGTAGAATATGTTCGAGGTCTGCTTTATTCATATCCGTATGAAGACCTTCCATATCAATTTTATTTATTGTGACAGTTGAGTAAACCCTTTTGGGCTTGTTGTTAATGGACAGAAGAATAGCCTTATGATCAGTTACTGAAGTTTGTAAAACAATTGCGGTAGCAGGTTTCATAGTTTTTACAAAAGCGTGGTCGATGCAGGTGCTACTAGCATCCCTTGTGACTCTATTGTGTGCAGGCAGAAGGCCATGGAACGCAGTCAGCGTCAAGTATCGTTCAGATGCCGAGTCTAGGCTACCAGGAAAAATATTAACGTTTATGTCTCCAACTAGAGCAATGGTGCTGAATTTTTCAACATGAGACAATGTTTTGTCAAGTGAGTTTAAGAACGCATCAATATTGGGGTTAGCCGGTGATCTATAAGCTGCCAAAATGCACGTGTCTGTACCCAATTTAACAATTATACAGTTACCTTCTTCAAATTGCGGTTCTTCTACTATTGAGTTTAGTTCCTGCTTTATAAATATAACCACACCATCGTTTTGGTTGCAGTTGTTTTGGGTGGAAAAGCATAAATATCCAGGCAATGAGGGCAAAACCGACGCATGACGTAACCAACATTCAGATAAGACCAGGATGTCGCAAGTGACCTTAAGTCTAGACAGAAGGGTTTGAAAATTATCAAAATTGCAGTTTATGCTGCGAATGTTTTGAGACAGAATAGTAAGGCAACCTGATTGATAAGGGATTATTTTAATTAAATCCTCTGGATTACATTCTAAAGAGTGAGCGGCTGAGACTGAGTCAATATCAACGAGCAAATTTGTAAAATCCGACTTGTGATTAAGGAATTGTTTAACGTATGCATGAGAAACTTGAATGAACCTACTGTTGCAAAGATAAAGTTTAAAGAATGTCATATGTCTATGTTGAAGCATTAGAATATAATTCTGATTAAAATACATACAAATTTGATGGCTAATGTTATAAAAATTTTTAGTTAAGAACATAGGAAGTAACACAATTACAGGATAGAGCAAGACTATATAAATATTTATACAAAAAATTATAAATAATGGTAGTACGAGCTTATAAGTAAAACGACTGAAAATTACAGTCAACTGGAGGGGGCACCAAAAACCCGCACTAGGTCCAAATCATTGCTGATGCGTTGCACAGGACAAGTAGCGGAATCTTCACGCTTTGCCAGCACCTTACCGTCCTTGGACCAGATGAACTTCCAACTATTTTTTCTGCCCAGGTCACGTGCTTTCCCAAAAATTACTCTGTTCGTTTTAGTAAGTCTTTCATTTATAAAAAAATGGCGTGGTTCGTGAGTGGCAAGACCCAGGTCTGAAGTAGTGGCCCCACGGCGGACGCGAGCGTTGCGCATGAGTTCATCTCGCAAAAAACGCCTAGAAAAGCGCACAATGATGGGGCGCGGTCGCTGTCTCCGATTTGCAGAGTCCCTTTCATTGTCCTGGATCCTGCGAGGACCAACGCGGTGAGCAAAAACAATGTCTCGATCTTCGACAGTAGATAGACCAAGTTTGTTGCAGATGGAAAGAGCAATGTGGTGAACCGATTCTCCATTTAACTCAGGTACACAGGATATTTCAACATCGTTAAAAAGTCCTTCTTGCTCTTTTTCGTTTAATTCGGTCCGCAGTTGCTCAATGGTCTGCTGGTAGATGGAAGCACCTACCGCCGACGAGTTTGTATCATTTGAAATTGTCGTGATATCTGAGCGTAGCTTCAAATTTTCAGATTCCAAGGATGTAACGCGCTCCTTAAGGAAGGTCACTTCCGCGTTTACTTCTTTTAGTTTATTTTCCGTTGCAGCAAACTGTGCTTTTAATTCCGTAATAACTGTGTGAAATTCATTTGACAGTGCAGTCTTAAAGTAGTTTAGCTTCGATTCCAGCTTAGCATCAAGCAACTGAGCTATTTGATCCAAAGTAGCTGCAGAGTTAGTAGTGTCAGTGCAAAATACAGAATTGGTTACATTAGGCAATGATTCATCCGCTGGTAATGACAGAGAAGTAATGTTGTGATCTATTTCTTCACAGGACATATCATTGTTATCGGTCTCTGTGTGTAGCCGTTGCTGTAGAGACCGCACCGGTGTGTTGTCATTACGTAGATTACGTCGAGAGGAGTTGACATTCAAACAAGTACAACATTTCCAGGATCTACTATAAACCCGAATGTTATTCGTGTATTCAGTGCTAGACATATTTATGCATTGGTAATGGTATACTCTTTTGCATGCTGTACATTTTAGCGAATCTTCGCAAACTTCCAATTTGCACTGAACGCATTCCATTTTAATATGAGTGGAACGGAACGTAACAGTCTCCTTTATTATGAGATGGCAACACTTTCTGTTTTATTGAAGCGATTGAATGAGAGCGGTATGGTCTAATGACATTTACTTCAAATTATTTAATTGTCATTCGATATCAGCTGTTTTTTAATTGGTATTTCGTGAGCGAATCAGCGTAATTGCTAATTGCCAAAAATTGGATTTGCCTCTGTGTGCGAGTTTTTTAAACTCTAAAATAACTAACCGCCAAGGAATGTGAAACTTAATTCTGTGTTTTAGTGATAAATTCTCATACCAGGAGCTGCTATGGATGAATGCACGGTGAAAACGAAAGTGGTCGCACAATTATCTGCTAATTGGGGTTATGTACCATTAGATTTAATAGAATTTTTAATATAATTTTATTGGAGCAGAGCTATAGTGATCCGTTTGTATCGCACACGCACACAAGTTTTGATGTTTATAGCGTTTATAGCGATTTATTCCAGACAACCCATTGGCCTCATCGCTTAGAGCGTTTTCTTTGATCATTGGGCTAGTATTAAATTTAGAGTTTAATCCTTTTCTCTTTATAGTCAATATTGAAGAGGTTATTATCAGCCCAGTTTGCTATGCCCCCTTAATTCTTGAACTACCTGATAAACCTAGATCACCGTTTCTAGTCACTTTAATTTTATTTTTTATAGCGGTTGGGTGACACAACCCGGTCGAACGTAGGTATCTCAGCCATTGCTCCGGCACTCTCATTCAATTTGCCATAACTCGTCCCGCGTTATTTGCACATTCTGATTTACGGGACGCGGTTTATGGCCGTTTAAGGTGGATGAATACGAAGCGGAGATTACCGCGCCCCGCCGCGGCCCGCGGGCTTACGCGATCTCGGCTAAGTGGATCGCGGGGCTTAGGTGCGGAATTTGTTTTGAAAGAAGACTTTGCATTTTGTCTTTGGCTGTCTTTACGGTAGTGAAAAAAAAATGAACTTGGTGACCCGGCAAACTTCGTATCACTGTCACTCTGTCAATCTGATTGATTGTCACTCTGTCAATAATTTCGTCACTCCAGCAGTCATATTGTCACCCTGTCAATCAGATTGTCAATCCGTTATTCAGTCTGACAATCAGATTGTCAATCCATTTGCCAAAAAAAAAAAAAAAATTTGCCACCAAGGCAATCAGATTGTCATTCAATGTTACAACCTTTCAATGAGTTTGTCACTATTTCTATCCGTTTCTCTCTACTCAGATTGACAATAATTTTGAAACCCTGTCCATCAGATTATCAATCACTTTGTCTTACTGTCAATCAGATGGCCAGTCCATCAGTTACTTTGTCACACTGTCAATCATTTTGTCACACCGTTACTCAATTTGTCACCTTGTCATTCAAATAGTCACTAAATTTTACACTCTTTTAAACAGTTTGTCGCAATTTAAATCCGTTGTCAAACTGGCAATCATTTTGTCACTCCGTCAGTCAGTTTGCCACCCTGTCAATCAGATCATCAATCAGTTTGTCCTGTCACTGTGTGACAAACTGATTGGCGGTCTACTACTCTGGTTTGTGGTACGGTAAATTCGTGACATCCAGTCTAAATGGACATACGTCAAATAACTAAAATGCTCTTTAACTTTTTATCAATAACAGGGTCCTAAAGGAACCGAAGCCCCTGAATATCGCATTCAAACCAAATTAAACTTGAAATACAAAAGTATGCAAGTAATATTGAAATTCTGAATGACTCATAACAGCGTAACGACGGAAGGTGGAGCCGTGGATGGCGCACTAAAATGTAAAAACGACGATACAGGAAGAAATGTAAAATGTCAATAAATTCACGCGCTCCGTAGTACTAAATGTGCGAAATTATTCCTCGTAAATAACGCGTTGTCGGGGATGTCTCGTCGCCCGTGTGTGTGAGGGGCCTTAACTGCCGCTCGTGTGCGTTGACACTTAAGGCTTTAGGCAGACATAACATAATCAAAAAATATTAGTACATTTTCGGCATAAGTTCCAGAAAAGAAAAAAAATACTAGATCAACGGTTTTTTTTTTTCAAAAGCAGATTTGGTTGCCTATTTAGCAAATAGCTTGTCGCTAGGTTTACCTGGTAATCTAAGAATCTGCCCAAATCTCAAATTGTGGATGAAAAATTACAAATAGGTTGGTACAGTGGCGGACACAGACGGCGTAACACTTCCGGTTTTTGTGTTATGCAAAATAGCTCTTGTTCTGTGGTATTACAGTCTAGGGCGCACGATACTAAAGACAAAAGTGTTACCCCGTCCGTGTCCCGTGTACTAAATTGTTTGTCATAAGAACTACAAATGACTGCTCCGTGGCTCAGTTGGCAGTGATGTGGACTGAGTAAGCGTGTGCACCCGGGTTCGATTCCCGGGCGGAGCGAATATTGATAAGATGAATATCAATATATGTTTCCGGTCTGGGTGTGATGTTCGTCTCTCTGTGTGTGCTTCGGGCAACCTAGATACAGGATCTTCCTAGTTAGGGGCTCTGAGTGTGATGTGTTAATATTGTTATTATTATTAAATATTTTCTCAAACACTGTCACGTAAAGCGGATCACAGACGACGCCACGGAAACCAATCTATCTAATCCAGCTAATAAATCCGGAAACCAAATTAAGACCACTTTACGGACACTCAAAAGCGCCCTTAAGACACTTTTACACTCGCCCCCTAAACCGGCGTTTTATAAGCAATCTTAATATTCAATTACAGCTAATTGCCGATGGATGGCCAGAGATACCGCTCTCTCTCTCTCTCTCTCTCTCTCTCTCTCTACACATCATTCATTAACATAATGGACAGTTACTTTTACAGGCTACATCTAGAGTGTAGGCTCCTTAATGAGCTCTCAAGTTGTCCTTTTTAGTAGGCAGTTTGGTTACGTCTACAAATATCAAATCAAATCAAATAATTCAATATAGGATACAAGATATCACTTATTTAAAGTCAATTAGACTAAATCTAATCTAATCGCTATTACCTAATTTGGTAAAGTATCCTATACTGTGAGAGGCGAGGTAGTTCAGGGTGCCCACCAATTGGCTCAAGTAAACAAATGTTTGCCTTGCCTTACGACAATAGTCGCCTGGAAAGGCCCCAAAGCTAGCCTTCCTCTGTCAAATGATTATACTCCCTTTCGCAATGATTTTACAGCGTAGAGAAGAAAGGGGTAACAAACTCTACCTTAAAATTTGTCTGTCACTCTCATTTTTTTTTCTACATATCTGGAAGAATTATACTTAGTTGGCAAATTATATTATAATAATAATAATAATAACACATCACACTCAGAGCCCCTAACTAGGAAGAACCTGTATCTAGGGTGCCCGAAACACACACAGAGACGAACATCACACCCAGACCGGAAAAAAACATCGATATTCATCATATCAATATTCGCCCCGCCCGGGAATCGAACCCGGGTGCACACGTTTACTCAGTCCACATCACTGCCAACCGAGCCACGGAGCAGTCAAGGAAAGTATAGTATAAGGAATAGGAACAGTGGCGGTCTAGGACAGCGTCACAGATTTGTCTATGGTCTAGTGCGCTGAACCTTTAATACCAATGAACAAGAGCTGTTTATTAAAAACAGAAAAACCTGAAGTGTTTCGCCGTCTTAGACCGCCACCTGTACTGTACTGTACCAATAAATGCGAAAGTTTGTGAGGTTGTTTGAATGATTTAGAGTTTGTTCGACTTTCACGTTAAAACTATTGTTCGGAACTTGATAAAACTGCACATTATCAAATTTAGATTAGACATCATAATAGTACAGAGGCTAATAATAAAGATATTATATATTATAGTGTTAAATTCTGTGGTTGTAAATATCGATATCAATAAGTAGCCCATATATTATATAACCGGGCATCCAAATCTGTCTGAAATATAAAAGTAGAATTAACATTTATAATTTTTACAACGTTGTAAATAAGTTTCCGTGGTGTAGCGGTTATCACATCTGCCTAACACGCAGAAGGCCCCCGGTTCGATCCCGGGCGGAAACATTTATTTTGCAATCAAACATTTTGTTTATACTGCAACTTTATTTGGTTTTTAGACAAGTGATTGCACGTTTACGACAAATAAATGGAACGAGCTAATGAACAGAGTCTATCTCTTTGATATAGCATACTGAGGGCAAGGGACAGTCATATATCAGTCGTCCACATCGGTTACTACATTTCATTGGAAAAAGTAGTAAATATTGAATATCTTTTTAACCGACGAAAAAACAAAAAGGAGGAGGTTCTCAATTCGTCGCGTATATATATATATATTTTTTTTATGTATCATCACGCATAACTTTTTACTGTGTGGACCGATTTTGATAATTCTTTTTTTAATCGACAGGGTATACCTTGAAGATGGTCCCATAAAAATTTGGAAATAAAATTCTCACCCTAAGGGTGGGAAAATAGGGGTGACAGGTTGCATTTCCGTGTTACATTATAACTTTTGATACCTACAATATCTTTGGAAATGAAATAAAATCAGCCGAAAGACGTCCACTGCTGGACATAGGCCTCCCTCACAAATCGCCTCACCGACCGGTCGTGATCGAACCTCATCCTGTTAGTCCCTCAACCTTCACCAGGTTGTGTGGCCACCTTGTGGGGTGCGACCACCCTGTGAAGGGTGATTAGCTGGGGTCAAAAAAAATTAGCCCAAAAAAAACTGAAAAGCAAAAAATAAAAACTTTTTATAAAAAAAAATAAACCGCCAAAAAAACTGAAAAGCATTAAATAATAGGGAAACATTTTTTATTAGGCCTTAATTTACTCACTTCTTAAAGTAATTTTGGATTACCAAGAAATTTTGAGTCGGTGCCACAGAATCAACGAATAAAGATCACTAAATTACCTGAAATTCAAAGAAATAACCGAAAATCGTATGCCGCTGCGCATCGCGCCTTACATAGATAATGAATTTGCTTGTGTGGTGTGGCGCCGACTTAAAATTTCTTGGTAATCCAAAATTACTTTAAGAAGTGAGTAAATTAATGCCTAATAGAAAATGTTTCCCTATTATTTAATGCTTTTCAGTTTTTTCGGCGGTTTAATTTTTTTTATAAAAAGTTTTTATTAATTATTACTTTTAAATCAAATCTGAATTACCAGAATTTAATTTTGTTTATTATCGTTATTCCTAGGTAGTTTTAACAAAAACTAGTAAGTAATTTCGAAGAATTAGCTATTCCCGTTTTTTGGAAAGGTTATCTTTGACGAAATAATGTATCGAGGTTTTTTGATTCCACTAGTGAGTCTCAATTATAAAAAACTTTGTTATATCCTCAAAAAGGTTATATTAAAATTCCAGATCTTTACCTTCTATAGATTAAGAGAATGACTTGAACTCATATAGCGTATTAAACAACCGTTGTTACTTCCTACATCTCTAGCTACTCTTCAGTTAAGTCGGTCAGCCGTTCTATAGACCCCTAGAGGAACTAGTGACAAAAGACTGTGTAGGGTCAGCGTAAAACTATATAGGTAGTCGTCAAATTCACGTGACTTTACATATCGGTGCCTTATTCAAATATTTCAAAATAAATCTTTATTATTTTGGAGTATAAAGTTCATAACGCCAAACAGGTAATAAACCATTATAGTAGCTGGTAAATTAACCAAGCAAGCCTCGCCAACCAAAGTAAAAAAAATATTGCAAAATTAATGTTTCCGCCCGGGATCGAACCGGGGGCCTTCTGCGTGTTAGGCAGATGTGATAACCGCTACACCACGGAAACTTAATATATTTTGGCAATTGCTCAAGCCACTTGCTGTATAGGTACGTTGTTAGTGAGATCATGTTTTGTAGAAAGTGAAAGTTAAAATAATTATGTGGATCAAGAAAGTTGCAAAAAAACTTTAATTTTGTGGCTACTGCCATTTTGAAACAATCTTCATTTAAATTTTACTAGTCGACCCGGCGAACTTCTCGTAGGAAGTCTGCGTAATTGCTCAAGACCGTCGAGTGTGGCGGCGATTTGTTTCGGCCCTTTGCTCCCCAGCGGAGATTGGGCAAAAGTAAGTAAGTAAGTACCCGGCGAACTTCGTACCGCCTTACCTATTGTGTGCATGTAATAAACTTTTAAACCTTCCTATTGAATCACTCTATTTAAAATAAAAATCGCATCAAATCCGTTGCATAGATTAAAAGATATAAGTATACATAGAGACAGAAGCGGAAAGCGACTTTGTTTTATACTATATATTGATTATATCCTTCTATTTTTGCAAATACCCGTCTAATATAATAAAAAATACTACCCACAAATTAACTCTTAAATTCATAGAGATATAAGATAAACTGTATTATTTAGAAGTGCAAACTAGAAAGACATAAAACCCACCCAGATTCTGGAAACGAAAAAAGTTGTCATACATAACAATGTTTGCCCCCGCCAGTAATTAAACCTGGTCCTTCGAAGTCAGAGTCAATCTCACTGCCAACTGAACTACGGAGGTGAACAAAGTTAATATTGTTTTAAACTTTTTTATGACTAACTAGTCGACCCGGCGAACTTCGTACCGCCTAACCTATTACTATTTGTGCATGTATTATACTTATAAACCTTCCTTTTGAATTACTCTATCTATTAAAAAAAACCGCATCAAAATCGGTTGCATATTTTTAAAGATATAAGCATACATAGGGACAGACGCGGGATACGACTTCATTTTATACTATGTATTGATTTTAGTTATCATATACCTACGGCAGCAGTCATAAAATAGTATACTTACTATCAAATAGTTTATGGTTTTGACCGATAAAAAAGTTTCTTATATTCTTTATGTAAATTAATTCGATCTGTTTTTTTAGGTCCGATTTTTGTAATGTAAACATCTTATGAAAACAGCAAAAAAGCGAAAACTGTCTTTGCAAAAATCATTTGACTGAGATTTGATTTAAACTTTCATTCATTTTGAATTTCATTACCTGTAACTGTAAGCTATAAGGCTATTATTGAATAATTTAGCATTCAAATAGTTTTCTCCCCAGAACTCTATTGTCCCAAACTAAAGAGCTCGAAGTGGCACAATCAGCCCCAAGAGCCGAGAGTCGAGCGACTCCCAAGTTCCGGCCCGTCACAACTTTACCTCTATAAATCCCCGTATCTTAAGCCACTAATATGATAATATATCAGCGCATAAAGCATCATTAGGTCAGTCCCTTGCTCTTAGGGTTGTCATTTTAATTACTTATAAGACAACCAGTTTTTCCAAGTTAGAGGCTATAATGAAGAATAGAATAGAAATACGCTATATTGCAATCAATATACTTAACATAAATTCTGAAGGCCGTTGTGGTGATTTGTATGGGAGGCCTTTATCCAGCAGTGGATATATTTCGTATGAGATAACGATGATGATAACACAAGTTTACTGATACACCTGATAACAAGTTAAGCGATAATCCCAAACTAAATTAACCAGTAATCTCTTAAGAATAATAACGCAATACATGAAAAATACACAAATAATATCTTGTAAACCATGGCCGAAATCAAAAATATGCGTCTTAGACTCCCTAGATAATCTTGATTAGAATTTTTAAATCCCTGCTGTGTAGCTTTCAGGTTCCAAATCTATGAAAAAGACCATTTGTTGCCTAAAGTGGTCACTTTAGTTTCGTAAAAGTATATTTTCTAAGATCATTATCCTAAAAGCTACACAACAGAGCCTTCAAAATTCTAAGCAAGATTATCTAGCGAGCCAAAGGCGCTTATTTTTGATTTCGGACATGGTTTAGAAGATATTAATTATTTCTCGAAGTGGCGCTAGTATCGCACCGTTTCGCCCCTTAACAACAAAGATTAGTAATAGGTCTTTCAATAAAGAATTAAAGATTAACAATCGAGGTCACGTTTCCTCAAAGAATCTGCTCAAATATCCGGTTAGTTTGCAAACCGGTGAAACTGACAGCCCTAACCCTCCCCTCTCATATTTACCCGCCACCCCCACGTCTTCACCCCCCGTGTCTCCGCAGTACACTTGATAATTGTTGGTAACGACTTGAGCAACTCCGCTCAGATGAAAGGTCGTTATATTTGATTACCTGTGCCAGTAATGTCGGATTATTGCCGTTATTGGGATGTTTGGCGACGTCTGAGGTAAGATACGGAGGTCGTTCCGGCTCCTAGAGAGTTGTTGTGTGAGTGTGTAAGATATAGAGGAGAATCAGTAAAGAGATTAGACTATAAGTAGGTTGAGAATAAGATTCGTATCTAACCCCTTTTTTCTCTACGCTGTAAAATCATTGCGAAAGGGAGTAGAATCATTTGACAGAGGAGGGCTCGTTTGGGGGCCTCTCCAGGCGACTTATGTCGTAAGGCAAGGCCAATTTGTTTACCTGAGCCAATTGGTGGGCAACCTGAACTACCTCGCCTCTCACTGTATAGGATACTTTACCAAATAAGGTATCAATAGCAATAAGATTAGATGTAGTCTAATTGACTTTTAATAAGTGATATCTAGTATCATATATTAAAGAATTACTTGATTTAATTAACTAAGTAGATGCAGATATTTAAAATGTTGGTTATTTTAACATATAGCGCCAAGTACGGCGGCGGCGGCGCGGCGTGGCAGGTGATTTTTGCTGATTAAGAAGAAAAGTCTAGAAAACATTAGCTTTGCGAGCTTAGAATCAAGCTAGACTCGGGAGTTTTGTTGAATTGCATATTTACGATGCGTTGGTATGTTTAAACGGCGTTAAGAGTGTCAGATATGAAATCCTGCAGATGCAAAATCGTGGCATAAAAAACGTATCCATTCCAAAAATAATCCTTTTGAAATTGTAAGTCAAGAAACAAAATGATTCAGTTATTAGTTCCCTAAAGACGATAGCAATTTAAAAATAGGCTAAAAAATACAGCAAGGAGGAGACAAAATGACACAGATAACAACAAAATTAAACACTCATCAGACTCTTCTCGACAAAGGTAACGATCTGAATGGCCCTCGACCGCTTCCTGAAGTCTTCGACAGACGATCTTACTTTGCATTGGAAAATATACCTTCAGACTTTGAAGTTAGAGGCTATTTTTCGTTAAAAAGTGCTAATGACTGGATGTAGTCTTAGTCCTTGTAGCAGACAATGTATTTACTGTGGTTTCTAAGATAAGCCCTTTTCTAAGAATACAAAGTTTCAGATTTGCTTAATTTGTATAAATACTTGTGTTTAAATAAAAAAAGGAATAGACCATAGACCAGAACTTTTTAACTCGTCGATTTGCTGCGGTTTCCTTTCTCTGAGGATTTGCTGTTTGCTTTTCTTCTTTATCAAAGATACAACGAATTCAAAAACTGCAATTTAAAATAAACAGAGTACCCAAAAATTTATCTATTTCGCTTTCTAACCACTATCATGAATCTATTATATGAAAATCCGTGCATTCAATCAACACATAGTGACGCGGAAAGCGACTTTATTTTTCATATTACTAGTCGACCCGGCGAACTTCGTACCGCCTTACCTATTCCTAAGTTGTAACATGTATATTATACATATAAACCAACCTCTTGAAACGCTCTATTTTTAAAAACAAACCGCATCAAAATCCGTTGCAAAGTTTTAAAAATATAAGCATACATAAGGACAGACGCGGAAAGCGACTTTGTTTTATACTATTAATTAATACTTACTATGCGACTTTGTTTTATACTATTAATACTTACTATAAGATTATTTCAATTATATAATTTCAGCAGTTCTGAATAAATTTGACACACAGTGGTACGATAAGCATAATGTTGTAGGTAGGTACTAATTTAGAAAACTAAAGAACATAACTATCATCATCAATGGCTCGCTAGCCATCCACTATTAAAACGTAGGCTGAAAATCAGCGCTGTCGGCGAAAACCTATAGCTAGATCACCTAGTGAAGGTTGGGGTCATTATTTCAATCTTTGGGGTGGCCTTTGTCGAGAGGACGTCTTTTGGCTGAGATTTTGATCAATTAGACCTGTGAAAACTGGAAAGCCAAATTCTTAGTTACTTGGATAGATAGATGGACACTTTCCCCCCTTACCACTAAAAAGTTAGGCCAGTCTAAATCGCCAATTTGTATGACGAATTAGTGACCTTAACCTAGTCTAGAGATTTAGACCAGGTTTAACTGTTTATGTGGTAGAGCCGTTTATTTCAATCAAGCAACTTATCATAACTCTACAATTTTCTTGATTAAAACATTGTTGGCAATGGGCGGCCATATCGTTGATAGGGATTTCTTCCAGTAAACTTAATGCTTATCTAAATAAAACTACCCAACTCTCAGCTCAAGGTAAATTTGCAGACTATCTTAAGTCCTTTACCGTCCCGAATCAGTGCACTAAGTGCGGCGAAGTCTGCCCTAACTCGATTTTAGCCCGACTGGCATCAATGGCATCGATAGGTGATCGAGTTAGTTTAGTTTAGACTAAGAACCTTAGGTACGTAGACTTGGCTAAACCTAGAATAGACTTAGAGCGAGCGCACATTGAGTTTCTACTTGCAGCCACTGAAAACGACGATAAACTGCGAACTATAGTTTTATCAAGAGGTTGTCCTGCGGTTTTACCCGCGCAGATATAATTCATTCACCATTTGCAACAGTGGCATAAAATTAGGTTTTTTTTTTTATATTTTGTTTGTCTGTGTTGTTGTTGATTGTGTGTCACTGTTTGGCAATAAACGCTTTTCTTTCTTTTTTTCTTTCTTTCTTAATTCAGTTTTTTCCGTTCCTATTGGAATTTCGAGAATTTATTCCTTAGTGCTCCCCTACACTCCCCAATGAACCAACGTGCAAAATTTGAGCCCGCTACGCCCAGTAGTTTAGTACAAATTAAACAAACAAAAAAATATCTAAATAAAGGTGCCAACTATCCTATACCTATATACTTATGCTGCAATTGGTGGCTTCATCGAGTGGCTTGACACAGAGTTAAATGGCCACCACTAGTGGCTTGATGTGCGCCCGCACTTAGGTACTGATAAAATTGATTACCTTTTTATAATTGGATTTTATGATAAATTCCGGTTTTACCGATAATTTTATTAGACGCCTAGCTGCAGTGTCTTTTATTGGGAAATAATAATTTAATGAGGCATAATTTTGAGGTTACAATCAAAGTTTCCGTGGTGTAGCGGTTATCACATCTGCCTAACACGCAGAAGGCCCCCGGTTCGATCCCGGGCGGAAACATCACTTTTCTTTTTATAATATTTTTAGGTGGCCAACTACTGATTTATTTTATTTTATCAACAGAACTAAAGGCTGCCCAGCGGTATCACCCGCGCAGATTTCTCTTAAACACAAAAATCCCGTTTTCCCCGTTCCCATGGGAATTTCGGGAAATGATTCCTTAATGCTCCCCTACACTCCCCAAGGAACCCACGTGCGAAATTTCAGCCCGCTTCGCCCAGTAGTTTCGGCTCTGCGTTGTCTGTCAGTCAGTCAGTCAGTCAGTAACGGAAGAGTTTTATATATCGCTCATGTGCTGCAAGAACGTGTTATTTCATAACTATATCGTTTTGCAGTAATTATACAGTAAAATCGGCCGCATCGTGCTCTACTTGCTGCAAAAACGCGATATTTCTAGCTCCAAAAATGACTGAGCAATGAGGAAAAAGGTCAGCGATCTCCGGTTTAGTGCCATCACTTTCCGACCATATTTTTATTGCAAGAACGGTTTACGTCAGTATCACCGCTCGCTTATGAAGAAAAATGCTGACCGATTGCGACAAGAGCGTAACAATACATAGTGTCACGGTTTTGATGAAAAGGCAAACTCACTATAATTTTATTTCTGTACTAATTATATCTGCTAAAACGTAACATTTGTATCTAAATCATTTTTGTTGTAAAAATTTTAATCGCAGGCTATGGTTAAAATCGAGATGTAACGTTGTTGCTGAAAAAAACTAAAATTTTCGTTGGTTAAGTTCAGATGTTCCGTTACAGTTGATAATGAAAGTACAAAATGTTTAGTCTTGATGTTGGTTATCTCAAGTTATCACATTTTAGATGAAAAATAACTTATTTTCACAACGGATAGCTTACAATGTTGCAATATAGATGACAAAAAATTTGTCTAAATGCAACTTATTTTTTAGGTCTTGAAGATCGTTAACCTTGTCCGAAGGAATTAACGGAGCAAAATATCAATAAGTCGCATCTGCCATTAAATCTTCGATCACGTATGTCTGTAGTAGTTGTGATTAATCAGTGAACGACGCTATTTGGTGTTATGAGAAAATTTGATTGTGTGAAAAAGTTTATGACTATCACTATGCAAGTTTAGGAATAACCGAACTACAGAAGTTTAGGATACAGAAGTCCTAAACCATTTCTACTTATTATAAAAAACGCCCACTGCACATAGATCAGACGTCAAGGTCCACAGATCGCAATGCCGACATCATTGTGCATCCCAACCACAAACTTGTGAGGGGTCTGCCTACTATGTGTCGTCTGGTGCGTGGTTGCCATTCGAGAACTTTTCAGCCTTTTGTGACCATCTGTTCTTCGACATTGTTAAGACGATGTGGTCATGTGTCGCGTGAATCGGATTATTATGGGAAAGCAACTATGTTGATCACATACTCCCTCTCTAGTCTCTACCTCCATAGTGTCAATGTCGATGGAATGACTGTGCCTATTGACATTAAGAATCGCTAACCCAAATATATGTATGTGTTTTTTAAAAGTTAATTTACTGGAGTACTTTGAGTAAAAAAAATAATGGTATTTAAATAAACAAAGTGTTCTTAAAAAAAATTAAGTCCTATATTGTATGTCTATAAAAGTATGAAGGTAATATTATGGGCCATAATTTACAATTTAATAGCAATTTAAGCTTTATTTTGAATGTCAATTATAGTGGGATAAGTCACATTTTAGACGTGCTCATTAAAATAATATTAAGCTTATAGAAAATCCTATTTGATATCATATATTATTAGTTAAGAAGTTTACTTCTTAATACATGCAATATAATATATTGCAAATACTATCGCTAAAATATATTTCAAGTTGTAAAAAATAAAAATATAATGATTTTTACTGCAGTAACGTGTCTTAATAAAAATGATCCATACATTTATATTATTTAATGATATATTTATATCACAGATTATCAATAAAAACGTAACAATACTACAAAACTCGTAAAATTTTGGGGTTTATAATTTTTTTTTGTCAGCAAAAACGGGACATATCTGTTTGTCACTCGATATTTCTAAGTTTTTACAAGAATAACGCAACAAGGAGGCCCGTTTTTTAAATAGAAAATCATAAAAATTAAAATACTTGAGTAAATAGTCTGAATGCAAGCTATAACGATAAACGGATAGTTTTTGAAGATATGTTGTAAAGAACCGCATAGCCCAAACATAATAATGAAAAAGTTACACGAATTTTGAACTTTCAAATGCGTTTTCCCAAAAATTAGGTTTTTTGACTTATCACGTTCTTGTCGCAAATGAGCGATATATTGATTGATGTTAAAAAGAATGTTACGATCTTTGCCCCGTTTTATTAAGACAAAGATCAGTAAATAGATTAATGTTAGTTCAAGCTGTTCATTACTACATTAAATCGAGTCATACTAAACGTAGTTATTTTAACCGAAACATAACATAATCAGGAGTAACAAAACAAAGCAACATTAACGGATATTATAACATTCAAAAGAGAGGATTTATCGCCGTCCCCAGTGCAGGTGAAGCGAACTTAGTTGCGAGTTGCTAGTTGCTAGTTGTGCGACCAACTCGTATATCAGTAACAGCGAGCACCTTCTTAATATAGGCTTAATGGTCTCCACCCATCATTACAACCAGAAGTCCAGTGCTGCCGCATATTACGGCCATTTGCAATGCTCTGAGTCCTCGTAGCGTTTTTTTTTTGGATTGACTTTGACGTTCTTGAGGACGAAAAGCATTAATACAGATTTATTTTATTTATTCATTCAATAACTGACACTATCATTACACGTTCCCCTGGACATAGATCTCCCCCATGGATTGCCAAATGGGCAAACATGTTGAAGGGATTTTGCCGTAATCGCCATAGTGCTTGGCAGGCAGATTGTAGCTCTGGAAGTATTTCAAAAAAAGACCGACTGCTACCCGTCCTTTTTTTACAACACCTTAGCCTTAGATGGTACTCTATGCCACGTCCAAACGGCTTCTTTTTGTACACGAGATATTTACAACTTTCGTAGTAAATAGCGAATAATCAAACGCAGTCTTATTAGGCAGAATAGTTTGCAGACAAATTAAACAATGAGACGACTCTATTAGATAAGATGCTCGCTGTTAAGTAAGTTTTAGTTGCTCATTCGAGAGGTGAGGGATGAATAACAACTGCGGTGGCGGTGATGCCGCGGTGCCGGGGGCCCGGGGTGTAATGCCAGGGGGGGGCGAGGGTAAATGTGATAAATGTCAATGTTTCGTAAAGGGTAGCATAAATATTCATTTTTAATGTATTAAAAAAAAATTAGGATACTTTCATGAGCACAGAGTGGCCGGAAACTGCAATGAGCAGATATCAATGGGATGAAGCGGGAAAGGCTATTTCCTAGCCGTGGGACTTAATGTAGGGTAATTGGAGAAAAATAAAAAGTCAGCAAGTAAGGGTTCCCGAATTTGTTTCCCGAACATCCATGTATGTTTCCTTTTTAAGAATATTTCACATCGATAACAGAAAATTAAATGTCAAATCATGTAGAGCTTTGTTAAAACTGATATAAAACGAACACCCAACCAACCAATGTTGCATAACGTGACGTCCTCAAACTATTAGGTACTATAGTAGCTCAGATTTGTGTCTTTACTCAAGATAAGCCGAAGCTTAAACATAACAAATGAAAATCGCTTGATTCCCATTTCCCCCGTGCCATTTTCCCTGGTTTGCTAAAAAACAGAAGCCCATTGGGCCCCCCGCGGCGGCCGGAAGGGGCCCAGTGTGAGGCTGTGTGACGGACGGCGGGCGCGGTGAGCTACGCTTATCAATACGACTCACGGGCCTTAAATGGTTTGTTCCTGTTGCGTCTGAAACCGAATTTTAATAGGATTGAAAGTGAAGACAACACAATCTCTGCATTTTCATGACTTTTATTCATAAATAAGTAAGGTATTATGTACAAACATATTGTTTTCCTCAAAAAATATATTGTTTTGATTTTTTAAAATTTCAATATTCATGATCATTATCATGAGCAGCTTGTGAGAGTTAACTGTTAAATAAGCATGTCTCTTTTCTAGCACGCCACGCACCACTTTCCAATGCTATACCTATTCACAGTCCGTATCCAATTGGTGGGCACCCTGAACTACCTCGCCTCTCACAGTATAGGATACTTTTCCAAATAAGGTATCAATAGTTATTAAATTAGATGTAGTCTAAAAATAAAAATAAATGTACCTATGTTAGTATAAATCTTTTCTTTTCTTTCTTTCTTTAATTGACTTTCAATAAGCGAAATCGTGTATCCTATATTCAATAAAGAATTGTTTGATTTGATTTGTATAAAATTAATTGTAGTTTTTCGAAGAATAAAGAAAAAAGCCGTCGCAAGCATAGGGAAAATAATCGGACAAAACCGTCTCTCAACAGGACACCCGGAATCAGAAATCAGCAGAAAAACACGCGTGACGCGGAATATTGATACGTGTTTACGCGCGGCCGTGTAGTGTAGGCGGTGGCGCCACTACACTTATTATACTAAGGCCGGACCTGGATTACGAAACCAATTCTTTATAGGGCGTAGCTTATTTTTTGTTATTTTAGCAATGATGGTATAAAGCACAGAAGATTTATGTTTATGCGATTATTATATGCCCAATGCATTAGATTTACTATACAGTTAACTAAAACAAAACAAGAAACTATTTAACTTAAAATTATATAAAAATCTGTAAATAAAAGTTAAAAATGTATTTTATAAATATTAGAGGCAAAGTTAACCCTTATTTATTACTAGTCGACCCGGCGAACTTCGTACCGCCGTACCTATAACTATGTTGTGCTTGTATTATTATATTATACAATATAAACCTTCCTCTTGAATCGCTCTATTTAAAAAAAACCGCATCAAAATCCGTTGCTTAATTTTAAAGATATTAGGCATACATAAGGACAGACGCGGGAAGCGACTTTGTTTTATACTATGTATTGATGTTTAATGAATTTATGTTAGATAACGATTATCATCTTGACTAGTGTCGCGAGATTACTCGTTATTTATGGCCATTTATGACTTTTTATCAATACGTACAGGTTAATTTTATTATTGATACAATTTAAACCTTCGGTATTTATTTTATTCACCTGATTTCATAGTTTCCGTGGTGTAGCGGTTATCACATCTGCCTAACACGCAGAAGGCCCCCGGTTCGATCCCGGGCGGAAACATTTTTTTGAAAAATAAAAACCGAAACTTATTATTTAAAAAAATATAGAAATTATTCAAGTCAACTAAAGAGTCAAGTCATCTTAAAATTTTATGTCACATCTTAACAAATTGATATAAAAAGGTAATTAGTTAATTTACGAGAAGATAAATCCCACTTGACCCCAGAAGAACAGAATTAAGAGCCAGTTTACCGCGATGCTAGTGCCATTCTCGAAAAAAAAAAAAATCTTCTAAAGTAAGGCAAATATTAAAAATGTGGCACAGTATGGTATGACACTAGATAATCTTATTTAGATTTTTTGAGCACGTAGTCCTTAGTAAAAATAACAAAATAATCCACAGATTGTTTCCAAAAAAAAGCCACTTTTAGCAACACTTTGTAGCTTTCTTTGGTATTTAACCTAAAAGCTATACAACAGTGCCACAAAAATACTAGGCTACATTTTCTAGTGTCATACTGTGCCACATTTTTGATAGTTGCTTTAGTTTAGAAGATATTATTTATTTTCGAGAATGGCGCTAGCATCGCTGTAAACTTGCTCTCAAGAACTTTATTAGCATCCACTTCCCCTAATGGCGATGCGAAAAAAATACGCCGGCCATAAGGTAATATCAATAACAGTAAAGTTTTTATTCTGGCCATAAGGCAGGTTGGCGACGGCTCTACGGCGTTATTTAACGACGACAATTAACTAGTTACGTTATAACTATAGTTAATTTAACGTTATAACTAGTTATCGTCTAAGATTATTCATTGGAAAATAAAGTTTGCTCATGATTATAAGAGGCTTGTTCTTTTTGACCGACTTCAAAAAAGGAGGTTATCAGTTTGACCTGTATGTATGTATGTATGTTTGTCCGCGATTATCTCGAGTTTGACTGCACCGAATTTTGATGCGGTTTTCAGAAAAATATTTGTTACATTCAGGAGAAGGTTTTAGTACTGAATTTAACCGACTTCGGAAAAGAGGAAGTTCTCAGTTTATGTGTGTGTCAGTTTATTGAAGGCGGGTTCCTTTTTTGTAAAAAAGAAATTATTGTGGTTTAAAAAATGGAAAAAATATTTAGAATCAGCTGAATTAGGAGTGATTTAACTAAATCATGAGATTCCAACTTTATTGCTCACTAGCTGACACGGCGAACTTCGTAACGCCACAGAATTTAAGATACAACATAACACTTGGCTCTATAGAATATGTTCCTTTGCCTGCTCAGAATTTAAAAACAACAACAATAACCACCAACTGTCAAAATACATATGTAAACAACGGGTAAAAAATGCACCTTGGGCTACATTATTCGAGTTTAAGTAAGGATCCCTAATTATTTTGATAATCTATATAGCCTATGTCACTCGGGGGTAGTGTAGCAGGTTCAGTATTTCCGGAGCCTATTCGTTACAAACAAACAAACAAATCTTTCCTCTTTATAATATTAGTATAGATAGATATAGATTAGTATAGATATTATCTAACTTATTATCTTCATTATCTTACTGACAAATTGACAATCGGCAAGTCTAGGTACCTATGTAAGAAAGGCAGAAAATTAAAAACACTGTGAGAAAAGCACGACATTTTGCACGGAATGCACGTCATCACTTGCCTTACAGTGTATTATCTAGCGTAATTTCCCTGGCTATAAAACGACAGAACCCTAAAAAAGCGTATTCAGTAAGAAAGAACTGCATCACATTCCAATTTGAGAAAGAAAGTCCTACCTTCTATCTCGAATGTCGATCTCAATTTTCCCGCCACTTCCCGCCATGCTTGCCGCCAACTGTAAAATTAAAAACAAATGACTCGAGAGCACAGAGGAGAGTCCATGATTTGATTAAATTAACAGGAAAATACCTCTAGAGGGAAAAAAAACGCTTTTTTTTCGCTGTTATTAAACAGTCCTTAGCCGAGCGACGGCGATGATTTCGTTTCATTTCACAAATGCGGACGCTTACATGAAATTTATTCAGGTTTCGAGTTCATTTGTTTTGGAGGCCTTGCTTTAAAATGTTTTTTTTTTTACGTAAGTACATACTTACAGCGTTTTCTTTTTCAGGAATAAAGAAAAAATAAGTTTGTGAGCTGTCAATTATATTAGTTGATGTTGTATACTATAACATACTAAAAAATTATCTTTTTATTAAATTAAAATAATGTATGTAGTGCAAATAAATTGAATGTTTTTTTTTTTTTCATTTACTGCTTCCTAAATTTTCCTTACACACACCCACTTTTTCATAATAAATTTGAACAATTATTAGTAACATAGGTACAGTGGCGGACACGGTCGGCGTAACACTTCCGGTTTTTCTGTATTGCAAAATAGCACTTGTTATTTGGTAATACAGTCTACGGCTGACGAAACCATAGACAAATATGTTACGGCCTCCTAGTCCGCCACTGTACTTCATAAAAAGAATTGCTTTTAAATTTAACATTGAATTTAACAAATCTTATTTACTAATAAACTTAGTTCTCCTAAAACGACCGACTGACCGGACAAAGATAAAAATAAAGAGCTCTATTTGCGCAACGCACGACGAAATTCAAATTTCATATCAAACACTACAAAACTACCCAGTTACAAAGTCATAAATCATAATTAATTCTAACATTAGCATCAAATAACGGAAACTATGTAATTCATTGTGGCAACCGATAGGCACTATTAGCAGATGGGCAAGTGTCCGAGCCCCGGGGGCTCTAGGGGGGGTTTTACAAGAAAGTGCCCCCCAGGGCCGAACTAAGGCACGGGTCGGAGTGACCACTACATGTCTTGGGATATCGTTTTGTGAATATTATAAACTAAGAGAGAATGATGTGTTTGTATGCTACCAAAATTAATATTTTTTTTGTGAGATTTTCCAGAACGACCAACAATTTTACAATCGTATAAAAAAAATTATCAAACAAAATACGGTACGCTTGAAAGTAGTTTTTTGGACTATTTTGTTTACTTCTACGACTAAAAACTAAAGTAAGTACCTAGGTACATCACAATATTATGTTATTTATTACGAAGATATACTCATTGTTAGGATAAATCATTTTCATGTCCAGTTTTTAATTTTTATCCTTTGCTAATTTAACAAAAAAAAACCCGAATGCATCTCCTACATGGGCTCACGTATTCTGTCGGTCTATTAGGGTGCATTTACATCAAACAAACAAAAAGCTAGAGCTAACAACAATAGCAATCTTCACTTGGTACGAATTATAGGGTTAGTGTAGATTCGCCAAGTGCTCAAAACAAATTCGCTTTTGTATGTATGTATTCTAAGATCTTTTAAACTACGTAAGGGATTTTGATTCGTTTTTATATTGGATATAGTGGTTTAAGAGGAAGGTTTATATTTTTGACATAATCCACATGCACAGCACCACATATCGATCATGGAAATGCCAATTGTCGTAAGGGACAAAGCACGACTTTTCAGGAGAGCCAAAAAACAAAATTTTTTTTACAAATCCATTTGTAACTTTTGATTTGCTTGATTTACAGCGATCAATAAAAAGAAGACCAGTGCTAATTTTTGAAGATCTTTTCAATGGTTTTAGTTTGAATACGCTACAACTAATGGTTAAGAAGATTTTGTCCCTTACGCCCTACCAATTTTAGCAACATTGTCCCTTACACTGGGCTATTTTTCAACATTTTCCCTTACGACCTATTCATTTTTGTTAACTTTATAAAATAATTGGTCGTAAGTCCCACATGTGTTATTCCAATGTAGTCGTATGTCTATTATTATATTTAATTTTAAAATTATTATGGAAAATTAGAAGGGCGTAAAGGAAATAAAATAACAACAAGTGTGTTGTTATTAGTACTGATGAAACTAAAAAAAAATATCTTATAGTTTTTACAGTCTTAAATGTTATTGTTTAGTTATCCTTGTGGAACAATATGATCAAATTCATATAATATGAAGTACGAACATTAAAGTTTTAATAATTATTTTTAAAAATGTCTAAAAAAAATTAATTATGTACATAATTTTTATAAAAATAACAGATACCTAGAAAATTTAATACAGCCCTCGTAAGATTTAAACGAAAATAAGTTATAAAACTTTAATTTCTACAGTAAAATCAATACTTTTAAGAAGATAGGTAAGTAATTATTGGTTTATAGCACAAGTTTAAAGTTAATTAGCTTTTAACACGTTAAATGAATGAATTCTTTAGTTAGATCAATTAAAAAACCACAAGACTTACATTAAAAAGTTTTATTTGTTATGGTTAGTATGTAACGTTAACCAAACACAAAAACAATTTGGGCCGTGTGGTAGCGGCATAAAATACCACCAACCCATCTCCCATGTATGTATAGATAAAGGTGACTAAGGGGAAAAAACTGAATCACTGGCAGTAGCAGTCCATCGATGATCCTACAACAGATTAGTACAACAGCCATTCTGCAATTTCCAACCTGCCTGGCAAGTGTGATATGACAATATTGACATACCCACTCATATGAGGTTAACGCCATATAGGTTATAGCCATGAGGCTAAAACTAACGTTTTGGCCTAGTTTGCGCTTTGGTAGGGGTCAGGAAAATGCGGGGCAAGAAGTCCTAACTAATTGAAATCCCGGGACAACATCGCTACCATAAACTTCCTCTTACCCTGGCAACATACAAGTTGCCCATGATAATATAGAGAGAGCTGACGAGAAGCTAGTGAAACTAGAGAAGGAATTGAGTTGGTAACGGTCGGGCATTGTTGTTGAGGAGGGAGAACAACAATTCCAGGGAGGTTTTGGGTTCATAGTGCACAAGTCCCTTCACTACGTTGTAAATACCGATAGAATGACGGCAAGGGTAGCGTATCTTGAACTTCGATGAACCTAGCAGTATTTGTTAAAGGTTATACAAGTATACGCTCATACATCGACGCAGTCCAACGAAAAAGTGGAGACTATGTATCCCGTGCTATGCATAGCTCAAAAACTTACTTCACAGTTGACGTAGGGGATTTACATGCAAAACGGTTCAATTCTAATATCAGCGACGCATAACGCTAAAAGCGTAAAACAGAAGTCTGGTAGTACCTGGTCTGCAGAAAAGGCCATAAATCTAGCTGAAGAGCTTACTTCTAAGCCACCTTTATAAACTATTTGTGACTTTATAAACTCACGCGCAGGTTGGACGACTTTCGCCCTCCGAATAAGCTGTTTCTCGTAAAGTAAATCACATAAATGCTTTAAGACAGTTAATATACAAGTCGAAAAAGTATGATCTGCCTTATTGTATAGCATTTTAAACTATGGACAATCCTTTGATGCTGGGAAGTACTGCAATCTGTTATGTGGTGCCAAGTGGACTATTGGTATATGGAAGTGTTTGTAAAAAAACGCCACTATGTCAGCTGGACTACAGGATCAGAGCTCGAAGGCTGCTGAGGACTGCATCTGGGTTCACAAAGGGGTATGTTATATCCCCAAAACTGTATATGCAGCCGCTGTGCACTCAAATATGTCTTTAAAACTCGGGACAGGAATGAACTAAGCATAAACATAAATTATGAGTTGGTCAGTTGGTATCTTTTACTATAGAGTCAAATTTAAACTCGCCGTTACCTTTAACTCAAGGAATACAACATATTTTAGTGCTAGAAATCAATGCAAATTGACATTTGACATTGTACCCACACAGAAAAAGTTATATTTTGATTGGTTGATAAAATTGATCAACGAATGGGTACTTTTTATACATTATTTTTAAATAATTACATAAAAAATAATAAGTATAATTTATTTTTTTAATAAATATTAAATTAAGTAACGACCCTTACGACCTTGAGCTTAAGATACTGCAACTATTTTTTTACGTCGTAAAGGACATATTGACAAAAACATAAAAAAATCATCAAGAATATTTTAATTTATTGGCCCTTACGCCAAAGTGAAAAAATTAAATGTTCCATAAAGCATTTTTTTTAATAAATTTCTGAGTTAGGCCCAAAAAAAGTCAGGTCGTAAGGGACATTTTTTGGAAGCTAGAGAGGTTTCAAATATACCATTCGATAGAGCGTGAAAAACTGAGTATAATGGCATCAAAAACGAAATTTCGAAAAATGTCCCTTACGACAATTGGCATTTCCATGATCGATATTATGATTTAAGGCAGTGCGAAGTTCGCTGGGTGGACTAGTTCTTGATATTTTAGTACAGAAAGACATACATGCATACATAATGCAGACATAATGTGATGTGTTATTATTATTATTATTATAATCTCACGCTTTTCATTCTCCAAAGGGTAATAAGGCAGAGGCACCAGCTCAAGAGCCGGACCCACATTTAGCCGAATTTATGTTTTATTACAGAAAAAACAGCGAAATAATGCTCTACGATACGCTTAAAAAATTTGATTGAGTGTGTGTATAGAAAAAGCATACGCTAGTTTGACGTAAATGCACCCTTATATTGGTTGTGTAAGTATTGGACACTTGGTCGCGCAGTTAGCGACAAGTTCTATTGTCGCTTGACCGACCGCGGGTTATCTTCAGCTCAAATTGGGGCCATATGGGGGATTTATAGCGTTCCGGTTACACAAGTGTAATGGCACCCTTACGTGATTGCCGGCCTAATGATGTCCAGTGGAACAATTTTAAATTTATTGCCGAGGTTTGTATTTTGAATGTATTTTCATAATTTATTATTGGCATCCAGCTCGGATGGGCGGCGTTCGGGAAACTACGCAACGTCTTCTCGTTATTATTTTATATTATATTGATTTTAAAATCATTAAAAATATATGTAATTTTTGGGCTTAGCGCAATTGAAGAATTTTTTCTAGCTCACATTCGGGAAGGATCGGTGAAGATTTCCAATATATCCAATACATTACATAACATAAATTTCAAAAATATGTTATTGATTAGCGCTTAGTACTTACCAGAGTAAAATTACTGGACTATTTCATTCGACGACGTATTGTAATTGTACGTATGAAACAGGCACTACTCAACACAACACACTTATTGTTAACTACACATAGCACCGTAAAACAGAACTATAACTTCATAGCTTAAACAAAGTCACCATTTTTACGAACCATTTTTTAATGGGCACAAATAAGGTAATTGCCGGGCGACGCTAATCAGGCCGCGTTCCAAATTCAAAAAAACACCAACTGTCGGAAGTTGTTTTACGACGTTGGCTATAATGTCAAATAACTAAGATGGCGGCTGGTTCTACTCACGCGGTAACAGCTCTCCGATCGCCGTTGATTTATATTTCGAAAGAGATTAAAAATTACGGGCATTTTTAATTGCTTCCTCAAACACACGGGCCGTAAAACCGAGTACCTAAAAACTAAAAAACTTTTCATTGACTTAAACAAAATGGCGGATTGAGCGCTCTCACTAAAATGAGCATTTATTGAGAACGATAGCGAAATAAACAAACGAGCTGACAGACGAGGGTAGACATTAATATCGTTTTAATGTTGCCATAAAACTTACATGCTTTCATGTTGAAAAGTTATACTTGTTAGGAGACAGGTCCTTTCATTTTTTTGTTTAAATAAATCAAAATGTTAGTAAGGTTACTTACCTAAACATTTATTATTGTAGCCATGAATTCAGGCTTAATATATATTTTTTTTTTTGTTCTTCGTTTTTATCTACAATCAGTCATAAACTATAAGTAGAAGTTTTGTTTGGTGTCATTATCTTGTAGAGTGTGCCCTCCAGCGAGGACAGCTACTCTGGCTTAATACATAAATGCGAAAAATAAACTCTGTGTCTCTGTGTTAGGCAATGACGCCAAAACTACTGAACCGATTCAAATTTCATTTGGTACAGAGGTAGGCCATAATCCGGAAAATAAGTATTTTGCAGTTTGAGGGGAAATTGCGGTGGCGAAGCCGCGAAACGCACAGTACACAATAAACCGTTATCACCATAATAGTAACAGAAAAAGTTTGAGCGCAACAAAGCAGATTCTAACAAAGAGGGAACTTTTGGAAATACACGTCTAATTAAAACAACGACATCATCCTTGAGGAAACAGAGTACTGTCAACTGCACTAATACTAACAACCACACCCTTACTGCGCTTGTGATAGCGTTTAAATTTGGGGAAGGGATGCGATCAGTAAGGCCGGTGCAGCTAGCGCGCCAATTGATTTCACGCGACTCTGGCCGCTTTGTTCTGCCCGAAGAGTATTGTTTCATTTTTCTGGCAGCGTCTTGTTCAGACTTCCTACTTTCCAATGCCGGATTATTTAATTTGAAAGATACGAACGAATTTATTCTAAAGGCTGAATAGATGATGAACTATATAATTTTATAAAAAATATTTTGAATTTCGAACGAGTATTTTATAGTTTCTTAATACCTGTCTCGAATTGTTCGGTGTACTTGTATGTAATTTTGATTATTAATTTTATGAGGTACTTCGACGTACTTATCAATTTATCTATATATATAAAACTTTTCCGTTACTGACTGACTGACTGACTGACTGACTGACTGACTGACTGACAGACAACGCAGAGCCGAAACTACTGGGCGTAGCGGGCTGAAATTTTGCATGTAGGTTCCTTAGGGAGTGTAGGTGAGCACTAAGAAAGGATTTCCCGAAATTCCCATGGGAACGGGAAAAAAATGATGTTTGTGATTATGAGAAATCTGCGCGAGTGAAGCCGCGGGGCAGCCTCTAGTATTTTATAATCCATAACCGCACAAAACCTTTAATTTAAAAAACTTTTATTTTTCGGAAGCTACCTATATCATAGTCATAACGTCACAACACAACTATAAACAAACAAACTTACTACAAACAAACTTTTGGAGCGGTTTTTAAACTAGTTTTTATAAAAGGTTTCATAATACTTAGGTTAAACTTTTCGATTGGATAGTCCACAACTAGCTCTTTAGAATCACACACACAAAGTAGAGTCTCCCGTAAAACGACCCACCGACCAAGTCTTTAAATCAAATTAAAAAAAGATTTTCAAATGCAAAAACCATAATAAAACTGACAGATGACCTTCCGCCTCAGAAACAATCAGAGAGAATCTAAATCACTTGGAAACAATATGTGTGGTACATAATTATAACTAGGTATATGATAGAGATATACCGTCTTATTCATAAAGATACAGTAGATTTTAAGAAGCGTTACTGGAGGTCTACTTCTCTGGTTTGTTGTATGGTAAATACGTGACATCCAGTCTAAATTGACATACGTCAAATAACTAAAATGCTCATTAACTTTTTATGAATAAGAGGGTTTGTTTATAAAGCCGGAACCTAAGAGCCAGTTTACAGCGATGCTAGCGCCATTCGCGAAAGAAATTAATATCTTCTAAACTAAGGAAAATATCAAAAATGTGGCACTGTATGACACTAGATAATGTATCCTAGTATTTTTAGGGCACTTCTGTACAGCTTTAAGGTTGAAGACCAAAGAAAGCTACAAAGTGTTGATAAAAGTTGTACAGTCACGGACTAGGAGGCCGTAACAGATTTGTCTATGGTTTCGTCAGCCCGAGACTGTATTACCAAAGAACAAGAGCTATTTTGCAATACAGAAAAAACGGAAGTGTTACGCCGACGGTGTCCGCGACTGTACTAGGGCACTGTTGTATAGCTTTTAAGTTAAAGACCAAAGAAAGCTACAAAGTGTTACTAAAAGTGGCCACTTTTAGCAACAATCTGTTTATAATTTTGTTCTTTAAAGTTAGGACTACTTGACTGTGCTCATAAAATACTAAGCAAGATTATCTAGTGTCATACTGTGCCACATTTTTGATATTTGCCTTAGTATAGAAGATTTTTTTTTTCGAGAATGGCGCTAGCATTGCGGTAAACTGGCTCTTAATTCAAATACATACAAAACATATATTTTCTCAGAAGAATTTCTAAACTTATAATCTAAAGTCGCTGTCAGAACAGAAAATAAACAGTAGTTTCGCGGAAAAATCCGCAAAATTTTCAAAACATTGAAGAAGCATTGAAGATTTTGTAATGAAATTAAGTTGCATAGTTGTGTGTAAGCTATATCAAAGTGTTGTGCTGAGCTAACGACCCATTGACCGCTTCATCAAACAGGGAGCATCCATCTGATCGGCTGGTACAGACAATTTATTTTTATTTCTATTTACTTACTAGTCGAGCCGGCAAACTTCGTACCGCCTAACCTTTAAGTATTTTGTGCATGTATTATACTTATAAACCTTCCTCTTGAAAACTCTATATATTAAAGCTAAGCAAATTAAAATCCGTTGCGTAGTCTTAAAGATTAAAGCATACACATAGGGCAAGACGCGGGAAGTGATTTTATTTTATACCTACTATGTATTGAAGAAAGTGACAGAAGGCGACACAACGGTTAAGTATAAACCAAGATAAATATTCCGGGCCTGAGTTACCATTAAATCTACAAATGGAGTCATAAATATAAATTTCATCTTCATTACGACAATCTCGCACAACTTAGGGGTCTTATTAGTAAACAGGACCTTCTTGGACCTTAAGGTCCGTTATCTTCGGTCCCCGCAGGCGCGGTTTTCGCTATTATTAAGACATTTTGGACCCACACGTACTGCGGGCCAGCAAAAACATAGATTACGTTAATGGGCGTATGTAAATATGTGTTGTCTTACTTAACACGTTCAATGCTTCTTGTGACTAAATCTACATACACAGCTTAGGCTTTACAACGGTTTATTAATGCAATAATGACTATTGTCATCTTCTCGTTTCTTTTGTTTTTACTTTTTGCTCTAGAAGATGAAAAATAATATTGCAAATGTGGCCGTAATATAATATCTCTTTTGCAGTTGGATACTTTGAATGGTAAGTCTTTACTAAAATACTTATTAACTTATTATACCTAGGTTCTTTTTTTTTATTTGAAACGATTTGGTGCCAAAGGTTGTAATATAAATAAAATCTTTATACTCAAAAAACTTACTCATTAGTGTAACTATAGGTCCCGTATACACACTTTGCATAAAGAATCCTTAAAACAAAATCAAATCAAGTTGATCCCCTTTTAAAAATGAAACAAATTACGCATGGACTGATAGTATTCGTGAAAAGATTAGGTGTCTCCATCGAGCTCGTAATCTGCAAGAGAGGTTACGCGTTCTGTGTTCATTTCACAACTCTGCGTGACTAGCACATTCATGCGTCAACAGTTTTTGAAGCAGGAACATGTATACCTATCTGTCAAATCGTGGTAAGAAAGAGAGTTTGTCTTTTCTTCTCGCCATGGAAAGCTACTGTAAATTCTAATTTTAATAAATATGGCCGTATACTTCACGGCGCCGTCAACAAGCTTCCATAATGATCAATACAATAACAGGTACACCTTCAAAAGACTGTTTCGCTCTTATTTAATCACACAGCAGAAACTGCGTACCTAAACATTACATATTGTAGTGCCTATTCATAACGAATTCATATATTACATACTTTATTTATTCATAGTACTTACTAAACATTTACAATATTACATACACACCTTACTTATATTTCATAATATGTATTTTATTTATGTATATAAACTTACTAACATAACACAAAAATATATATATATACATGGTTCCAGCAGAATCATCAGCGCTTTAGACCTCTGGTCTGGAGCACGAGCTGAGTTGGGACCCTTTTGCAGTGTTGATATACGAACACATAATGTGCCATTTACTGTTTGTTTTATTTCGTTTACTTATATGTATCTGGTGTATACATTATTCTTTGTGTGTATGTATATCATTACATTGGAAATAAATTTATTATCTATCTATCTATCTATTGACGACTTTGCCACCGCAAGGCGAAGTAACCGTTTTTTTTTCACGACATGGACAACTATGTAGTTGGGCTAACGTTTTAATACTTCTCTAGAGCAACTAGTAACAAAAGACACTGAGGAAATAACTCACGCACATGTAGCTGGATGCGTGTAGGCTCTGCTACGTGCTCGCTGACTGTATCTACTAAGTGTAGGGCTCACAAACTCACAGCGATCTCACCCCGAGGAGCAGAGATTGTCTCGACTTGGGCCGTAACGTTTACGGGTTATTTTACCTTATCCCTATCTTACTGAGTTCCCTTATCTTGAGCTTCTTTTGGAGAAACGGGTAGTGATAGCTTCATTGTTTTTGTCCAAGAATTCTAATTGACTTTCAATACATTTTTGACAAAAAGTCAAAAATGAATTGAAAGTCAATTAGACTATCATAATTAGTATTGATACCTTATTTGGTAAAGTATCCTATATTGCTAGAGGCGTGGTAGTTCTGGGTGACCACCAATTGGCTCAGGCATCAGATGTTTGCCTTGCCTTACGACAATGGTCGCCTAGAGAGACAACTCATCGGTTTTGATACAACCTCCAAGCGTGGAATAGGTGAAATTTTGACGCGAAATTAGATTGCGTTGTTATTTTATGAAGTAAAATCCAGCGTGAGAAAAATGATGGATTTGAAAATTTTGGCCGATCTACATGCTCTGCCAAATTCGCTAGTCCTCTGTAAAATTTATAAAAGCTAAGTATTAAAACTTCTATTCAATTAAATTTTCAATGTTTCTCGAAATTTAAATAAGCAGAACTTGTTATTAATCCGGTCGGATCCGCGCTATCGCAGCCCGCCGCGCACAAAGGAATGCTAACCCGAAAACTTCTAATTGAAATTTCCCATCATCGAAAATATTTACCTAGAGATCGTTCCTCGGAATTCTTATCAAAAAACTTGGCAATAATCAAAAACTGGGAACTTTGAGGAACACCGGATTATCATCGAACCTTTCGCGAGTTAATTAAACATGAAATTCAATTAATAGATGCCGAGCCGCGACGAATAAGGGCCGTCTTAGAGCCCCCTAATTAAAATGTATTGCCTTATTTAACTCATTTCCATTGCCGCGTCACCGTCGCCGCGCGGAGTTCGCTCAACTTTTTAATCTGCCTCCTCTTTTGCGGCCTCAAGTCCTCAACTAGGAAATTGCTTACATTCAAATTTCGACCTTCCCGCCAAATCAATTAACCTCACTTCCGGCAACTTTCCCGCCGCCAGGTCTCAGCTTGTGGAGGCTTTGAAGCTTAGGAAGTGAACGTTAGTTTTAAGTGCGGTATTTTGTTGCGATCTCCTTCTTTTGGCAAAGTCTGATAGAATTAGCTTCAGCCGTAAAAATAATCTCGTTTTATTGGGGATTTGGATTTTGTAGCGCAACGGTAAGGGACAGTAAAGAAATCAATATATATAATACTCTTCCGTTACTGACTGACTGACTGACAGACAACGCAGAGCCAAAACTACTGGGCTTAGACAGCTGAAAAATTGGCACGTAGGTTCCTTGGGGAAAGTAGATGAGCACTAAGAAGGGATTTCCCGAAATTCCCACGGGAACGGGAAAAAACGGGATTTTTGTGTTTATGAGAAATACGCGCGGGAATAACCGCGGGGCAGCCTCTAGTCTTGTGGTATAATGCTGTGATGGGTACCTAAATAGACTAACTTCAAATTTTTATTTGAAATTATACAATGATATCTCTGGTTTATTTTATTTCCAAATTGTAAAGTTACTTTTCCGGCCGAAGGGTCGTGTGAAATATGTTAAACGTGTAACATTACTAAGGACATGCACACACTGCGGGCGGTCTCTGATTGCGACCCCCGAACTTGCCCGCTGTGAATACTCGTCCTGTTTGTCATGAGCCTTATGACGTGCCCATTTTTGAGTCCCGGAAATATTTTTGAAGGTAAACGAAATTGTTTCATATTCAGTGGCATTAAGGTTCGAAGAGATCGGTTTAAAAAGGACTTGTTGTAAGCGCTGTAAATTTCACGTTATTATTTTGTAAAAGTAGTTTATTTCATTGGTATATTTTTGTGTGTTCTGAACGGACTCTGCTGTAGCGAAGTTTCATACAAAGTTCAAAATTTGTTTTTTAGTTTTTTTTTTTATCTGGAAAAATAAATATATTATTATTAGGATAGTTGCGTAATTTTCAAACTCAAAACATCAAGAAATGAATAAGTAATATTTTTTTTGAACCTGAAATAGCTTATTTGAGACCATCAAATTAAAAGACCTGTGAAAATTAGTTCCAAAACCTTTAAATAAAGTTTATCTCTGGTTTATAAGCCTTTTTCGATGTCAAAAACGAATTCCGTTATTTTGTTTCTTAATAAATATTTCTACCTTAAAAGAAAATGAGCCAAAAGATGTATTTTCTCCAAGCGGGTCGGCTTCAGCTACAATTATAAGCGAGGGATGTCGCAATAAAGCCGGCGACGCGCACTTTGTCACGCAAAGTGCCTCGATGCAGCCACCTAGGAGACAGTGGCCAAAGAGCAGCTGAGTGGGGTACAGATAATCATCATCTCAGCCTAAAGACGTAGGAAATAGCGCTCTCTCTTCATCCCGTTGCTCCTCCGTGGAGTCCGAGGCCGTTAGAAGAATTTTAAGTCTCCATTGCTGTGAGTCTTGAGCCAGCTCCCGCAGTTCCACACCCTGCAGTACCAGGCCGAAGAATAAAACCACGAAAAGGAGAGAGACTGACTCTGTTATTCATAAAAAGTTAAAGAGCATTTTAGTTATTCGACGTATGTCAATTTAGAATGGATGTCACGTATTTACCATACAACAAACCAGAGATGAAGACCTTTAGTAAGGGTACTTAAAATCTACTGTATCTTTATGAATAAGACGGTAAGTCTTTTTGTCCTGAAAATCTTATGAAAAGGGAAAATTTGAATTATGCGGTTTAAGAGGCATAGTACAACTAAAGTAGCGCCACCCGGGAAAAAAATATTTCTGATATCTATCTAATATCAAAAATGTGGAACAGTATTCCACTAGATAACGTAGCCTAGTATTTTAAGGCCACTGAACAGATTGGTTCAAGTCCCAGGACCCCGGAGCCTATGAATGAATCAAATTAACTCCAGAACGAAGGAATTTATTCAAGAGACCATTTATCTTATATACAAATTCCACAAAATATAGCTAGCGCGATTTAGGTAAAGAAACGCCATCTATCAGTAATTAAAATAAACCATAAATAGCTAACATATTTGGACATTCCGCCCACCAAAGACATTGTCTTTAAATATGAATGAAAAAGTAAGAACCAATAGAAACCGGCCACCGTGAAACCATGCCCAAAAATGTCGTTGCTGAGCTGTACATTAGAAACTTAAAAACATAAACTACAGCAAGGAACATGAATAAGACCTCTTAAATAAATAAAATAACAAGTTAAAACAAGAGAAGTGTACAAAATCCGAGAACAAAAAGAAATAAAACAATTAGGTAGAACTAGGCAAAAAACACAGCTTTGAAGTGGGTCGTTTAAGCGTAGAATCTTTACAGCGTAATGTTACAACCCTAGTAATTCCGTCACTACCCGGATGCAAGTCGATGATTCTACCGTACAACCACTTGGCTGGCGGCAAGTTGTCCTCTTTCACTAATACCAAATCGTCGATTTTTGGCTGAACGTTGGTGTGAGCCCATTTATACCTTTGGAAAAACCCTGTCAAATATTCCTGAGACCAACGCCGCCAGAAACTTTGTACCATTCTCTGAGTCAACTGCCACCTGCGAAGACTACCTTCCTTGTCACTTTCGTAGTTATAGTCAGGGGGAAGAACCATCTGTTGACCTACGAGGAAATGACCAGGTGTCAACGGTGCTGCATCATTAGGGTCATCGCTTATCTGGCAAAGAGGCCTCGAGTTTAGGCAAGCCTCCACCTGAGACAACACACTTGACAACTCCTCGTAAGTCAGAGTAGAGTCTCCTATAACCCGTTTCAGATGATGTTTAATGCTCTTGATCCCTGCCTCCCACAAACCTCCGAAATTTGGAGCGTGGGGAGGTATAAAATGCCATTCTGTGCCATTGGTTGCCAGCACTGCGGCAACTTCGCTTGACATTGAAGAGCTTTCATCTGAAAACAAGACCTGCAACTCTCTCGAAGCTCCTTTGAAATTAGTCCCATTGTCGCTCCAGAGGTGGCTGCAATGTCCACGACGAGCAACAAAGCGCTTAAAAGCTGCAAGGAAGCCTTGAGAGGTGAGGTCTGAAACTGCTTCAATATGCACCGCCCGAGTAGCCATGCATATGAAGAGACAAATATATCCCTTATAGGATTTATTTCCTCTACACTTGGAAACCCGTATGTCGATAGGTCCGGCATAATCACACCCAGATATTGAAAATGGTTTAGCTGGAACCACCCTGCACGACGGCAACTGCCCCATAAGTTGGTTTCGTACCACTCCTGCGTAACGAATGCATCGCACACAACCCCGAATGTATGCTTTGATCAATGATTTGCCCTTTACTATCCAGTAGTTGCCACGAATGACATTCAAGGTAAGTTGAATGCCACCATGCATTGTTCTTTCGTGAGCGTCCGCTATTATGAGCATAGCAAAGTGCGAATCATGAGGAATGATAATTGGATGCTTTCTCGATTCGTCAAATTCAGAATTCTGGATGCGCCCACCAACTCTCATAACACCGGCATGATCAAGAAAAGGATTCAAAGACACCAAACCACTCTTTTTCTCGACATGCTTGTTTTGTTTGATAGCTTTTATCTCCTCATGAAACCAGCGATCTTGACAAAGCCTGACGCAAACTTGCGACGAGTCCTTTAGCTCGGAAGCTGTTAAATATGGTTTCATTGACCGAATGTTCTGCGGCAGTCTAAGTTGAAGAAAACGCCTACAATAAGCTACGACCCTGATAAGTTTCCGCAGAGACGAAAACTTGGATTCCAAACTAGCAAACAGGTCATCATCGCTTTCATTGTTGGCTACCGCTGAATGAACTTTGACTGCTTTTTCTTCCAGAGAGGTGAGTGTAGAAACCTTTTTGTACTCTATAGGATCTTCGCGCAACCAGCTGGGTCCCTCTTTCCACAACTTATCCTCCAGTAAAACTGTAGGTGATACCCCGCGCGACGCACAGTCTGCCGGATTTTCACCAGACTGTACGTGACACCATTGCTCAACATCTAAAGAACTTAAAATCTCAGAAGTGCGATTGGCAACGAAGGTCTTCCAACGACTTGGACATGATTTTAACCAAGCCAAAACTACCGATGAATCTGTCCAAGCGTGTAAACGTGACTTTGGTAAACCAATTAGTCCCGCAACTTCTACCAACAACCTCGTCACCAGAACGGCACCGCACAATTCCAAACGTGGAATTGAAATCTGCTTCAACGGCGCCACCTTTGTCTTTGCTGCGATTAGATGAACATGTACATCTCCATGCAAATCCACGACACGCATGTAGACTGCGGCAGCAAAGGCAACGGATGACGCATCACAAAAACCGTGAAGTTCCACTGATTTATCGTTATCTCTACATTGTAGCCAACGAGGAATGCGGAAATTGATCAGTTTCACAAGATCTGCCCTGTAAGTTTCCCACTCATCTCGAAGATGCTGGGGCAGTTCTTCATCCCAATCAAGCTTCGCCAGCCACAATTTTTGTATGAAAACCTTAGAGACAACGACGCATGGCGCTATCCAACCTAGAGGGTCGTACAAACGAGAGATCTCTGATATGACCTTGCGTTTAGTATCAGGCACAGTTTCTGAGGTAAGTTTTACTGTGTACTGAAACTCGTCTGCACTCCTATTCCAAGTTAGACCTAAGATTTTAGTGACTTCATCAGTTTTGATTTCCAAATTCCCGCCAGATCCGTTTCTGAGTACCTCAAGTACTTTGTCACTATTTGAAGTCCATTTTTGCAATGAGAATCCCCCCCTACCTAAAATATCATTAAGTTGATGATAAAGCGTAATAGCTTCCGATTCCGTCTGACATCCCGTCATTAAGTCATCCACATAGAAATCAGACAATACCTTTTCAGCTGCTAATGGATATTTTAAACCTTCATCACAAGCAGTTTGTTGTAATGCTTTAACAGCTAAATAGGGAGCGCATGAAGTTCCAAAGGTGACTCGAAGAAGTCGAAAATGATCCACTTCCTTTGAAACATCGTTCCTCCATACGATGCGCTGAAAGTCTGTTTCCTTGACTTTGATTTGGCGGTACATCTTGACAATATCCGACCCAAGACATACTGGATGCTGTCGCCATTTTATTACGACATGTCGCAAGTCAGGTTGCAGAGTCGGGCCTACCATTAATGTATCATTCAAGGACACTCCATTAGTGCCCTTGCACGACGCATCAAACACGACCCTGACCTTTGTTGTCGTCCTATCCTCTTTGATGACAGCATGATGGGGTAGATATACCGCGCTAGAATCATTGATCTCGTCTTGATCTACGATTCTCTCCATATGACCTAATGTCAAGTATTCATTGATAACTTCTGAATACTGAGTTTTAAGAGCCGGATCTTTGGATAGCTTTCTCTCGAGCCCATGAAGCCTTTTAATGGCAATATCCTTTGAATGACCATATTTACAGAGCGGATCCTCCTGACGAAATGGCAGACTCACAATATAGCGACCAGTGTCATCTCTTTCAGTGGTAGCCGCAAAGTAAGTCTCACAAGCCTGCTCTTCGGGTGATAATAACCGTTGTTTTGGTACAGGTTCAGCTTCTAATTCCCAGAAACGCTTGAGAAGATCCGTGTCATCCCACTGCGTTGCGTGCATGCTGACAATCACATTATGACAAGCTGCTGACTGAACTTGAACCTGACCCGATATTATCCAACCCAGATGAGTCTCCTGAGCTATTGGTGATCCAGTTGGACTCTTGAGAAGCCCTGTTTTTAAAACTTGAGCGTAGATCTCGGCCCCCAATAAAATATCGATTTTATAAAGGGCACCCGTTATTATTAGAGGAGGTTGACGCTACATGCATAACCTTTGGATTGTTTGAAGAAGCAACCCGCGACTTATTTGGCTCAATGAATTCTAAAGCACGAAACCTTGTCTCTAGAAATTGTTTAAATTCGGCAAAAGTAGGCAGGGTCTCGGATGACTGACAAACCTGCAATTCCCATTGCTTCCGAGACTCTGGATCTAATTTGGAACTAACAATGAATATGATCATGAGATCCCAGGACGCTACATTAATTCCCAAATTCGATAGCTCATTAATGCATTCTGATGTAGTGTCCAAGAGATCCTTGAGAGCGTTTGATGATTCTAAGTTAATGACTTTTTGACCAAATAAGCGCTTTAAAATGCTGTTCGACATGAATCGAATGTTGTTGTACCTTTTGTTCAAAGTTCTCCAGCAAACATCATAATTTGCTTCTGTAATAGGTACATGTCTAACAAGCTGTTCTGCTTCTCCAGACAATTGCGTCTTCAAAAAATGTAAACGTTGTACATCATCCAAAGTAGTGTTTTTGTGAACAAGTGACGTGAAAAGATCTCTAAATGACGCCCATTCGCTGTATTTACCACTAAACATTGGCAACTGTACTTTAGGTAACTTAACCAAAGATTCAACCTTAGGTGAACTAGGCGACGGAACGCTAACCGGTGTCACTACACATTGCGACAACATGTTCTTCAAATCCACTTTGTAGTCAACATACAAGTCAACAACCTCTTGATAAACATCTGAAACCATGTAGTCATCCTTGTCCAAAACCTTAGCCTCGTACTTGCTGATCAAGTCGGTATGCTTGATAGATAGATAGATAGATAGATAGAATATTTATTTCGGTAAGCAATACACACACACATAAATTAAATTAACAATAAATACAAAAACACAATATAAAATTACAATATTACAAACAAGTTACATTAAACAAATTTACACACAGTGTAAGGCACAGTGGCGCATATCACAACCGAAATAGGCTCCGACTCAGCATGTGTCACAAAAATCTGTGACGCTGATATTCTGTCGGTACCTTACGAGAAAGGGGTAAAAGGGGTAAATAAGGGGTAAAATAAATAAATATTATTTATGGGTATAAATAAATAAAAATGAAAATATTTCCCATACTCAAAAATAAAATAAAAATAAAAATAAAAATTGCTTGCTGGTGAATGTGTCATAATTCTTCTCCAAAATCTCTAATCTGGCAGAGAGATGTGTTGCAGTACGTCTATCTCTCGGCAACTTCTTAAAATTCACCAAATCCTTCTCCATTCGTGACTTTAAATCATACAGAACTCTTAAATCAGCCTCCATAGTGATTGCTCAGACTTTCCAATCCAAATTCAAAAAAATTTCAAATTTTTTCTAAGTCCGAGATTTTTTCAAAGTCTCGAATTGTGTGATTTTTTCAAAGTCTTTGCGAACAAGCACCTCTGTGTAAAATCGGGCATAGGTTCCCCGTCTATCACGGATTTCTTCAACTATTCTAAGTCCTGGCTAGCTTCTATTTTCTTCTAAGTCTACGAAACTACTTCTTCCTAGCTCGAAAATAGCTCAAAAGTACTCACAGTTAAGGTCCACTTTACCACAACACTTCCACTGGGTATCACTAGCCTCGACCTTAGCTCCAATTTCCAGCATCAGGATCCTTGCGAAGCTACTCCAGCATCAGCGTGGTAATCCTCAGCATCAGCACCAGCTCGCGCAACAGAATTTGGGGGTTGGTTCTAAACTTTGACTACAGGGATCACTTTTTTGGGTTTCCACTCGACCATCGATCCTGGATCGAAGGACCTTGAACAGATTGGTTTAAGTCCCAGGACCCCGGAGCCTATGAATGAATCAAATTAACTCCAGAACGAAGGAATTTATTCAAGAGACCATTTATCTTATATACAAATTCCACAAAATATAGCTAGCGCGATTTAGGTAAAGAAACGCCATCTATCAGTAATTAAAATAAACCATAAATAGCTAACATATTTGGACAGCCACTGTTGCATAGCTTTTAGGTTAAATACTAAAGAAAGCTACAGATTGTTGCCCAAAGTGGACGTTTTTAGCAACACTGTAGCTTTAGTTTTTGCACTGCAGCTGTGGGCCCCTTCGACGACCCACAATCCTAGGCGGTGCGCTGGTTAAATGACTGAAGAGGGTGGAGGCTTGAAGGAAACTCAGGAGCTTGTATTTTCTCTTTTCTTTATTGGAGGCCCGGTGGTCGGCAGGAAGCCCAGACCCCAAAAATGGCCTTAATTATATTACAAAATTACTATTTACATGAGCTTAGCCTAGAGCGCGTGTGAGACCTAGCAGGCCAATCGCGGGCGTTTCCTCCCTCACCCCTTCACCCGTAGGTGACGAAGGCGGGGGTGAGGGGAGGCCTGCGAGATCCCACTTACACACAACTACCCTCTCTAAAACTAATACAAATATAAGCTACCTGCTATTCCCTAAAGGTTCATAGCTTATGTACTACTTATTTACTATACTGAATATCAAGTTATTCTCTATTTATTTCTATATGACTAGCGTTTAACTACTTACTATTTACTATTTAGGCAGTACCTAGCCTACCTAGGTTGTATTTCCTAATAGGCTACCAGAATAACATTACCAATTCCATAAGTCTTTTATTTTACCTAATTTTTACCAAACAGACCTTATTACCTTATACCGACTCGTTACATACCGCTCATTACATGCATTTACCTCAAAGTTTATACCAAATTTTATTTACAATCTTATTCTATAAAAATGCCCTACAGGGTTCTTTAATATTCAAAATCTTAAACTAATATCTATTTACATAGTCTATATGAGGCCGTTACACTTGTCGCGAACATATACTCCCGCCGCAGCTTGTAGCTGGAGTCCTTAGGAGTTCGCGACCCGGAGTATGGCGAGCTTCTTCGTCGGTCGTCGCAGCACGCCCTTGTTGGTCCTCACGTCCACTGCTCGTACCTCGCCGTCGGGACCCGGGAAGACTGCTTCGACGACGCCTCGCGGCCAGTGGTTTCTTGGCAGCGTCCCGTCCGCAATCAGCACCAGATCGCCCAGCTTGATGGCTCCGTGGCTGGCTCGTGGCTCCCGCCGGTGTTGAAGCTCCGGCAGGTACTCGCGCACCCAGCGCGCCCAGAAGATGTCGGCCAGCCGCTGACTGGTGCGCCAGCTGTGTCGCCCGGCGAGGTCGCCATCGGTGAAAGCGCCCGGCTGCGGCACTCGTGAGGGCCCACCCATCAGGAAGTGGTTCGGTGTAAGGGCCTCTGGATCGTCGGGGTCCGTCGACACATGCGTCAGCGGACGGCTGTTGATAGTGTGTTCGGCTTCTATCAGCAGCGTGTGCAGCGTTTCTTCATGAGGTGCACGCTCGTTGAGGGTCACGTGCAGCGCAGTTTTCACGCTGCGAACCAGGCGTTCCCAGGCGCCGCCCATGAAAGGCGCACTGGGCGGGATCCAGCGCCACTGGATAAAGCGCGCGGAGACCTCTTCTTGTATGGCGGCGGTAGCGGCCCGCCGCAGCTCGACGTCAGCTCCGCGGAGGTTGGTCCCTTGGTCGGACCACAGCTCGGTAGGGCACCCTCGTCGCCCGATGAAGCGCCGCACTGCCATGATCGCCGAGTCAGTTGTGAGGCTGCCGGCGAGCTCGAGGTGCACCGCTCTCGTCGTCAGGCATGTGAAGAGGACCCCGTAGCGCTTCTGGCGCCCTCTCCCGACGGTGACAGACATCGGCCCAAAGTAGTCTAGGCCTGTAAAAGTAAAACACCGGTTATGATGGGCTAAGCGACTTTTAGGATGGTCACCTGTGGACGGTTGTGCCGGCCGCGCTGTTCGGATGCGACAGGCCTGGCACTTCTTCAGCTCGCTGCGCACTGAGTTGCGCAGGCGCAGCACCCAGTAGTGTTGACGTATCTCGTTCGCTGTGGTCTCGAAGCCTCCGTGGTGAAGCTGCGAGTGTGTCCATGCAATGTAGAGCCGCGTCCAGTAGTGGTCGCCGTCGATGACGGCCGGCGCCCGCTGGTTGTATGAGATGTCTTCAGCGGCGGCGATTCGGGAACGAAGTCTTAGGACGCCCTCATCGTCCAATACCACAGACAGTCTTGACAGGCGACTGCCGGCAGAGGGCGCGGCTGCTCCGTTTCGCAACGCTGCTACGTCGTCGGCAAACACCTCTTCTTGCTGCGCTCGTACCCACAGCTCCGTTGCTCGGTGAAGATACCGCGCTTCTAGCGGTATAGGCAGAAATTTAGATACTTGGCTTTGTACCTTTTTATTCGTCTTGTCAGGGCGCGTTGGCGCCGTCGATCTCCATGTCGGGTCATCATCCTCGCCTTTCTTGGTGCGCTTACGTACAGTGGCCGCGCACGTCTCCTTCTTGCGTAGCAGGTCGATGAACTGCAGTACACGCGCAGTCACGCGTGTCGCCCTCAGCCAGCTAGAGAATCTAGTAATGACAGGTAGAGCTTCTGACAGACGGGTTGTGCTGTGCAGAGCATTGACTCGTTCCTCACCTGTCTCGGGCATTGATACCTCTTCTTCTTGCGGCCACTGCTCCTCTGGGAGCCGTAGGAAGCTCGGCCCGCTGAACCACCGATGCTCGCTGCTGAAGTCGCGCGGCGTCTCTCTGGTCGCGTCGTCAGCCACGTTGTCCTTGGTCGGCACCCAGCGCCACTCTGCAGTTTTCGTTGCTTCTGCTATCTCGGCCACTCGGTGCGACACGAACGCCTTGTAGGCGCGCGGTCCGTTGCGCAGCCACGCCAACGCAGTCCGCGAGTCTGACCAATAGACTCTGCGGGTCGGCTTGATGTTGTGCTCGTTGACCGCAGTCTCAGCTAGGCGGCAGCCCAGCACGGCAGCTTGAAGCTCGAGGCGAGGTATGGAGACTGTCTTCAGTGGCGCCACCTTCCCCTTGGCGGCGGCGAGCGACACCTCCACTCTGCCTTGTTCGTCGACTGTTCTCCAGTACACGGCGGCGGCGTAGGCGGACGAGCTTGCGTCCACGAAGGTGTGTAGCTCGGAGTGCTTGCCGGCGGCCAACTGCGGATGACAACGAGATACTTTAATATTGGTTAACTCTCGTACCTGTGTTATCCAACTTGCCCACTCGTGGGCTTCAAAGGGCTTCAGTTTTTCGTCCCAGCCGATACCAGAGCGCCAAGTGTTCTGTAGGATGCGCTTTGCTTGCAGCGTGACCGGAGTGATGAGGCCGAGCGGGTCAAACAGTGACATGACCACTCGCAGCGCCTCTCTCTTCGTAGGGACTCGGGCGCCTTCCACGATGTCAGCCGGAATCTTGTGTCGGTTGACGTTGAAGGACAGCGTGTCAGGCCCGGGGTTCCACACCATGCCCAGTATCTTCTCCGGTGCAAGGACCTTCTGCCCTTGCGACGTGCCCGGCGCGAAGTAGTCACGCACCGCCGCACTGTTTGACACCCAACGCTGCAACACAAAATTACCCTTTTTATGAATAAAATCGACTTCTTTAGACACTTTTAGTGCCTCTGTTTCTGTGTTAAAGCTTGCTAGGTAGTCGTCCACATAATGGTTGTGAACGATGGCCTCTGCTGCCTCTGGGTACTGCTGCTCAAAGTCCCTTGCGTTCCTGTTCTTGACATAGATGGCGGTGCACGGTGACGACGTCGCGCCGAAGATGACACACTTCATTCGGTACTCGTCTGGCGGTCCCTCCCGCCGGTCGCCGCGCCACAGGAAACGCTGCATGTCCCGGTCCTCCTTGACGATGTCCACCTTCAGGAACATGTCCTTGATGTCCGCTGTGACTGCTACGGGGCGCTGTCTGAAGCGCATGAGTACGCCCGGCAGCGACTGCAGGAGGTCAGGGCCCGACAGCAGCAGGTCGTTCAGGCTTATGCCGCGCGTCTTCGCGGCGGCGTCGTGCACGATGCGCAGCTTCTCAGGCTTCTGCGGGTTAACAACAGCAAAGTGCGGCAGGTACCAATGATTAGGGTACTTAGCTGTGGGAGCTGGCTCAGCGAACCCGTTGTGAAGCAGCAGTTGAATCTGCGCTGTGTATCTTTTCTTCAACTCTTCGTCCCTGTCGAGTTTCTTCTCGACGAGCTGAAGTCGGCGTAGTGCACTGTCGTAGTTGTTCGGCAAGTCCGGGTGGTCTTCTCTCCACAGCAGGCCGGTTTCAAAACCTCCCGCCGGTAATCTCGCAGTCTTGTTCTCGAGGATGTGTAGAGCTCGCTTCTCGTCGTCATTGAAGGATCTTTTCGGCTCGACGCCCAGGCTCTCCAGGGCGAAGTGTTCCCTCATAAGCTGCTCCATTTCTTCCTCGCCGTCTCCCTGTCTGGTGACTGCGTGATTGACCCGTTGCCGTTGTGCTCTGCTGCGTGCCTCCTTGACTCCGTGGAGGACCCAGCCGAGTTCTGTCCTAGATGCTACTAATTGATTTTGCTCACCGCTACGTGTAGTGTGTGCGATGAGTAGATGCCAGTTATCCTGTCCCACCAGGATCGTCGGAGTGCACGTGCCGAAGGCTATCTCCTCTTCGATGTCCGCCAGATGCGCGCAGTCCTCAACGTCCCTCCGCTCGAGCGTCTGCGGCGAGAGTCTGAGTCCGGCCATAGTGCGCGCCGATATCTGTAATGAGTCTGAGTTAAGGCCACGTATATTTAAACAGACTCGCCTGGACTGATCCTCGTTGTGCTTCGACCCTCCTACTGTTTCGATGTAGAAGGGTGATGGCGGTCCCTCTGCGCCGATCCGCTTCGCCACACTTTCGTCTATGAGCGTGCAGGTTGAGCCGTCGTCCAGGAGCGCGTATGTCTTGTAGGCACCCTCTGGACCGGAGACCTCGACTGGCAGCACTTTCAGTAACGCCGTCCTCTTCCCAGTCGTGGCCGAGGCGATGAAGTGCGCCGGCGGCTCGGTCGGCTGTGCTGCGGTCACGAGGCTCGTTTCTGTGTGCAATAAAGGATGATGAGCGTAGCGGCAATTATTAAGTTCACACTTCTTGTACTTACATGTGTGACCCTTGCGGCGGAGCTTGAGGCAGCGGAAACACAGGCGATGTTCCTTCGCCATCTCCCAGCGTCTTGAGACTTCCGCTTTCTTGAATGTCTGGCAGTCCGGTGCTCGATGGTCGACTTTTCGGCAAACCGGGCACTCCGATTTTCTATCTTCGGTGTGGTAGCTGCGAACCTTTCTTTCGTTGGCCGTTCCTCTTCTATTTTCTGGCGGCTGGCAAGGGTTTTCGGCCGGCGCGTAGCTTCCACAAAGTTCCGTTTCTCGCTCGAGGAAGCGGGTGATTGTCAGCAGGTCCGGTTCCTCGGCTGGCTTCGCAGCGGCGAAGTCGTAGTAGCGGTAGCGGAGAGTCGCAGGCAGTTTCTCCACTACGCCGCGCACTATCTCCGGGTTGTACAGATAGTGCGTCCTGTTGAGCGCCTTCACTGTCGAAGTAATATTAGTTACCTTGGACGTGAAGGCGCAGAGATCCCTCGGCGTGTCGGCGAGCCGTGGGAGTCCTCGAAGCTTCTCCATCTCTGCGATGACCAGCGCGTCGGGACGTCCGAATCGTGAAGCCAGCAGCTTCATTACCTCGGCAGTACTGCCGTCCTTGTGATAACCACAGTAACTAGGGTTTTGGTCGAAATTGAGTTAGATACATATTCGGAATCAGCAATTTAAGATCTACAACTCTCTCGAACAAACTTTTCTTAATTCCTACGGGAACTAGGTTTTTTAAAAAATGCACAATAACGAAAAGCGCAGTAACTCGGCCTGAAATTTATAAATTACTAGTCATTATTTTAGTAACTATAGTTACTTTTTAGCTATTTGGACTACAACTACTCGAAACTTATTCATTCCTAACGATAACAACAGTAAGATGAAATACTATGGAGTGAGCACACAAAAAAATTAAGATAATGCTAATAATAAGCGCAGTAGTTTTAGATTTACTGTGCTTATGATTAGCAACTTTATAGTTTGCCCTTGAGATTTTGAATGTAAGTATTTGTAGTAACTTAAGACACCTTAAGTTCGGGTGTCTTGTGTCGGTGCTCCTGCGGGCCATCGGGAAGGTCCTAAGCTGCGGCTGACAGATACATCCGATGGTTGGCGCGATTCTTGATGCATGTAGCCTTGGAAGGGCCTTTTTGTTAGTAGGTCCTGTCAAATTTTTATAGTTTATCTTTTTAATATTGAAAACAAAAAGCTAATCGTATACTAATACTTTTATTTCATTTGTAGATAATGGGTGAAGGTTAGGATCTAATCAGGAAACAATAAACTAAAAGGAAAAGGAAAATAAAAATGTTTAAACTTTGACATAAGTTTTTTACACTGAAGTTACTGCGCTTATCATTAGGAAACTTGCATTTTTTTATAAAAAGGGCTTACAGTAGCGACTTTTCCTAACGATAAGTGAAGTAAGTACGAGTTTTACTGCGCTTATGGTTAGGAAACAATAGTATTTTATTTACATATTCCTAAGCAAAAACACATTTTTGCGTTTTACGCCGTAATTTATGCAGTTTCTGCCATTTCTAGCAAATGGATAGGTTATGTTTTTTAAGCTCTTTACGCTCATAAAAGATTCATATTGCTAGGTTGTTTATTTCAGGAGTTATTCCAAAAAACAAAATTTTGAACTTTGAGCTCAATTTTCTCGAAATGAACTCAAACATAGTTACTGTGGTTATCGCAAGGACGGCAGAGTAGACGTCGCCCCGATGAACAGGCACTGCGCTGCATCGCGTGCGGCTCCTTTGAGACTTCTCCTCAGTCTCATCAGGTTGGCTTGCTCACTAAGTTGATTTGCTGTCTCTTCGTAGGCAGTCTTGAAGGGCAGCCAGTCCGTTGCGGCGCCCGAGAACACCGGCAGGTCCATCACCTTGGCGTTGACGGGTTGCATGGAGCGGGCGGCCATGGTTAAGGCGGAAGCTAGTTCCCTATAGTCGAGCGCTGGCGGCGGCGGTGATCGCTCGACGTAGAGGACGGGAGCCTGACTCTCCTGAGTCGGTTGCTGTGTGTTGATCTGCTGAGGTACGTCGTGACGCGGCGGTGGTCTCGACGTGGGCGGCAACTCAGCAGGATCTAAGGGCGGCAGCCCTCCTGAATCAGCGGCGGCGGCAGCTCCTTCGTCCATGTAGGCACCTGCGGTCAGAGCCAGTGCGTTGTTCTGGACCCAGGTGTTGGTAAGCTCGTCTCTGAGCGTGGCGTTGTCGTCTATCTCCTCGTCCTCCTCATCCGTCTCCTCTTCCAGCAGAGCGACGCGTGATGCGGCCAGCTCTATTTGTCGCTGAAGGAGCTCTTGTCGTGCCTTTTCAAGTTCGCGCTTGCGTGCCTTTGTTCTCTCAGCGCTGTGTCTGCTTGGCACCTTCCCGCCAATCGGTGCTTCCAGTCTCGTAGCTGTCATCGCCGTGGTTTCCGTAGCCGTCGTGGTGTAGTTGGTTGTTGCGGCGGCTGAAGACTCGGAAGAGGTGGCAGCGGCGGCGGCAGCGACGAGAGCGGCGGCGGCGGCGGATAGCGTAGCGTTGGCGGCAGAGGGCTCGGCGAACGTAGAGGCGACGGAGGCAGTGGCCGCTGAAGGCGCGGCGGTGGAGGCGGGGGCCGCGGGGTACGCGGCGGTGAAGGCCGCGGGGTACGCGGCAGTGAAGGCCGCGGCCGCGGGTGGCGCGGCGGCGGCGGCGGCGGCGGCGGAAATCGCGGCGGCCGGTGAAGGCGCGGCGGCCGGTGAAGGCGCGAGGCTTGCGGGGAGGGCGGTCCCCGCAAGGGGCGCGGGGGGGGCGGCCCCCGCGTCGGCAACCCCCGCGGCGGGGGTGCTCCCCGCGGGGGGTGCGGGCGCGGAGGTGCCGGCGGGGTTGACTTGCCCCGCGGCAGACGCGTGTGTCGCGGGCCCAGCGGAGGGCTCGGCCGCAGAATGCGCGTTTAGTGCCGCTTCTCGATTGGCTGCTTGAGCGGCGGCGCGGGCAGCGCGATCGAGGGCGGCCGGGTCTGGGCGCGCGACGTACGGCGCCGACTTCTTGCTCCGGGTTATGGGCATCCCGATGTTGCTCCTGAGTTTCCTTCTGTGGCTTGACTGTTTCTTCAGATGCGGCTTGCAGAGATCAGTTTTCGCTGGACCGCTTGCGGCTTGATTCTTCTATTCGGCTCCGGAGGACCAATTTATGTGGGCCCCTTCGACGACCCACAATCCTAGGCGGTGCGCTGGTTAAATGACTGAAGAGGGTGGAGGCTTGAAGGAAACTCAGGAGCTTGTATTTTCTCTTTTCTTTATTGGAGGCCCGGTGGTCGGCAGGAAGCCCAGACCCCAAAAATGGCCTTAATTATATTACAAAATTACTATTTACATGAGCTTAGCCTAGAGCGCGTGTGAGACCTAGCAGGCCAATCGCGGGCGTTTCCTCCCTCACCCCTTCACCCGTAGGTGACGAAGGCGGGGGTGAGGGGAGGCCTGCGAGATCCCACTTACACACAACTACCCTCTCTAAAACTAATACAAATATAAGCTACCTGCTATTCCCTAAAGGTTCATAGCTTATGTACTACTTATTTACTATACTGAATATCAAGTTATTCTCTATTTATTTCTATATGACTAGCGTTTAACTACTTACTATTTACTATTTAGGCAGTACCTAGCCTACCTAGGTTGTATTTCCTAATAGGCTACCAGAATAACATTACCAATTCCATAAGTCTTTTATTTTACCTAATTTTTACCAAACAGACCTTATTACCTTATACCGACTCGTTACATACCGCTCATTACATGCATTTACCTCAAAGTTTATACCAAATTTTATTTACAATCTTATTCTATAAAAATGCCCTACAGGGTTCTTTAATATTCAAAATCTTAAACTAATATCTATTTACATAGTCTATATGAGGCCGTTACACTTGTCGCGAACAGCAGCTTTAGCACTGGACCTTAGACTATATGACTGTTGCGACCCATCTGCGTCTCCAACTCTATGCCCCATTGGACCGCGTCTCGCTATAGGCCATCCATAACCTCACTACAGACGTTTTTATTTAGCCGAACACAATAATAAAAACTCGCATTTCAAACAAACAACGCCTGCTTTAAGCCAGCATTAGGTAGTTAAATTAACATTTTACATTTTGATATTTTCATCCGTGAAAGTTATTTCGTGTCGCACTCGTCGCTGCGCGCGCCTGCGCTTGTGGAGTGCACGTTATTTATGGGTAGTCGACGGAGGTTCGTATTTCGCGATCTCTTTGTTTCCCGCTTTAATGTATTTATGGGATAGGTTTTGGAGGACCGTACGTTTAGTGCTTACATGAGCTGTTATAGAGTGTCTAATGGACATAACTTGATTTTTGGCCTTTATGTCCTACTAGTCGACCCGGCGAACTTCGTACCGCCTTACTTATTACTATTTTGTGCATGTTTCATACATATAAACCTTCCTCTTGAATCACTCTATCTATTAAAAAAAACCGCGTCATAATCCGTTGCATAGTTTTTAAGATATAAGAATACATAGGGACAGACGCGGGAAGCGACTTTGTTTTATACTATGTATTGATATTGAAGACACAAAATCAGTAGGTCTGTCTTCAAAAAACGTTGTATTACAATGTGGGAAATAGTTTTTTAACATTAATTAACATTAATTTATAACATTTAAACTTTATTAAAAATGAATACCCTCGCCATAATAAATAAAAAACACGAAAAAATTAGAATTTTGCGCCACACCGAGAGTTACCACCTTAAGTATCTATATTTCGGTCAATCCGATCCAACATTCTAAACTCTTTCTTTCTACAATCATGCTCATATTTATTAAGGGTTTTGACTCTTATATTAATTTTGTATTTTTCCGCCATCTATTTTATATACATTTTTTTATCCAGAGATAACGAACTTTTTGTTAATAATTTTTCAAGATATTCAATCCAAAAAAAACAAAATCAAAAAATTCTTTTTTCATATAGGATACAAGATATCACTTAATGAAAGTCAATTAGACTACATCCTAATCTAATCGCTATTGATACCTTATTTAGTAAAGTATCCTATACTGTGAGGGGCGAGGTAGTTCAGGGTGGCCACCAATTAGCTCAGGCGAACAAATGTTTGCCTTGCCTTACTACAAATGGTCGCCTGGAGAGACCCCGAAATCGACAACAACTTATCTCTATCAAAAAAGGTATTTTTTAATTTTTAAACCTATTTGCAGCAATTTTTTGAAGATTAATTTCCTTACCACGAAAATGAAAACAAATTTAAAAACAATTACAAAAACAAAGCGCACAATCAAAAAAGATAAACACCCGACCGGAAATGAAATTAGGAGCCGCGTCACGGAGTCGCACTCTGCTTTTATTTGCTAAAATAAAATAAAATAAAAATAAAAATCAAATAAATAAAACGACACGACAAAGCCCGGGCCCGCGCACTCAGTCAGTGACGATTTGGTTTTGTTTTTTCTTCCTCTTCTAAGTTGATGTCTACTGCTGGACATAGGCATTACCAACTAATAATCATAGCAGAGCCATGGAGCGGGCTATGCTCGGGATTTCTCTGCGGGATCGAATCAGAAATGAGGACATACGCAGAGAAACCAGGGTCACCGACATAGCCAAGCGGATAAGCTCGTTGAAGTGGCAATGGGCAGGTCATATAGCCCGCAGAACAGATGGCCGCTGGGGCCGAAAAGTTCTCGAGTGGAGACCACGGATCGGCAAGCGCAGCGTAGGACGTCCACCGACCAGATGGACGGATGATCTGCGCAAGGCTGCGGGTCCACGCTGGATGCAGGCCACCTGCGATCGGTACAGATGGAGAGCCTTGAGGGAGGCCTATGTCCAGCAGTGGACGTCCTACGGCTGAAATGATGATGATGATGAATCATAACAATAATAACACATCACACTCAGAGCCCCTAACTAGGAAGAACCTGTATTTAGGGTACAGAGACGAACATTACACCCAGACCGGAAAAAATATTCGCCCCGCCTGGGAATCGAACCCAGGTGCACACGCTTACTCAGTCCACATCACTGCCAACTGAGCAAAACATAATGGCAAAACTCGGTTCCGTCATGATCGAATTGTATCAGTTTATTATTTACTAGTCGATCCGGCGAACTTCGTACCGCCTGACCTATTACTATTTTGTGCATGTATTATACTTATAAACCTTTCTCTTGAATTACTCTATCTAATAAAAAAAAACCGCATCAAAATCCGTTGCGTGCGTAGTACAAAAAAAAAAAAGTTCCTATTATGTTAATTAAGAGATTTTGTTTTAAAAAAAGGTATTATTTTAATTTTATTAAATAGTTTATTTAAGTAAATAAGTATTATGTTGAAGGAGTAATTCTCTGTTTAGTATTTAATGTTAAGTTGCAGTGTCAAATTTTTATAAAAAAAAAAAAAAAATATGCTGTGTTACTATTTGCTGCGCCCTTTAAGGGCAACTAAGTTCTTAAGCTATGTTTTTTATTTTAGAACCATCTGTAAAAACACTTAGTTCGAAATAAAATTTATGATTTTAAAGATTTAAGCATACATAGGGACAGACGCAGAAAGCGACTTTATTTTATACTATGTATTTTATACTGTGTGTTTTTCATAAACTTAAATAATTAATTACTTGATTACTACTACAGGTTAAAAAAACAATTTTCATCTTTAAATGAGAGCTAACCCTATTCATATAATTTTTCTATTGCCGGAAATTTATTTTGAAAAATGACGCTCGGTGACAGTTTAAGACGATATTTATTGTTTCACTTTTTTTCTCTTGCAAATAAATTAGGGGCGCGTCACACGAGACAATGGACGAGCCTCTCATCAGCGCGTCATCGTCTGAAGGAACTTTAGAACAATCGGGGGAGATTAGAAGTGAAAAATTGTATACTTGGGTTACGAATTTGCAATCAAGGGTTGCGATATTTATACTTGTATTTGGGTAAAGATATTAATACTAATAATAATCAGGACCTGCGTAATGTTTAAGTGTGATTTTATCTTTCTTAGAAAATCCGTGCCCTAATATACATACATATACATGTTAGACTAAACGGTTTTGAAAACCATTGTTTTATTTTTATTTATTTTTTTAGCGACAACCCTATTTTCTCACCAAGCTAACGGTTAGATAAGTAAACAATGCGATCAAAAAAAATGCTCTCATAGCTTTTTTAAGGGTTTTAATTTGCACAGGGCGTCAAAAGGCTTTGGCTCACAAAGAATAATTATTTATCCTTCAGAATGACAAACAAAATGCAATATTTCCTAGATAGTCCTAATCAATATGTATAAAACTCTTCCGTTACTGACTGACTGACTGACTGACTGGCTGACTGACAGACAACGCAGAGCCAAAACCACTGGGCGTAGCGGGCTAAAATTTTGCATGTAGGTTCCTTAGGGAGTGTAGGTGAGCACTAAGAAAGGATTTCCCAAAATTCCCGTGGGAACGGAAAAAAAAAGAATTTTTATGTTTACGAGAAATCTGCGCGAGTGAAACTGCGGGGCAGCCTCTAGTTATTATACTATACGACCCGGCGAACTTCGTACCGCCTAATCTATTAGGGCTATAACAGACGAGCGACCCTGTGCCACGCTTTAGGGTGTAGGAACTCTAAGAAAGTTACAATTGCAATAATACTTTTAGTACTTTTAGACCAAAAGTGAATATAAAAAACGCTGCATGAACCCAAAAAGTATCTCTTAATACAGAAGCTGAGCACAACTATAGGTTTTGTGAATCACCCCCGCAGGTGAAATAAATCATATACGGCTGAGATGGCGGCATTGGCATACATACACTTGAACCGGTGCCAGTCACGATGCCGGTCGCTTCAACATTTTCATGGGAAATAAAGAAAATGCGAATAAAACTAGCACCTTGAAAAACAGTTTTATTTCACGCTAGTGAGTCTTGAAAATTTTAAGCAAGATTATGTAGTGTCATAGTGTGCTTTATTTTGAATATTTTCATTGGTTTAGTTTAGGGGTTTTGCCCTTGGCTCTAGCTTTGGTCATGGATCAATAAATTGGACCATGATTTGGTGTAAAAACCCTCTTAAAAAAATAATTGAAATAATTAATTGAATAAAAACAGATAAAAATGACTGGCATACATGGCTAATGCCTGTGTTATGTCATGCCTGCCGATATACAACATGAACATAGTAAAAACCAACTAAGTGGCGCTAGTGAAACCTACTATATAATTGTTACTTTGAGAGGAGCTCCCTATCCCCAAGACTATGCAATCAAGTACCAATATTGCATCAAACACACAGTTTTGAAAACAGAAGGAATCATACTCTTATACAGGGTGTTTCTGACAAGGCGATAATAAATCAAAGGAGGGATTCTGCTCACCACACCTAAAAACTTTCCCAAAGCAACATGGGTCGAAATCTCAAAACAAAAATCAGCCGTCCCGTACATTGACCCTTTTTTTTTTTTTTTTTTTTTTACCGTACATTGACCCCGTCAGCTGATCGAACCAATGTACAGCTGTTATTTTTTTGAGATTTTGACCCATGTTGCTTTTGGAAAGTTGTTAGTTATGGTGAGCAGAATCCCTCCTTTGATTTATTACTGCCTTGTCAGAAACACCCAGTATGTTTCCATGATGAAAAGGTACCTTTAGTTACAATAAAATAGATTTCGTAGGAGAATTGGATGGAACACCAATTTCCACTTGGGCGCAGAGTAAAAAAAAAACTCTTGACATCTTCAATAAATTTGTAAAGCCAATAAATTATCGTATAAGGCAGGCTTGTAGAAACAGCAAGTCACCGCGAGGGGGCGCTCCTACTCGGTACTGCTTCATTACTTTACTGCAGCAACTTTACAGCTTGTTTATTGTTGCGGGGTTTTTGTTAATATTAAGATCATTCACATCCGCAGAAGACAATCGCACTTTTACTGAAGCAAAAGCACCACAAATATCTCTGCCAAATCTTTTAAACTAAATTATGTTTTACCAAGCATAGTATTTTATTCTAAAACCACGATTTCGTTTTAACCGAAAAATACTAGAAAGCGATAAAAATAAAGGAGCCCGCTCGAAAACGGCTTAAAATAAAAACCGTGTTCCCGATAAATTCCCGAAACTACCCGGGGACAGCCTGCGGCGCCCTTAACTTAACCCTAACTTAAACTTGCAGTTAACACAATACTTCTAAGAGGCCTTAATAAACTTCGCTCTAACAAGCGGCTAAGTGCGTTGTTTAAAAGGTCACACACACGTATTCTTGGAAACAGTTAACCTTCAATATAATGCAGAGAGCTGTTAGCATAGAATTTTAGGCGGATATAAAAATTTATCGACTTTAAAATACAGATCTGATTGCTATGAAAAATTTTATGTATTAACTTTACCTTAGTTTTTTGTTGCAAAATTGTACTGATAGCCAGTTATTTTTTGTATCCCCTTATCGAAATAGGAGGTGGCAGGGCAGCGGAACTAACACTTTTTTGTTAGTAAATTGTTAAAAGTTCGTAGGTAGAGCTAGCTAGAAGTCCGTTACTTTTTAAAGTCCCGGCAACTTACCACTTGCCAAGCTTAAAACAACCTTATTCCCTAGGCGAAAGGATTCAAGTTTGTCTATAAAGAGGAGTTATTTGGTGGTGTGTGAAACAGTAGTGAAACCGCATGAAGTTCTGTAGAGCCTTTTTAGAAGCGACACACTATCGCCATTTAGCCGCCGCCACCGCGGCAGCGACGCGTGAGTTTCTCGCCTACGCTTTTTCCTTCGCATTGAACCTATACCTACTGATTTTCATAATCTCAGCCAAAAGATATCCATTGCTGGGCTGTACTAGGCCTCCACGCATATCGCCATTCCGAACAGTCTTGAGCGACACCCATCCAGTGTACTACCGAAACCGTCACTAGGTTGTCTGACCACCTTGCAGGGGATCTACCTACTCCGCGTCTTCAGACGCCACTTTGGAACTTTTCGGCCTCAGTGACCATCTGTTCTTCGGCTACAACGATTATTAAAAGTGGGATCGAAAAGCGGACGAGAACTAAAAGCACTCATTTATAATAATAATAACTTTTTATTTCAGACCAAGATCCATTTTGTTAGTAGTACAAAAACCTTATTTATCTAGTGTTAGTAATATCAAAAACATAAAATTTACAATATTTAAATGGACGATTTTTTTCTTTAAGTACGAGCTGTAATGATTTTGTTATTGCCTTGTTATTAAAGTATTATATTGTATTGATATTTTATAAAAAAAAACTTATTTGTTTTCGTTCTCCCTGATTTGCAGCTTGTTAATTAAAATCTGTAGGTATAACTGTTGTGAACAAAGTCCTACCCTACTAACTATTGCCTATGAAACTGACCCCTTTACGTAATGAAGTATCTAAGTAAACGCAATTTCTTTAAGTCCACGTGAGCAGGCCTCGGGCTAATTTGTTCTGATTAAAAATACCGCGCATAGTTCTGAAGGAATGCTGCGCCGTCCCCCGCCCTGCCGCCGCTTGCCCCTTCCCCACTCCTCGCTGGCCCTGCCATCGTCTTATGCAGATTATTGACTTACTACCACAGAGTTAAGTTGTCTAGAATGTGTTTTTAGCTATGAAAATTGGAATGCAACGTGAGATCTAAAGACAAATATTAGAATATTCAACGCACACAAATAATACACTAAATGGACCGAGGTGGCTTAGAGAGTCATAATTGCATTATTTTTTATGAATTCAAGATTTGTCAGGACTTCAAGACTTCAAAACAAAAGAGATAGATAAATTGTAAAGTATAGTTTGTTACCCCTTTCTTCTCTACGCTGTAAAATCATTGCGAAAGAAAGTAGAATCATTTGACAGAGGAGGGCTCGTTTGGGGGCGTCTCCAGGCGACCATTGTCGTAAGGCAATTGGTGGGCACCCTGAACTACCTCGCCTCTCGCAGTATAGGATACTTTAACAAATAAGGTAAGTATCAATATTAATTAGATTCATGAACTGTCTCTATTCTACAAAAGAACACCAAAAAAGTAGAAACTTAAACAGTAAGTTAACAAAAGTCTACCTTTATAGAGATTTATTCCAGGTAACCAGTATAAGCATACTTATGTAAAGCAAAAAAGAGAGTAAAGGTAATATTAATAGTTAAAATGTGTATAGTTCTATTAGTTAGTATCTCTGTGGCCGGCATCTCGTGCTCTCACCGGGCGCGGCAGGCAATAAGCAATATTTTCATAAGGCGGCCAGAGCGGAACTCTGAATATTTAGCTTCCAACTTCCAATACAATAATCCTTCGATTATTTATAAACAAGTTGGAATCAATGAATGCGATTTTGATTTATTTTTGCTTGACTTGGGTTCTTGCATTGCAATGTAAGAAATAGGTTTATTTTAAGTAAGTACTGTAACATGTTTATAATAATTAAAGAAACAACTTGTAGGTATATAGAGTAGAGATGAAACGGATATCTATAGTTACTATCCGGTATCTGGCCTATCCGGCACTCTAGATTCTAGAGTGTCTGAAACACATAAAAACACACCCAAAAACAAACCTCGATTTCCGCCATAACAATATTATACACCTCCGCTAGAAATCTAACTCGAACCTCCGGATCCGGAGTTGAGTTGATGATCTTACTCCGGTTGATATTGTTAAGAAGACGTATAGCAACGAAAGAAAATCTGGAAAATCTAGTGCCGAAAAACTGATAAACTGCTTCATAACCGCAAACGTGCGATAGAGAGAAAGCTATTTTTATTGATTAAATTTGCGTTTCAGGGAAAAACATTTTTCACCACCTAAATCTTAGAAAATCATGTTGTTTTTGATTGCCATCGCTTAAGCATTAAATATTCTAGGTTTATACGATTTCATTTTTTTTAATGCATTTATATTTCGTAAAATAAACATCTTAATCCGACCATTTTTTTTATTACAAACATTAATTGTATTTCAGGGGCCTTATTTCTGAAATCTATTGCGAATTTTGAAAAAAAAAATAAACAAATCTAGTTTTCTATAGTGTTAGTATAATTTATAATTTCATGGAGATTGTTTAATAATTAGTACCTAGTGGAAAAACGTTTTCTCTTTTAATAATTTTAATTGGCAGACCGCGCAGGTTTCTTTCGTATTGGAAGAGCGTGAAGAATGGGCGAGAGAAAGGAGACCTTTGCCCCGAAGTATTGCCCAACAGAATTCAACAGATGCTCGTAAAAACATAATTATTAACCACAAATATATATTATTTTCTTTCTCGCACACCATAAACACCATATATTGATTTCTCACAAAAATCACGTTGTGGTTGTTTTCGGTTGGATAGGACATTGCAGGCTTGAATCACCTGATTGTCCGAAAAGTAAGAACATTCCGTGCTTCGGAAGGCACGTTAAGCCGTTTGTCCCGGCCGCAGTAGTGGTCGTTATAACCGCGGCGACCAGCTGGCCCCTTGTCACGTTGGTAATAAAGCATAAAATCGGCTAAACGTGGGTGCGGTTCTTGAGCTGGTACCTTTGCCTAACCCTTCGGGGAATAAAAGGCGTGATGTTAATTATGTTATGTTATGTTTTCTTTCTCCTTTAAATATTGAACTAAGCGCAGAAAAACCTGCAGGCCGAAACTTTATTAATGTTATTAAATTATTCAATAGAGAGAGAGCAGAACAACAAAACGTGTAATGGTACTCTAAATCCGCGGCGGCCATAAACATTTAGTTTGTCGTTCGCTTATTATTTATGTTACGACAGTTTTTGTTACGACCCCTCCTCCCCTCCCCTTCCCTTTCCACTCCCCCAGGTGAACTACTTATGCTAAGTGATAGCCCATGTTGTTGTTTGGTCAGAGTTGCCGACTATTAAGCACCTTCACTTGTTTGTGACTCACAAATTGTGAGATTGTAAATCACGGTGATATTACAGTTTGAGCCTACTTTGTTATAAAACTTTATGAATTTTGTTTCTGTTTTGACGTCAGAGCGCGGAGGCCGAACAAAGGACGATTGTTTGATAGGTAAAGACTAGTAGTATGGTAATAATTTGGTGTAAAAATTATTTTATTTTATTGAAAACTAAAATCTTTTTAATAGCCTTTCCGTACCTATTTGTCGTAAAGCTTTAACAGTGCCCTTAGTATGGGTTTGCTAAGTGAGTTTACGCATGTATTTAGTTTTTTTTTTTATGTATTTAACCATTTGCGTTACGTAACCGTGGTTGAAAAAAATCACTAGACCTATAGGATTGTTTTCAATGCAGTTTCCTGAAACTAGTTTGGCTTAATCGAAGTTTTTCCACAAAACTTTCAATTTAAATTCTCACATGTTTTTTTTTAAGAAATATCTCGAATAAAATGTGTTACGTCGTGATCTAACTAATTGAGTATAAGTATGTAATGACTTAATTGTTTTTTTCTCATGTTTATCACTAAAACGGGAATAATAAAAAACGCATCACACTCAGAGCCCCTAACTAGGAAGAACCTGTATCTAGGGTGCCCAAAACATATACAGAGACGAACATTACACCCAGACCAGAAAAAAGATCGATATTCATCATAACAATGTTTGCCCCGCCGGGGATTGAACCCAGGTGCACCCGCGTCTCAGTCCACATCACTGACTAAATCAGAATAAATCATGTATTATTTTATAATAAACCCTGTAGCGTTGAGATGGGGCTGGATGAAAAATAAAAACTAACTAGAATAATAAGACTGAGCGCGTGCGTCGGTGGATGTCAGAGTTAGAGTAAAAAAAATGGCCGGCCGGGCCGTGAACGCCTTCGATAGCTGAATATGAGGACCCCCCCAAGCGTCCCATACCCCTCTGGCACCCATCCTAGGCACGTTCAGAAATTTATTGTTATAAACAAAACGTAACAAACTTTTCACAACATTTTTAAACGAAAACTTAAAGTAATAAAATATTAATTTTCAACAAATACGACTACAAATAACAAGTTTTAAACTAAAGTTGTGAGTGGTTCCCATGCGTGAAGTGGTTGCGATTAAACTATAGTTACACGCGTCGCCAACAAACCCATCACCAAATCAATTAAAATATGGAGTAGGTAAAACTAAACTAAATAATCAACTATATCCACCACTTCAAACTGTATCCCCAATCTGGGTTCAATCTTAAATGATGACAAGGCTACAGGCACCTCCTCATAACCTCATTAGCGACCAAAAGGAAGGACTACCCGACGTTTATCTATGCCCTGTGAGCGGCACCGTGGCAGGTCCTTAATGGGACATTAGCAGACTTGTTGGGCTAGTTGACATTTTGTGAATTTTCCATGAGTAGCGTTATGATATGCTTGTAGGTTTTCGTCAAGTTTTGAGACTCAATTTGTTTGGACAGAAGCTTGTTGCTAGCAAGAAATATTTCTCAGCCGAAATATTGAAACAGAAAAAAAGTTTAACCTATATTTTAATCTGATTCACAAATATAATTTTTTTTCTTGTGTATATTGAGAATTTCGGAAGCAGCCCTGGTAGCATGGCCGACCATTTGGTGAATTTGACAAACGTTTCTGTCACTTTTGTCAATCATCTACATACATTTTCCTGCATAGAAATGTCAAAAGAGATTTTATTGACAGAAAGATTCGATAAATGGTCGGTTTAGTCACCACTGCGGAGGATTGATTATTGGCCTAAGTATTAACCTGTGTTTAAAAGTCTAACACATATATTATTTACTTACACGAACCTAAGTTAGACAAATATCAACATTTCAGTTAACATCTTACCGCAAATACTATTAAAAGTTAAAAAAAAATCACTTTACAAATGAAATTTGAACGCCATCAAGATATTATAGTTTGTAAGCACTTACCTACACCTAATAATTTTGTGCAAATGAAATATCTCAGGATGGTCACGCAAGGGTTGCCCTGCGAAGGGCAGCGGCTCCGAATTAATCCGGGCTCTACAAGACAAATATGGCGGACTAATGGCCGAATTATTGAATTAGTGAAGAGCCTTGCATGGGTCGAGTACGTGGCCATTTTTCATATCAAGTATTGCGCTTAGTTACTGCATCTTTGCTATGTTAAGCTTGATACATTGAAAATTAGGATTAGATAGTTGCAATTTTTGGATGCATCTTCTTTGCACAGCCAAAAGCAGCGTAACAATCGGCGATGCGCAGCAAGAAATGTGTTTTAACTGCCAATCATCATCATCATCATTTCAGCCGTAGGACGTCCACTGCTGGACATAGGCCTCCCTCAAGGCTCTCCATCTGTACCGATCGCAGGTGGCCTGCATCCAGCGTGGACCCGCAGCCTTGCGCAGATCAGCTGTCCATCTGGTCGGTGGACGTCCTACGCTGCGCTTGCCGATCCGTGGTCTCCACTCGAGAACTTTTTGGCCCCAGCGGCCATCTGTTCTGCTGGCTATATGATTTGCCCATTGCCACTTCAACGAGCTTATCCGCTTGGCTATGTCGGTGACCCTGGTTTCTCTGCGTATGTCCTCATTTCTGATTCGATCCCGCAGAGAAATCCCGATAACTTCCAATATAAACACATAATTAACATAGCAACTACAATTGAATAAAGTGATTCCATTGGTTCTTATAAACACATTCCTCGCTACGCATCTCTGATCGAAACGCTGATTTAGGCAGTGCAAAGAGGATGCGTCCATGGATGTACCATGCATCTAATTAGTTAGCTGTGTTAGAAACTTGCATAGCGCGCGCGATTTAGAAATTAGTTCGTACGCGATCTCCGTTGAAGCTGTATTAGATCTACTTCTACTACAATTACTTTAACATTGATCGTATAAGTCCCACTGCAGGACACGGACCTCCCCTCTAGGCAGAAAGTAGCAGGCGTTTAACAAGCCATTTGCAACACGGAAAAAAGCTTCAATTGTAAAAACATTGAAATAGAATAATATCTATTTTAACTCTCTCTCTCGACCCTAACTAGTCCAAACCTCAATCAATTGGGAATTTCCAAAACACCCACTCCGCAACAACTCAAGTTTTCTGCTAATCTTGGAGCCTGCAGGGTCCGTCCAGCACTCCGGGTTGCGGTGGAGAGTTGGCAACTGGTAACTGGCAACTCTTGGAGTTTGTATCCGTGGGGCTATTCTTGCTTAGTTTGACGACAGCCTGATCGGAGACTTGAGTTAAGGCTTTTATGAAGTTTTAAAGATTCTTAATCTTTTATGCAATATTCTAAGTATCACTAATCGAAAGTTCCTGCGGTCGTAAGTTGAATGATTGAAGTAAATAATCTATAAATCCATTAATGTTGTACCTCATTGTCGTTTTATCTTATTTTAAAGTACAGGGGTGGTCTAGGATGGCGTAACACTTGCGGTTTTTCTGTATTGAAAAATATCTCTCTTCTTTGGTCTAGGTCTAGCGCACACGGGACCATAGACAAATTTGTTACGCCGTCCTAGACCGCCACTGTACCTATTAACTGTTTTTTTTATTTTTATTATTATTCATTAAGTATACCAATATTATTTTTATTATTTTATCTGGTTAATTCTAGTTTTAGGCACTTAAGCGCTAAACTTTAAGATTCACCTATAAATACTTAAATCTTTAATGCCATAATCATGTCCCTTAAAATTACAGAAGAAAATAAACTAACGCTACCAGTTTAATCCTAAAGTTTTAAGTATTCGAGGGCGGTACAAACAAAATGTCAAGGAAATTGTACGACCATAAAGTTCTTGTCCGAATTAATTGAAGTTGGAGCATTAATTCAAAGACGGACCCTTTCGGCAAACACTTTAAACTTGGCCCCAATTCACCTATAGTTTACCAATTAGGAGGTGCGCAAGGTGTTGATGAAAGGTGGGGACTTGACCCCCGACCCCAAGGGGGCAGCCAACCTCGGGGGGTTATCGGGTTTAATTATGAACCGAGCTTTTAACACGTGGTCAGCGGCTAGAACTACTTGGAAACTTTGAAACTTCAAGTAAGGGACAAATCTTTAATTGTTGGGTCGCAATTTGCTTAAGTTATGTAAATAGTTTTGGCTTTAATGTCCAGTTCCTTAAGAACCAGTTTACAGCGATGCTAACGCCATTCTCGAAAAAAAAAACCTTCATAACTAAGGCAAATATCAAAAATGTGGCACAGTATGACACTAAATAATCTTGCTAGTATTTTTTGAGCACATTGAGTAGTCCTACCTAAGTAAAAATAACAAAATAATCCACAGATTGTTGCCAAAAGCGGCCACTTTTAGCAACTCTTTGTAGCTTTCATTGGTCTTTAACCAAAAGCTATACAACACTGCCCTAAAATACTTACCTGGCTACATTATCTAGCCTTAGTTTAGAAGATATTAATTTTTTTCGCGAATGGCGCTAGCATCGCTGTAAACTGGCTCTTAAGCAAGATACAAAAGACTTTTTACCCTTAGTAATATTGCAATATTCAGCGTACATCTGGACCACCCATACAAAATCACACCAATCTGTCAATAAACATCCATCATGCTGAATTTGAAAAAAAAAGCACATCTGTGCAGCAACCCCCCTTTCTCCCTCACGGTACACCTCACCCCCCCGCACCCTTAAGAACAATGAGGCCTGCCTGACCCAAGCAAGACGCTTTAAACAATTTACATGTTGTAATTTTAATTGTGACCGACCGCTCTCTTAAGTACTACTTCCACTGCATTGCTAGGCGAAGCTATAATATTATTATCTTACCCAGGTACGACGATCGAGTATTCATATAAGCCACAAAAATTACAGATTAACCATGTTATTCATACAGATACAGTAGGTTTAATGTCACTTTACTGGAGGTCTACTCCTCTGGTTTGTTGTATGGTAAATACGTGACGTCCAGTCTAAATTGACATACGTCAAATAACTAAAATGCCCTTGAACTTTTTATGAATAACAGGGTAAATGTTTGCCGTCTGCTGGCCGCCGCGTACACCTCACTTCCTCCTATGGCTCAACCAAAAGGCATAACGTAACTTAATCTCACAGGCAGAAGCACCAGCATCATATGAGCCGCATCTACGTTTAGCCGAATTTAAGAGAAAGTTACCCAAAGGCGTACTAAGGGAAAAACTGAAGGGCAGCAGCGTCCATTGATGAAACCACAATAGCCAAACTGCGATCGCCAACCCGCCTGCCGTACCAAGCGATTACAACAATTACTATTGATTTTACACTGGATGATTGGCGCATAATACCTGGAAGGTAAGTTTCTTACCATTGCTGTTTTCTTTGGGCGTGCAACATAAATTGCCTTTGGTAAAGCGGCAATGGTCACAACATCGCTAACAAGACAATTACGATTCGATCGTTTTTAATTAAGAAACTTGACCCCCTGTTTATGGCGTTCTGTTAGTAGAGGTATATTTCCAGCAGTGTATTTATTTTACTTGCAGTGATGATAACATAATAACACATCACACTCAGAGCCCCTTACTAGGAAGAACCTGTATCTAGGATACCCGAAACACACACAGAGACAAATATTATACTACGACTAATGTTTTTTTTTTTCACAAACTATTATATCAATAGCTCGATAGCATATCTTGCAGTGTGAGCTAGCTACGTAGACCGCCAGATGTCGAGACAATGCCGGCCGGCCGTGGGATAGTTCCACCTAATGTTAATTTAATCCGAGACAAGGCAAACTTGTGACTTCTTACGTTGTTGTTGGATTGTTCCTACAGGGCCGGGCGAGGGTCCGGAATTACGGAGTTGGGTCTTGGGGCGACGGACATCCGCCTACACCCTGGTCACGGTATAATAAATAGTACTACGTACAGTATGAGCACTCCCTGCCTCCCTCAGCAAGTGTGCCTTCCGCGCTCGGTTACCTTTCAGATACCGCTCAGTACAAATAAAGTAGCGTCGCACGTCTCATCTCACTCACACATGCATGATACGCGTGCACGTACACGAGTTTCGGCTGTGAGCGAAGAAACGCGATTTTTTCTTTGAATTGTCTAGGTTCCTCAGTCCCATCGCGCAAAACGTAACTATCGAATAAAAGTAGAGTAGAAACAGTACGTTAATCGCAAGAAAATACACATTTGGTAGTCTCGTAATCAATTTTGCTATAACTATAGCAGTAGTATCGCAACAGATTGGAATTGATCAAAAAGGGTAGTCTGCTCCATAATAAGATAATGTTATGATTACGTTCGACTGACATTATATATGTCAATCATCATCATCATCATCATTTCAGCCGTAGGACGTCCACTGCTGGACATAGGCCTCCCTCAAGGCTCTCCATCTGTACCGATCGCAGGTGGCCTGCATCCAGCGTGGGCCCGCAGCCTTGCGCAGATCATCCGTCCATCTGGTCGGTGGACGTCCTACGCTGCGCTTGCCGATCCGTGGTCTCCACTCGAGAACTTTTCGGCCCCAGCGGCCATCTGTTCTGCGGGCTATATGACCTGCCCATTGCCACTTCAACGAGCTTATCCGCTTGGCTATGTCGGTGACCCTGGTTTCTCTGCGTATGTCCTCATTTCTGATTCAATCCCGCAGAGAAATCCCGAGCATAGCCCGCTCCATGGCTCGTTGAGCTACTCGGAGCCTGTTCATAAGCCCTATAGTGAAGCACCACGTTATATAATATGTCAATAATGATTGATATTAAGTGACAGTTGCACTACGCCAGTACCAATTTCATCTAATAAAACAGGATTCACTATTTAGGTAAAAAATCCCAGATTATTCTATAGCTTGCTATTCATATTCTATTGCTATACTATAATGATCGATCAAAGTTACGAGACTCGCAATTTTTGACACAATCGTAATAGAGTAATAGTAGAATAATAATAGAATAGAAGTATAATCTTAAGTTTAGGAGACTAGAGTCCCAGGTGTACCCTGCCTGGTGGAGCGCCATATTTAAATTCTGGCTATTGTTGGTAATTTGTTGAATGTTGTTGTTGCGGGAAGCAACTTTGTTTTATACTATGTATTGATTGACGATTGATAGTGACAAACGCACAACTAAAGTCTGTGTCGAACAGAGGTGCCATAACGTCGCACTATAGAGCGTCTATATCTAGACTTACTTGGCGCTAGACCGTCGACTTGTTATGTACTATGACAACAAGGTATTAACCTTTTTTTTTGTTACACAGAGCGCCGATGCTAGAACGCTCTGAAACTGGGCCTTTACGCCTAAATGTTCAAATAACTATCATGATTTCTTCACTTATATAGTTGCTATCTTCCGCCTGTGACTTGCACCATCATAAGTACAATCATTCAGGACTCGGAGTCACCGAACTTTGAGATTTATCCCTGCTACCTATTTACTGTGTCTCGTCAGGCTCAAACCTTATTTAATTCAAACTTGTTACTTAGATATGAGTGATAAGTTGATAAATTTACCAACCAGTACCCATTTTAATAAAAGACAAATGCTAAAGCCTCAAATTACTATGAAAGAACAAAGATTCTATAGAAAGTGCGCAAAATGACGTGAATTAAAGATTCAAAAAAGCTACATAGTTGTCACTCGATGGTATACATTTCTGGACTGGAAAACGAAAATAAAAACGCTTAATAAAACAAAATCTTCTGAATTGGCCAAACCTTCTCGAGTTTTAGCAAGACAGTCAATCAACAATAAAAATACATTTACAGCAATTATTGACTTTTTTAATTAATAGAAAAAATTTATATAAAATATGGATTCAATATTTTAAAAAAACCTCAGTACTCTATTAAATCTCTATACCTAGACGAGGCACTAGGTAATTAAAACAGCAAAAAAAAAAAATCCCCCGACCGCAGCCACCTCATAACGACGGGAGAGCACTTCGCGAACCACTAAAATGCAAATGAACCACCGTTACTTCTTACACTGGACCATTAAAAGTTATTTGTAGCTCGAAATTAAAAACATGAATACTGAAAAATAATAACCAGTAGACTTGTATTGTGATGCAAATGCTGCGCTCGCGGCGCGCCGCCGGCGGAATAGAGAGAGCGAGAGAATTCGGACAGAAAACTTAAAATACCTATTTTGTAGGCTGTGCTAGGAATACATTACATAGGCTGCTCCGTGGCTCAGTTGGCAGTGATATGGACTGAGTAAGCGTGTGCGTTTGGTTTGATTCCCCGGTCGGGTCGAATATTGATATGATGAATATCGATGTTTGTTTCCGGTCTGGGTGTGATGCTCGTCTCTGTGTGTGTTTCGGGCACCCTAGATACAGGTTCTTCCTATTTAGGGGCTCTGAGTGTGATATGTTATTATTATTATAGCTCTTATAATCTTTTGTTTTCACAGATTCATAAAAAAAAAAAGTTTTTTATTTCCAAAAAGTTTTTAGGCTTTTTATACAAATCTGGGACTGGATTTCTACTTCCTATTGTAGGATAATCTTGTGGCTTAGGGTGAGTAGATGCTCCTCCCACTAGTTAAGGATAACAAACTTAACACTAAGCATGCAAAATGTTTCCTCTTTGAAAAGTAATATTATACAATATAATAAATCAGTTTTAGATAAATAATAAATAAATAATAACACATCACACTCAGAGCCCCTAACTAGGAAGAACCCGTATCTAAGGTGCCCGAAACACACACAGAGACGAACATCACACCCAGACCGGAAACAAACATCGATATCGATATTCATCATAAATAATATCAATATTCGCCCCGCCCGGGAATCGAACCCGGGTGCACACGTTTACTCAGTCCACATCACTGCCAACTGAGCTACGGAGCAGTCAAGCATCAGATCATAATTCCATCTGCAAGACGTCTGCAAGATGTCCCCTATATATCGTCAAAAGGACAACCAACTAGGGGGGATTCTGCCATAAGCAGCACGCTTGCCAGGCGGGTTGGCGATCGCAGTACAGCTCCTCTAGTTAAGGCTTGGTGGTTCAAAAATTTGTGTTTTTGAGATTTTTTTAAACAATCTGAGACATACAAAATTGATGTCTTCATTCTGAAAAAAATATATGTGTTAGTTAAGGATCTAATCTAGTCATCATACTAAAGGGAAATAGGATCTAATTAATTTTAGTTGATAGAAAAAAATCTCAAAGTTACCCCTTTTTGTTCCGTTTTTTCCATTTTATTTTTAAACCGCTGATTGTTTTTATTTGATTTTTGGAATGAAAATTGCTGACCTTAAATTTTAGACATACTACTATAGTAAGAATTTTTAAGTTTAACGAAAAGACAAAAAACCAGCAAAAACTAAAAAAAAACATCGTTTTCGCGCGGTCCGATGCCATGCCGCGCCGCTCCCTACCCCGTCAGTACCCTTGTGGCCACGGCCGAGGCCGGTTCTGTGTCAAATTTTTGTTTTCGCGCTCTCGTATTTCGTTTTATTTTTATTCAAATGTAAACAAAATTTGACAACAGATGTCAAAACAATGAACCATAACATCTGATTAGGATCTGTATGGAGCTGAAAGAAACCAATTTTGATACCGATATTACATTTATAAAACCGTCGCATTACAAACTTACCTTTTTTATTCCCACAAATAAAACTTAAATCATAGGTTACTTATTATATAGTTATATCATATCTTTGTGAGTTCTGTGGCGCCGATAACACAATATTAATATTACATTAGCACAATATTACGTGGTATACTTACTCAAATTACTTTAAGAAGGCAGTAATTTATGTCTTAATAGAAAATGTTTCCTTTTTATTTAACGCTTTTCGGTTTTTTCGGCTGTTTAATTTTTTGATGAAAAGATTTTATTTTTTGCTTTTCAGTTTAATTTTAAGGAATTCCCCCCCCCCCTCACTTCAAGGTTCACCTTCACCTCAAATCACCCTCCAAACGCTGGTCTCACACCCCTGAAGGTGGTCAGACGACCTGGTAAAGGTTGCGGCCTATGTCCAGCAGTGGACGCTATCGTGTGAGATCGGCTGCTTAAAATCAAAACCTAGTAACTCGTTTTAACAAAAATATTCAGGAGAGCCAAAAAACGGGTCGACCACTTTAATTCGTTGCCCCGAAGAAACCAGACGCAATAGCGATTTCGGTGTTTGACCAAAAGTTTGACTATATTGTTGACTATAGTCACACTTAAATCGATCCCACTATTTTTTTTTTTTAATTTACCCAAATATGACAATGAAAACAATTTCAAAACATAGTATTTCCCACTTAGTTAATTAACTAAGTGTGAAATACTATGTTTTGAAATACAATCTCTGAGTTAATTCTCTACTTTTTAAAGCAATTTATATTTTTAGTTGTACGTTTCGAATGAAAAATGTTATTTTTTGAAGTGCATTCATTTAAAAGTTATACAAATGATTTATTTGTGGCAGAATTAAGTTTTGTTTACTATTTGGTTACGACTCGTGGTTAATTCAGCCAAATTTGTATACTGTTTTTGTAACTTACTAAATTCCATCAAAATTTGATTGATTTTATAATCGGCGCCAAATTCAAAACATAGTAAGTCAGCTTTCAAATTCATAACCTAGTAAGTCGGTTGAGTTGCTAGGTTTTTTTATTTGTAATCCGACATGCGCTATGTTAAGAATATGTACTTCATGGAAATTTCAATAACTTTTCCAAATTGGGTAGACTTAAATTAAATTTTATTTTTAAAATTACGTTAGAAACTGGGTGTTTTAAGGTTCATATCAAATCTATACCGCCTAGTAAGTCGAAAAATGACAAAAATGGTTTTTTTGCAAAAACACCAGTTACTAGGTTTTGAATTTGGGCAGCCGAGATGATGATGATGATTATTATTATATTAGTCGGCGAGGCGCTTCTCCAGAAGTCCCCCAGAGTCCTCCAGAAGAAGGCAGGTAGTCGCCACTTACAATGGAACTGGTGGGGCGAGTGTTGAAAATTTTGCGGTTTTTGTAATCCAATCGTCGTAGGTCGCCAATTTAGAGAACTCCTATGTCCGCCCGCCTGCAGTAGAAATAACTCCAGAGGTTGAAGAAGGGATGATATATTTACACATGGTTAGGTACACTATTTACAAGAAAATGAATGCATGTTAATGTGTACAGCGGCTGAGATGTACTGCCTAGCGCACGCAGGGCGTTGCGCGAGGCGTCGTGCGGGGCGTGCTGCGCCCAAATCAAATGTATAGCAATAGTATGAGACCGTTTACGGAGACGCGCATAGGCCTATGTTCGATATCGTATAAGGAAACGCGTCGGCTCCCGCGGCGGCGCCCGCGGCGGCGGCGACCGTGGTGGCGCCTGCGTCGGAACCCACACGACATCCCGCACAACACGCCGCGTCTTCGTAAAGGAGGCCTTAGGGTGTGATTTTAGTTCCAAATAAAAAAAGTTATCAACTCAAACTATATCGTTATTTGTTTTAAATTAAAACAACCAGTAATGTTTTATTTATATTGAGAAAACACTACAAAAAGGGTTTACTTTGATATTTATTTCTACAGAGTGAAATTCATTACATCTTGTTACTTTTTAATAACTTGTCTAAACTAAATCCTACATCTATATTTTTCAGAATTAAGAAATCTGTTTTATATTTCTCAGATGGTTTAAAAAAAACTCGTTATTACAAATACCTTACCTAAACGCAAATTCTTGTGCGCTGAAACGAAAATCGGAAAGAAAAATTGTGCGGTAGGTATAAACATCTCGATTTAACTTCGGCTTGTATGAAAAGTAATAAAATTTAAAACTGCCGCGACATTTCGCATTTCGACGCGCGCATGTCACAGCTGCGAGGGTGGGGGACCCTCATACCTAATTAGGTAAGAAGCTTCAAAGTACAGGCCGTTAAAGAAGGACGCTTCTGCCCGTTTTTCTTGCGTTCCTTTAGACGCCTTTTACACACCCCATAGGATAGGAGACTACCAGTATATGAACGCGTATACTGCAGCGCTGATAATTAGATACGTGCATACAGCTACGTTTGCATATGTCATAGTAAGATTTGATTTAGGTTTTTTGCAAAAAAAAACTAGGGATTTTACGAAAACCCGTATAATTTTATAAAAGCATTACTTTTTTTTCAATTATCCTGACGTAAAGCAGTTTTTTTTGCAAAAAACCTAGTATAATTGAAAAATTTGAAACCCGCCTTAACTCTGATTGGCTAGATTTATTGCTTGCTGGTAAACTCTTATTCTGATTGGTTCTCTGTAGCGTCAAAGGATATTTTAACGAACCAATCAGAATAAGAGTTTACCAGCAAGCAATGATCTAGCCAATCAGATTATAGGAAGGTTTCAAAGTTTTCAATTTTACTTGGTTTTTTGCAAAAAACTGCTTTATGTCAGGATGATTGAAAAATAAGTAATGCTTATATCAAATTATCCGTGTTTTCGAAAAATCCCTAGGTTTTTTGCAAAACACCTAATTATCAAATCTTACTACAACACATAGATAAAGCTACGTCAAATCGACGATGGGCAGTGCTAAGCTAAGGGTGCATTCACGTACAAAGCTAACAACAAGCGCTTGTTGACGCTGGATGTATAGAAAATACCTGCGCGGACATAGACGCTTGTTCCAGTGCGAATTGCTTTATACGTGAATGCACCCTAACGTCGGTTGGACGTCAATGCAAATGTGTGAACGCCTATACGCGTCAGTAGAGCAGTATTTACAGCCTCTATAAATGACTCTTTTATTCAACTTTTTTTTGCCTATGACGTCGGTAATCGACGTGGGGTCGAATTTAAAATGTTTTTTATTGCGTGCCAAGAGCGGTGCGTGTCGGTGGCGGGGCGGCTGAGAAATGACGTTATTATTTATGTTAATTCGAACGCCTAATGACGTCTTAGGTGTTCGCGGCACCTTTTTATGCGTACTGTGGTTGCTTAGGGTTGACAATCGTTGCTTTTTATTTTAGCGATAGAAAGGCAAGAGGTATTTTTGAAGCAAATAATTTCGATAATTATATCAATACAAATTTTATTATTGGTTTTTAACAAGCGACCTATCTCATCTCAGACGTAAGACGTTCAGTATTAAAATAAGCGCTTATTCTTTATTTATTATAACTTTTTTAAATGCGAACCAATTTCTTAAAATTAATATCCAAAAATTAATTTTGAATTCAAAGTCACCCTGTAGTAAATAAAGTTCGATTCATAGAATGAGATAATTTTATTACATAACTCGTGTTAAACCTCATCGCGTCGTGCGCAAATAAACTGTGCATAATTTAAATGCGTTTGAGGGTAGTCAATCGTTCCACGGGTTTGTAAAAAAAATATAAAATTAAAGATGATGAGCCCCTATATCCAGCAGTGGACGTCTTTCGGCTGAAATGTTTATTTCATTTCAAAAGATATTTAAGTAAGTAAGCATCCAAAGTTATAATGTTAATACAGAACACGAAAATGCAACCTGTGAGTGCATAAAAGTCCCACTGACCAAAAAGTCACCCCTATTTTCCTACCCTTAGGGTGGGAATTTTATTTCCAAATTTTTATGGGACCCACTTCAAGGTATTCCCTGTCGATTAAAAAAAGAATTATCAAAATTGGACTACTCTGTAAAAAGTTATGCATGATCATACATTAAAAAAAAAAATATATATATACGTGTCGAATTGAGTACCTCCTCCTTTTTTTTTCGTCGGTCAAAAATCTAAGAAATAATCACTGGCTCCAAAGTTTAGGGCGAGAACCCTGCGCGTGCGGGCGCGGGCGCGGTTTCGCGTCACGGCCACGGCAGTAATTGTACCACTTTACATAATGTCTGTTTTAGTGGCGCGGCATTTTTCAACTCCCGCCCTAATGAGACGTGAACGCCGCTAATGCGACCTGCGGGTCTATTATGGCCACATTTGGTAGATCATTCTTCGTTCCTTAAATTTTCTTTTAAAAAAAAATCATTCATTTGGTAAGATGGTCATTCAAAAAATGACAGCTAGATGTCTTCTAAAAGCAGAATCATTTTCAAGACCTCTTTTTTGACAGGTTTCTAAGGGAATTCGTAAGATGGCCTAATTTGATTTTATCTTTTAGCTGTCAAATAAGTGAACGTAACGATTGAAAAATATAGGTGCTTTTTTCATTCATCCTTCATTCTTTGACTGATCCGTGGCTCAGTTGGAAGTGATTTGAACTGAGACATCGAAGCACTAGGTTCGATCCCGGCGGGGCGAACATTGTTATGATGAATATAGATTTTTGTTTCCCGGTCTAGGTATATTGTATTGTCTCTGTATGTGTTTCGGGCAACCTAGATACAGTTTCTACCTATTAAATTAATTGCTCTAAGTAGTGGGGAGCGTTATTATTATTATTTATTATCAATACAAATCTAGAGTGTATTTACGAACATACCCTTTAATATTTTTGTTTATTTATTTCTTGTATGTACTAGTGTACCAGGGCAAAACCTTTCTTGGTACCCACTTCTTAAATTCTCTTATTGTATAAACTAGCCTACACTAGCACTTGCCTATGAGTTGCAGTTGGTCTATCTTTCAATCAGCTAATAAGTAGGAAACTAACTAATAATGTTAGTAAGATAAAAATTACTAGATTTACAATGAGTTGTTGTTGGTCTGCCTGTCTATCTTTAAACCAGCTAAGGCTTAAGGAAACTAATAATGTTAGTAAAATAACAATAACTAGATTTACATTTATTTATTTTTTAACATCAAATATATTAGGTATAGTTGTTCGCATACAGTGTAAATAAATAATTATTTATTTTTAATACAATTTGTTTAAAATCTTTAAATAGGTACTAAATATGACTTCTTCGGGTGTTTTGGTCACAGCTCTGAAACAAAGAAAATAAATTAAATCTTTTTTTTTGCAACACGGTGCCGTTTTACACAAAATAAATTTCTGTTACACGCACAACAAGAATCGCAATGGTTAACCAAATCGCTAACAATGAACAAGTCCATCGAATAAGAAACTGAGGCAGACATGCTGTGGTGAAGGTGCGAAGTGCAGAGTTGTTGGTGAAGCAACTGCTTCAATTTTGCCTTGGGAAGTTGATCTCTGCAAAGCATGACTAAACTGAAAATGACGCAGGGGTTAAATATGTTACTAAGTTAAAACAGTAAGCTAGTCTATTGCAACGGTACCTAGATACTTACAGTTGCCCATTTCTAGGGTGTCTTTTTTTACAAACCGCGATATCTCTGCCGTGTTCTTTGAGGTATTGGCCTCCTCGTTGGGCTATCAGCTAGAGAAACAGTTGGGCGGGCAGGTGATGGTGTAGGTGGAGCAGGGGCTGGTTGGGGTCTGTAGCTGGCTTGTGGTTGTGATGCTGTAGGTGGGGCGGGGGCAGGTACAGGTCTGAAGCTGGCAGATTGGGGTCTGTAGCTCGCTTGTGGCAAAAAACTTTTCCGAAAAACAAAACAAACCAACTTTGAAGCAATGTGTCAGTGACTGACTGACTGACAAAAATAGTATCAATCAGTCAGTGGCAAATGCCGCCATAAACAAAAATTTCACGACCAACTAATAAAACAAGCAAATTAAAAGTCTATTTGGCAATGAAATAACGTTTCTAGATTTTAATTCGATTAAAAACTCAAAGCTAATAATTGAAATGCACATAAACAGTAATTAAACACAATTAAATGAGTCTGCAAAAAAACCGGTAAAATTAAAAATGAGGCAATCCCTTTTATTTTTTTATAACAGTAACATTGCGCCGTAATGTCAAGTAGGCTGCCGATTAGAGGAAATGAACGAAAGGGAGAATGGATTTTAAAACGGCCATATTATGATTTCAAGTGACATTTCGCTTTGATTCCTCATTCATTTTCGTTTACATTTCATTATTGCTAAAGTGGCCTTAGTAGACCCGCTGCCTCCTGCTCCTGCCTCCCGAACAAATTTCTACTTTCCATTCTTAGATTTCTTTGTCACATTAGCGTTGTGATTTCTTTACTTTTTACATCTTAAAGCCAAGTACCTATTGTATAATCTTCAAATAACGATGTTATGTATGCTTTCAAATAATGTAGTAATAAAGTTATGACACTATGTAGTGTAATTCCACTGCACTATCCGATTATTTACTAGAGTATTTTAGGCAATTGAAATTGAAAGTTGAAATACTCAACAGCATGTAGCTAATTTCTAAATTAATATAGGACAGTACTTTCGTCCGTCTCCAATTTTTATTACAGTGATAATTATCATTAAATAAAATGTGTAGATAAAAAATCTATAGAATTCAATTCAAGATACCAACAAAATTTATATCGCTAAAAATTAATAGTTCGCTTTGAAAATTTAAACCAGGTGTTTGCGATTTTAAAATTTTCCACATAGCAACACTAGCGGCAGCCATGTTGACTCCATGCGTTCCCGCCATAAATATCTCGTTGGATTACTCGCACTAGAGAAGAATTGTAAATGCGCAATTTGCCACTCTTCCCAACTTGGAGATTTATCGCCTTTCTGAAATCTCTCCAGCTTTGGTCGGGACACCTTGCGCGCTGCCGGATCATAAAGAACTTGTTTAGTATTCTTACAAGATTGCCAGAGTTTAGGATGCTCCTACTTACTTAGGCAAAAATTCTCTAAACGAGATCAAAACTTTGTAATAGGAATAAAGGAGATAAACAACTCTAGCCTCACATAAAACAGTCAAATGCGTTTTTTGGCTACGAATAATGAATTGTAAGTATTCTGTAATATTAAGATTTTTAAACACGTACCTGGGGGTCTATTATGGCCACATTTGGTAGATCGTTCTTCGTTCCTTAAAGTTTCTTTAAAAAAAAAATCATTCATTTGGTAAGATGGTCATTCAAAAAATGACAGCTATATGTCTTTTAAAAGGAGAATCATTTTCAATACCTCTATTTTGACAGGTTTCTAAGGGAATTCGTAAGATGGCCTAATTTGATTTCATCTTTTAGCTGTCAAATAGGTGAACGTAACGATTGAAAAATATAGGTGCTTTTTTCATTCATCCTTCATTCACTAACACAAATCTTGACAGTCTTTTGTGTAAAAACATTGCAAAAATTATATTTATACATAAATTTGGATTAAAAAAATGGCTGATTTAGGTTTATACCAAAATTTAGTCTTAAGGGCTAGGGTGGAGAATGCTCTCCTTCATCGACGGATCAATCAGGAGGCAAGAGATCCGGAAAAAGCTTTTGAAATGCCAGAACGAACATTTGTCGGCCTCTATAGACTCAGAAAAGATGTTGTTCTGGACCTGGCGCAAGAGATTGAGCCGCACATTGCTCCAATCAGAGGAGGAATAAGTATCGTTGCAAAAGTGAGTATCAACAAATCCATCCATCGTGTGGCAGGCATGCACCGATAGAGCTAAAGCATCATACAGCTTCAACATTTATAGCCTCAGTCAGCCCAGTCCACTTATTATTTTAAATCTGACTATGTACTCTTTTTTTAGGTGCTAACAGCGCTAAACTTCTTTGCTTCCGGGTCTTACCAACGCTTTGTAGGAGTGGGGCGTGACATGCACCAGACCAGCGTGTCAAATGTATTGAGGGATGTTACCATAGCCCTAAACACAGCGTATTTTAGGCAAAAGTATTTGGAATTCCCTCAAACCCAGCACGCGAGGAATGAAATTAAACAAGGGTTAGTAAATCATAAAAATCATTTATTCAGCCGAACCAATGATCCGGGTAGGCATATTATGTAAAAAGGGCTGTATATTTTCATTATCAATATCAATCAATACATAGTATAAAATAAAGTCACTTTCCGCGTCTGTCCCTATGTATGCTTAAATCTTTGAAACTATGCAATGGATTTGATGCCCTTTTTTTTTATAATAGATAGAGTGATTCAAGAGGAAGATTTATAAGTATAATACATGCACAAAATAGTAATAGGTTAGGCGGTATGATGTTTGCCGGGTGGACTAGTACTTCTATAAATATACTTATAACATCTTCCATCGGAGTAGGCAGTAACAATTAATTTGAACTTGCTACTATCCTGGCAAATATATATCTCTTACTTTAACATGAAATTTTAGTTGTAAGGTATGAATCTTTTGTCGCTGTCTGTGTGTATGTATGCTTTAATCTTTAAAACTATGAAATGGATTGTGATGCAGGTTTTTTGAAAAAGTAGATAGAGTTATTCAAGAGGATGGTTTATATGTATAACACATGCACAAGATTATGTTAGGTGGAAAAACGCTGAGTCGGCTTATTAAATTTACAATTATTTATATATTTCAGATTTTATAACAAATTTGGCATGCCTAGGGTGCTTGGATGTGTGGATGGCACTCACATAGGGATTGTGCGGCCATCAGTCTTTGAAGAGAGATTTTTAAACAGGAAAGGATACCACTCCCTTAACACTCAAATAGTACTTACCTAAGTATATCTTACCTACAAGCATACGTTTGGATTTTGGTTTATTTATTTCTTGTAGCTTCGCCAAAAATTTACGCTTTGTTTTAATTGTTGTTTGTCTGTGTGTCTACAAATGAAATTAAAAGAAAAGACTTACACATTATCAAATATAATCAATACATAGTATAATACAAAGTCCCTTCCGCTGTCTGTGTATTACTTTTATATGCTTAAATCTTTAAAACTGCAACGGATTTTGATGCTTTTTTAAAACTAATATGTACCTACTTACATATAACACATGCACAACATAGTTATACATTAAATAGGCGGCTTAGGTGGTACGAAGTTCGCCGGGTTAGTAGTAGTTTGACTAGTAAAATTAACATTAATAATAAACATTTTGTTTTTACATTTCAGATTTGCAATTCAAACTTAAATATTATAAGTATAGATGCCAGCCATGGGGGACGAAACCACGACTCATATATATGGAATCAACACCCTGTAAAGCACCACCTTGAAAATCTGTTTCAAACAGAAAATGAATCCTCCTGGTTGCTAGGTAAATAACTAGTTCGTGAAGTATTTATATCCATTTATTTTTTTTACCAAATAACATCACCTTCTCTAAGATCTATTTGATCTGTTTTGAATCTACATATAAATATAATAATTGTTTCAGGAGATTCCGGTTACCCATTAAGAGCATATTTATTAACTCCATTAGTTAACGCACAGCCCAACAGCCCAGAGAGCCAGTACACAAACCTCCAATGTACTGTACGAAACTGTGTGGAGCGATGTATAGGAGTTTGGAAAGCTCGTTGGCGCTGCCTGCTCGCACATAGAATACTTCATTACGACCCGATTAAAGCAGGACTTATTAGCAACGCCTGCGCAATTTTACACAACATCGCTATCCAGCATGGAATACAAGCTCCCGAATTGCCAAGAATTGATAGAGAAAACGAAGCAGCTCTACAGGTATTGCTTTAAGTGATAATCCCTTGCCTATAATAGGTTGAGTGATATGATATTATTGATTATTCAGCATTTTAATTATGTATTTTCATTCTAACTCAATAACCCATTATTTTACAGATTATCCATAACCACGCAGAGGCAGCACATGAAGGGCGAAATCCAGATTTAGCAGCAGGTCAAGCCACACGCAACGCACTAATTAATAGGCTGTTTCATTAAACATATTCACACCAACTTAAACTTGAAATGTTTTTATTACAAACTTATTGTGGGGGATTTCGCTCAAGAGCTGCAGCAATACGGCCCAATTTATCCCCCAGTTCTCTGGCAAGGAGTCCCAAGTTTTGGCCGATAAGTGAAAGAGCTTGGGCTGTTTCCTTTTCTGCTGCTATTCTTTGCAGCTCAACCTCTTTCAGAATTCTGTTAGCTTCATCAATTGGTGCCAATGGTCGCGCTGTAAGAAAATAATAGTTTAAGCTAGGTACTAATAATATAAATTTAAATATGTTAGCGACCCCCCTGACCCTGTCGCTCGTCTGTTATAGCCCTTAGTGTTAAAATTTTACTAACCGCGATATCTCTGCCGTGTTCTTTGAGGTATTGGCCTCCTCGTTGGGCTATCAGCTAGAGCAACAGTTGGGCGGGCAGGTGATGGTGTAGGTGGAGCAGGGGCTGGTTGGGGTCTTGATGCTGTAGGTGGGGCGGGGGCAGGTACAAGTCTGAAGTTGGCAGTTTGGGGTCTGTAGCTGGCTTGTGGTTGTGATGCTGTAGGTGGGGCGGGGGCAGGTACAGGTCTGAAGCTGGCAGATTGGGGTCTGTAGCGCGCTTGTGGTTGTGATGCTGTAGGTGAGGCGGGGGCAGGTACAGGTCTGAAGCTGGCAGATTGGGGTCTGTAGCGCGCTTGTGGTTGTGATGCTGTAGATGGGGCGGGGGCAGGTACAGGTCTGAAGCTGCCAGATTGGGGTCCGTTGTAGCTGGCATGTGGTGGTGGTGGTGTTGGTGGTGGGGAGGGGGATAGTTGGGGTCTGCTGCTGGAATGTGGAGGTGATGGTGTTGGTGGGATGGGTAAGGGCCTGAACCAGGCTGAAGCTGATGAGGAAACACGATGAATTATCATTGGTGTGGAGCAGGCATGCGGGGGTGAGGGTTGAGCGCTAATTACTGCTTGAGGCGGTGAGGGTGTGGAGTGCCGAGGTGTTGGTGAAGCTGCTCTTTCTTCGGACTGGGAAGTTGATGCCTGCAAGAATGATTAAACTTAAATTTTAATGTTCTTATAGGTATAATACAAATATAATATTCCGTTTTTTAGTTTCGGTACAGAGTTATCAATTGAGTAAAGTCAAGAAACTTACTGATGGAAATGGGTCCACGCGCACACCTGGAGCTCCGGCACCAAAACCAGGGCCCATCAGCTGTACAAATCTTAATTCTGTATCACAAAGCGCCTCTTCCAGGGCAATTCCCCCACCAGTCCCTATTGAGTCACTTTGTATTGTGCTTATTTTAGTTTTAAGTTTGCTTTTGAAGTTGTTGAACCACTGAAAATAACGAAGGATTAAAATATGCACTAAGATAGTTAAAACACTAGGATAACCTGTATCAATTTATGGTAGGCAAGAAAATACTTACATTTGCCCATTCCTGGGGTGTCTTATGTGCCCCTGAGCCTTCACTATTTAAAATTCTAGTTAAATTCCGCCAAGCTAAAGCGACTTTCTCGCGTCCTCGTTTAGAATTTTTATACCCCGTAAAAATGCTGGGGTCTTTGCTCATTTCTTCCAAAATGGTTTCCCATTGAAAATGGGAAACTCTGGGCCCCTTCGACTGCCTCTTCCTCCTTTCCATTTTTTATTTACCTAGTTTTAGTTTCTATAAGTAGGTAGCTACCGAAGTCAGAAAACTTTTCCGCAAAACAAAACAAACCAACTTTGAAGCAATGTGCCGGGTGACTGACTGACTGACAAAAATAGTATCAATCAGTCAGTGGCAAATGCCGCCATATACAAAAATTTCACGACCAACTAATAAAACAAGTAAATTAAGAGTCTATTTGGCAATAAAATAACGTTTCTAGATTTTAATTCTATTAAAAACTCAAAGTTAATACTTGAAATGCACATAAACAGTAATTAAACACAATTAAATGAGTCTGCAAAAAAACCGGTAAAATTAAAAATGCGGCAATCCCTTTTATTTTTTTATAACAGTAACATTGCACTGTAATGTCAAGTAGCCTGCCGCTTAGAGGAAATGAACGAAAGGGAGAATGGATTTTAAAACGGCCATATTATGATTTCAAGTGACATTTCGCTTTGATTCCTCATTCATTTTCGTTTACATTTCATTATTGCTAAAGTGGCCTTAGTAGACCCGCTGACCAAGGTACGGATCTTGCGAAGATTTAATAGATAGAGAGGTAAATAAGACTAATCTAATTTATATTGATACCTTATTTCGTAGAGTCTAATAGTCGCCTGGAGAGGCCCCCAAACGAGCCCTCCTCTGTCAAATGATTCTACTCCCTTTCGTAATGATTTTACAGCGTAGAGAAGAAAGGGGTAACAAACTCTACTTTACAATTTATCTCTGTCTTTTTTTTGTTCTTTTGTGACATTGCAATTTAATTTACAATACAAAGAACATAAATTAATAAGATTTAAAGTACATACATGAAACAAATGAAAATATCTTGCAGAGCTAGAGAGCCATAATTTTTAGGTAAAGATGTATTAAAGACCTATACTGCTAAAAGTAGAAGGCTCATTTGTGACAATGACTTATGCAAATAATGAAAACACAGTGACATTTTTGAAAAAAAGCAAAGCATATGAATAAAATCAAGCTGAAAATATAACAAAGTAGCATGTTTACTAAACAAGCTTCTACCAACCCTTTACATCGAATTTAAGTGCTACAAACATACTGGAGCAGAACAGAACAAATAAAACGCTAACTTAACTACAGAGCGGAGCGCCCACCTCGTTTCCTCCACAGCTGAGCTACTTCCGGCGAGGTGCGACCACTTTGAAGTCGCTGCGATGCAGTAAACATGCAGTAAACTTGCAGTTGTAAACACGCGTTCCGGTCGTTCCGGTGGTTCCGCCACCTACGGGGCACACCTGTTGGTTAGAGAAGGGGCTTAGAAACGATGAGCGATGAGATGAGCCGGCAGTTATTTTTGTCGGTGTTTCAACAAATTGTGCTTTGCTGTTGGTTTTTTTACTAGGTATGTTGAAGTAAACATATTTTTTAATAACATTCCTATATATATAAAACTCTTCCGTTACTGACTGACTGAATGACTGACTGACTGACAGACAACGCAGAGCCGAAACTACTGGGCGTAGAAAGCTGAAAATTGGCACGTGGGTTCCTTGAGGAGTATAGGTGAGCACTAAGAAGGGATTTCCCGAAATTCCTACGGAAACGGGAAAAAACTGGATTTTTGTGTTTATGAGAAATCTGCGCGGGAAAAACCGTGGGGCAGCCTCTAGTATTATAATAAGGAGGTATGTGAACCTGAAAAATTGTTTTACCTGTAAAAAAAACTGTACCTATTTGTGGGAGTACACGGAATGAGGATCGCGCAAGACCGGTCGGTATGGCGATCTGCGGGGAAACGCCTATTTCCAGCAGTGGAGTGGACTTCTTCCGACGGAGATTGTGATTATTATAACAAATCTATCTAAACTAATAAGTGAAGTTAAACTAAACCAATATAAAAACCCTCTTACCACTTATTTTCGAATCAACAAATCGTTTCAGCACATTTCTTTTCCAATATCTTCCTTTCAATAGTTTTTCTTTCCCCTCCCCTATTAGCTGGAATCTTTGGAACTAGCAAACCGCATCTGGTCGATTCCTGGAATCACCTACTTAGTGCAATCGACGCTGCGCACTCAGAGCTCACCCAACTGTCTAACTGCATGTCTGTAACGTTATGGTCTACGGACCTGATTCTAGATTTTGTGACGCGCGACGTTATATAACGTGCTGTTTTGTACAGTGGCGGACACGATCGGCGTAACACTTCCGGTTTTTCTGTATTGCAAAATAGCTCTTATTCTTCGGTAATACAGTCTAGGGCTGACGAAACCATAGACAAATCTGTTACAGCCTCCTAGTCCGTGACTACAATAAACTTTTATTTTTTATTTTAGTCAAATTATTGCCCTCCCTTCCAGTTATAATCTGCAGACGTGACTGGCTCAATTACACTTGAATATCACATCCGAGTGGGTTTCTAGTGAAAGACCCAAAGACGAAATAGCGGAAATGATAGGTAATAACCTATCTTGAGAACTAGCCAAAGGCGGCACAAGAGGATATTATAAAATCAATATTCTCTAGGACTTTCAGCTCTTTAGGACTACAGGTTGAGTGGCAAATTAGTGGTAAAATATAACATAGTTTTTATTTCTACTTTTATTCTGTTTTTATTTACAAAGATAACTTAAACGTGGATTGGCTCTTTAGCTGCTGCCACTTTTTTTTGTTAAGGCGGGGAAACTTCTAACGAGTGCCCTGTTGCCCCGAAGGAAGGCTGGAGCCTTAAACCGTTACCTCTACCTAACCGTTCGGGGAATAAAAGGCATGATATTATGTTAAGTTGTTGGAAACTTAACGTCAGTGTAATGTTTTAAGCGTTAAAAAGTGCGAATTTCTTGAATAGGGCCCGTGGTTGTTTGTTGAAAATTGTCGGGGCGCGGCGAGAGCGTCGATACTTTGAACACCTTCCACTTGAGGGGATTCACCTGTTGCAGGGTTTTAGATATAGGTGCATATACAAGACTTACTTAAAATCCTTTATATTGGGATACCTTAAAGAAGATGTGTAAGATAATCTCCACAGCTCTAAAAATGCCAATATATGGTAGAATAGTTGATATGTTTATTAAAATAACCTTATTAGATTTATGCATTTCATGTACTGCTCCGTGGTTCAGTTGGCTGTGATGTGGACTTAGTAAGCGTGTGCACCCGGGTTCGATTCCCGGGCGGGCCGAATATTTATATGATGAATATCGATGTTTGTTTCCGGTCTGGGTGTGATGTTCGTCTCTGTGTGTGTTTCGGGTACCCTAGATACAGGTTCTTCCTAGTTAGGGGCTCTGAGTGTGATTCTTATTATTATTATTCATCAAACAATCAGTAGTCTGAGGTCTCGTTATAATTTTTACACCGAATTATATTTAGATCTTTAAATATTTTTAAAGGCATAGGTTATTATTAACCTGTTGTTTAGACTTGGACCAAGTCACTTGGTCTATTTACACAGCCGCGGAGGAGCAATCGGCAAAAAACTTGAACTAACCCAAAACAACCAAAAAGGACAAACCTTTCATTTGTTTTCGGAGTACATTTGGTGCAGCAAAAAATGAGGGTTATTATGAAAAGTGACTTTGTTTGTGTTTAGAGGATGGTCTTTAAAAAAGTATAGTTCATAAACATTGCATCACCTGTTACAAGAGCTCTCAATGTATCCAAATAAAACAAAACCAATAAATTTAAATGTTAATAATATTAAACTTTTTTCCCTTTTCTGCAACAAAAGGAATACTTAACTTCGTTCTTGTATCGCAAGCAGAAAGCCACCTCATCCAGAAACGACGGACTTTCAAAAGAAATGTAAAACAACTTTTTAATAAAACAGACTTTTCGCCAGAAAATCGTGTCATTCAGAATCAGCACCCGACTTTAGTCCGCTTTTCGAAATGCAGCTTTATGACTGAAGTGATAAGGTGAAGTATTGTGTGAGGTTAGTTAATAGAAACATAGGTTTGAGTTCGCATTGGTAGCATCTCGAGCAAGAAACATTTTAAATGTTAGGAGAAGAGCTCGGACGCGCAGAGAACCGCGAATCAAGGATGGTTGGTTTGGCGCTGTTGTAGCCTATAAAATGTATTACTATACTATAGTTTTATTATTTAGATTATTTTGGGAAGCTTTGTCTGCTGTTTAAAAGTATTTCTGATTCCTGTGGGAATTTCTGGTCAGTAACGAAAGTTTTATAATCAAAAATTGGTTTCGGTTTGTCAGAACTAGAAAAACCATTGCAAGCTATACCTAGCAAGTAGGTAAGTCCATTTAAGATACAATTTAAGCAACTATGATCTCACTGGTGGTGTTGGTGCGATGATTTGTTTATTATCTATCTATATCTCTGAATGTGCGACCACAAGTAAAAAAAAAAACTCGATAGGAAAGTATAGTGACGTCGCTATCACCAATAGTGCTTTTTAGTAATTTGTTTTTTTAGGAATAACCCAGAAAATTGGGTTAAGTTTCACGCCTTAAGAAAAAATGGCTTCTATAGAATTTCGGCTAAATTCCACTTTTCCACTAGATGTGTTTTTTTAGTACTAAGTTCGTTGAGCGCGCATCCCGCGCCGCCCGCCCTGCGCTGCACATCTTGGGCGGCACGCATTATTCATGGGCGGCGAGAGGTAATATTTACAAAGTGAAATGACCCCAGGTTAATAGAAATATTTCCACGGTGTTTGTGCCGTGAGCTGTGCCCCCACCTCTCTCAGATTTTACGAGCCCGTATATTATTTTTATGGAAAATTCAAACTCTGTTTTGATAGCGATGTTGTGATAAGGGCCGTTAGGGCCACTCCGACTGTTTGGATTGCCATTAGAATACATTATGGTACTCAATGAGAGGTGCCTCATGGCTGCTGATGTGGGAAATGTGTTGAATTTATATGATCGTGATTGAAAATCTTTCGGTTTGGTTATTATGAACGTTATATTTTTTTCATCGAGGGAAATTTATTTGGTTATAAAGTGACACATCTTATTTGGCTTAACTCCAAATTATAAAATTCTAATTTGTGAAATTTAAATTCTAGTTTAAAACAATTATTAAACTGATAGAAAAGAAAAAAATATCCCTAGTATTTTTATCTGTTTTCTGGTGTAAACTGGATGAAGGTCGATTAAGATTGATTGGTATGGCGGTTTGTGGGGAAGCTTAGGTCCAGCAGTGCACGTCTTTCGGCTAAAATCATGATAATTCTTATTTCTAATTATAAAACTCAAGACCTACACAACAGATTCATGTCATAAATTATTATACATCGTCTTCACACAGACTTATTAGTAGGATAACTACTTCTTCAACAAAGAGCTAGGGTAACAAAACAACACAAATCAAATAATCCATCGTTTTGACAAATGATGTTCATTTCGATAAATAAGGGCATGTTCAGCCGAGCGCATAATGAGACGTTTACGTGAACGACGACGCTCGTCCGAGCCATCGCTCGCGCGCGGCACCAGCGACCTTAGAGCGGCGGAGGTGCAGGAGACAGCCTGAATTTATGGCATAATTTGTAGGTGATAGCGGTTTCTATACTCAATATGAAATCCAATCAATATTACCTATAACATTTGGAGGCCTCTCGCATGATTTTGTTTTAACGAAGTGTTTTTGAAGTATATGCGCGCACGCATTAGGGCGCGCTTGCATGTCTATTATATGTAGTAGATATAGTTAGCAGATAAGATGTGTTTAACCGCGGTGTCGCGACGATCCGAGCTTAGTAATAAACTAGCCTACTTGGATACATCTTTGTTTTCTTTTATTTTCATCCTATTTTGACACGGCAAACCAGTTTCCTGTTTTCTGCTGGATCCCGTTTGGTTTACTTGCGAGCATGCGGGATGCTCGTGTGAACGCTAGCTTATAAACACATTTTCTATTAAAAGTGATCTGCAAAAAAAAAACAAAATAGGACTGCCGTGTGAAAGCGGGGTAAGAATAATAATAATAATACACATTTACTTAATTTCAGATATTGCATCAATCATGGCATGTGAGTAAAACCTATGTGCTTGTTCGGTGTAATTAGGCATCACCCAACCAATCAGGATGCGTCGCAAGAAGCCTTTTCAAATTCTACCTATATACCGAGATTTTTTAACCACAAACAAATTTGTTCGCGCATTTCGCGTGTCTTGCGCCGCTGGCTATATCCAGCGTAGTGAGCAATGTCGCGGGTGATGTTGACAAATGACCGCCGACGTCAAATGCTCCGCGTCGTACTCACCTGTGAACACGCCCTTATCGCCTCATTAGCTGCGCTATAAGTTATTTTGTACATGACATAAGATTTTTTTTTACTTACGTTATGGTAGTTTGCCATAATGTCCAAACTGGGCAAACTTGGCAGGGTTTGGCGATTGCATTTTTAATTCTTGAGTTTGTGGACGCTGCTGCCTTTTCTCTGGGTATTTAATCATAGTATTCTTCTAGTATAGATAGATAGATAGATAACATATTTATTTTCACTTATAATACTAATACACACAACATAAAATACACATAAAAAGACAAATAACAATTTTACATATAAAATGTATAGTTCCAAAAGGTGCGAAAAGTATTACAACTGAAAAAAGGCCCCGACTCAGCATCATGTCACAGTTTCCTGTAACGCTGGTATTCTGCCGGCACCAAAATGGAGTGAGGGCGAGGTGAAACATAAAGAAGGAAATATATTGTAAAGAGATACTAAGATGGGTATACTAATGGAGGTTGGTGGTATTTTTAACCCAAAACAAGAAATTTAATACATCAGTTAGTTGACAAGGCGATCTTATCAGTCTAAGAGATTGCTTCGATTAACTTTTGAATGGCAGATGAAAAAAATAAGAGATTACTTTACGCAAATTTCTCAATTTTAAATTCGCAATAATGACCCAACCTCTTTAAAAAATGCGACTTATCCAAAAGCTAATTAGCGTCAAATAAAAGTACAAGAGTGAAGACCGAGGAGCACTCCGCAGGTGGCACGGCTCGGTGGTCAAAGAGCTCGTCCACTCGTGGCGTCTGTCCCGGGTTCGTTTTAATTGGCTTGACCAAGAGGGGCCAAATGAGTTGGGCTCACAAATTTATTATTTAATGAAGCTGCTTTTATCTATAGAAAATGGCGGCCGTTTAAAAGTAAAAAAAAAAAAAAGTAAAAAATGATTTATTCAATACAGGATACAAGATATCGCTTATTGAAAGTCAATTAGACTAATCTAATTAATATTGATACCTTATTTCGTAAAGTATCCTATACTGATAGAGGCGAGGTAGTTCAGGGTGCCCACTAATTGGCTCAGGCAAACAATGTTTGCCTTGCCTTACGACAATGGTCGCCTGGAGACGCCCCCAAACGAGCCCTCCTCTGTCAAATGATTCTACTCCCTTTCGCAATGATTTTACAGCGTAGAGAAGAAAGGGGTAACAAACTCTACTTTACAATTTCTCTCTTTTTTTTTTTTTTTTTGTTCTTATATATGTGACATTACAATTCAATTTACAATACAAAGAACATAAATTAATAAGATTTAAAGTACATACATGAAATAATGAAAATATCGTGCAGAGCTAGACTACTTCCATGCGTCTTTGTCGTTTTCATAATCATCAACATTGTAATAAGCTTTCTTAATCAAACCTTTTTTGATACGAGTTTTAAACTCATTATCATTCAGGATCAAAATCTCTTCTGGGATCTTGTTATAAAATCTTACTTCGTTTCCTATAAAGCATTTGTTTGTCCGTTTTAGTCTGTTCTGTGGAATAATTAGTTTGTTTTTGCTACGCCTTCTAAGGTCTTTAATTTTATCACATTTTTTATCAAACATATGTAAGTTTTTACGAGTATACATAATAATTTCAAAGACGTACTGGGACGGAAGCGTCAAAATATCAATTTCTTTGAATTTTTGTCTGAGGGACTCGCGAGCTTTAAGCTGATAAATGTTTCTAATTGCGCGTTTTTGTAGTATAAAAATGACGTTAATATCTGCAGCTCTTCCCCATAGAAGCAAGCCATAGGTCATTAAGCTATGAAAGTAACTGAAATACACAAGTCTCGCGGTAGAAACATCAGTTAATTTTCTGATTTTCCAGATTGCGTACGCAGCCGAACTGAGCCTTGCCGCAAGATTTGAGATATGGGGGCCCCACTGAAGTTTCGAATCTAGAGTGATACCAAGGAATACAGTTTGATTTACCAGATTAAGCTTGTTATTGTCCAAATGTATGTCTGTATCATAAGCAGTCACATTTGGCAAGGAAAACTTAATGCAATTAGTTTTCTTTGCGTTCAAAAGTAAATTATTAGAAGTAAACCATTGAGAAATCTCCACTAATGTTTTGTTTATATCTAAGTTGAGGGAGTCACCTCGTTTAACTTTAAATGTTAACGAGGTGTCGTCCGCAAAGAGGACAACATCAGTAAGTTTATCTAACATGTAAGGGAGATCGTTTATGTAGACTAGGAACAGGAAAGGCCCCAATATCGATCCCTGAGGTACACCAATCTTGATAGGACAACCTGCAGACACCGCACCACCCACGTCCACTCGTTGGTCGCGATCAGTAAGATAAGAGGCAAGTAGATCAAGTGATTTATCAATTAAGCCATAGTGCTGTAATTTAAGTAGCAAAGTCTCATGATCAACGCAGTCAAAAGCCTTCGAGAGGTCACAGAAAACCCCAATAGCATCGTGAGAATCCTCCCAGGCTCCATAGACATCGCTGATGAGTTTGTGACCTGCGTCTAAGGTAGACCGCCCTTTCCTAAAACCAAATTGATTTTTGTGTAGGAAGTTATTGACTGAGAAGTGAGACGCTAATTGTGCAAGAATAAGTTTTTCAAATATTTTACTTAAGGCTGGAAGAACCGCGATTGGTCTATAATCAGTAGGGTGGGTCAAAAAAATTTTTTTTAGATTTTTTATTTGTAATAGTGATAAAAGGGTGCCTTTTGGGTTAGAATTGACGTGTACAAAGTTTTGTCCAAATACGACATCATTAACAGCCTCCGAATCGTCTTCAAAAATTTGGAGAATATAATTATTAGACGCCACTTCGTGAACCAAATTTTATATCTTCAAATTGAATAATTATATTATTTATTAATTTTTTATACTGCAAATATAGCCTGCTTAAGAAAAATATATATAAAAGTATATATTTATATCATTTACACTACAAATTGACTGCTTGATATTAAGGCGCGAGGGGCGGGAAATGCAGTTTGCTTCATTTAAATAAACTACTATTGAAACATTATTTTTCGCTTACGTTGACGGCGCTACAACAGGTCCCAGCCTCCAGCCCATTACAGAAGCAATTTTTTGCTAAACAACTAGAACTGAAAAAACCAACCTGTTGTTCAATTACAGCCCCTTCCGTTAAAGGTACTTGATTAAAAAGGCAACATGTTAGTAAGAATTAATCATATCATTACAGCATTGCTTCGTCTGTTTCGATTTGCCTTTTCAATGACGATTTAGCTTATAGATGACCTGAAAAGATGTCCCATGCCGAATGGGTTTTTGTTTGGAGAAGATGAGCCCATAATGGTTACTTTTACGCCCGATGTGATGGCGTATGAGGTGCGACAGGGTTATATCGTAGTCACGCCAACTTCATCCCCTCCTTGCCCTCTTCTCAGCATATTATAGGGTCCACAAGAAGCTGTATGCAATTAGGGATCAATTAAGCAAATAACCGCGCATTGGCTTCTTCTCGGAGGGAGACAGGGCTGTTCTCCCTTTGACAACTGCTCGGTGTACGGAAGCACCAAATGATGCCCCCGCTCCGTACATTCGTGGCCCCAAAGCGACTTTTACGCCAGGCTGAAGATACCGTAGACTTATATTCTTGCGCCCAGAATTACTGAGCTTCGTTCACGAAAGCTCCAAGGTCTCGTCCTGCCGCGGCAGCCGCGACTCCTGCCCTGCCCGGCGGGGACGGGCCGCCTCTCGCTCGCGTTCGACTGTCTCCTTGGCGAGCATTGAAATATCTCACTCGAGTTAACGTTTTATTCATCTGTATGTTTCAACGAGAGATCAATAACAGAAGTTAATTATTTTGGCTACTTTTGCTGTTAGTTACCACCTTGATTTGCCATCAAGACTCATTCCAGCTGCAAAGATGAGGCAAGACCTTTATGAGAGCTCAGATCTGCTTGTAGGTATCTTCCAGATGACCTGAGAGACATACTAGGACCTGTTATCTACCTGTTATTAAGTTGCTAACTCTCCCACCCCGAGAATCTATAACCTGACAATGTTTCTGATCCTTAAAAATTATTTTCGAAAGTTAGGTAAATCATGGCAAAATTCGAGTGTAGGAAGGATTTTCGTGCAGTTTAGAACAGAAATTAGATTAAAATTGGTAATAAGTTTAATAACAATGTTAAGTTAATATCAAAGAAGCTTTAAAATACTACATTTTATGTTGCAAAAAAAACATATTTTATACAAAAATAAATAAATTACAGTACTAAACAGAAAGGACAATTTTTTTTTTTTTATAAAATTCAACTTAAATTCGGAGGCTGAAGATGACATTTAATTATTATATAATTAAATACGTATGTTATTATCATGATTTAGCACCCTTTTATCACTATTACGTAAAAATATAAAACCTTTTTTTTTTCTCCATACAAGAGTGACCCACCCTAATAATCAGTGGGGTTTTCGGTATTTCCAGATTTAAAAATTGGAATGATTTTGCTGTACTTCAATAAATTTGGAAAAATGCCTTTTTCGATACAAGAGTTAAAAATTAATGCTAGATGAGGCGCTATTAGTGTTATAACAGGTTGAAGTACTTTAATTGATATCCCCCATAAGTCTTCTGTCTTTTTTAAATTGAGTTCCTTAAATATCTTAATAATGCATTGCGGTCCAACATGGCGAAACGTGAGTGGAGGCGGGGCGATGTCAACATGTTCCTTAAGTATAGATTCCGCGGCGCTGGCAGATGCGTTAAGGTCTTTAGTGGTTTGAAATGGGATGTTAGCAAAGAATGATTCGAATTCATTCGCAATTTCCGACTTATCTGTTACGACTTTACCATTTAAGTTTAAAGCTTGAATGCTTTCCTTACCGTTAGCTTTACCAGTTTCTTTATTAATAATACGCCAGACAGTTTTACTTTTATTTTTCGAATTTCTAATTTTATTATTTAAATTAATAGATTTAGCTTTGGTGCAAACTATCTTAAACAATTTAGAATAACTCCTGACATGTTCAAGAAATGAAGGGTCTTGATCAAAAGTTTTCCTATCATATAACTCATATAGGGCATCTCTGCTTTTCCTAATTCCCGGCGTCGCCCAAGTACTAAAATTTGAATTTTTATTACTGCAGACTTTTTTGAATTTAAATATAAGATCGAATTCAATCCGTATCGCGGAAAATAACTCTTGATATAGTGTATTGGGATCATCTGCCTCAAAGCTCAGCAAGGCAAGGCGCATCTGAAGACTATGATAAAATCTTTCCATACGACTTTGGTTCATTGGCCTATAAACTAACGAGTTTTCTTTTTCTTGTTCAACTGTGTACAATAAAACATTTAGACCCTTATGATCTGACCTTAAAGAAGTTAACAATGATTTTTTGAAGTAATTACCGTTCATTGCTATGTTATCTAAACAAGTTGCAGACGTACCCGCTATTCTAGTGGGTTCGTTGAACAAAAACTTAAAATTAAAAGACTGGAATAGGCCTAATAGAGTGGTCCTTTGGGTCGTGTCTGTAAGTAAGTCAACATTGAAATCTCCACAAATGACTACTGTTTTATTTGAACAGCTTACTTTACCCAGTACGTCTTCCATTGCAGTTACAAAATTATCGAAGTTGGAAGAAATGGGAGGACGGTACACACATAGAATTATATAGCGGTCTAGCTCTGCACACGCAACCTCACAGGTGCTTTCAACTGAAAGTTTGACAAAGTCCTTTCGCTCTTTAACTTTATTAATATTCCTAGTTAATATAAGGCAACCACCTCCATTTGAGAGATTCCTGTTAAATACACTTGTTACTTTAAAATCTAGGAGACTAAAGTTCATTTTGTGTGGTTGTAACCATGTTTCTGTCAGACAAAGAATATCACATTTAAAATCTTCTAGGAAAATTTCAATTTCTAAAATTTTGCCAGAGAAGCGATTTATGTTCTGGTGAATTAGACTAAGTGTACAAGGCTGCTTCTCTGTTGTCTGGCTATGGAGTTTAAAGAACTCCTTGTTTGTAAATGTTTGTTAGAATTACTACTAACCGTCGGGTCCTTAACTAAATCTATCGACTTACCCACAATAGTGGTTGGGTCACTTATATTGTACGCTAAAAGACTAGCAAGATGTCTCCTACAACTAGATTTTAGATATATTTTATCTACGTGTATATAAAAGTTCCTAATGAATTTATTTATGTCAAATAATAATATTTTGTCTCTATGACGAAAAGTCAAATTATACATTAAAATATTTAGGCTATGGATTTTATTATTAAGTTCTACGGAGTTATAATTTGAGAACGGAAAATAACAAATAATAATTTTCCCTGTTCCCATGTCGCAATTTTCTATTTTTAATAATAATGAACTAAAGAAATTTATAATGTCCTTCTTACACGTGTTGGAACTTTCGCCTAGTAAAAGAATCTTAGTAACATTTTTTTCCCAATCATTGACTAAAAGTTTATTTGTAATATAATTAAAATTACGACCAGGAAAGCAATTATTACATACTGCTTGCTTTAAATTGTAGTTAAGTAATTTACCTAGACCTACTCCTAATCTATCTGAGTAAACTACGGAACGGGGGGGCGGTGCGGGACCCGCGCGGGCGGCCGGCGTTCCGCTCGCCACCGTCGCTGCCGCCGCGGGGGTGCTGGGCGCTTCATCCGGCGCCGTCGTCGATTCCGCCGCGGCGGAGCCCGGCGCTCTGCCCGCCACTGTCGCTGCCGCCGCGGGGGAGCCCGGCGGCGCTCTGCCAGTCAACGTCGCTGCCGCGGGGGATTCCGGCGCTACGCCCGTAGTTGCCGTCGCCGCGCGGGGCGCCCGAGAGCGCTCCGGCGAGCCTCGCTGCACCCTCGCGGGAGCAGGGGGTTCCTGCCGCCTGGCCGCTGCCGCCGCCCTCCTGCGCGCCCTTCTTGATCGTCGTGTTCCCTCTGCCGCGTCTGATGGTTGATCTGAAGCGGCGCGCACACTCGCCGCCACCGGCGCATGGCTCTGGTCCGGTGCGGTAGCTGCTTGCGCGGCCGCCGATGGCGCAGGCGGTGTGGGAGACGGCGCGGCAGGACGGGCGCGCAACGCCAGTGCGGAGGCCGCGAGCCGCTTGGCCGCGGCGCGGGAGAGCGGCGTGAGCGCGGGCACGGCGCGGCGCGCCCCCGCAGCCCCCGCCGACCCCGCAGCCCGCCCAGGAGGAGCTCCAGGCGTGGAGAGGCCCGGCTGTGTGTTCGTGTGCTGTTGTCTGTCACGAATCAGTTCGTCCATAGCCAGCATGTACTCTCTCATCTGGTTCACGCTGTGATTGTACTTCTCGGTGAGCTCAAGTACAATTTGCTGAAGTCTGTTAATCTCTGATTGCAGTAGTCCACTGTCGAGCTGGTAGTTTTCAACCACGGTTTGAAGGGCATTGTATGGGATGTCTCTCTTCTTTACTAATCCCTCATACTAATATACGATTTTCAAATCGTTTCTTTATGTGCGTTTTTATGTGCGCTACTTATACGTATAAAAAGTAAGACCGGTCTAAAACGTGTATGACAAATTATAGTGATTTAAACCTAGTCTTGATTTAGACCAGGTTTAACTTTTCTTTGTGGTAAGGCCAAAAATTACTTTACCATTTCTTCTTCAGGTCGACTGGTCGCTATGGTACAGCGTTCGAAAATGTTTTAAGTTAAAACTTCACAATACATTCAACGCGAATAAGTAATTTCGCATTTTTACCATAAAAAACAACTTGTTCTGCATCTGTGCAGTGTGCATGTCATGCACTGACGCCTCTCGTAGGCTTCGTCAATGAGCTGGTGCCCCTACCTAATCCTTTGGGGAAGATAGGTGTCTTATTAGGTATGTACGTAAAATTGTCCGCTCTGCTGTCTATCAAAATGACAACACGAAAATAAGTGGCTCTACGTAAAAATAGCTACCAAACTTTAACCCCCTTACCACAAAAAAGTTAGACCGGTCTAAATCGCCAATTTGTATGACAAAATCGTGATTTAATCCTAGTTTAGTGATTAAAACCAGGTTTAACTCTTTTTGGGGTAGAGCCGTAAGTAGTTTTTTAACATATGGTTCATAGTCTAACTATATCAAGTCTCAACTCTTAACCCTTGACCGAGCATGTGGGTCTCTCAGACAAGCAGTTGTATTTTTTCGCTGCGTCTCTCTACCCGCCCCGCACCCCGCCACCCCGCCACCCCGCCCGCGTGCACCGGCTCGCTCAGGATGCACTAATTTTAATTGAGACTTGTTCGTGCGATCCGCGCGCTCCGATTAGCAGACATGAGCGAAATTAAGTGTCATTACCAGCGACTCGCGAGTGCAGGGTTAATGTGACGACGGGAAGTATGGGAAGTTTCGCTTACGGTTGAAGGGTTTGAATTTGTTTAGACTGAGTGCAAGAGAGGATGCGGAATCTAGGTAGGTAAATTCTAAGCGCTGGATTGGTATAATTGAAATAAAGCGCTCTTCGAAAAAAATGTGTTTGGTTTTGTTTTAACAACTTTGTGGTATTTTGTTTTGAGTTTCTATAATTTTAATAACCTAGTTTTCAACGTTGATACGAAAAAGCAGACATTACTAAATCACTGTTTTGATTTTCACAAGTAATTATAGTAATTCATAAGGTAAATTATCCATGGTTAATATTAATATCAGTGGGAGCATATTCGTTTAATATAAGTAGACCAAGAAAATCTTGCACAAAAAAACTACAAAGCTGTTGATCCGTACGTCAAACAATAATTTGTAACATGGAATTAGCCGCGTCCGTGTATACCAAATATCGGATAGTGCCGTGATCTTTGCCGGCGGGGCTGAGACGGACCGTGTAGTAAACAACGGTGACAGCTGACGGATGACACCGGCCTCCCCGACTACTGATGAGGGAGATCAGGAAGCTCCCTAATGCTTACGTATAGCCCGCAGTTGACCTTCGGCTTAAGCCACTCTCCACTCTTCTTTCTGAACGATTGCACAGTTCAACAAACAAAAATAAAGCTGCAAATACTTACACCGATAACACAGATTTGCTATTTGTTTGTTTGAATTAAGCGGCGTCCCAAACAGATATACCGCAGCACGAATCTAAATTAATTCTGACAAGTTTTCAAAGTACAAGTAACCCTAAAACACGGACGGAGGTCTGTCGGACCCGCAAGACAATGTTCGTGACGTCCGGCGTCCGGTGGAAGCGCGACGCGTGGTCACTTTCCGGTCCCTTCTTGGAGCGGTAATTACACAAGACTTTGACCACAACCCTGTGGCCCTTGCTCGAAGCGTCTAAAAGCTATTTTCCCGTGTCGCAGGCATGTGAAAGGCAATCTGGCCCGAGGCGTACGTGACCCGCGCTTACGCACAGGAAGTCGCTAAGACGAGAGTTTTCGGTTATGCCATTCGAGGGCTCACGGCAGTGGTGTAAACAATAGGCACTTCATGAAAGTCCTGTTTTTATTATGGCTCAAATACGCTAGTCATGCTGTTTTAAATTTAAAAATATTTGTGTTTTTCAAATACAATAAAAGTATTTCTAATCGAAAACGGTTTTTTAATAATTGCAAAGAAAGAAAAAAATGGTATTTATTTTCTATTCGTAAATTTTGTGCAATGTAAATAAATAACGTCAGCAATAAAATATATATTTATTTATAAGCCACGAGCTTTCCCGGCTTACTTCGTTACGCCATAGAATATAAGATACTACAAAAGACTTGGCTCTATAGACTATGTTCTTTTGCCTGCCCAGAATGGTCTTGATAAAAAAACAAACAACAACAACAAACCACCTGTCAAAATATGTAAACAACGGAAAATATATTGCACCTTGGGTTACATTATTTGAGTTTAGGTAAGGATCCCTAATTTTTTTGAAAATCTAATATAGCCTATGTCACTCGGGGTTAATGTAGCTTCCTACCAGTGAAATAATTTTTCAAATCGGTTCAGTATTTCCGGAGCCTATTCGTTACAAACAAACAAACAAACAAATCTTTCCTCTTTATAATATTAGTATAGATAAGTAACCATTTTTATTGTATTGCTTTTTGTTAATGCTTACTAAACTATAATATAAAAAATAAATTATTCAGACTGGCAACCTTATTCAGGGTACAATTAATATCATACATTACTTTAAAGGGAGCAGAAACACAGTTCCATGACAACATCAAAGGAAACAGGCAATATTCAGTGCGTGACAGTGTCCTGCGCGGGGCCGGAAGCGCGGTGCGCAGGCGGCGGCGCGGCGGCCACTTCCGGCACTTTGACAAACAGCCTGGGAGGCGCAGGGTTAGGTGATAACCTGCCGGTTTGAAGATGACCGTACGTCATAGCTTGAACCTCTTAAATTTATTTCCTAATTGTGACGGTTTGTCGGATATTTTCAGACCTCCATTTTATATACCCGTTACATGCAATATAAAAAAAATCAATAGTAGTAATAGTTAAAAAAAAATCAATGAAGCACTCGATGCTTATGTTTTTTTCTCCATTTTATTGAAATATTAGTTAACTTCTAGGTAGTTGTGATAGAAAAAAAGAAATCAGTTTTTCGTCATTTCTGAAAAAAAATGTTGTTTAATAATGTGATTGTGCTTTTTTGGATTGTTGAAAATTGCCACAAATTATACAAATAGGATCAAACGCCTAAATCAAAACTGGTATGAGTTGTTAGAACTTCCCCTTTGCCCACGATTTCGGGTCAAACACCCTACGATCACCGTAGATATTCATACGAAGTTCGAAGCGGGACCGACAATCGCGGCCGGCAAATTATATGACGTGTTAAGGAGTTAGGGCGTCCGGCGTCTTAAGTAAACTAACCTTGGACAACCCCTGCCTCCCACCTCCTCCATTACTGCCCCCCCCCCCCTCTTAAATTGTTTGAATTAGACTTTAGCGGAGCGTAAAGCCGAATGTTAATAGTGGACCGAGGCGGAGGTGAATTTTGCATGTGGGTTGTTTTGTTGTTGTTGCCTCGGACTTTCGAGAGTTGGTCTTGAGCACGTTTTCTTGACTATTTGCTTAAGTGAATTTCGCAGGACATTCGGTCTACGTCTGGACAAGTTTAAATTAAGCTAGTACTTAAGTATAGTATAAGCAGACTGTAAAGTCGGTTGTAACGAGTATTTGGATTTGAACAGCAAACAAGTTCAACTTAGATAATACCAAAAAGAGATTTAAGATTTTGTTAACGGCCCTTTTTAACAGCCATACTGCGATCTCTAACCAACCCACCTGGAAAGCGTAGCAAGTATGACAAAAACCACCCACAATGTTTGTCCTTGTGGTGCTCTGTGGGGTAGGCCTGATGACCAGCAGGTGGAAATTAGTATTTTCGGCTGAGAAAAAGAAATAAGTAAAAGTAAAGTAAAAGTAAAAAATGATTTATTCAATACAGGATACAAGATATCGCTTATTGAAAATCATTAGACTAATAACTTCGTACCTTTGTTTTTATCTTACACTTACACAGATTTTGTGTTTTAATACAATATTATTAAAGCCTCACTCAAAATTTAATATAATCAAACGATAAATAACTTTATAAAATGATGCGTGATTACCTTACTAAAAATTCTGCTAAATTGCATCCCTCCCTCATGGTATAAGAGGCTTTTGCCTGTTTGCCCAGCGCAGCATCCTCTAATCAATTAGTTAGGTAGTTATAACCGACACACACACACACAAGCACACGGCCATCGGCTATCGGATTAGGCTCTGGCCGGCAAATAAGATTGCGCCGAAGTTGTGTTAAGTTGGAGCTGCGGCGAAGGTATTTGCAGCTGAGCTGTCTTACAAACTCACTGTGCGGGGAAAACGTGGCGGGCGACTTGCTTCTGGAAAAAAAGAATATCTGCACTTGAAAACAGGTTACCGTAAAGAAATCGCTTTATCGACCTTACTGATTAATTAAGTATCAATGAGTGGATTGTTCTTTAGCAGATTTCACAGATTTAACATTTCCTTAATGGATTGGTAGCTGAGTCATCTCAGCGAATGCTGAGAACTGCTTTTCCCGGCTCCAAGCGTTAGTTATCAGCATCAGAGAACGCAATATAGCTCAAAAAAATAAACTAAAACTAGACGTTACGTGATAAACCCTATAAATATAGATATTATTAAATTTTAACATACATTTCAATAATTGACACACTATGAAAATAGGGCCTGTAGTTAATATTATTATCTAGTGGTCTAGTTAAAGTTATTAATTTTTAGATTTGCGCTAGCATTGGTGCAATAAAGCTCTTAAAACTTCACCTTCAATAAAACAAAAACGCAGCGTTAATCGTCCTAGTGAGAATGCAGAAGATTAGTTTTAAAGTGTATGTGTACCTCGAGTGGAGCGGTCAGCAAAGTTTGTGAGTCGCGCGGCTTGCTGCCCGGCCGGCCGCTCAGCCGAGCTGCAATATAAACGAGGCAGCAGTATGTGTGGGGCCACTTCAATGTCTCTCACTTGACTGTTTTGGTTTCTTCTGTTTATAATGTTTTTGTAATGATAAACCCGTAGATGAGACTTGAAAGATAAGATGATTCCGTGCTTCGGAAGGCACGTTAAGCCGTTGGTCCCGGCCGCTGGTAGTGGCCGTTATAACCGCGGCGACAAGCTGGCCCTGCCTCACGTTGGTAATCTATACCAATATTATAAAGAGGAACGATTTGTTTGTTTGTTTGTTTGTAACGAATAGGCTCCGGAAATACTAAACCGATTTAAAAAAAATCTTTCACTGGTAGGAAGCTACACTATCCCCGAGTGACAAAGGCTATATTAGATTTTCAAAAAAAACTAGGGATCCTTACTTAAACTCAAATAATGTAACCCAAGGTGCAACATTTTTCCGTTGTTTACATATTTTGACAGGTGGTTTGTTGTTGTTGTTTGTTTTTTTATTCGCCCATTCTGAGCAGGCAAAAGAACATAGTCATAGAGTGGAGTCTTTAGAAGTATCTATATTCTATGGCGTAACGAAGTAAGCCGGGATAGCTCGTAAAGCATAAACTCGGCAAAATCTGGGCCAGGCTCTTGAGCTGGTGCCTCTACCTAACACTTCGGAGAATAAAAGGCGTGAGATTATGTTATGTTGTGAGACTTGATATATTTTTCTTATCGTTTTCGCATTTATGTCGATAGGAAATAGTTTTTAGCTGGATTTTTAACGTCCTTTTTCTAAACCATTGTTTGATTCAAGTACAAATTAATTAGTACCTATTAAATTAATCTTACTATCCAAAGCGCGTGTGTCCACTATAACCTGAACCCTTTATCCTGAATTCATCTTCAAGTCTAAAGTCTCAAGTAATTGATTAGTTGTAGAGTTCGATTACTTGGGAAAGCAGGCAGGCGGAACGGGCGCTGCCACAGACCACCTATCTACAAAATACACGAAGCACAAGCTCTGCACGATATTTTCATTATTTCATGTATGTACTTTAAATCTTATTAATTTATGTTCTTTGTATTGTAATCAATATATATAAAACTCTTCCGTTACTGACTGACTGACTCACTGACTGACTGACTGACTGACAACGCAGAGCCGAAACTACTGGGCGTAGCGGGCTGAAATTTTGCATGTAGATTCCTTAGGGAGTGTAGGTGAGCACTAAGAAGGGATTTCCCGAAATTCCCACGGGAACGGAAAAACTGAAATTTTGTGTTTATGAGAAATCTTCGCAGGAAAAACCGCGGGGCAGCCTCTAGTGTCACATATATAAGAACAAAAAAAAAAAAAAGAGAGAGAAATTGTAAAGTAGAGTTTGTTACCCATTTCTTCTCTACGCTGTAAAATCATTGCGAAAGGGAGTAGAATAATTTGACAGAGGAGGGCTCGTTTGGGGGCGTCTCCAGGCGACCATTGTCGTAAGGCAAGGCAAACATTTGTTTGCCTGAGCCAATAAGTGGGCACCCTGAACTACCTCGCCTCTATCAGTATAGGATACTTTACGAAATAAGGTATCAATATTAATTAGATTAGTCTAATTGACTTTCAATAAGCGATATCTTGTATCCTGTATTGAATAAATCATTTTTTACTTTTTTACTTTAAATAGACTCATCATGTTCGAAAGACATCGACATTCAAAAATAAACTTGCAGATTTGACTGCTCCGTGGCTCAGTTGGCAGTGATGTGGAGCGTGTGCACCTGGGTTCGATTCCCGGGCGTGGCGAATATTAATATAATGAATATCGAAGTTTGTTTCCGGTCTGGGTCTAATGTTCGTCTCTGTTTGTGTTTCGGGTACCCTAGATACAGGTTCTTCCTAGTTAGGGGCTCTGAGTGTGATATTTTATTATTAGCTACATTGTTTCGATATGAAAGTAGCATGATAGGAGACGTTTGGTTTTCCTGGCACACATTGAAGTGGTCACGGCCACTAGACGCGGCAACAAAATATTGACGATCTTTTCATACATTTTGTTTTCGAGTGGCCTGTTCCAGCCACAGGTTGCGGGAGTCGCGCGAGCTCTACCAATATGCCACTAGGGCTGCAATTGGTGTGGCTTTGTTTAGTGGCTTGTCTGAGCCACTAGTGGGCGCGAGTGGCACGGAAAGCCGGTTTGGTTTACTCGCTTTTGTTCCTCACTAATATAGTCTAGCATGATAGTTGGTCTATGGGCGCTGCCTTCAGGCACAACCGCACGCGAGCATTCATTAGATGGCCATTCAGCGGGACGGACTTCACAAGTTTACACAGGAAGTGGACTGTCTTGATTGATCAATTTGTTTCTAAGTAATCCCTTCTGATATTTGCCTACCCTTCCAATTGAGGTAACTTCGTTTTAGTATTAATTTAAGTCTGTACTTGAAGATTGCATAGACCGAGCGGAGATCAGCCGAGATGCGGCAAAATATCTGGGATAAAAGTTTATTTATAAAATTTAAACTGGTTTCTAATAAAAAATAAATTTGAACCTTAATTAACACGGAAGAGTAGGAGGTACCTCCTTCATACACGCAGAGCACCTGGCAGGAAGGCTGCGATATTGCTCAAGACCGTCGAGTATGGCGGCGATTTGTTTCTGCCCTTTGCTCTCTAGCGGAAATTGGCAAAAGTAATTAAGTACCAGGTCTCAAGAAAAATCACCGATTAAGGTGGACCCATGAAATTAAGACCGCAGTGGGAGGACCTGACAATGACTGCAGCCGAATGACGTCCAACAAAGCAAACGAAGTGGAGAGAGATCGTGAGGCGAGCTTTAGAGAAAGATTTATCTTATCTTGGTTTTGAATTATTTTTCGTAGTCCAGGGATGTACGGTTAGTAAATATGGAAAAACCACTGTTTCCACATTTTCCATACAGACGATGTCGCGGGCACAGCATTAAAGTCACTTTATAATAAAAACAGTACTCACTTTAGTAGTCACTTTATAATAAATATAAACAGTTAGAGGCCTATCATACGTATTTTATATAATTAAAACAAAATGGTGATGTCAATGACACTCCTGTGTTGTAAATTAAACGTGGCCAGTGTAAGTAGAGTGTTCGGGTGATGTGATACACAGACGTTCAGACACACGTGCGGCCTCGGCGAGGCGCCGCGGAGACGCTGGGAACTTGAGGTGCCAATATTATAACATACTACATAACTGTTTTATATATTAAACTTAATTAGATTGTATTTGGCGTGAGATAGGCTGGTCATTGAGATAAAGACACTAGGTACACTATGCTAGCTCTGCTTGGCTTGCTACGATCCTGCCTGACATATCACTTTCGCTTCTTTAAAAGTCATAACTACCACCTCATAATTTCCATACACACACGTCGGTTAAGTCAATTGTATACAGCTGTGCTGTGGTATACAGCATACATTAAAGTTTTATTTGTTTCATTAATCCAGTACACTCTCTGAAAGTACAAGACCTGCCCCGTGAGAACCCGCCTGCCATGCCGCGTCCACACTCTCGCACTCGTCTTATTGCCTCACCGCCCCGCCGCCGCCGCCGCGCCGCCGCCGCAGATGGCTAATTACTGTATGTACCTTGCGTACTTGCATCATTGACACTGTTACCGATGGACTAGAACTGGAGCTATACAACATGTTTTTCAGTCCACATAAAACCAGACAACAATCTCACTCATCCGAGGATCGAAATCACATCATCACCAGTCTAACTTGTGCCAATAAAGAAATGTTTGGAACAGACCATGTCGTCGGCAAGCTTTTGCACTCAATTTAAACATGATAGCTTCTCGCTTTACGTAAAAATATAAGCGAGATAGCATGATGTTTCCATATTTTTTTTTCAAAATTCTTTATTAGCGCCAGTTAACTATTCCTATTATAATGATAATTCCTTCAATATGGAAGCACAACAGCTGCCGTTTTTTGACCGACCATTTTTTTTTTAAATAACTCTGTAGCTTTTGACCTCTTTAAACTTCATCTCAATACAATTTTCGCGCATTTAGACGTCAAAAGAGGTCAAAAGTGACAGAAAGGTTCGACAAATGGTTGGTGATGCTACGGGGCTAGCTAATACAATTTGCCCAAAGAATCTTTTACGCCATTTTAATTCGCAATGACTTTCTCGGTATACAATCAGAGGTCTCCAGGTTGATTACTCCGCTTCAGTAAGCGTAGCGTAATGTAAATTGATTAATAGGTTCCTGCGCTTGGAGAGGCCGCGGACGGCCGTGTGAACGATCTCCACCGCCTGATGTCAGATCTACTTCAACTGCGTCACTTCGACTCGCTTCAGACTTCAGCCGAGCTCGTTCATTGGTCGAATTGATGCTGTCTTTTTGTCGAGGTTTTTACTGTTTATGTATTTACTAGTCGACCCGGTGAACTTCGTACCGCCTAACCTATTATTATTTGTGCATGTATTATACTTATAAACCTTCCTGTTGAATCACTCTATCTATTAAAAAAACCGCATCAAAATCCTTTGCGTAGTTCTACGTTTTTTTTAGATTTAAGCAAACATAGGGACAGACGCGGAAAGCGACTTTATTTTATAGTATTTATTGATGATGTACGCCTAATTCGCTGTCTCAATGGAACTGGCTCCAGCTGAAAATACCGTTAGCTCGGTAGCACATTAAAAATGAAAGTAAATTAAAAATCCTGAATAACAGGATATTGTACGGAGTACGGAGACAGGTTGTATATCACACGAGCCACACTCCACCACTGCACACTCCCGCGGCATGCTGCTGATTAGACCTATCCAACTACATAGACCTATACAAAGCCAACTACACAAATAAACTAGAGGTACTTATAACAAATTTATAGGTATAATGACATGAAATAAATGCCTCGTAGTAATAAAGGCCATGTCGGGCCTCCGGGCCTCGGCGCCGCGTGATGTCATGTCCAAACTATGTTGAAAGAAACATCACTGAATGGACTATACGATACGTGAAAAGATTTAAACTTATTATACATATACTTATATACTGCTGGACATAGACCTCCCTTTCAGATTCACGACTGGAGGAGATACTATGCTGACACCACGATAATTTCTCAAAGGTAGGTCATCATAATCATCTCAGTCGTGAGTCGTCTACTGCTGGACATAGACCTCCCCTACAGATTCACGCCTGCCTTTAATCTTTTTGTATTTAACGCGAGGCGGGCAAAAAGCCGGCACGGCTTGTCGGCTCGCGAAAGCGTCATGGCGGTGTGCAGATAAACAAATGACAATCAAAAAATTTTACTCTGGTTTTTTTATATTTTGTTGACATTCTTTCAATCATTCATAGAAGGCAAAGGAATCCGGTCAATGAATAATTATAACAACCATGAGAGAATATACTATCCTGACACCACACGGCAAGCGCGACCTGAATGCAGACGCCACAATAATGATGAAAGAAGGAAATCAAGAACAATGACTTGTAGTTGAAATGTAGAGTAAAACAATAACAAGCGAAGCACATTGTAATCAGGAACGCTCGCGTCTATCTAGTAGGTAATTCTGAGCGACGACTCAACTGCTCTGCTGGGCAGCGCACGAATTGACCTAAAGATCCTATTCTCGTAATTTACAATGATGCTAACGCGACGCGTATGAGAGTCATAACGAACTTTTTCATAGGTGGAAGAAGATGCATCCAAGTTTGTCAAAAGCGAAACCAACAAGTAAAATTATAGAAAAGAAAGAAAGAAGAATCTAATATACTAGGTCTCATTTGTAAGTGCGGCTGGGAAGTTGGAAGTCGAACTTAAATGGAGAGGGTCGAGTCGAAATTATAATGCAAATCGTTAAATAATTTTGAATCAAGAAAGACATGCATCGCTAAAGTCGGTTTCAAACCATACATTGCCCTGAATCTCCAGACACTGATCCAGATTAGTTTCTAAGTCACTCTTAGTATCTGTTATGTACTTAATTATTAGCATCTACGTCCACTGCTGGGACACAGGCCTTCCTCAGATCCTAATATATATAAATTAGACCAGAGTACGATTTTTTGACCGACGAAAAAAAAAGGAGGAGGTACTCAATTCGACACGTATATATATATTTTTTTTAATGTATGATCACGCATAACTTTTTACAGAGTAGTTAAATTTTGATAATTCTTTTTTTAATCGACAGGGCATACCTTGAAGTTGGTCCCATAAAAATTTGAAAGTAAAATTCCCACCCTAAGGGTGGGAAAATAGGGGTGACTTTTTGGTCGGCGGGTCGATTTATCAACTCACAAGTTGCATTTTACGTGTAACACTATACATTTTGATACCTACTTACAATATCTTTTGAAATGAAATAAAATCAGCCGAAAGACGTCCACTACTGGACATGGTCTTGTCGTCCCTGTCAACCATGTCGTCTGATCACCTTATGCGGTGTGACCACTGACCACCTTGTGGGAGAAGAAAATAATAAAATCCTGAAAAAACTGAAAAGCACAAAATAAAACTTTTTATCAAAAAATAAATCCGCCGAAAAAAAAACTGAAAAGCATAAAATAATAATCGAATTACTAAGTTCTTAAAGTAATGTAGGTTATAAACCAAGTAATTTTGAGTCGGCGCCACAGATGCCTCGTACAAAGATCATTAAATTAGGTACCTTAAATTTAAATAAATAACCAAAATTCGTGCGCTGCCGCGCATCAATCTTTACGTAATTATGGAATTTGCTTGTGTGGCGCGCCGACTTAAAATTACTTGGTATATACCCTACATTACTTTAAGAACTTAGTAATTCGATTATAATTTTATGCTTTTCAGTTTTTTTTTCGGCGGTTTTATTTTTTGATAAAAAGTTTTATTACACTTTTTAGTGAGGCTTTGAGGTGGTAGATACTTCGACGGCAGATCTGCGTGCGCGTGCATTACGCTATCGTCATTGCCGTGGTCATAAGACTGCAAGAATCGTTCCGTCGTAATGGGTGACACAACATCATCGTCAGGCAGTGGTGACTCACGCCCTGCCCCGCCCAGCCCCCGCCCCGCGCCGCCGTCGCCGCTCGTTACACTTCGTTTGAGATATCCAGCGGTAATGAGCACAGGGTGGCTGCGGAGTCGATAAATTATATTCTTCTCACTCAGGTTATGAATAACTCATTTTAACAAATACGTGTTTAATTAGAGGTTTTAACGGAGATTAGATATAGGTAATAATCATTAATTATACTTTTAAACTGCACCAAATCATGAATATGACTTGACTATGTTGATCAGTGCTGGTGCAGTTATACGTTATCAAGAAGGCGAGGCACAGTAACGTCGCAGGTGCTTCGGCATAAACAAAAGTGGCAAAGATACGGCAAATTATATTATTGTACAGCGCGTCTGTTTGAGCAGATCTGTTACATGCCTTATTCTGCTTGGTAATCCCTATCAGTTATTTAAAACAGTGTTTGATCTCGACTCCACGGTAATCCCTGTGCTGAGGTGGTCCACAATTAAGCGAAGCGCGGGGTCGCGGTAGCGCATACCGCTCAATTCCGTCAATTGACCGCGCGGTGGGAACCGCCCCGCCGCCGCCGTCAGCGGAGCGGGGTCAAGTAGGCGCACCTTTAGTTAGTGGCGGTGATGAACGTGGAACGGAAACTGCCGCTATTTAATTAAGCATTATTTATTCTTATGATGATGAATTTAGCTAAAGAGCGTTTATTACTTTAGAAGCAGTTTTTTTTTTAATTGTTTACGGCTAGCTTTCAAGCGAAATGCGAGCGATCGACTTTTTGTTTTCAACTGACCAATGTATATGTATAATTCGGTTATTTCAGTTTTTTGTGTGTTAAAAAGTTAACTCATAAATATTTGTGGTTTCTTACTACGTCACAATTAAAATAGCAGAAACAAAATGAATGTTTTCTGGTGGTGTAAATGAATAAAAATGAAAATTAAATGAAAAAAACAATGGCAGTGTAGTCAACGCAGAATTTCAGCTAGTGCCAGCAAGTGTGTCACTCACGAGTGTCCGATGAAAATTTTTTCGTCAGTATCTAAGTGTAAATGGTCAAAGAAACAAAGTAAAAGCTAATAATTAAAATTAGTCAAGAACAACAGCCTTAAATTTGAAGATAGATCAGAATCGTATACATTAATCAATCAGTGGGTTAAACAACTGATTGTTAGGTGAATGCGAGTTGTTGGACGCAATATCGGTGTGACCTGAATTACGACACCAGTCTCGTTGACGGCAGAGGGAGGGGTGAGGTAGGGGAAAAAGAGGGGGGGTGTATGCTATGCCATATTAGAGTATTGAGACTGAAAGAATGCTCAGTGAAATAGACGAGTCAATGACTTCTAACTACCAACGTGCTAAGGACTAAAGATGGGACGATCCGGCGGATGGTCTGACGACATTTTTAAAGGTTATGGATAAAATTGGCATTAGACAGTGGCGTGGGAGAAATGAGGCCCATGTTCAGCAGTGGTAATGATGATATTGATGATGATGATGAGTTCGAGTGTTTATTATTCTATCACATTAACTGTAGACCTCATTGAAATGCCCCGCTCCGCTACCCTCTCACCCCCCCGCGGTCGCCTCGTCCGTACCGGAGCAACGACGTGACGTCATCGACGCCAGGTCTACATTATATTGTGACCAAGTAGTAGTGAACTATTGACTAACCGTATTATTCATAAAGATACAGTAGGTTTTAAGGAGCTTTACTGGAGGTCTACTTCTCTGGTTTATTGTACGGTAAATATGTGACATCCAGTCTAAATTGACACACGTCAAATAACTAAAATGCTCTTTAACTTTTTATGAATAACAGGGTTACAATCAAAGGTTTCATCTGAATTGGACCCCAACACTTTGATTGAAGATTCGCACAGTTCGCACTAGATTGCAGAGAGGGACGACAAAATGATCCTACCTCGTTATGAAATTCCTCAAATGAGCATTAACGCGACAAGGAGCCTCTCTGCATGCGGCACGGCACCTGAATGCCGCATGCCGGCTGATGACTGCTTCTATGCTAATTTTATGGTCTTTCGTTATGAGCTCGCCTGGAGGCGGGAATTTGCCGCGTTTATTGACCTGTTTAATTGGAGTCCTACAGCCTATTGAATGGAAAATTCTGCCTATACCTTTTAAGGTGGCGGTTTCAATGGTCTGATAAAATTGCTTGAATCGGAATAGAGCCTAAAAATAAAAATAAAAAGTTGTGAGTTACATCGATCAATTATGTGAATAGATTTTTCAATAATTTTTTCAAGTTACAAAACAGAATATGCAATTGGATCGAAATTCAAGATTATTAACCTTTTAAAGTATTCGGGAGTGTACGATTTGTGCGATAACTGATTTTTGTATGAAACTGTGTGTGCTTAAATAGGTTGGTGAGTTATAGGCTATAACCTGATTCTTCTTCTGGATGGAAGTATACTCTCTCCTTTTTTTTGTAATAATTAGTAAATATATTATTTGACTTGAAAATATTATCAGATATAAAAAGTCTGAAGATGTAAAAGTATCTTTATAAAAAAAAGAATCTTGAGGTGGCGTCGGCAAACAATATTCCCGCTCATTATTTCAGTACTGAAAAATTGCCTTAGTCCTTACCCCCTAAACCCCTACCCCCACTGAAGGAATGCGGACCGTCAGTCTGACGAAGCGCTTTTAAAATTGCACCTCCGGAGCACCTCGTGACGTCTTTGTCGGGGCCGGGCCTTGTTGGGGCTCGCTTGATTGATACGTTAATTTGTTTCGGGAGAGAAAAAGTTTCTGTTTTGTATAGTCGAGAATAGATAGTACTTATACCTACCTAAATAATAAAAATAGCATAACACACTAACCTAACTAGGAAGAACCTATATCTAGCGTGCCCGAAACATATACAGACACGAACAGTACAACCAGACCGGGAAGCAAACATCAAAATTCATCTCATTAAAGTTCACCGCTGCTCTTGTGGTCCTTTTTCGGTGAAGGCCTATCTTTGTCCGACGTCGCTCGGCTGAAAAGAGTACTACCTATCAGTGGCGTTACTACTATATAAGCCGAGAAGCCCGGCTTGCCCTATTAAAATTATTAAACTGCATTTACACTCTCCTTACTCATAATTATTATAAAAAAATTCGTTTACGTATTTTTTATAGTTCAAATATTCGCGCGCTTCTCGCTGTCAAGTTTGACGTTGACAGGTCATTGACACATGCACCACGATATTTCACGCATGTGTCAATACCGCTATCGCCGTTTCGCTCGCACTCGTTGGCTTCTTATTTGGCTTCGTTTCGAGCCGTGTTCTCTCTTTCTAACCTATTAAAAATTCGACAATGTACATACATGTAGGCAAGTAGCTATTATGCACTTTACTATGAAATCGAAAGCCCTGCTTGCGTACGAAGTTAGCAACGAGCGAGCCGCTGCGCGAGAGAGAGGAAACACCAATTGGTTGCTGTTCACTTCAGTTCGATTTTTTTTGTCGTGTTTGTTCATTGTTAGTTTTTGTTTTGCAGTTTAATTTAATTAAAATGTTTTCAAGGAGCAAACTATTGTGCAATGTGTTGATTTAATTTAAACGAGTGTTTGAACTTTGGTTGACGGGAAGACGAGAAAAGGTTAGCGGTTTGAAGTGCATTATTTCTCAAACGAATAAATATACCTACAGTAGGTTAGGAACCTAGGTTCTTTTAGGAGTTGGGCACTTATCCCTTAAATCATAGGCCAGGCTTGCTCTAACTTGACATCCGAGGCACGCCACTGCTACCTATCTATTTTAAAACAAAATTAGAAAGTAGACAATGATAGTGCCTCAAGATCTAACATTTGACTAATTCAATAATAGCAGAACACTTGTAAAAAATTTATACTTTGTACAAGTCTTCTGCTATTTGTCGATTTATTATTTGTCGATGCAATCAACACATCGACATAAGGATCAATTGTAATGCTAGCAATGTAACTTGGCCAGATTTTTTTATTTAGCCCAAATAAATGATTTTACAGTAATTACGCTCGTCTGTGCTCTCTAGATACATCTTTCTAACATCTTATGAATGTTCTTACGTTATAGTAGGAAGGTACAATACCTAAGTGAAACAAAAACTAATATCAAAAGTTTTATCTCATTATTCTGGAGCCTCAGCTCAGCGGCTATCGCGAACTTCCTTCCCGCGGCAGGTTGCAGATGCTATCTCACTTCGCGTGATTTATGCGTGTAGTTAATCCACCTATTTACTATAGCCCCCTCTCTTTCTAACCCCCCTGGCCCCGGTGACTTGCTGGACAGTGGATCAGTGTAATTGGGTGCTCTCGACTTGCTGGAATGATAATCGTTTGGGCAGCGTCTCGGTTTGTTTTTGTTAAGACGGTCATTTGGTCAATTAGATTTTGGTCATTAAATTTTTGTTGCCATCTTGTGCTAAAGGGTAAATTATATTTTAATAAGTACTTGAACTTTAATAACTGTAAATTTGTTCTCAGCAGTAAGTAAAAACTTAGGGCTAATTGTCTGCGTGAACAGCACGCTTTCGTAAATTTATGATTGCTTGACCCGGCAAGACGCATGCTTGCATTTTGCGGAGAACCACGTAGGTAGAACATAATAATAATAATAACACATCACACTCAGAGCCCCTAACTAGGTAGAACCTGTATCTAGGGTGCCCGAAACATATACAGAGACAAACATCACACCCAGACCGGAAACAAACATCGATATTCATCATATCAATATTCGCCCCGCCCGGGAATCGAACCCGTGTGCACACGCTTACTCAATCCACATCACTGCCAACTGAGCCACGGAGCAGTCAATGACACTCATAACTCTATTGTGTAGCTTTTTTAAGTACTACTATACCGATAAGGGCTATAAAGCAAATAAAATTCTTCAGGTTACAAATCTCCATCTAGCAACACACTCAAAAAGGTGTTCCACAAACGAATAGGTATTCTCTGGAAATCATAACTCTGTCAAAATATCTAGTTACATACGTAACTTGTAGGTTTCATTCGCATGTTAGGCATTAAATGCATTCATCAAAAGACGCGTCCGTTAAAAAAGCCTGCCTTATTACAACAGCGAAAAAACACCAGAAAGGCAAAATCTTATAGTCTAAAGGACTCCCGTAGAGCCCCCACGATCACAATTAGTGGAGGATCACTTACAGTAAGGGCTCCGGTTTTTTACCTCATCTCGTCTTGCCGCCGCCGCCGCCGGGAACTAATTAGCACTTGAGGTGTTCGGGGGAACGATTTGTCTGCGATATTGCGGGAATCAGGAATGACACTCGCATTCGTTTAATTGCCTGTCGTTTTAATTTTAGATGGGAACAATTTTTTGCTGATTTAATTTTTACTTTTTAAGCGGGCGAACTTTGAGCCTGACGCGGCGTCAAACTGCGGATAATTTTTTTTTATACATCTACTATCTATAAAAAAATGAATCGTGGGTCGTAAGTCTCGATAAAACTTCAGAAAGGCCGAGCAGATTTAGCTGATTTTGGTTTTAAAATGTACGTAATAGTCTAGGAAAGGTTTAAAAGGAGAGAAAATGTGTAAAAATTTACGGGTAGTTAGTAAAAACAACAATTTACTGTATCCATTAAGGCGCGATACAAAGTTCGCCGGGATAGCTAGCTTTTTATAGATTCGGCGCACACCGAGCGTTAAAGTAGTCTCGTTTGAGCTACAAAGTTGCAGGAGTCGCCCGATCTCTACCATTAGGCCACTAGTGGCTGCAATTGGTGGCTTCGTCTATACCAGTGGCTCCATGTGCACCCGCTCTTAGTCATATGACTTTCTCTTTGTTTCCCCCATTCATTCAAAATTTGAGTTATAAACATTATAAATAATCAAAATACAGATATGCAAACTAGTTCCCTGGTCATCACATTTATAGAAAGCTTCGGCGTGGCGCAGTATGCTCTCGATCGCCCGGTATTGAGAATATTGAGATATCAGTCTGCGATGTAAAGACGATTCAAACTGCAGCGGCGAAGCTACGCTGCAGATTCTGCTGGATTGGGTTAGGGTAGAACCTTGGTAGAACTTTAATGGGGAATAACGATTGTGTTTTTTTTTTCTTTCTTACTTTAGTAGTATTCAAGCAGGTATTAATTAGGTGTTGTATAGCTTAATGATAGGATGTTCCTTTATTATCATCATGAGAATAAGATTTTTTTATTTCTTTACTGTTTATTGTCTGTGGGTTTCCTAGATGAAATTGCTTTTAGTGATAAAGCCGATCATGGCTTTCTGCTTTTCTTTGCTGTAAATTCACTGTGTTGTGTGTTTCATGTGGGATAAGGCCTGACTTATTGCCCTCTCATATTTCAAATTTGACTGTTATATTATTATTCTATATTTCTTTTACTTATCCTATCATGTAAATAAGAATTAAGTTTGAAATGTCCCAGTCAACCAATCATCATTGAATCTTTACTAATAATTATGCTCCGCACGGCTTTCCGAATCATAAACGATTGTAAAATTATAGTTTGACCATCAACAATACCAATTTCAGTACCAAGTATTAATACCTACAAGAAATATCCACATGACCACCCCTCCCCCCACTGTTCCCCGACCTGCCCCTGTCTCCAATATAGCAGCCGTCTCCGGCGGTCTTCATAACTTGCCGGTGATTTATAGCTGCCTGTGACGTCACAAGTCACGACTTGCCTCGCAGAGCAGACCTGCAGATGTGCAGATGTGCTTCTAGTGAGACTTTATTGCTGCACTCAGCTGAACCGATATTTAAAGGAAGGTTAGTATGCTTTATAAAGTATGCTTTATTCTTATTTGCCTATTAAATTTTTGAATTTATTCTGGTACTCTTAAGACTTTTATTAAGAAGTTTGTACCTGTTTCTAGTTGTAGATAGAATTCAAGTCAAATTTAGTTATCAATATATATAAAACTCTTCCGTTACTGACTGACTGACTGACTGACTGGCTGACAGACAACGCAGAAACGAAACTACTGGGCGTAGCGGGCTGAAATTTTGCATGTAGGTTCCTTAGGGAGTGTAGGTAAGCACTAAGAAAGGATTTCCCGAAATTCCCATGGGAACGGAAAAAAAATGGATTTTTGTGTTAATGAGAAATCTGCGAGGGTGAAACCGCGGGGCAGCCTCTAGTTCAGTATAAAATACAAGACTAATAGTAATAATTCACTAGAATAAAATACAAGGTATCGCTTACCAAAAGTCTAGTAAACTGCAATACCTTAAATTAATTAAAAACATAGTAGCTATCCTGTAGGTACTGCAGTAGTATTCTTTTCCAATATTATACTTAACTAGTCGACCCTGCGAACTTCGTACCGCCTAACCTATTACTATTTTGTGCATGTATTATACTTATAGACCTTCCTCTTGAATTACTCTATCTATTAAAAAAAACCGCATCAAAATCCGTTGCAAATTTTTAAAGATATAAGCATACATAGGGACAGACGCGGGAAACGACTTCATTTTATACTATGTACTAGCTTTTGCCCGCAGCTTCGCAAGCGCTTTTTTAAAATAAATGTAAATTACTTGTTCATTTGTTGTGTTATACTCTTTAGTCTGTGGTTATACTCAGAAATATCAGGAAATTCTAATTTCTAATCCAAACCCCTAAAGAAATCTATATCAAGCAGTTTCCTTTTACAATACAAAACTCTTTAGCTGGTTGGGCTGCAAGCTATAATATCCGTTTTTCTAAATACACAAACTAACCTTAGCTTAACTCTGACGATTCAAAAAAAAAATCCAGTTCATCTACCCGGTATACTCCGTTTACTTTCATCATCATCGTCGCTCGCTACCGATAGACGTTTACTGCTGTATAATGGTCTTGCGCGACTCTTATCCAGTATACTTCAACCAACCATTTCTTTTTTCATACAAACTGTTAACCCCTGTATCAGCGTCCGCATAAACTAAGAGAACGCCCCTTTATAATAAACTTTATCTCCACCATGTTGGATTTTTAAATTTCTAACTTTTTCGTAATCAGAACCCCCAATATCCTGAAAAACTCTACACATATCGATTTTCAATTAGCATTAATAAATTAAAATGATGATGTCATTTTTGTAATATCGATTTCTAAAACCTAGAAACATCACCCATTTTGATTTGTAAGAAAAATAAGAAGCGATTTCGGTTTTTCATAAAAAGTTTGTATGAAGGACTCCAGTAACTATAAAAGCAGTTAATCAAATTTGATGTTTTAATATTAACTGGAACTTATTATGAAAATTTCAAGTTTCTAGTGTTAATAGTATAGATTTTAGCGATAAACTTGTTTTACCCTGTATAAGAACTTACGAACTCAGGGGCAAAAAGAAAAAACTACTTATGATGTTTTTAATGCAAAGATAATGTGTACAGTGTAAAATTCAACATTCTGAATCCAGACGTGTAGGAGTTTCATACACACTGTTACACCCTGTAAATGGCGTCCTGTTTATTTTTCGTAATTAGCGCCCCCAACAATCTAGAAACATCACCTATTTCGAGTCTAGGAGAATCTACAGTGTAAATTTCAACTTTCTAAATCCAGACGTTACACCCTGTATACGGCGTCCCGTTTTTTTTTCGTAATTAGCGCTCCCAACAATCTAGAAAAATCGCCTATTTCGAGTCAAAGAGAATCTACAGTGTAAATTTCAACTTTCTAAATCCAGACGTTACACCCTGTATACGGCGTCCCGTTTTTATTTTCGTAATTAGCGCTACCAACAATCTAGAAAAATCGACCACTTCAATTTCTAAGAAAAATAATGAGCGGTTTCGGTTTCTCATACAAAGTTTAACACCCCGTATCAAGGCTTTCAGGACTAATAAACGCAGTTTTAATATTCTATTTGATGTTGTAATATTATAAGGAGCTTATTTTGAAATTATCAAGTCTCTAGTGTCATTAGTTTAGATTTTAGCAAAAAACATATTTCACCCTGTATAAGACCTCAGGAGCAAAATTAAAAAAAAACTAAATCATTTATGATGTTGGTTATACAAAAAGAATCCACAGTCTAAATTTCAACATTCTAAACCCAGTAGTTTAGGAGTTTCATACAAACTGTAACACCCTGTATACGGTGTCCCGGTTAAGTTATCCCAAAATCCCGTCTTAGTGGGTGCCTACGTCACGTAAAGAAGCTACTGTCCAAATTTCATCTTTCTATCTTGAGCGGTTTCGGCTGGGCGATGATGAGTGAGTGAGTGAGTGAGTGAGTGAGTAGATCAGTGGTATTTGGATTTTATATATATAGATTGATACAGTATAGACTTGTTTTATTATTCCCTCAGGTTCTTCCTATTTTTCTATAAAGACTCTTCAATAGTTAGTATCAATTGAGTTACATTAAAGAGTTTATTTAGAAACGAGCTGTCCCGGCTTACTTCGTTACGCCACAGAATATAAGATACTACTAAAGTCTTGGCTCTATAGACTATATTCTTTTGACTGCCCAGAAGGGCGAATAAAAAAACGAACAACAACAACAAAACAAACCACCTGTCAAAATATGTAAACAACGGAAAACATATTGCACCTTGGGTTACATTATTTGAGTTTAAGTAAGGATCCGTAATTTTTTTGAAAATCTAATATAGCTTATGTCACTCGGGGATAGTATAGATTCCTACCAGTAAAATAATTTTTCAAATCGATTCAGTATTTCCGGAGCCTATTCGTTACAAACAAACAAATCTTTCCTCTTTATAATATTGTTATAGATAACTTTTTTTTTTTGTTATTATATTAAGCGTTACGATGTATCTACTCTTCCTTAATTTACATCTATAAGAAGCCTCTATAATTGCAATTTGTCTTGAGTTCTATCTCAATTCTAAACGCTCTACCATAATAATATCATCAACCACCCCTTACTTCAAACAAAACAAATCACTCGATAAAATTTTAATTACAGTAATGTCAATTCACCTGAAGCCTCGAGGCGCCGCGGCGTCGGCTGGAGGGCGAGGGGGGGTGAGGAAGGTGGCAATAAGGGAGGGGAGGGGAGGGTGAGATTAATTACTGTTTGATCCCGGACACTGACAGTCCGCAGCGTGACGGCGCCGGACAGGACACAGCTGGGTTTCCGGAGTATACCTATTTGTTTGTGGAACACCTTTTTGAGTGTGTTGCTAGATGGAGATTTGTAACCTGAAGAATTTTTATTGCTCTACACCGGTTTCTCGGTATTAACTGTATCGTGAAAAATTTTAGAGCTATGATTACGTAATTAGAGTAAAATTTTTAATTCGTTTCGTTAGTGAATAAGTGAATTTAAGTCTTAATTAAAGTCTAAGTTTAAGTCTTAATTACGCATTCTTATAACAATTTAAAAAAAAAACCATTTACAGTACCAGAAAATACTTTTTTGTGGAACTTAATAAAAAAAGGTAATAAACTAGTAGTAAATGCTGCATAAAAACTTAATTCGTTCAACTAGCACTTTCCTTTAAATTGACTTTTTGCTGTGTACCTGAACTAGAAGTATTTTTTAAACCGTGGTCTCCTCAGAGTCCCTGCTCGACTATGGACTACAATAAAGATATTTTTTTTTACAGTTACAGTGTGTCTTACACAACACAGTAGTTCCCAATTGAATTCCCAAATCAGATCCAACATTAGTTCCATTAATAACGTCAACTGGATCTGTAGTCGCAGGTAGAGGGCAGGCACCAGGCACTGCGCGTCGCAGACCTCCTGATTTATGAGCGCCTGGTGCCGGCGCCTCGGGTGCGACAATTACACGCTCGTCACACGTGTACGTTTAGGTACTGTCGAGTGAACAACCGTTTGTGGTATTCGTAGTTGCTTTTGAACATCAAAACCAACCCTTTATAAAGGTTTTTAATATAAGGTAGTGATCATAAGACTCTGACATGACTTTTTTCAAATATCTTCAAATGCTTACTGTAACTTAAAGTAAACTTTAATATAATTAAGGGTATATTTTTTTATCAAGCATAATATGCTTAAGAGCCATAGCACAGCTAAAGTAGCGCCACCCGAGAAAAAATTAAATATCTTCTAAACTAAGGCAAATATCAAAAATGTGACACAGTATTCCCCTGGATAATACAGCCTAGTATCTTTAGGGCACTGTTGTATAGCTTTTAGGTTAAAGATCAAAGAAAGTTACTGATTGTTGCCAAAAGTGGCCGTTACTAGGCTGCATTATCCAGGGCAATACTGTTTCACATTTTTGATATTTGCCTTAGTTAAAAAGATATTTATTTTTTTCTCGGGTGGCGCTACTTTAGCTGTGCTATGCCTCTTAATTTATTTTTGCTAACGAATGTGTACTCTTTTAATAACTAACCATATCTCTAAGCAAGTTGTTTATTATCTAAGTCTGCGTTATATAAGAAATACGTAGCAATTTTTACGTTTAAATCTTCCGTGCTCTTCACATTTCAAAACTTAAATTGCCCAAGCTGATCGATTATTAAGCGAAACAAACGTTCATAAATAATTGATTTATATAATATAGATTTGTATAATAAAACCTGTGGGTTGCTTTTAGCGATAAGGCCGCCCATTGCATGCAAATTCTATTTGTCAGTACCTTGAATTGAACAATTTACTTTTGTATCTTACTTTGTTATGTGTACCTAATCTATTCTATTCTATACCAAATAAAATAAACAAACCCGTAAACATTCCATCCATCCATATTTTCCTGCGAACCTTGCAACACATGAAACGTTTCAGGCTAACGAGCAGGTACTCGTCGACCCGGACCCGGATCAGCCCGGTAAAAACCCGACATCGGTTATTAATTACCGGCGTAATGACCCCGCTGCCCGTCAAGCCACCTTTTAATACAACTGAACGCTACGAAGGAACCCCTGAATTTTGTCATCGACGCAATACTCTAACCGTCTTATTCATAAAGATACAGTAGATTTTAGGTAGCCTTACTGGTGGTCTACTTCTCTGGTTTGTTGTATGGTAAATACGTGACATCCAGTCTAAATTGACACACGTCAAATAACTAAAATTCTCTTTAACTTTTTATGAATAAGAGGGTAATACTCTGGAGGCCATATAATTTCTTTTTTACAAAAGGAACCCGCTTTCAATAAACTGACACATACATCAACTGAGCACTTCCTCATTTTCGAAGTCGGTTTAAATAGGTACTAAAACCTTCTCCTGAATTTAACAAATATTTATCTGGAAAACGGCATCAAGATCGGTTCAGCCAAACGCGAGATAATCGCGGACAGTTTTTTGAAGTCGGTTAAAAACTACTTACACTGCAAACTTGGTGGCGGTGTTCAGCAGGATTTGCAAGTGTCATACATTATCGAACACCCCATTACATGTAATGGACAGCAGCTGACATAAACAGTAATAAAGAAGACATGAAAAGAAAAAAACATTTATTCAAATTAGTAAAAGAAAGCATTTTTATCTTGTTGTAAAGTCTACTTACTTTGTTATATTGCATGAGACGAGATGGTTAAGGGTTCAGATTTTTTTAATGCAAATATAAACTGTTTTATAATTCATCATGCATTATCATCTTGCTGAAATGGTTGAAGATATCTGGGGCTTTTAATAATTAAAGAAAGATTCTGTATAAGCATTAAGCACTCTGTGTGTCGGTTCGGACGTCAGGTGTCGAGTCAGCAAGTCTCGTCAGGTGCATGACGCGGCTCTCCCTGACCTGACGGCTACAGGAATATTGCCACGCAGCCCTTGTTAATGGTTTTTGGGGAAATTCTCGTATACTGCAAAAAGACAGAGGATATATTTTCTGCTTCTGCCTCTATTGAGCTAGTGAACTGGCGATGTTCGTTTCAAAAGTCTAGGAAAGCAGAAGTTTTTAGTAAGGGCGTGTCTTACATTAATTATTTTTTGATAATCTATTATCGTTATCATCATGATCTTATTCGAAAGACGCTGCTAGACAAAGGCTGCCATTAATTTAATATGGTTTGTTGTTTTTATCAACAAACAAATCTGTTCCAACCAACCCTTGACTACGGTGGCAGCAACAACAGCTTTATCTGAACCTTTTTGCTGCTTTTAAACAATTTAAAAACACAGTTGCGAACAATTTCATGTCGACTAGATTTTAAAATGGGGGACGACTTAAACCGACGGCTCATCACATCGTGGGAATAGCATTACTTAGGGCCGGAGCATGCATCGGCCCGGCACATGCGTCTCTACTGATAAATGTATAACATTTTTCATTTGAACAAAGCGCTCCCTTCTTCAGATCCTACGTCAGGTAAAGGCAATCAACGCCCGCAATGAATAAATTACCAATGTATGGCGGCGAGCCAATCAGCGGCGCACATGCCACATCGGCGGCAGAAGGTGACGCTAATCCATTAGCCACCTCCAGATCCATATTAAATTCGCGAGTACCCTTCCCCTCTCACCCCTTGCTTCGCTCCCCCGCACCTCAATTGTCCGCGCACATGTCGCTGCCCCACGAACGAATAAAATTTGATAAATCGCACCGCCAACATGCGAACTACCCTCTTAGCTTAAACGGTCCGTGTCCACTTGCGCGCGGATAAAGGATATTAGACGCTGTGTGGTAAAAAATATGGCTGATATTGCAATAACAGAAACAGATATAAGTTATCATCGTTTAGCTTCCTGAACTTCTGAGAGATATTGAAGTGAGGAGCGAGTATGAGGTCTAGATGTAGGGGCTAGAGTCGGTTTTAGGAGAGATGCAGCAACAAAAGGTAATTGTAAGGTTTGACGGCATTGCACTTTAGTGAATGCCCGTGCAGCGCGGGGGCAGAGGTAAGATAATGCAGATGTCGGCGCGGCCCTCCGACAGTGAGCAATTTACTGTACCGTTTTCAATTAATATAAATGTTGAGGGCCATATGAGTGAGGCAGTTGTGAAGTGAAATAAATCCCTCTCTCCTGCCGGTCCACTAGATAAGCGCAGTCCGCGCAAAACTCTTCATGCGGAAAAAAAACCATTAAAATGTGAAACAAAAAGCCTAATGATCGGAAAATCTATCGCACGAAATGGAATCCGAATCGGCGGCGATTCATCAAATCGAGATTGCGCGCGAAACTTTCACCGCGCGAGGATCGATTTGAAATTAGCTAATGGAAACTTGATAGGTCGCAAAAAAATCGAGTCTGAATCCCGGTAAACCCCCGTAAGTGCATTTTGCGACAATAAATCTGCAGAGCGACAGCTGGCGGGCGGCGGCGGCGGCGGCGGCGGCGGCGGCGGCGGCGGCGGCGGCGGCGGCACCCCAGGTAACATTACACCGCCGGGGCTGCAGGGCGCGGGTCAAACTTCTGAGGTCCCTGACGCACAAAAACTATACAAAAAAGTTACTGTTTGCCAGTTGCAGATAAATGTTATAAAAATTTAAGTATTAATCATAGCTAACTTGGCGAACTTCATACCGCTAGCAATGTCGGTAAAATATTTTTTCAAATGGACCTAGTAGTTTTGGAGCCCTTTCAATTCAAACAAACAAACAAATCTTACCTCTTTTTAATATTTACATAAGTATGTAGATAAAAAAAATATTGTAACGTTTCAATGCAGAGTTGTAGTGCATTTATTTTGAACTGAAAAAGAAACAAAAAATAACCTTATTACTGCCCTAGACGATAACTCTATTTATTCAGCAAAATAATTTATTATTAAAGTTGAACTCGCCGTTGTTAAAATAAACTGCAAGCGGTAACATTTTCATTCTAAATCTGTGACGGAGAGTCCGGTCTATGTAATGTGTGTTGCACGCATCGTCCGCCGGCGCTGGCTTAGGGCAGGTAAGTGCATTAGTCACGTACAATGGAATATTAAATTATGCCAACACTGCACCAGGGTCACCGCAGCGGAGTCGCATGTGCGCTGCGCTTAGGGTTACCATATTTTTCCTGAGATTAGTCGAGTTTTCTCAGGATTACGTCTGAAATTAGCATATCTCAGGATTTTCAATAAACCTCAGGATAACAATTCGTTTTTGGTAAAAATTTAAAGTTTCAAAATCAACACATTATTTATAAAAGTAAAGCCAACCAAAAATAAATTTCTATGGTAACAATTAGCAGTGTTTAAAACGATAATAGCTAATACACTTTTAAGTGAAAATCCTCAAATTCTCAGGACTTTTCCAGGGAAATCAGGCCTTTTCTCCGGTTTTTTTTATTATTTCTTCTAGTAACCCTATATCTGCACTGCTGCGCTATATTCGCCAGTTGCAGGGCTCAAAGCCCGTGAATGAGGCGAGAGGATTAGAGGTGCGAGCGGCGGGAATTAAATTAGTTTTCGAAAGGGGTCCCAAATGTCAATTTTGCAAAAAGAGTATCGACCAACTGTTCCATTTTGGGGGGAACGGTCGAGTTGTTAAACATATAGCGCGTTAGTGTTAAACTATTTTATTTTAAATTCGCCCATTCAGAGTAAGTCGGACGCGTGTCAGTATTATTGACGATCTAGTCGTTTTCAATGAGTTAATTGTGCAAAAAACAATCCAAACGAATAAAGAGTATTTATAATTATTTTAAAAGACATCATTTTCAATTTCATCATCATCATCATCGACATATCGTCATCTTAGTCGAAGACCGTCCGATTCTTTGCTGGACAAAGGATTCCCACAGATCTTGTACTCTTGGTGTACTTCCGCCGTCTCCGATCGTCTAACCACCTTTTCTGTCTACAAACCATATTCTAGTGTGCGGTTGCCAGCCAAGATTATTCCGTCCTCAAGCTGTTCTCCGAGCTATGTGCCTTGTCCATTTCCTGAAATTTTGCAATCCTATTCGATATGTCGATGACTATATTTCTTCTGCGGATCTCATCATAACTGATTCGATCATGCCGAGAGACTCCAAGCATAGGTAGCCCTTTTTATATTTCCTTTTTAATGACTTAAAGTTTTTTTTTATTAAAAATTAGAATAATAAAATTAAATCAATGTAACTTTAATTGTATCGAAAAATAAACGAGTTTTCGATATTAACACACTCAATGACATCTACAAAATGGTGTTTGTTAACTTATCATAACATGACATAATATCACGCCTTTTATTCCCCGAAGGGTTAGGCAGAGGTACCTGCTCAAGAGCCGGACCCACGTTTAGCCGATTTTATGCTTTATTACTAACTTAACTAACTTAACTTAACTTATCACTTGTCGGTTAAAACTTGTTCACGACAACGTTATCAAATCACCTCTAATTACTTTAACAAAACATCTACTTACCTACGACGTCTCAATAAATAAACATCTATTTGCTTTGTGGAGATAAAGTAATTGCGTTCTGGTAATTTAAATTTCTCAGTAATCGTAATGAAGCCAACTGTTTTATGAGATGGCGGCTAGTTGAGGGACGGCATTTGGTAAATTGGAGCAGAGATAATGGCGAGGTGTCGGGTTTCAATAGAACATCGCATTAGTAGAAGTGTACCCGTGGGGCGCAGGCAGTGTCACTCACTACTAGTCGAGAATAGGTACCTACAGAACTGTCAACGAGCTTTAGATAAATAGATTACACTTTATTACACACAAATTAGATAGGTACAGTGGCGGTCTAGGACGGAGTAACACTTCCGGCTTTTCTGAATTGCAAAATAGCTCTTGTTCTTTGGTAATACAGTCTAGGGCGCACGAGACCATAGACAAATCTAGACCGTCCTAGACCGCCACTGAAATACATTTCATAAATTTTGAGTTGCAAAAAATTTAATTTGAATATAGTTTAATTTCTTACAGGCGACCCACTCGAAATAAAAAAAAAACTAAGTTTCCAAATGCTATTTCATTTAATTCTTTGATGACCTTTAAAACATGAATCCATATAAGGCCAGGTAAAACCCTCTCTTAAAATCAAATAAAACCGTTTATACATATATAACTTTGGAAATAAAGTCTCAATAAAAAAATTACATAACTGCGTGATCAAATAAATTATTTTTAAGAAGACAATTCAACAATATAAACAATCAAAGCTCGCTTCCCCGACCCTACCTTGAGTATTGTCATTGCACTTGCGGCTTTATTATTAGAACCGCGAATTAAATTATGATTTTACGAGCAGAAGCTCACTTTTGAGCCTCCGAGGAGCTTTACGACGATCATGTCGTCTTATCATCAAGAGATCTCTCTTTATCACCATTAATCTCATAAATTTAATGAGATTGTGGCGATATGTAATATTAAAAGTCTCGGTATGGAATGAAAACTCAATAATAAAACAAATGTCTAACTGAATAGATCATGTAAGTACCTATATAATCCATGTAGTAAAAAAATAAGCTACGCGAAGTCGTAGCGCGTGCTACGCATAAACATTGGCTACGCGGAATCGTAGCGCAGGTGCTAAACTGCTACGCGTACTACGCCATATTCTAACATTCAATCATTTCCAGTTTCAGTTCAGAAATAAAAAACTAAGTAAGAATGTATTAGTTTATTCCTGGAACTAATAAAGATATTAAAACGTGCCTGAGCGCCGGTGGAGCAGATCACGGCGATCGTCGTTCCAAGATAACTGCCAATTAAACACGCACCGTTCTCGCTCGATATATCCACTCACCGAAATTTATAATATTCATTTGAAAATAACTTTGAGGTGTGCCAGCTTTAATATTACTGTATCTTATATATATAACAAACATAAGTATACTTATTAACATACTTGTCGGTGCCCCGCGGCTTCGCCAGCGCACTTTCCCTTAAAACATAAAATTCCGAATTCTCTTGTGGGAATTTCTGGATAAAAAGTAATAACCTATGACCTTTCTCAGACTCTAGACTATCCGTATAGCAAATTTCATTAGACAGACAGATAGACGGACAGACAGACAGAGTAACTTTCGCATTTATAATATTAATAATAACAATAGTATGGATAGTATGGATTTTATTTCATTTATAATAGTGTGTGATGTTTTAAGCTCATAAAAGCAAAAAAAAAAAACTACCAATCCTAGGTTTGCGATCACCCTTACTCAAACCGTTAAATCTAAAACCGACCAGGGTCCCGAGTATGTGAAACCGATGAAACCTGAAATTTGATTGCCTAAGTACTTCCCGCTGCCGCCACCACCACCTAGTTCGTGATCGGGGCCCTTACCATAAACATTAGGAAAAGCAGCGCTACCATCATGCAGTTTTTTGGAAGCGCTTGATTTGTGACGCTGCTGTTAAGTATATTCAAGAGCTGTTTTGGTCTAATATGTTTATGGGACATCAAAAAACACCTTTTAATATATTATGTATTGTAATGACATACTTATTTAGGTTGATATTGAAAATTTGTCATGATAATTACAGAAATATCCTAATCTACGCTAGTTACGCCAAAAAATAAAAAAACAGTATATACTTTATCAATTAAATCTTCTTTTTAAAACCTTCATAACACTCGCAGCATTGTCAGACATTAAAAAGATATTTGATTGTAAACTACCTAACAAAACTAACTTAATAACTTTTAATTAATAGATTAACCTGCGGTTTATGATTTAGCAATAAACAATTAATTATGTATATAAAAAAGCGTTTACTACTAGTACTAGCAAGTTAATCAAAAGTACTGCCAACTTTGCACTGCTTTGCTACGATCGTAGTAGGGCTCCGCAGTGCCAGCGTGCGGTGTGCGGCGCCCGCCCGTCACAAAACTGACCGGACTCTCTGACGTCACTCGCTGACTGTTGACTCGCGAACTAGGCGGTCAGTGGAGTCGCCTTTATTTATCATGATCATCATTTTGATCCGCCTACTCTTTCAGTCATGGTTGCTACTTAGACACTACACTATCACACTACACCGGTCATCTGGTTACTCGAGCTTTATTCTGAAGTTGCCACTAAAGTTTTGCAAATATTTGGGCTATGTCAGACACTTTGTTTCTGCGGATTACTTAATTTCTGATTCAAGGAAACTTTACAATTTTCCATTGGTATTTTAGTGACTTTAAGTTTTCTAATAAGGCCCATGTCTTGGGCATATTAGTAATCACTCATTACGTACCTTCATTGTTCATAGACTTGGACCAGAATACAAGCGAATCTTTCCGAACACTGCCTTAATGCCCATCCAAGTTTAATTCGACGATCGACCTTATTCTCATAATTGGACCGGTATGGTTGATTTGTTTTGATACTTACAAATTTTACTACTTACTACGTACGTATTATATTACTTATTAAAGGAGTTCCAATCGTAAATCTCAAATATTATTTAGATTCAACAAGAACTACTCCACAGTTCCCTTTGCTGACGGCCGGGTGTGTGCCGCTCGCGACCGCACCTTGTCAGCTCCCAAATTGACGTGAATTGTTGGATCTTTGAGCCGCATCGAGCACCCCGCGCCCCCCCGCACCTCCCTGCCGCCGCCCCGCCGCGGGCGCCGCTCAACAACGCACCTCGCCAGCGCCCTTCATCACGAAATCCACGGACTAATCTCTAATTACGTCACTATTATTGCGTTTGACACTGACTCGTTTGTGCCGATTTTCGCTGATTTATAGGTATTACCGCCGAATGCACCTAATTCGTTGATTGTAGGTACTTTAGTTGGATTTTGTAGAGTAGGTTTTGATAATGACTGTTTTCCGTTAGAGAATTTGCCAACGAAGCTGTGGCGGTAAATAATTCAGCAAAACAATGTATTTAAATACGTATTAAAAGTACTTTGCTGAGCAATTTCCAAAAACATGACTTACCTGTGTTAATACTGTTCACCGGAGCAATAAGCTGTTGTTACTTGGCGCATCTTATGCAAATCTGCGTATAATCAAACAGACGGAGGGCGACGACGGTCGACGTCTGAAGTCATCTCACTTCTTTACTTGGGATATTGGTTTGCTACTACTTGGATTTATTAAGTACATGCTTCATATTTATGTGCTTCAAGGTTTCGGAAATTATTATATCCATGCTATCTTATAGTACGTGCAACATCAACAGGTACGCGTACTTAGCTTAAATTAGTGTTATTATTTGCATGTTTTAATAAAGTTAATTGGAAAATAGTTTTATTGCACTTGATTGTCATGTGCAAGCATTCATAAACCATGTTACTACTGAAAATGATAATGAAAAATGATTTATTCAATATAGGATACAAGGTATCTCTTGTTGTAAGTCAATTACGACAACTTAGTTGGAACCTTAATTTTTTTATATAAGTATTCTATACTTTGAGAGGAGAGGTATCAAAGCTCACCTTTGTCAAATGATTCTACTCCCTTTCGCAATGATTTTACAGCGTAGAGAAGAAAGGGGTAACAAACTCTACTTTTACATTTTATCTCATTTTTTTTAATATATTGAAGTTTTATTACAATATTTTAACATGGTAACACTATACATAAAAACATAAATTAATAATATTAGCGAACATGAATAACGAAAATATCTAAAGTGTAGAGCTAGACTACTTCCATGCTTCTTCATAAAATACTTGAAACACCCAATTTATTCAAACTAATAAAAGTCAAGTCTGATATTCTGAGCAAGCAGCTCGCTGGACGTCAAACGACGGCCAATAATCAGTTTACTTCTAGTATCTTCCCGTCTGATCCTTTCTGCTCAAGCAATAAAGACTAGAATCGTTTGCAGGGTAAACAAGACGCCAAAGGATATTACCTGAAAGACGTATAGAGTTCTGCAAGATGTCTCCAAAGAATAAAATTTGACGTCTTTTCTAAGATGAATAGTTTTAAAAAGAACAATGAACTGACTAACAAATTTTTGACCGACGAAAAAAAAGGGGGAGGTATTACTCAACTCGACACGTATATTTCTTTTTTTTTTTAATATATGATCACGCATAACTTTTTACAGAGTAGTCCAATTTTGATAATTCTTTTTTTAATCGACAGGGCATACATTGAAGTTACTTGGTATACCCTACATTACTTAGTGATTAGCTTTATTATTTTATACTTTTTAACCGACGAGAAAACAAAAAGGAGGAGGTTCTCAATTCGTCGCGTATATTTTATTTTATGCTTTTCGGTTTTTTTCTGCGGTTTAATTTTTTGATAAAAAGTTTTATCTGAATATTATAATGTATGTATTTATTTATTTTACAGGTATGGGGCTTATTCAAACAAGAAAGTTCAAAAAATCTAGCTAATAAGCACTCGCTGATAGTTACATAATATGACGTAATGTCGAATAAGATGTTTGTTTTGTTTCTCGGTCTTTTTGTTGTTGTCTGTGTATGCGGATATGCGGATACTCTAGATTCTACCTAGTTAGGGGCTCTATATATACTCTAGATTTTACCTAGTTACGGGCTCTTAGTGTGATGTGTTATTATTATGCTTCATGCACGGTTAGAGTCAGTCAATGTACGAACCACCTTATAGAGTTGAGGTTCCGACATCCAAAGCCAAAGGAACGTGATGCATAATTCAAGATATTAGGTCTGACCGGATCTACCTAAACTCTTAATGCACTTGCTCAATCTGAATATTAATTCGTTATTCATGTTATAATCGAGAAAAGTGGTGGTTGCCTAGGGGTTAACACGTGCTACTTCAGCCCAAGAGGATCGAAGTTTCCAGTGGCTACAAACTAAAGTCTCGAGTCTTTATAACGGCCGTAGCATGTACGACCATTTGTCGAATCTTTCTGGCACTTTTGACATCTAAATGTATTGAGATGATTTCATAAGAGGTCAAAAATGACAGAAAGATTCGACCAATGTTCGCTCATGCTACCGCCTTTGTTAAAAATTTTCAACCACGCTCCATGCATTAGAAGGCACGTCGAGCGGTGTTCCTATATAATAAGTTCTAGCTGTCCCGGCACACTTCGTATCGCGCCTTACAATTTGTATGGGAAAAATATATTGTTACTTTTACTAACTTTCCTTCAATTTTACCAAAATTTCTCACCTTTTAAACCTTCCGTGGACTATCACGAACATTTTAAGACCAAATAAGCTAAATCAGCCCGGCCGTTCTCGAGTTTTAGCAAGACTAACGAACCACGATTCATTTTTATATATATAGTAGAAGTAGATAGTAGATACGGATGATCTATTATGTCCTAAACAAACTTGATCGTTTTTTGTTTGTCATCATTCCAGCTGACACGGCTGAAAGCGGGAAAGGGGTAGCGGGGCGGGTCGGGTGCCTGTAAAAAGTGCAAACGGTGGGTTTATGCGCGGGGCGATTGAAAACCGGCGCTGCCCCGTTAACCCGAGGCGTTTATTGGTACTCAACTTGCCCTTAGCTCCTACATACATGTACCCATTGGATTTGCTTAGCTGTTTCTTAATCTTAACAAAAATAAAAACAGAAGAATAAATTTTAAAACAAAATCGTGTATAAGTCTAACATGGGAAAGTTAACTGATGATGATTCAATGGGTTACTATATTATGTACTTTTACATAAATTGTCGTTTTTTCTTAGTGCCATAAAACGATTTTATTAAAAGACAAGCAAAGAAATCGTTGATAATATAGATATAGCGACAAATTAAGAGCTAAGGCAACGTCATCTAGTCAGTTTATAACTTACTAGCTGTCCCGACTTACTTCGTTACGCCATAGAACAAAAGATATACTACTAAAGACTTGGCTCTATAGACTATGTTCTTTTGACTGCCCAGAATGGGTGAATCAAAAAACAAACAACAACAACAAACCACCTGTCAAAATATGTAAACAACGGAAAAAAATATTGCACCTTGGGTTACATTATTTGAGTTTAAGTAAAGATACCTAATTATTTTGAAAATCTAATATAGCCTATGTCACTCGGAGATAGTGTAGCTTCCTACCGGTGAAAGAATTTTTCGAATCGGTTCAGTATTTCCGGAGCCTATTCGTTACAAATAAACAAACAAATCTTTCCTCTTTATAATATTGGTATAGATTTTTAAGTTTGTTAGTAACACCAAAAAAGTAAACCTGCAGCCAATACCGAGTGACCCACTGCAGTAAGCGCCAGTAAAACTGCAACGTCCTATTAAAACCGCCGACCGCCGGCCGCAAACCGCCGACTTTTACACAATCCTGAACGCACTCTGCAAACCACATTTAATTGCTATATACGACAACGACACTACAACTGCTGTATTTGGACGCATCGCCGAGAATCAAGACCTGCAAACACGCAGTTTTCTAGCCTTAAATCTTACGCAATAAGGCTAATTTTGCAAAACCAGGTAGTGATAGTGGAGGTCTTGAAGCGTGGTCGTCAGGGCCCGAGGAGCAGTTGCAATCTGCCACAAAGAAGGACCATCGCCGTCGCAGGAGCCGCCAGTAATTGCACTAGATGCTTCTTTATATTCTTCTGCGGATTGCACTGAGTTTGTGGACGGTGTTGCCACTTTATATCTGTAAGTAGGTATAAGGTGACACGACGAACTTCATACCGAGTTTTAAAATAAATTTTACACAATATTAGGTAAAAAAGACTACGTTCATCCAGGGGTAATGTAGGATTCTAAAGGTGAGAGATTTTTTTAAATCGTTCTACTGGAAGACTTTGAATTCAATAATAATTATAATGGATGATTTAGCTAATTTTGGTTTTGAAATTTTTGTTTGTCTCAGTTCAGTTGTAAATTATGGAAAAGTCACTATTCCAAGCGAACGAAGTCACAGCCACAGCTATGTAGAAGTAATATATATTTACAAGTATTATGCTGTGTGCGGCAAACTTTATTTTTCCTTTTTTAATCAAGTTTTAGCAATCGTTATTCCAGATAATATTTGAAAACATAATATTGTAGCGTCACGTCAATGTCACACAATGTTATTCAGCAACAACTCAGCATCGCAATAACAGAATGTATCTGATTGTCTGATGTTTTGCCCCCCACCCCCCTTCCTCGCGGCTGCCAACCTGCCCAGACACAGTACACAAATTTCCCTAGACAATCTTAGGCATACTGGACCTAAGTAAAGGACAAGAGGGAATTCATTCCTATACTGTGTCGAGAGATGGTTCTATATGCAAATACCACGAAACTTTACGAGCGTCCAAAAAACTGACATTTACTTTTGTTTTGATTTATGAAAGTGGCGACGCTACGCTTGATTATTTGACGAAAATTCAATCTGCAAGTCATGGCTCGCGTCTCGTTGCGAGCAATCTTTTATCTCTGGAAGGAATGAATTTTGTTTATGTTGGCCGCTCAGCTGGATAAGGGGATTGCTTGAATTGAGTCGTAAAAGCTTAGTGTTTTATGAGTCGGTCGAATTGTTACAGTAAAAAGTGGAGTCCCTGCCCCTGCCCCCGCCGCGGCCGCTGCCGCTTACAGACCGGCACCTCGGAATGCTTTTATTTTACCCTTCAGATGAGCCTTAATGGCTAACATGGTATATATCGGAGTAAACTGAAGCAAACTTTTATTGTTCAATTTATAGGACAGATAAATAAATTCAAAAATTTATTTCATTTTTAACTTAAATTTAGTTAGATGGCCCCACGTTGGGCGCCAAAAGGCACAGGAAACACATCAACTTATTTGACACCAATATTTATTTGTTTCGATAGGGATACTTATTATTTTTTTCCCAAGTTGGTGTAGAATATCTCAAAATTTTTAGGATAAGCCCAAATTATCCCAGAGTGTTTGAGATATGCGGAACCTGTTCCCAACACACCCATATTTCAAATTTGGAAGAAACTGTTAAAACAATGCATAACTTCATAACTTTGGCTATCAATATCAAGAACCTCAAGTCAAGAAGAATCGTACCTTTTGGAAAAACCTTCTTAAAAATCTTTGATTAAGATATTTCCTAAGCAAAGAATCTCCGCGGCCTCTCGCTACAGCAGTAGCCGCGGTATCGCTGGCTCAGCGCTCAGCGGAGCACGGCTCACATAAATAACTCCGCTAATCCGATACCGCGTGATTTGTCGGCCTATTTACTGGCGATATGCGATATGCGATGACAGCCTCTTGGTGCCGCTACGAGTCCCGGCGAGTTCCAAAATATAAATATAATAGGCTGTATGGTTTTGGGGACCCTTGCCTTATGTGTGCATTAACTATTTTATTTTGTACTAGAGGCTGCCCCGCGGTTTTTCCCGCGCAGATTTCTCATAAACACAAAAATCCCGTTTTTTCCCGTTCCCGTGGGAATTTCAGGAAATCCCTTCTTAGTGCTCACCTACACTCCCTAAGGAACCCACGTGCAAAATTTCAGCCCGCTACGCCCAATAGTTTCGGCTCTGCGTTGTCTGTCAGTCAGTCAGTCAGTCAGTCAGTCAGTCAGTCAGTCAGTCAGTCAGTCAGTCAGTCAGTCAGTCAGTCAGTCAGTCAGTCAGTCAGTCAGTCAGTCAGTCAGTCAGTCAGTCAGTCAGTCAGTCAGTCAGTCAGTCAGTCAGTCAGTCAGTCAGTCAGTCAGTCAGTCAGTCAGTCAGTCAGTCAGTCAGTCAGTCAGTCAGTCAGTCAGTCAGTCAGTCAGTCAGTCAGTCAGTCAGTCAGTCAGTCAGTCAGTCAGTCAGTCAGTCAGTCAGTCAGTCAGTCAGTCAGTCAGTCAGTCAGTCAGTCAGTCAGTCAGTCAGTCAGTCAGTCAGTCAGTCAGTCAGTCAGTCAGTCAGTCAGTCAGTCAGTCAGTCAGTCAGTCAGTCAGTCAGTCAGTCAGTCAGTCAGTCAGTCAGTCAGTCAGTCAGTCAGTCAGTCAGTCAGTCAGTCAGTCAGTCAGTCAGTCAGTCAGTCAGTCAGTCAGTCAGTCAGTCAGTCAGAAAGTCAGTCAGTCAGTCAGTCAGTCAGTCAGTCAGTCAGTCAGTCAGTCAGTCAGTCAGTCAGTCAGTCAGTCAGTCAGTCAGTCAGTCAGTCAGTCAGTCAGTCAGTCAGTCAGTCAGTCAGTCAGTCAGTCAGTCAGTCAGTCAGTCAGTCAGTCAGTCAGTCAGTCAGTCAGTCAGTCAGTCAGTCAGTCAGTCAGTCAGTCAGTCAGTCAGTCAGTCAGTCAGTCAGTCAGTCAGTCAGTCAGTCAGTCAGTCAGTCAGTCAGTCAGTCAGTCAGTCAGTCAGTCAGTCAGTCAGTCAGTCAGTCAGTCAGTCAGTCAGTCAGTCAGTCAGTCAGTCAGTCAGTCAGTCAGTCAGTCAGTCAGTCAGTCAGTCAGTCAGTCAGTCAGTCAGTCAGTCAGTCAGTCAGTCAGTCAGTCAGTCAGTCAGTCAGTCAGTCAGTCAGTCAGTCAGTCAGTCAGTCAGTCAGTCAGTCAGTCAGTCAGTCAGTCAGTCAGTCAGTCAGTCAGTCAGTCAGTCAGTCAGTCAGTCAGTCAGTCAGTCAGTCAGTCAGTCAGTCAGTCAGTCAGTCAGTCAGTCAGTCAGTCAGTCAGTCAGTCAGTCAGTCAGTCAGTCAGTCAGTCAGTCAGTCAGTCAGTCAGTCAGTCAGTCAGTCAGTCAGTCAGTCAGTCAGTCAGTCAGTCAGTCAGTCAGTCAGTCAGTCAGTCAGTCAGTCAGTCAGTCAGTCAGTCAGTCAGTCAGTCAGTCAGTCAGTCAGTCAGTCAGTCAGTCAGTCAGTCAGTCAGTCAGTCAGTCAGTCAGTCAGTCAGTCAGTCAGTCAGTCAGTCAGTCAGTCAGTCAGTCAGTCAGTCAGTCAGTCAGTCAGTCAGTCAGTCAGTCAGTCAGTCAGTCAGTCAGTCAGTCAGTCAGTCAGTCAGTCAGTCAGTCAGTCAGTCAGTCAGTCAGTCAGTCAGTCAGTCAGTCAGTCAGTCAGTCAGTCAGTCAGTCAGTCAGTCAGTCAGTCAGTCAGTCAGTCAGTCAGTCAGTCAGTCAGTCAGTCAGTCAGTCAGTCAGTCAGTCAGTCAGTCAGTCAGTCAGTCAGTCAGTCAGTCAGTCAGTCAGTCAGTCAGTCAGTCAGTCAGTCAGTCAGTCAGTCAGTCAGTCAGTCAGTCAGTCAGTCAACGTGGGTTCCTTGGGGACTGTAGGCTAGCACTAAGAAGTGATTTTCCGAAATTCCCACGGGAACGGAAAAAACGGGATTTTTGTGTTTATGAGAAATCTGCGCGGGAAAACCGCGGGGCAGCCTCTAGTCAAAGTATAATATAATTATGTTTAGTTGATTGATTTCGAAAACTATGTATATTTCTAGAGTGCGTTCCAGCTAAGTCAGCTCGCGGTATAAATATGAACCATTAGCAATCAGTCAATCAAGTATCTATCAATTTGTTATGAATGGCGGCTGAAGTGCCCCAGTCGCGCGCAAACTTAGCTCGTGCGGAATCTAGCACCTTAGTATAAAACAAACCAATCAACTACGAATATAGGTATACCCTATAAAAAGTATTTGTAAAGTCGATCACTATAAAACTAGGTAAGTTCGAGTTGGCGCCGCGCCAGCAGTCACGAGGTGAGTGGGGCAACGCGGCCGGAGGGGCAGACCGGTGCACTGATAGGCTTGGCATGTTGCATTTTTATTTTTGTATTTACAGAGGTAACAATCAATAGAATTAAGGTTGCTGCCTCCGTAATAAAGCCGCGAGGAACTCCTGACATATATCTCTTATCCATCACTCAGCCTTTTTTGTACTTTTTTGGTCTAGGCAAACGAAAAGTTCGTTAGTGTTATGCCAAATTTTGTCTTCTTGTATCCCCTGGGATACTGACATTATATGCTTTCATAAAACAATGAGACTAAAAAATATACCTTTTGAGTAAATCTAAGTAATCATTTTATGTATTGACTAGAGGCTGCCTCGCGGTCTCACCCGCGCAGATTTCTCATAAACACAAAAATCCCGTTTTTTCCCGTTCCCGTGGGAATTTCGGGAAATCCCTTCTTAGTGCTCATCTACACTCCCCAAAGAACCCACGTGCCAAATTTTAGCTTTCTACGCCCAGTAGTTTCGGCTCTGCGTTGTCTGTCAGTCAGTCAGTCAGTAACGGAACAGTTTTATATATATTTATACTAGAGGCTGCCCCGCGGTTTTTCCCGCGCAGATTTCTCAAACACAAAATTCCTGTTTTTTTTCCGTTCCCGTGGGAATTTCGGAAAATCCCTTGTTAGTGCCCACCTACACTTCCTAAGGAACCTACATGCAAAATTTCAGCCCGCTACGCCCAGTAGTTTCGGCTCTGCGTTGTCTGTCAGTCAGTCAGTCAGTCAGTCAGTCAGTCAGTCAGTCAGTAACGGAAGAGTTTTATATATATTGATAAATAAATTAACGATAACGTCGCCACACATTACCGACACTACCTACACCTATGCCACGTAAACCGTAAATGAACACTTATGCTAAAGTGTATGTTTACTTGCACTAAAAGTAAAGTTGTAGCCCTTCAATATACTAACCCTGTATTAACAGCTCCATATACTTACCCTGCCGGTATTAACAGCTCACTTAAAAGGTGATGCAATAAAGATGGCGTCCGCCGGCGCGCGTAAAGCAGATTCATAAATCCTTTATTTATATTCTAATAAAGTTTATAACCTGCTCGAGCGGAGACAATCCTGTAAGTCACGTATTCCCTCTATGTTATTTTTTTCTGTGAACTGTCTTCAGCCACTTGAAAACAAATTCGTTAAAGATTCTTATTCCTTGTAACATAGATGCGAGTTTCGTTTGCGTCAGTGGCGAAAGTGTGCAGTAATGAAAGAGCTCAATAACCATCGACATAAATAGTATTAACAACAATTGATTTACATACAAATTGCTTTAGACAATATTGCTGACGGAATGGCGCGCGTCACCGAGCGCACATGTTGTGTGGCTAGGAAACTAGAGAGCGATTACAAAATACTTGTGTTTTCTGCTATATTATAATATTTTGTATTTTTTAGATAATAACCAAAGATTTTATATGCGCACACATGAGCATACTTTGAAGAAATAGCTCAGCTACTGACATATCCAAACCGCTGAGGATTGTTATAAGTTTCTAGCCCAATAGAAATTGTAAACTAGATTTATATTTGTTAGAGTAATGAAATTTAATTTTCTATAAGTATATGTATTTTATTTATGTACAAGTAAGTAAAGCAAAGAACCCTTCGGTTCCGTGGCCCGCTACGAAACACGCAGTTGCCCCGCTATAATACGTGGGGGCGTCCCACGTCTACACTACAACATTTTATACTTGAAAGAAGAAAATGCACAAAGTAAAAACAAAGCTTAGTTGTTAATTTAACTAAAAAAGGTTAAAAAAATTAAGTACTTGTTTAATTAAGGTGTGTATCTACTACAAATATATATAAAACAGGATGATTCTGACAAGGCGGTAATAAATCAAAGAAGGGATCTTATCAGCTCATCATACTAACTTACTTTTCTTACGCAACATGAGTCAAAATGTCAACACAAAAGTCGCCTATATTGACCCTCATCAGCTGATCGACAAAATTATATTTATGGTATTTTTAAATGACAGAGTATGTTATAAACGCTGTACATTTTACTTTTCAATAACGTAGATATACTTAGAGTAAATGTAAGTCGACAAGCAGTGTGACACCGCTCCCGCTCATCGCTCGCCGCTCCCCGCTCGCCGCTCCCCGCTCGCCGCTCCCCGCTCGCCGCTCCCCGCTCGCCGCTCCCCGCTCGCCGCTCCCCGCTCGCCGCTCCCCGCTCGCCGCTCGGCGCTCGCGTGAGAAAAGGAGCACCTGATTGCTCGCGAGGCGCAATTGAGACAGATCTGTTTATTTTCCCTCCAGCAATGATGTCTTCAGAGGTGGAACTAGTTCACTGATTCAAAAATAACAGTTATATATTTCAGGAATCTTACCGAAACTGGAAAATTTTACAGAATTTTCCACTTACTTTCACCTGTGCTTTCACTGTTCTTTCTTCCGTTTATTATTTTAAATGATTTGTTATTTTTATGATTTTTAAATAAATTGATGTTTCATACTTTGGATTCTCAAAAAAGATCGCTTTGAATCACATTTGTAATTGGAACCTAGTCTAATGCTTTGGGTTTAGATTAGACTTTATTTCTTGTTGAGGTAAAACTGCCAGTCAGGTTTCAATTAAAAGCAGCAAATAAAAGGATTCAACATTTTTGCCAAACTTGACTTTTTACAGAAACATTCCGTAAATTTCAAAATTATATAAACATTTCCAGTAAAAAAGGAAATCTTCCCGCCGTCCCAGCCCTAGCGCCGGCAACACGGCAACATGCTAATACCTTACAATTTGTTTATTCGGCGTGAATTGATTTTCTTTGTGAGGTAGATTGTTATTTGCTTTACAAATATCATAGCGAGCGAGCACTCGGTACAACCTCACGTGTGTTTGTCTTTAAACAGTTACAGTTGAAGGGGAATTCATTTTACATATTGTAGGTACTCTACCGGGTGTACAAAATAAGATTTAAAGAAATTATAATGATGTTTGCTGGGACCGAAAAGATCTCGAGTAGCGTCCGCGTACTGGAAGACGCAGAGTAGGCAGACTGCCCTAATGGTCAGACAACCTGGTGAAGGTTGCAGAAGTACACTGAATATGGTGCACACCATTTTATTAGTCGGCACGACGATGGGAAGGCCATGTCTAGGACGTCAAAGGAAGGAAGGGCCAAAGGCGCAAGGTAATTTTATAATTTTCAAACATATTTTTATCAACCTGCTGTGTCCAGATTTGTATTAGATATAGTGTTTAAGACCCATGTTCCTTGAGATAATAATGGTGTAGCTCTTTAAGTTAAGAAGACCAAAACCGCCCAGGTGTGTTTAGAAAATTATAATTGTTACTAGAGGCTGCCCCACGGTTTCACTCGCGCAGATTTCTCATAAACACAAACAGTTTTTTTCCGTTCCCATGGGAATTTCGGGAAATCCTTTCTTAGTGCTCACCTACACTCCTTAAGGAACCTACATGCAAAATTTCAGCCCAATATGCCCAGTAGCTCTGCGTTGTCAGTCAGTAACGGAAGAGTTTTATATATATTGATGTGGGTACACCTTGTAGAGCTTAGTTGTTAGAATGTAGTTCTGAGAATTTCCAATCGAATTAAATTCTTAGCCGTACAAACTATTGAATATTATCTAACACTGTCCTGTATTTAGCCTCTGGTGACGGCTGACTCGGCTGAGCATGGAAGTGTCCAAAATACTTCTAGCCTTATTTTGTTTATGCATATTATTAGGCTCTATCTAAGCCGTCTTTATGTTCCCTTTGAGCGGTCAAAGCTGCGAATTTATGTATTGCTTTTTTAGACTACCGCACTTGAAGGGTCTGACAAAGCCATTTATTACCTTCTAGAATGGAAATTCTTGAAATGACACGAAAAAATATATTTTATTTAAATTTCACGCCAAACCGATACGTTTCTTACTTACAAACCTACTTACTTTTTCCCAATTTCCTCTGTTGAGCAAAAGCCCGAAACAGATCGTAGCCCACTCCCTACGGCCTTGAGCGATGTCGCAGACTTTCTTCCAGGTGTGAGGAATGTATTATAATTATATGATTATAATATAATTTATAGTGCTTGCTTAAGTAAAGTACATAATTTAAGCTACCTTAAATAAGATACCACTAGTTAAGTGGTAGGTAAATAAATAAATGATTATGAAATATTTTGATCTAAAATTCCAATCTTAGGTGTATATAAAACTTTAATTTTTCAACCTATTTGGCTGCTCTGCAAGCAAACAAGCAGTGACACAAAATCATTCTTGACCACAATCTGTTCTTTTATACCCCTCGGCCGGCGGCGGAGGCGGCTCGGAGTAACCAAACGAGACACACTTTTCCTGGAGCAATCACCGCTCGACCACTTTTATTACTTACGCAAATGTAAATCCGTGATTTGCGCTGTTTTGTTTATCCCCAAGTCCAAAAGAGACAATTCGAGAGAGCTGAAATGTTTTAATACCATAGACTTAGTACTAAAATATACCTAATCAAATTGTGGGAATAAGATGAATAAGACTTTCGCTTTGTCAGTTTACAAGAGACGCATAAACATAAACATAAAAACGCTTTATTGCCATAATAAACACAGAAATAAATAATACATATTGTAAAATTTTTGATATTACAAAGGGAAATGGGCGGCCTTATCGCTTAAAGCGATTTCTTCCAGGCACATGAGTTTTTTTTTTTTGCTTTGAGCAATATTGGCCCACTCGTGTCCTCTACTACCATGACATAAGTATTCGTATGCGAAGATTTGGCGAATCCAGTTCTGGTCCAGTAACGCCGCTTACGTTTTTCACTCAACATTTTGTCTCAATTATTATGGTCTGTCCGTCATTGTTGAATGAATGTATGAATATACACTTTATTGTACTCAAGCATAAAGTAAGGTGACAATAGGCGACCTTATCGCTTAAAGCGATTTCTTCCAGGCAACCTGTTTTTAAAAGTTGAAACTATAGACAAAATAAATACAGAGGTATGGCAGGAAGTGCAATAATATTAACAATATGACATAGTTTGTAAAATAAAATACACAAAATAAAATACCTACAACATACTATAAAGTAATAAACTAATACATATTTATAATATTTATAATATAAATACATAATATTAAACATAAATAAGTATATATTATCATAACTATATTGTTGGTCTTTTCGATGAAAATTCTAAGTCTATGTGATACCGCGGAGTGCCGCCGACCCAGCGAGTCGTAAATTAACATAGTTTCGACCGATTTCCTGCTCGATAAAGGATTTCTTTACCTCTCTTATTTATTCTTGCCAAATGAACCGTTTCTTTATTGAATAATTTCTGCTTTTCATTTACATAATCCTTGTTCAACTCAACAGCCTATTTTATTGCGAACTTAATACGATTTCAGATAGAAAAAAGCATTTTATATAGACGCGGAATTATATTATTTGTTATTTAATTAAGAAATAATATTTAACTAACTCAGCAAATATAAGGACGTCTACTATATAAGAGCCAGTTTACAGCGATGCTAGCGCCATTCGCGAAAAAAAATTGACATCTTCTAAACTAAAGTAAATATCAAAGATGTGGCACAGTATGACACTAGATAATGTAGCCTAATATTTTTAGGGCACTGTTGTATAGCTTTTAGGTTAAAGGCCAAAGAAAGCTACAAAGTGTTGCTAAAAGTTTTGGCAACAATCTGTGGATTATTTTGTTATTTTTACTTATGACTACTTAACTGTGCTCAAAAAATACTAGCAAGATTATTTGATGTCATACTGTGCCACATTTTTGATATTTGCATTAGTTTAAAAGATTTTTTTTTTCGAGAATGGTGCTGCCATCGCTGTAAACTGGCTCTTAACAGGGTCCTTCCCCATAGATCACCATACCGACCTGTCCTGTGTGACCCTTGTCCAGTGGTACTCCCGAGACCTTTTTATCAGGTCTTTTTACCACCTTGCGGTGGTCTGCTTACTCTGCGTCTTCCTTGGTGACCCCAGCGACCAATGTTCTTTAAAATATGGTTCATCTTATCAGGTCGCGTTAGCATTTGCAAAAAGTATTCCGACAAAGAAAACTTGTACCTTCTTGTACTATCGAACTGACAATGCACTGGAGGCACATCTCTAAAATTGCTTGTGGGCACTCGAGCAAGAGTGATATTATGGGCCCTGTTAATAAGCACATAAGTTTTGCAATTCTTGAGGCTACGGCAGTGGGTGACTTTAGTAACTAAAACTTTCGCAGAAGAGCTGTTCTTCTGCAAAATTTTATATCTCTTCTTCTTCATCTTCCTTTTCAGTTGTGGGGGTACAAAAGTGCCTGCACTTAGCTCGTGAACTTGGAACCATTGTGCATTTCCCCACATTTATAGGAGCCATCTGAGCTCATCAGCAAACTGCAGGATGAGGCCAGGACGCTCCTACAGCTCAGCTAGATGGTCAGCTGGGCCGAGAATGGACAAATGAACATAAATGAATAGGCTAACAGCATATGCTTCACCGTCTCATCCACTTCCATGCAAACCTTGCACAGAGGGCTGCTTATTTAAAATTTATATTTTTTAAGTTTAAAAGCGAATGAAGCTGCAATCAAACGTAAGAATAGAATTCATCATTGGAAAATGAATAAAAAACGAATAGTATGTATCGCACACACCCAAACAAATTAAAAAGCAGGGGTAGTATGTAACAAAATAATACGGTCGCTTGACGCTAGTTTTAATTCGGACGGCTATAAATCGCCTCCGGGATATAAATCTACGTTGCGAGGACGCGCCCACTGCGCTGCAGAGGGCGCCGCCGCGGCACTGGTATGGTAATGACAACAGCAATAAGACAATGGAGAATAATTTCTTTTTTTACAAAAACAGACCCGCTTTCAATAAATTGAAACATACCATACATTTTTTTTTTTTTTAATTTAACCAATAAACTTAATTCTATAACAAAAACAATGCTGCTGCAGAAACTATATTGTTTAAGTGCAACAGCAAGCAGTCTTACACAATCTTTACATAACTGTAACTAATACTTTTGTGAAAACATGCATCAAAATCGGTTCAACCAAAGTCGAGATAATCGCGGACAAACATACATACATACATACTAGGTCAAACTGATAACCTCCTTTTTTGAAGTCGGTTAAAAATAAATTACATCCCACAATTCGAAAGCCGGCCTTATGATAAAAAGCCTTTTCTTCCAGGTAATAAAGGAGGATACGAACGATTTTTTTTTTTAATAAACTTATAGCAAATGAATAGACGATTTCAAGTGCTTTATGCATACCGCTATGCGCATGACTCTTAGGCAAGTTGTAAAGTATAAGTTACGAAGATAAATGGTCGATGGTCGATGTCTTCAGCGAGCTTCAATTACAGCGGAGACCCGCCAAGTCCTAATAAAGGGAAGCTCCGCGGGGCCGTGATGTTGTAAAGCTCGCATTGATTGCTGGGCCGCGGCCAAGGAGCCGATTTAAAAGCACTAAATAAAAGCTCTGTCCAACTTCGCCTGTCAATTCGAAAGCTCAAACTCCTTAATCGAGATTAGTGAGCGAAAAAAATGTTTTTTTTTTTTTCTCCGTCCCAGAAAGATAAACGACTGCCGAGTTTAAGAAATCACTTTAAGCGGAAATTTAAATTTAATTTAATTTTAAGTGAGTTGTCTCGGATTGAACTTGGTTTTTCGGGTTTAAAGGAATTATATTGGTAATTTTGGAGAAAAATAAACCTTTTTCTTACTAATTAATGAGAATTATTCCATCATTAAAATATTTTAGGTATTTCTATATACTAGGCTGCTATAAAAGTACTTAAAACTGAAGGTAAAACAGCTGTAACTTCGAATTTCGATAAAAAAAATTACCTACTGAACTGTATTCTAAATTCTAAACACTCAAAGGATAAACAATTAAAAAAAAAAGGTATTTCAGGTTATTTACGAACATGTATAAGATTGTTATCAGCGTGACGGACCTCATAGAGGAGCCTATTTACATAATGATGGACCTCCTCGGGCTAACTTTGAGAAGCATCCTGACTTGCGGCCCTCGGCCCGGTGTACACACATACAGTTTGAGAAGATTTATTATAGCTATAACTACGGAAAAAATAATTTGCCTCTTTGTCTAGATTCGGGACTCTTAGGTAGATTTTACCCATTTTATGGTTTCCATGAATCTTCGGCCTAGGTCTCAGTTTCGGCCCAAAACCGAAACCGAAACTCACGTGGCCTTGTAAAAATTGGGCGCTTGTATCGCCGAATTCTTCCGAAATGCCGAGCGACGCCCCAACATCGAATTCTGGTTTCGGCAAAAGGTTCCACCGTTTTTAGCCGAAACCGAAACTGTGGCTAAAACAAGTTTTTTTGGCCGAATCTGGCTAAAACCGAACAAGTCTCTAAGAATAACAAGCCTTCCACCCTGAGTATGTGCTAGGCCTGGCAGTTCGCAGTGAATCTTGAGTGTGTGTCCTGTCCTCGGGCCGCGTCTCAGAGTTAGCGTAATTACGCGAGACTCGCTATTTGCATTTCAACTGACCGCTCTATCGCCCCGCCTCCGCCCCCTCCCATCCCCGCTGCGAGGGTTGCCACACGCAACTATATTATAAAATTATTTATATCTGATTTTTTGATTTGATGACACTGCTATCCTTTATACACGAGAGGTGATATTGTATAAAGTAAAAGTTAAAAAACACTTTATTGCATACAAAAGATACAAAAGAACATCATACAATTAATGGTACACATATTTAAATTTGCATGCGATGGGCGGACTTATCGCTAAAAGCGATTTCTTCAAGGTAACCCATATGTATACTGCGTTTGCTAACCCGGTAAAGTCTTCGGAAGACAAGAATGTTAAACACTGGACGTCTCATCGGCTGAAATGGATTAATAAATTATTGCAGAAGATTCCATCTAGCTTTGTTTGAGCTCCATAGCCAGCGTAAATATTACGAATCGAGTTATTGATAAAAAAATAAAATTAAGTTAATAAAAAAATGTTGAGACGCTAAAAAGTATATTGTTAGACTCAAACTTGAAGAGGTAACTACAGAGTTAAATCAAATCAAATCTAACCACGACCAAAATATTCTGCTTTGTTATTTATTAATTTATAATTTTATTTATTAGGAAAACACACAGCTGTACAAACAAAAACTTGAGTAACTTCTATTAAAAAAAAAAAACAAAGTTTGTTACCCCTTTCTTCTCTACGCTGTAAAATCATTGCGAAAGGGAGTAAAATCATTTGACAGAGGAGGGCTCGTTTGGGGGCGTCTCCAGGCGACCATTGTCGTAAGGCAAGGCAAACATTTGTTTGCCTGAGCCAATTAGTGGGCACCCTGAACTACCTCGCCTCTATCAGTATAGGATACTATACGAAATAAGGTATCAATATTAATTAGATTAGTCTAATTGACTTTCAATAAGCGATATCTTGTATCCTGTATTGAATAAATCATTTTTTACTTTACTTTAAAACACAAACTAGTTATTACAGTTATAACAAACTAGTTTGCCTAAATGAATTACTTAAACATTCTTAAACCCTTCAAAATATTATAACGAAGTACCTAACAAAATACAAATTTTAGTTTATTTAGCGTAATGTGACAACATTTTCCTGGTAGCCCGGTCGGCGCGGTCGGCCGCTCATCCACAGAACAAGGAAGATGCTCTCTCTCTCTAAATAGAAATCGCGAGTAGGCGGAGCCCGCGTGCCTATCATTAGCTCTGCAGTGCCTATTCGTAGTTTTTGACAGATTTGATAAGCTCAGTTGCTTTAAGCTTCTTGTAAACAAACCACCAGGAAAAATATGAAAAAAAACCCACTAAAATGCCATATTGTGCTGTGTTGGAATGCAAAAATTAAAGTCGGGGACTTAAAAGTACTAATTATGCCGTATCATTACATCGGTAAGTAATATTTCACTGTATTTTTAAATAAATTTGAAATTATACATGAACAAGAAAACAAAACCATAAGTGAGATAATGAAAACACCCTAATTACGGAGCAGTAAAATTGAATTTTCATTGAAGCCTGTGAGTCCTGTGACTGTGACTGTACCTTCTTAGCGTTCTTCTTTATCTATGGTATTAGACTCATGACTTTTTCTAGAACATTTTGACAACAGTTTAATGGAAATCAGTTAGAGATTGCTCAACATGATGAAAATCTATCGATAATTTTCTATGATAAAAATCTATCGATAATAATAATTTTCAGTGAAAAAAAAAATAGGTATTCGTTTCGACTTGAAAACCTCTACCTTTTTTTCGGTTTAAAATGTGATTTGCTTTAAAGTTAATTTCTTGAATACGAATGAAATTATATGAATCTTTCAACTTAGACTCTTGCTTATGAATGAAATTATATTAGCATCATCATCATATTACAATAATGTTGTAATATGTAAAAAATAAAGTCGCTTTCCGCATCAGTCCTTAGGTATGTTTTAATCTTTAAAAATACAGCGGATTTTAATGCGGATTTTTTTAATAGATAGAGTGATTCAAGAGGAAGGTTTATAATTATAAAACATGCACGTTCTAATAATAGGTTAGGCGGTACGAAGTTTGCCGGGTCGACTAGTATTGTATAAAGACAAGTCGTCACTCTTATAGTGTGCTATATTTTATTTTTCTTTTCATTTATTTACAGCCTGTGTTACTGGATCACCTTGGGCCAAGCTCAGAACCTAATACACTTAAGCATAAACTTGAAGATGGAGCCATCATGAAAGCTTCTTAAGCTAAGAGGAGTTTCAATAAACAATACCTAGAGAAGAAAAAATGCTAAATATTATGTATTAAAAAAACCAAGATTAGTTAAGAGTTTAAGGCGAGTAATAAACAAGCAAGTACTTCGATATTAAATAAGATAAAATAATATAAATATAAAACCCATCTTGTTTTATTGGTCTATCTACCCATCCACCTAAATTGTTTACTTTGGTTAAAATAAAGCTTCATTTAAAGTACAGTACTTACTCCAAAATTAATAATGCGCATGCAGATTCGCTAATTGTCGATTTCACGGAAACACCTGAATCAAAAATCATAATTCTACTAAATTACGCATGCAGAAAATGCACTTAACCTCCTTAAATACATATCGTCTTCCGTCGCGTCGGAATACGAACAGTGACGAAGATTTCTATGCGCATTATAACTTTTGCAGTACTGTAGGTATATACAATTTTATAACTAAACACATTATTATTTCTGAATCTCTATTTATGCGAAGCATAACTGTTGAATAAAAAACGACATTGGAAATAAATAAAAATTAAACTTTACACTAAAATAAACTTTGTTCTATGAGCGACTGGTTTTGTCATATGATAATACCAATACATCGCCAATCACCAAGAAGGCCGTTTGCGTAGAATACACATAGATTTTCGTAAAAAAAAAGTAATTGTTACCTGTAGCCATATGAAAGAAAGTTGTATATCGATAGGTTTTTCTCATCGACAAACTTTCTCCCGCAATATGTACATCCCTAGCTTAGTTTTTTATTTTTCGACGTAGCCACCTAGTGTTTAGTAGCGGTAGTACAAAAGCTGTAGTTCCATCTAGCGTCGAATAGTAAAACTAGGAACAATGCGTGAGGATTTTAAAGCAAAGAGGATGTATAGCTTTCTACCATGTCTTTGGAAAAACCTAATTTTATTCTTTTAACATATGTATGTCATCATTATCTTAAGTATTTCATAATTGTTATTTGATTTTGATCTTTGTTTATTTGTCAAAAAGGTTCATAGTCTACTTCAAAGTTTTGTGATGTAGATCTTTTCGGCTTTGTCGTTAATCACCAATGGTAGCTTGGATTTCATAGTGAGCGTTTGGTTTATATGTGTGAGTTTGGACACACTGGTTTTAGTACTAAAATCTCATGATGCTATTTCTATTGTATTCTCTTGTTCTGTGCGCTCATCCGTCAGTAATCAGTAATTCGTCGGTCCATTGAAAAAGTTTCACTTTGTCCAACTGGTCCAACTCGACCAGTCCTACAATTGATGCAAACTAGACAACAGTTAGCACTCGCTTAACTTTTACTGGCACTTAGCGTTATCAATATTCATTAGATGAATTGACGCTCTCTCATTTACGACATATTTTACAGTTTTACTTTTACTACTTCTACATAGTGATATTAAGATGTTATAAAATGTATATTAATTAACATAGACATATTATCGCAGAGGAAAAAGTTGTATACTTCGAATTTCACAACGAATATTTGAAATCGGTTCAGTAGTTTCGAAGCCTATTCCATTTAAACAATCTTTCTTATCTATACCAATATTATAAAGAGGAAAGATTTCTTTGTTTTGTTTGTTTGTTTGTAACGACTTACTCCGGACATACTGAACCGATTTAAAAAAATATTTTACTGGTAGGAACCTACACTATCCCCAAGTGACATAGGCTATATTAGATTTTCAAAAAAATTAGGGATCCTTACTTAAATAATGTAACCCAAGGTGCAATATTTTTTCCGTTGTTTACATATTTTGACAGGTGGTTTGTTGTTGTTGTTTGTTTTTTATTCGGCCATTCTGGGCAGTCAAAAGAACATAGTCTATAGAGCCAAGTCTTTTGTAGTATGTTATATTCTATGGCGTAACGAAGTAAGCCGGGACAGCTCGTACTATATAAAGAACATAAGGTAAATAAGAAGCAGAGGTATATAGAGGTGACCAGCGCGGGCGGGCGGGTTTCGCCGTAACGAGCGGTATCTCGGGTCAGGGCCCGCAGCCGCACGTGTAACTCGGGACCGATGAACCCGCGCCTTGATAGCGCCCCGGAGAAAACTGACTTCACTTTACCTATATAGGTAAACAACTTTATCGTGTTAAGCTACTGTTTTGCTCTCAGAACATAATATGAAGTATCTATAGTTTGTTTATTTAAACCTATTTATAATAATAATAATATTTCATAGTCATCCATTTTACAATAGTTTCTATCACCTCCTGGGTGGTGCCGCTGGGTGCATGATTATTTGTGCATTTAGTAGTAGTGCTTGGTTGGTGATCCATAAACAATATAGCAAAACTCTCTAAAGGGCCTCTACGAGTTGTATTCGTCCCCTCGCACGCCTCTCAAAGGACCGGGCTCCATCCCGTCATACCGAAGAGTATTGAGAAACATAATAATAATAACACATCACACTCAGAGCCCTTTACTAGAAAGAATCTGTATCTAGGGTGCCCGAAACATATACAGAGATGAACATTACACCCAGCCCAGAAATAAACATCGATTTTTATCAAGAAAATGTTTGCCCCGCCAGGAATCGAACCCAGATGCACGCATCTCAGTCCACATCACAGTTAATTAATTTTATACAGATACACGTTATGGAAGATGAATGTTCACCGAACAGCTCTGCTACTGGGTTGTGAGCATATGTCCAGCAGTTGACTTCTTTAGGCTGGGATGATGATGAGAAATAACGTCCTCCTACCTGAGTTCATCAAAAATACAAATATTGTTAATTAGATAATTTAGAATTTCAGTTGATAGTTTTAATTCAACACTCGCTCTAACTTTCAGAATGACGCAGAATTATTCTCAGTACACATCATTTATCTCGCCGCGTGTTGAATAAAAGCGCCGTAACTTCTAGTTACGCAAATGACCTGTCTATCTGCGCCTGCGCACAAACATCTGCCTAATTAGGTCACTGCGCCGCCGCCGACGCCGACACGCATCACCTTATCTTTTCAAAAACGTCTGTAGGTATTATAAATTCAAATCAAATATAAATTATTATTTATTCGATATAGGATACAGTGTACTTTTCTCTAATAGTAAATTAATTAAAGACATAGGAAACTGAGATGCCACGCGAGCCAGACTGGAACCCTCCGCCACAACCCGTCACCATAAAACCAAAGCTAGAGTAACCAGGGACTCTAGTCTCTTAAACTTACGATTAAACTTCTATTCTATTATTATTCTACTATTACTCTACTACGATGGGGTCAAAAATTGCGAGTCTGGTAACTTTGATCGATCATTATAGTATAGCAATAGAATATGAATAGCAAGCTATAGAATAATCTGGGTTTTTTTACCTAAATAGTTAATCCTGTTTTATTAGACGAAATTGGACCGGGCGTAGTGCAACTGTCACTTAATATCAATCAGTATTGACATTTATAATGTCAGTCGAACGTAATCATAACATTATCTTATTATGGAGCAGACTACCCTTTTTGGTCAATTCCAATCTATTGCGATACTACTGCTATAGTTATAGCAAAATTCATTATGAGACTACCAAATGTGTATTTTCTTGCGATTAACGTACTGTTCCTACTCTACTTTTATTCGATAGTTACGTTTTGCGCGATGAGACTGAGGGCCCAGGTATCGCCCCTAAACGACCCCACTTCAGTCAAATGATTCCACTTAATGAAGATGAATGCTATAAAATAAAGTCGCAGACCAAGGATAAATAAAAACTCGGAAACAAAATAATAAAATTGCGATATGAGTACTTTTTTTCTTATTACCTACATGCATTGTGTAATACACAAATAACATGGTATGCTTAAAATACGTTTTTTCACAAAGCTTTTAGAGTAGAGTATGTAGCTAGGTACCTAATGTGCAACTTGTACTTATTTTATGTTTTTGTTTCCGTTGTGTGTGTGAATAAAAAGGAATAACAGTAAAAAACAATGAACAGCGAGTTAAAAGCGCAGCCATAAAAGAAAGTCAATGAAAACGAGCATCAACAAAAGGAGCGTACATAATATTCAACAGCAGAATTTAATCTCAAGAAACGCTACCTCGCGCCAGGTCGCCGAGGAAAACAAAACCAAAAACACTTGATGCTTTTATTTAGCGAAGTGAGTTGTCGTTACTCGTTGGCAACTTTTTGTTTTGTGGCGGAACACCGGGCTCGCCGCGGGTGGAGTCCCGCGAACTGTCTCCAGTTTCACCAGACCCGGAACATTATCACTAGCTGGTAAAGGCCAGGTTTCCCGGCGAGGTTCAGGCCGTGTTTTTATTATCGCTTTACAGCCGGCGATTACCGCGCCCTGTAATGGAAAACAAACCCGCCGCCTGATTTGTTTTCTTTGGGAATCACCGCTCCTGCTCCCGTGCTGTTCAAAAACAATGTTTCTCTTTATTTTTTGAAACAAATTCGCGCGATGAGTCGCCATTGTACGGATTAAAAACATTTGGAAAGGGTGCTGTCTTCAATGATTTCATTGTGGCTGTAAATGTTTACCTGCAGTTATATCTTCTATGCCTTGATTCCTAGTTTTCAAATAAAGACCAACTGATATCTTCTCAAGATAAAATATGAAATTTTGCAAGATGGCCTTCATCTCGTAGGTCGGGATGTGCCCGCGGGGCGGGGGTGGAGGGGTGGTAATAAATCCAATTTGCAAACATCGCAGGTTAATAAAGGCTGTATAGATAATTTGATCCGTCCTGGTAGTGAACCGGAAGTCCGCATAAAGTTTATGATTCTGAGTTGATCTACTGATTTAAATAAAAAAAGTAAAGTAAAAAACACTTTATTGCACACAAAGTAAGATACAAAAGAGGTAAAATAACAGTTTAAAAATAAAACATTTGAATTTGCATGCAACGGGCGAGCTCATCGCTAAAAGCGATTTTTTTCAGGCAACCCACTTGAACCCGTTAGACGGATACAAATTTAATTAGTCTTAAATACTTAAAAAAATCCTTTTGCCACAAAATAAACATACATGAATTATTTGTGATTTTACTTGAGTACAATTATTTAATATGCTTACTTGAATTTCATTATTCTAATTTCATTATTATAATATCTTCAGCGGTATTTAAAGTTAAAAGTTAAAAAACACTTTAATGCACACAAAAGAACATTATACAATTATTTATTTAGTATGTAATTCAGCGTTTTGTAGCTTTATAACATGACGTAGGTACCCACTAAGACGGGATTTTAGGATATTATTGATAATTTCATAAAGACCCTCATACCCTCAAGTAAAACCAGTCATTCCGATTCAAATAAAACCGATATGGCGTCTATTCTAATATCGATTAACAAAAATAGGTTGCAATCAATTTAGGCAAGTTGGACGCAAACCGCCCACGCTCTGATGAAAATAGGAGAACACCTACGCTGTGGGGCTTCGGGGGTATGGGAGGCACGGAGGGAGGGAGGGAGGCATCAAATATTTGCCGAGCCTAATAAAATCATCGATACCTGCGCGATATGCGAGACTCTACCAATTTAAATGTTAATTTTAGCTGAACTGTTTTGATCTGAAGGGTGTCTGGGAATTTCTTGGAATTAGTTAAAAGCACAAAAGCCAGCCTAAAATAATTCTGGGTAGGTACAGTGGCGTAACACTTCCGGTTTTTCTGTATTGCAAAATAGCCCTTGTTCTTTGGTAATACAGTCTAGGGCTGACGAAACCATAGACAAATCTGTTACGGCCTCCTAGTCCGCCACTGTACATATTGTCTTCATTAATATCATCAATCAATACATAGTATAAAATAAAGTCGCTTCTCGCGTCAAGCCACAAAGGGCTTAATATGCTTACATCTTTAAAATTATGCAACGGATTTTGATGCGGTTTTTTTAAATAGATAGAGTGATTCAAGAGGAAGGTTTATAAGCATGATACATGCACAAGATAGGTATTGGTTAGGCGGTACGAATTTCGCTGGGTCGACTAGTTTAAACTAAAAACAATAAAACTTGAAGTTGGTACTAGCATAAATAATGACAAATATAATTTATTTATTTATTTATTTATTCACAACTTTATGGAAGTTTACAACATGCAGTAACATATAAAGCCTAAGTAAACATAGTATTTAAGTAACGTAGAGCCAAATATTCGACTTGTTTTTACTTTGATGTTGTTTTATGATAATAGCCCAAATAGACCACAGTCTGTGCCAGGGCTATTATTGTTTTAGTGACTATTAAATGGTGTCGGACGTACTTCTGCTTGCAATACTTAAATTATAATATTTTAATCTCATGCAACTTAAAACTAAAAGTAAATTAAATATTATATAAAGGCATGCGGGAAAAAGTAATAAATATATAATAGCTATAAGGGGTAATAAGTAAGTATTTAAACATTTGTAGCTCAAAACAATAATTTCCATATGTTTTCAATATCTGATTGCGTTTTTTCTAATAGATGCGTTTTTAAGTTAAACTTGAGTTTTGAAATCTCTTTACTATCTATAAATCTGGATATATTTTCTGGAAGTAATTTATATAATTTCGGTGCTATGACCGTAAAATGTCTCTTTCCGAAAACTGTAGTCCTAAAAGGTATTTTATATTTATTCCTAACATTATTTCGGAGGCGTACATCAGGAACTGATAGATCAAATTGATGCAGATTTGCTGTCATATATATTAAGGATTGGTATAGGTATAACTTTCTATATAATTATGTTGTTCAATTTTACAAATACGTAGCCACTTCATGGAACCTTCAAAAAAAGGAGTTAGTCCGCATTCGCCCGATTTCTTTCGCCCGAATCATTAAAATCCTACTTTCGCCCGAAATGTTGTCCTCATTCGCCTGCAATAATTATATGTACTGTAAATACATTCAAGTAAATAACTTTGCCAAGTACTTACCATTTATAACAATGAATTTCTCATCAAAGGACATAAATATAAAAAAAAAAAATTACAGATGCTGCAATCCTTTACTTTAAACTTTTTAATGATGAAATCTGTATCTAAAGAATAAGCGGATAAGGGCAAGTTGTTCCCTCCCCGGCTCGCCTTTGGAGTTGCAGCGGCACAAGCCACAAGCTATGCCGCCGCCTATGTCGGGGCCGTTTAATGAGTGTTTTGGGCCCTTCACACCCATGAACCCAAAGACCCCTTTTAGTCGCCCCTTACGACTGGCAGGGTATAAACCGTAGACCTATTCTTACGCCCGTACCTACAGAGTTTAGCTAGTAGCCACCAGCTAAGTATGACCACTAGCTGGTGGCGTACCACCAGAAAAACATACAATAGGAAATGGTAGGGTGTTAAAAACTAATTTAAAGTCGAAAAGATTTTCCGAGGGTACTTATCCAATTGAAACTAGAAACGCCAGCTATTTAGAGATGGATAATTTTATAAATCAAAGCTAATTACTGTAAGTAAAAAATCTGTAACTTAATTCTGTAAACGTATGCATTTATTTTAAAAAGTATTTTTTTTGACAATTCCAATGTCATGAGTAAACTTTAAAGTTTTTTTATGGGTTTAATTTTATATTAGCACTGTATTTTTTTTTAATAACACTGTCCATTAAGTAAGTCTTATATCTATTTATCCCAATGATGTAATAAAAAAAAATCTTTGATAGGTGAATAGCCACCATACACCATACATACATGTTGATTAACACGTAAAAAATAAGCTTATGCACATAAAAATATTTTTATAACATTAACACTTTTGACAACTCGTCGCGCCGCCGCCGCCGCGCCGCTGTGTAGTTCACGCTGCCGCCGCTGTCAACACCTGAGTTTTACCAAATAGTTTGCCAATTGGCCTAGATTTGGCCTTCCAGCTTCAGAGCGCGTATCCTGTTGATTTGCATGGAGTTTGTTTAGTTAATCTTTGATCCGTATTTTCATATTTTACGCTATTTTTTATTTCGGGCGAATGCGGACTAAGTTTTAGGGCGAATGCGGCAATTTTTCAAAAAAATATATTATATTTATTATTCGCCCGTGCGAATGCGGACTAAGTCAAAAAAAGAAATCTGCAAAGCTCACTAATTTTCGTATTATTTTTCGGATTTGTCAATAGGAACCTTCATAAACATACAGCACATATTTGCATCTTTGAAATAGACGATAGGTATAATCTAATAAAGACATGTCTCCGACGCAGACGGTAATTCCAACAGGTACGGCTCCCCTCGCAACTCCTGTACTTTGAAGATTGAATAAATCTTTGCGTTACGATTTTTCCGTGTTTGCAATTTACACTTCTTTCCCCTCTACAAGAAATACCTCATTTTATCCGCCTCCTTTATGATTTATTTGTCTGAAATGTTGCTGTTTGTTAAGACATTTGTATTATTTAATGTTCACAAAGTAACATGGGTTGAAATCTTAAAACACAATTCAGCTGTCACGTACATTGACCCCGTCAGTTGATCGAACCAATGCATAGCAATTGGAAATGCAACTTTTTTTTTTTTGACAGATTTGACCTATGTTACTTTTAGGAAGTTGTTATTTATGTACAGTGGCGGTCTAGGACGGCGTAACACTTACACTTTTTCTGTATTGCAAAATAGCTCTTGTTCTTTTGTATTAGTCTGTACACGAAACCATAGACAAATCTGTAATCTGTAGCTCTCCTTTAAGGCTTGGTGGTTCAAAAATTGGTGTTTTTGAGATTTTTTTAAACAATCTGAGACATACAAAAATGATGTCTTCATTCTGAAAAAAATATATGTGTTAGTTAAGGATCTAATCTAGTCATCATACTAAAGGGAAACAGGATCTAATTAATTTTAGTTGATAGAAAAAAATCTCAAAGTTACCCCTTTTTGTTCCGTTTTTTCCATTTTATTTTTAAACCGCTGATTGTTTTTATTTGATTTTTGGAATGAAAATTGCTGACCTTAAATTTTAGACATACTACTATAGTAAGAATTTTTAAGTTTAACGAAAAGACAAAAAACCAGCAAAAACTAAAAAAAACCTCGTTTTCGCGCGGTCCGATGCCATGCCGCGCCGCTCCCTACCCCGTCAGTACCCTTGTGGCCACGGCCGAGGCCGGTTCTGTGTCAAATTTTTGTTTTCGCGCTCTCGTATTTCGTTTTATTTTTATTCAAATGTAAACAAGTTTTGACAACAGATGTCAAAACAATGAACCATAACATCTGATTAGGATCTATATGAAGCTGAAAAAAAACAATTTTGATACCGATATTACATTTAAAAAACCGTCGCATTACAAACTTACCTTTTTTATTTTCACAGACAAAACTTAAATCGTAGGGATGATAGAACAATAGCTGCTGACGAAAACTTGGTTGTTTAACTGTAGCAGCGAGCGGTCTCAGATCAGACAGTGATATTATAATATTATATAAACATACATAGACCTAAATATTTTACACAAGTTATTTTGCGTATAGTGCTTGATAGCTCAGACTTGCCTTTGGAAAGTTTAATAGCTCGAATTTCTGCCATCTTGGTTTCAAAATGTTGGTAGGTATGTCATTTTCGTTATCAGCGAACCCGGAAATCTACTTATTAAATAATTTTTCTCGTAAAAAACCTATATACTTACAATGCAATATACGCGCTACCGCATTCAGTGTGCCCGCCAGTTTGAGAATTAAACAATAGATAATAGAGGTACACAACAATTTTATTTAATCCAACAGTACACGCAAAATCATACCTACAATATAATTAAAAACAAAAAACATAGTTTACCTTCAGTTTACATATTTAACTAAAATAAAATAACATGTATGTAATGTAAATGTGCATGGCGTGCCAGAGAAGAGGCCTATGTCCAGCAGTGGGCTCTTACAAGCTGATGATGATGATGATGAATGTATTGTCAAGCCTTTTTTTCTGGCTTACTCCGCACTTTAGGTATAAACCTGCAAGTACGTGCGGTGGCAATACGGAAGCGCAGCGTTCTACTTTGTCTATGCCTAAATACAGAATGTCAAATCAGAAGAAACCCAAGTTTCTTAAAATTAAAAAAATATTTAAAAAAATATATTAAGTACATTTTCAGAAATAATTAAATTGTGTACTTCTTACAATATTAATTTATTTTTTGAAAATAACACCATCTTAATGTGATCCGTTACAATAATTGTAATTATTAGAGGTACAATTGCGGCACTCATGCAAACGAACGTCTAAAAACTTTTTTATCAAAAAATTAAACCGCCGAAAAAAAAACCGAAATGCATAAAATAATAATATAATTACTAAGTTCTTAAAGTTATGTAGGGTATACCAAGTAATTTTAAGTCGGATATCCGATTCGGATATTTTCTTTTTGATCAATAATTGTCTTCGGATTAGTTTTTATTTTATTAGACTTTAGTCTAAAGACCCTCTAAGAAAACCCTTTAAGAAAAAGTCCTTTGAAGTCAGATCTGGTGGTGGCCAGGGAATGACGACTACTCTTAGAGAAATAAATTACGGACGATAGGGAAAGTGGTTTAAGAGATGTATCTATTTCCCGCATTTATAGGTATGTAAACATAGTAAATTGAGCAAAAAGTTATCAACTCAAACTATATAGTAATTTGTATGTAATGTTTTTTGAGTCACAAAATCAAATTAAAACAATCAGTAGTGTATTTCTAATGGAAAAAAACACTACAAAAAGGGTTTACTTTGTTTTATTTCTACAGAGTGAAATTCATTAGATCTTGTTACTTTTTAATAACTTGTCTAAACTAAATCCTACATCTATATTTTTCAGAATTAAGAAATCTGTTTTATATTTCTCAGATGGTTTAAAAAAAAACTCGTTATTACAAATACCTTACCTAAACGCAAATTCTTGTTAGCTGAAACGAAAATCGGAAAGAAAAATTGTGCGGTAGGTATAAACATCTCGATTTAACTTCGGCTTGTATGAAAAGTAATAAAATTTAAAACTGCCGCGACATTTCGCATTTCGACGCGCGCATGTCACAGCTGCGAGGGTGGGGGACCCTCATACCTAATTAGGTAAGAAACTTCAAACTACAGGTCCTTAATTCATTACTGTGATTTTTCTAACAATTATTTTGACGCTATAGTATAGAAGCTATTCCATTACAACAAGTGAATACACGAATACAGGTAGCAGTGTAGTATGCGTCTAACTTTATTAAACTAGCCATTCTATATGCTAAAGTCACAGTATTACAAAGGATTTCACTAGCCCTAAATACAGTCCACTTCTTTTATTAATACCACCTCATCGAATACCGCCGCTGATACTGACCTGCGCGGCAACAGTACTGTGCTATAGTTTAGTTGTACATACCTAGGATACAATATCGTGGTAAGTAGAGCCTCAGGCCGGACCGGGCGGCGCCGGAGCGCGGTAACGTGTAATTAAACACCTAACTAACAACCTCCGCCGACGACGCTCGGGCCGGCTGTTCACACTAGAGATTACAGACACACATACAAGCACACACACTGCTACATTATATGTGTATTCACTTGTAACGGATACCTTGTAGAGCTTTCTCTTGATAATTATTATCCGCTGACTGATTTATCGCAAATCGGACGGAAGACGCAGAGTAGGCAGACCCACCACAAGGTGGTTAGACAACCTAGTGTAAGCTGCGAAAGCACAATGGATGATGGTCGCTAAAGATTGTTCGTTGTGGCGATTTATGGGGGAGGCCTATGTCCAGCAGTGGACGTCTTTCGGCTGAAATAATGACCATGATTTATTAGTACAGCCTGCCACATAAAATTAAGGTTTCAGTCACGGTGTCAATTTTTTTATTTTTAGATTTCATCACAATTATGTTGGTTTGGGAAAATTGTAAGTTATGGTGAACTGAATCTCCCCTACAAATCATTTTGCAACAATCTCTAACTAACTTATAATTTAAGGATCCTTTTACTTTCTCTCCTCCATTGTGGTCACGTTTTGTTGAGTATTCATTCTCTAGTGTAGTGCGGGAGTCAACAATATGTCACAAGAAAAGGTTTTACGGCACATAAAACCCGATCGGCAGCGTTCGCGGGGCAGTTTCGTCGTTCATTGAAAATTATGTAAAGTATCCACCTCGGGACTTGAGCAAAAACTCTCAGACTCCGGCAGACTGCTGAGCTGAACTTGCCTTCCTTTGTGAACCTTTTGTTTACTATGTAAATAGAAACATATTGAAAGAAAAGGTTCGTAAAAAGATCATTTCCCACGCAAGAAAAGTCGCGGGAATAAAATAATTAAGAATAGTTTTTCTGAAAAAACAATATTTAATCAATATATATAAAACTTTTCCGTTACTGACTGACTGAGCCGAAACTATTGAGCGTACAAATTGGCATGTAGTTGGCCTGAAATTTGGCATGTAGTTTCCTTAGGGAGTGTAGGTGAGCTCTAAGAAAGGATTTCCCGAAATTCCCAAGGGAACTGGAAAAAATGGGATTTTTGTGTTTATGAGGGAAATACCGCGGGTCAGCCTCTAGTCATTAATAAATTTTCATGTTTCATTAGTAACTTTGCACAGTTTCATCTGTGCAGCTTAAGCACATTTTTTTATAAGAACACAACATAAAATAATAACACAGGTTTTAAAATATTAAAAAAAAAACTGGATTTCTCAGCCCCAACAGAGTTTTACCTTTTCTACGACAACTTTTCCTATTTTTTTTATCATTGTTTAAGTATCGCAGTGCACAGCGAGCGGTCTCCTCGGGTCAGCAAAAGAGGTTAACCCTTCAGCTCGCGTCTAAGACGGCACCTCCTCTTCCGTGTCGGCGGAGGGTTAAGTGCCCAAAAAATTTATGTCCCGTGGAAGGTGACAGCTGGCAGGGTTAACACCTCTCGTGCGGTCAGCGATGCTTCTGGAAAAGTTTAGGGAAATATAGGGTTGAGATTTTGTTTATTACTTAGGAACTGTCGTTTTAATCTCGAAGTCTTTTTTAAAGGTTAAGACATCATAGCTTCCGCACGACAGGAATTCATTGAACAACGTCTTTCCATCTTTCCGTATAAAATTATCGTGAAAGATTGACTGAAGAGCAGAGAATCATGAAACCTGCTAATGCGGAATGCCTGTAGTATCATTTATAAAGATTCTTCATAAAAATGTACTAAAGTTTATGGCAAAGGGATACCTTGAGGTTGTGACCGAATAAAAATACAAAACCTTTATCATAATTTTAAGCATAGTTCAGAATCCTATTTTAATAAATTAATATAAATTGATATTGCGACCATTTTTTTAATCAATATCTTTAATATCTTTAAAATTTCTGTAATGTTTCATAGTATTATAAAATACTAACTACTTTATAACAATTTTATTAGTATTATTCTTGACCTAAAATTTTACTGCTTTAATTTATAACGACGTAACAAAGCAACACAACAAAATTAAATAGCACCCGCCACGTGCGTGTATTTTTCCGTCGTCGCGACTTTACCACGTGGTCAGGTGTGCAGGTGCCGACGGGGCGTGCCGCGCAGGTGAGGCGTTCACCTGGCCGCCGGCCCGCCCCCTGCCCCGCTCACCACGCCGCGCTCACCCCCGCTAACACCTGTTACAGGTGGGACGATAATACACCAGTCAGGTTTTAAAGTTAGAAGCGTGCGTATGTTTGATTTGAGGTGCGAAAAATGCGTGCGTTTACGAAGTTCGTTACAGTTAAGTTTTTATTTTTATTAAGAAGATTTATTAAATACTTAATACTAATAGAACTGCCTAAAAATTCTAGCCATTTGCCGAAAATAAAAGTCACTAGTTTCTATTTTACGTAATGTGTGTCAAAGTTTTTACAGCAAAAATTATTACCAACATTACTTAGTAACAAACAGCACTTAGATAAATCGTGCAATAAGTAGGCTCTTTATTCCGTAGGTAAACGGCCGTTAGCAACTTCCGCTGTTAGGTAACAACACGTTGGGCGCCATCTCGTTAGCCAGCCCGCCCCGCCCCCGCCCCGCGCCCGCCCCGCCGCCGCCCGCTTGTGCGGAAACTTAATTAATAAATATCCCGCTTGTGTAATCACCTTAATGGTTCGCGAGGTGTTTCTGGACAAACAACAAGTTATACTTTGTTTTGCTGTAGGAAAAAAGTAATAAGAATCATGATTTTTTTTGAGTAATAAATTACAATAAAGCAAGTCAATCTGCCAGAAATTTGTGATTTAGATACTTTTATTTTCAGAAATATCTATGGATGAGGATGGGCAGACCGCAGACTCCTCACAATGTGGTCAGATGACCTGGTAATGGTGGCAAGAGTGAACTAGGTAAGGGTGGTCGGTGAGGCCATCTGTGGTGGAATCCAGGACGGGACGTCTTTCGGCTGAAATTATGATTATGATAGATAAACAAGGAAATATCACACCAAGAACTGTTATAATCAATTTTTCTATTTTCTGAAATGATGAAATTTGTAAATCATAAAATAAACAAAGAATTCAAATGTTCTAAATTAGCTAACCCCGTTGCTTTAAGAATAAACACCGCTACCTCGGTGGCGGCGGCGGCGGCGGCGGGCCATCTGGCACCTACCCCTTCAGGAATTATAAAATAATAAAAGAGTAATTACTGCCGATTCCGCCGGTAGCCGCCGATAACGGCAAGATGGCGGGCTCCAATAATAAAACTAATTAATTAAAAACAACACCAGCGAAGCAAGTCCTGCTCCCGCCGCGTCTTGAGTCTTGACGGACGCGAGACGGACGGAGATTCAACCCTGCCTCGGTAAGACTTAAAATGATTACTTTATATTAAGTTTTGATATCCTTTGTCTTGTTTAAACTACATAGTACATCCAAGCTCTATTTCTGATGACCCTGGGTATTAAGTATCTTTTTTTCCAAGGCTACCGTCCGTCCTGATTTTTTCTTGGGGAAACGCTCTGCCTCTCCCGCAAGGCTTGTGGGCTATAATTGCTGTCCACAACTCTTTATGTGTCGGTGACCCCTTTGGCTTGCCTTTCTTAATTACCAGAAATGGGTGAAAATCAACAAGCTGATTATTTTTATCATTTCGGTGGATTTTTTTATTTTTAATGTTATTGACATATATTTAGTAGACATTTATATAGTGTCTAATAAAACTTTAATATGTTTTGTAAAATGTGCGTGAGTTGCCATCGTATAAAATCAAAAGTTAATGAAATATTCAAGTTTAAAATTTTTATGAGTCCACTGAAATGAAAAGTGTCCACCGAGATGATAAAATCGTACACCGAAATGATAAAAATGTCCACCGAAATGATATAGTTTGTACTGAAAATGAATGAGTCCACCGAAATTTATAACGGCCACCGAAATGAAAGTTAAATTTGTCCCCTCAGCACTGAAATGATAAACTAATTTTTTTGTGGGGATCCACAAAGTAGTTATAAGCGGCGCTTGTGCACTAAGAAGTTAAGCTAGACTAATCCGAGGCGAGGAAAATTACAGGGAATGAAAAAACCCAGTTTTGCCGGAGCTAACTTACTGTCCTCTGAAATGATAACATTTTTCAGGACAAAAGTTAAGTGCTTGTCAAATGAGTAAGAAAGTAGATAAACAAACAACAATAGTTTTTATTGATAGCCTATATTATAATAAAATGATACGCAAATCGATTTAAATCAAAATCGTGAACGTGATTGTAGGAGAAGATACTTTACGAGTGAAATTGGGTTCAGGACAAGCCACCGTGATGATAAAATGACACTTCGACAATTTTTTTTTAGGTGTTATAGAAGCCCTTTCCCAATGTTTTTTTTGCCAAGGTGGAGAAGTACGTACACTACTAAAAAAATAATATCCTAATGATAAACGAGCACATTGCACTACCGAAATCACGTTTGCCATGTTTTTTTTTTCGCTTGGGATTTTCACCCAAATATTATTTCGCTCAACATTTTAATGCTTGCTGACACGGTAAACTTTGAATCGCTTCACAATATTAATTTCTATACCTACAATATTATTAATAATACCCTTTTTTTTATTTGAGAATATTCTATAGCTTAGGGATTGGTAATGTATGGGATTCTAATTTTGAAAAACCAAGTTTCAGTGCCTATTTGAATCACAAACAAAAGTACTATCAATTCTTTCCTCTTAAAACAAAAAGTGGAAATATTAAAGCTAATTCAATTTCTTCCTAACTAGGTATTTAAAAACCAATTTTTCCTTCAGTATTTCAAAAGCAAATTCTTTAATAAAGGTTTTCCTCCACCAGCAACATGCTACCTCATGAAAAAAGAAACTCTCACAGGAACCAATTAAAAACAAAGAGTTTTCCGGAGAGCGGCGCTCGGCACTACCCTTTGCCGCCATCTTTGCATTTTTCCCGTGATTTATTCGCCGCCATTACCGGCGGATCATTGCGTCCTCTAATTAATTCCAGCCCCGTTTAATGTTCAAAAATCGCGGACTCTAATTAGGTTTTAATTCGTTTTATTGGCTTCTGGCCGGCGCGGGCGGCGTGGCGGCGGAGGCGGCGGCGGCGGAGGAGGCGGCGGCGGCGGCGGACGAGGCGGCGGCGGAGGAGGCGGCGGCGGCGGCGGAGGAGGTGGCGGCGGCGGCGGCGGCGGAGGAGGCGGCGGCGGCGGACGCTATAAAGCGCAACCTTCTCAAAACTTCGACAGTCGTTTGTTATAAATTTTGAAGTTAAACGTTTAAAACGGCCCGACCCGAAACATTTACGAATTGACGCTGATTACTTTAGTAACGAAATTAGCTTAAGCACCCGCCGTCTTCTAGGAGAAACAATTTCAATTTCGTTCCGTTTAATAATTTTATTGGTTAAAAAATACACCTACAAAATGGGGTTGAATCTTATAAAAAAGGCCATTTGTTAGAACTTTTTGTGGTAAACCATTCGATGCCTTGTCAACGTAACTGTAACAAAAAATCTTATCGCTTTTTAACTTAAATCCAATAAGACAATCAGGGTAGGTAAAAAGTAAGCCGGTGGTCACACCCTCCCCCCTCCCGTCGGCCACGCCCGGCTCACCCCCGCGAAGTCCCGTGACGAGAGGAGATGTGACAATTGGCCGGAGCCATGTTTCCTCTGGAGGTGGCTACTACAAAAGGTTTCAAAATATGAAACTATTTTCTTAGGTACTTATAGGTTTTTTTTACAGTAGTTTGGGGTTTTTTCGACTCGATATATTTACATTTAATTGCGCTTTTAGAACCTTATATACTAAACTACTATAGAGGACTACATAACTCACGGATCGACGGATTATCTCGGGTTTTATCTCGAAAGATTAACGTAGCGTAATCTCCACTCCCTTCTACCTTTTCGCAACCGATCTTTGAGTTGTGAGGTTCATCTATACTGACTGATAGTGCCCACGCGCCTCAGAATGCCTGCTCCAGCGCGACACACCCCCGGTCGTGACGTCACGCGGCGGCCGGCGAGCGAAGACGATTTTTCCAGTGATTGGTAATCGCCGAAGTCATTAGGAGAGCTTTGTTTTTTATCGCGCGGGGTAATGGCGCGAGAGATGTCGTTAGCGGCCGCGAGATTATGACAGGTGCCGTCTGCTCAAATCTTATATCCAGCCGGATTGCCCTTCTTGAAACTTTTTAATATGCAGCCAGCCAAAGCCTGTTTAATTTGCGGCGCGTGTCCGCAAGGTAAACTCTCATAAGAACCGTTTATGAGCTCGCAGTTTAAATACGAAGCGGCTCCTTGCCCGCGTCAAAGTCGTCGCTATTTGCGCTGCTCCAGCCTCCGACCACTTTAATATTCGCCACCGGACGTCTACAATTAACGCTTCAACAATTTCATAACTCCGCCTTTGAGAGTTTGCGGACTCAAGAGAGAAAAAAACGACGAAAAATATAAAAATCCGCTCTGAACTCGAGTCAAAGGGAATAAACAAAATAAGCGCGGATCTTGGACAAAGAGCCGGCGTAATTAGATTAGTGGAGGAGTTCGATCGCTGTTGTCGATGTGGAACCTTTCAGAAGCAGCGGTGGCGGGGGCGGGTGCGCGTTGCATCGCTAGTCCGCTAATAAGCAGAAGGTACTGAGTCAAGTTGTTGCCGTGTAGAGGCGACATAATACTTCTTCATCTCCTTCCAACAGTGCTTTGGTAAAATACTTAAAGAGCCATACTGCAACCGCCAACCCGCCTAACAAGCGTGGCTCAAGAATGTTTGCCCTTCTGTAAATCTCTGAAAGAGACCTTTCCCCAGCAGAAGATATCTATGTACTCTAATGATGATGACCGAGTAAAACTAAAAAGACAGTTGGATTCCCCTTAAACCCGTCGCGATGATTTTTTCAAATCAGATTTGATGGAACGGTCTTTATGGCATCTTTCGTTTATAACAAGTGAACGGTGGACGAGGTGCGGGGTGTGGGGTGAAGGGCGCGGGGCGAGTGCCCCGGGCACCTCGGAATCGAATCCTCATTTTTAGCACTTGTTCGTTTCGCACCGTCCGCACTAGAATGAGGATCCGTAGATGTAGCATGAAGAAACTTGAGCAATTTTACTGTCTTATCAACTGCTATTTCATTTAAAATTAATGAATGGGACCTACAATCAAGAAAATTATACGAAAGGTCTGTTTAAAGAAGTTAAAATGTAATTAGCCGTTGATTTTAAAAGCAAATCATTTTTATTGAGAACTGCCGATATACTGGGTGTTCCACTACAATTCCACCGCCAATTAATTAGCAATGTACTTTTTACTTTTAAAAAACATTTGTTTTGTTTTTGTTTACATCACACTCAGAGCCCCTAACTAGGAAGAACCTGTATCTAGGGCGCCTGAAACACACACAGAGACGAACATCACACCCAGACCGAAAACAAACATCGATATTCATCATATCAATATTCGCCCCGCCCAGGAATCGAACCCGGGTGCTCACGCTTACTCAGTCACATCACTGCCAACTGAGCTACGGAGCAGTCAATTATTTAGTTTATTTATTTTAGGTTCACAAAACAGATCGTAGACAAAGACATTTAAATTCACATAAACGGATATACATTTGTCAGATATGCAATACCTTTATTCATATTTTTATCTCTTTACCGATCAACTAATAATAGTGTATTAAGTGACGAAAGGTTTAGTTATTGTAGTGAAAGTTTTATTTACACCAATAAAACATTATTGGTGTCCTATCTACGCGTCGTATCATCACGTCAGGCACTTTCTCCGGAGAGCAGAAGATTGTATTACCCGCGGCGGCGCCCGCGGCGTGGCGGCGGCGGCGGGGCTTGCACCGTCTTACTTTGATTCTTTCTTACACCTATGTATGAACCTAATGTATTACTTAGTTGTTACTAGCCAAATATTTTTCAAGATAATTAAAAATGAGCTTCTTAACAAGTCTTTAAATTTCTTAAGCAGTTTTTAATAATAAAACAATGCAAACAAATAATAAAGAAGGAACTTTATATAGATGTATAACATTTCATCAAAGTATTTTAGCTTTTAACGAAAAGTAAGTAGACAACCACCCACAAAGTGATCATACTATGATGAAGGTTGCATAAGTGCACTGGATGAAGGTCGTACAAGCCGGTCGTGCAGTGGGAGGCTAATAAGACCAGCAGTAGACGACTACCTGCTGTGATCAAGATGATGGATCTAAATACTAAAATCACATTAGATAGCAGCTGAATTAAACTCGGATATCTGTTAAAGATAAAGGGCCCCATCTTATCGGAATCTAAACAGGCAATTACAAGTTTATTGGAGAACTTGTCCAATCTCAGCCAACTGTGATTGTCAAGCCGTGTGAGTATTTATGTGTCAGCCGCGGGGGCGAAGGGTGGTGAAGGGCGGGGGAAGCAGGCGGGGGTAGGGGATGCCTTATCTCGCAGCTGACCGCGAGTCGCTCGCGTCCGACCTTTGAATAATTTCTCCTTGGGGACTGCTTCGCACTGTGCTACGAAAACGCGGAATCACATCGCATTTGAAATTTCAATGAGGGAAAATGTATGGAGACGATCGACAAAAGTGACAGATAGATACGACAAAGTCGACAAATTTTCGTCATGTTACCACTGCTGGTTAGCTCATCTACCAAATCAAGCTTAATAATTTACTCTCAATCCAAAACGGCGCGTTTTTCACTCCCAGTGCGAATGTGACCGATCACCGCCGCACATAAATAAACATGTCTCGATGCGACTCGATGATACAAGATACAGATACAGTTACAGCGGCAAGACGCTGATACAAGCGCAATTAACTGGGCCTGAGTTATTGCCGGCGAACCACTGCTGGCTGCCGAATACAAACATCTAGTGGCAATGATAACATCTGTCATCTTACATCGTGTATGTTAGTAAGAATCTTAAGAATTATTTTAGGTAGAGTGTCTTCGTAGGCTCTTCATTATTATTATTAGCTAGACTCCACATTGTTGTTATCAATTGTACGATGTCGTTTAAATAATATTCATATTTATTTTATTTTTATGTATTGTTTATATATTTTTGTTTATATAGAGTTTATGTATGTGTACATATTTAGTATTTTAATTGAATGTATGTTTATTTGAGTATGCATTTTGTATCTATTTTTTTTTTTAACTATTTATTGTGTTATATTTACTGAGCAGTATCGCCTACATTTAGTACATTTTTTATATGTATCCATCTGCACAAGGTTCCAAGTGGGTGGCCTGGAAGAAATCGCTTTTAGCGATAAGGCCGCCCATTGCATGCAAATTTAAATTGTCTGCACCCTTAATTAAACAATTGTACTTTTTGTGTCTTACTTTGTATGCAATAAAGTGTTTCTATTCTATTCTATTTTTATTCCTCTGTATTTTTTTATCTCGTACTGGAGTCATCGTACTACCCTACGTTTTTGAATTCTAAACTTTACTTTCACCGTTCCCGTTTAAGGTTTGGAAATTTCTTTCTTAGAGTGCACACACATGCACGTTTAGGCTGTCCGTTGTCTGTCTGTCAGGCAGTGAGAGTAACGAAAAAGTTCTAATAAAATTATAGGTATGATGCAAACTAATAAGACTTAACTAAGATCCATAGATCACTCGTATCAGCTGCTTATGATTGACGCAGGTGCTCAGTAGCTCAGTACTGATTGGCATGTTATAATAATAAGCAATAATTCACTGTGATTGATGATTGATATTATTATACATTTGCGCAGTTTGTTTACCTCCCACTGCAGGTTATCGGCCGCGCGTGACGTCACGCCCTATATGATCGTTCACCTTACTGATAACTTGCCAAGGCGTACACGAGTGAGTGATTTAATGCAGTTATGTATTGTTATTATTAAGAGTAGGTAGGTATTAAGTATTAAGGGGTCCTCTCCCAATACAGTTTGTCACTGCGGGGGAGTATGACAATTACCCTCTTACAACAAAAGATTACCTTGACTACATAGAAAACTTGAAGAAGATGTAAAGAGGAGGCCTCTGTCTATTGACACACTAAACCAATTTAAAGAAAAAGAAAATAAAGAAAGCAAATGAGACGGTTTAGAAACAAAAGGCTATTCTATTCTATTCTAAGTATTAAGGGTAAGTAGGTCAGTAGTTATAGTAGTTTTTTTTATTTTTTTATAGATTTATTTGTGTCCCACTGCTGGGCAAAGACCTCCCCATTTGTATCACCCATCTACGCTTAAAACAAGAGTTGCAGACGTTGGTGTTGTGAACGCTAAACTTAAGTGGAGCTGGGCTGGTCACGTCTGCCGCATGGGCCCGGACCGGTGGGCGAAAATCGCAACCCAGTGGGTACCAACCGATGGAAAACGTAAGCGTGGCCGGCCGAGAAGGAGATGGCGGGAAGATATCAATTCCTATCTGTTAGGTCCTAATGCGGAATGGATGGAGTTTTGGAGACCAGTAAAAACACAACGATGTTGATCGGATGCCGTTTTATTCGAGAATGCACTCTTAGCCTATTTTACATGGTCGGGTTATACATGGTCGGGTTATAGCGCAGGCGACGCCACTCGCCGCGGGGGGGCCATACGTATAGGTACATATAAAGATAAGAAGATGCCTGTCACGATGTGACACTATCTATCCGACTGGATTCAGGTGGCACAGGAAAGAGACACGACAGATTCATAGGCTTCAATATTCTCTTTTCTTTTCTACTGAAGTAGAGGTTAGATAGAACCAATGGCAACGTAACCTTAGCCGGAGCGCTCCGAAAAGCCGTCATCATCCGCCTACCTTCATGATATCTTCAAAGCCGTACTCCCCGCCCCCGCTGCCCTTTAGTCCCTCAGGCCCCGCGGCGCGAATAAAACTTATCAACACGATTTTGTTTTACCTCGCCCCTATATGTCAACGCCACAATACTTCGCGCAGTTTTAAAAGTCTTGTAACTATAAAAATAAGGTTCATATCTGAGTGTGCGGACTGCAAAGTTAAAGTGGTTAAAGCAAAGGACAGAGATGATCTAAACGGGCCGAGCTGGTTTTATAGAGGTGTCCTGATATTCGCCCGGTCTTGGGACAAATGCGTCGGTTTAAAGTGTTCGGGGATCGGTCGTTACGACAAATGCATTTTCTTGGACGGTCGTCTTTCTGAGAGGTGAAATTGGACGATAATATGATAAAAAGATTTTTGTTTGGAAAAATTGCATGCGTTGGAGTTTTTTAAGATTGCTATCGCAACTGACAACGTTTCTATTTTCATAAAATTTCATTGTGCTGTGATAGACTCACGTTTGCATTCGTTTTATAGGTTTGGTCAAGATATATATCATATGATTTTAACTCCCTAGGCACAATTTCATCCTATTAAGACTATTAACGCAATATTTATTTATTAATCCATATTAGTTATACTTAGTAGTAAAATTGAAAAGTATCTGCGTGTGCTACGCTATCACACGCCTGAGCTATGAAACCGATATGGCTGAAAATGTCATGCTTGGAACCACTTCATACTACACACGGTCATACTACACAAATTCATACACACGAACTTGTTATCTCAAAAATTCCAATTAAAATTAAAATTTGGATTTTGAAATTTAAAGGGAAATCGCGCTGGCCAAGCTGCAGTTCGCAAACTAGTATACTTACATAGTATAAAATAAAGTCGCTTTCCGCGTCTGTATGCTTAAATCTTTAAAACTACGCAACGGATTTTAATACGTTTTTTTTTAAAGATAAAGTGATTTAAGAGGAAGGTTTATAGGTATAATACATGCACAGAATATTAATAGGTTCGGCGGTACGAAGTTCGCCGGGTCGACTAGTATAAATATAAAGAACATACATACAGAACTGACTGCTCCGTGGCTCAGTTGGCAGTGATGTGGACTGAGTAAGCGTGTGCACCCGGGTTCGATTCCCGGGCGGGGCGAATATTGATATGAAGAATATCGATGTTTGTTTCCGGTCTGGGTGTGATGTTCGCCTCTGTGTGTGTTTCGGGCACCCTAGAAACAGGTTCTTCCTAGTTAGGGGCTCTGAGTGTGATGTGTTATTATTATTATAACTCAGAAATGTATAACCCAGAAGGCGAAGGAAGGTGTGTCGGGCGCAGGTGGCGCTGACCGCACGTAACTCATCCGCACCTCTGCTTCGGGGGAGGGCGGTGCGGGTGCGTGCGGCGAGGGTCGGGGGGGAGGGTAATTGCTCCTGCGGTCAGCGGGGAAGATGCCAACACAATGCGAAGAAGGTACTGCTAGGTCCCGATACGATTAGAGAATTTATGGAAGTCGGTTTATTTTTAATTCTAATTTTTAAGTTCGTAGTCGTAGAGTGAGCATGAAAGGATAAAGGAATGGAAAGGCAGAAAGGCTGGTATTTAAAAGATTTATTGATTTTATCAAAACTCGTTGAAAATAAGCTTTTAGAATTTCAAATCAAATCATTTTTTCACTCAAGCTTAAAAATGCTCATAGAATAGAATAGAAAACACTTTATTGCATACAATACAAAAGTACATTAGTAAATACAGGGTACAAACTAATTGAATTTGCATGAAATGGGCGGCATGATGATTTTGTTTTGTAACAAAAATCAAATTTTTATGTTGCTTTTTAAAGAACGATATCAATTAAGCCTACACGAGACTCGGCAATCACCATCAGCCTAATTTGACGTGCAAATTTATTGCAATGATGACTCGACGAAAACTCACAAAGGTACAATCATTCCTGCCTACTCCCCCGCGTCTTCCAATCTGCCAGTTCCGGTGAGCTGCTCATTGCGTGCATTAACATAAGAATAACAAGGAAGATTATTGATGTCGAGCACCCCCCCCCCACCCTTTACAACTTGCTGTGTTGTGCCACACCCCCGCTCGGCTGCGTCAAGAAAGTAGGGTAAGCGATTATTGTTTTTTTTTTTTACAAAATTAGATAAATATTTTTTTACGAAAGGTTTTCATTATCCGACAAAAATCAGTCAAATCCTCTTTACTATTGCTGGTTTTTGTAGTCGTTTAAGGGACGAAACGGTGCGATACTAGCGCCACTTCGATAAATAATAAATTATTTTAAACCATGGCCGAAAACAAAAATAATTGTGTCCCTAGATAATCTTGCTTAGAATTTTTAAGGCTGTTTAAATTTAATAAGCCCTTAAGTATAATAAAATAACTTTAAACGTCAAAATATAATACAAAATGACTTCTTAACTAAACGAAGACACGTTATAAAAAGTAAGAAAATTATTCAAATATGTACCTGAACACTAAATGATAAAAAAAAATTCTTTGAATCGCGTTCCGCTTGTGACATGCACCTATTCATAACGTTTCGTTTTCTTGAAGCTTCCTCTCAGGCCGGTGATGTATGCAAACGTCCACTTACCGAGCTTAAAGCACGAGCAGCCATGCTAATCAACCAATCACAGAGCTCCATTACAGACGTTACTTATTGTTATTATTGATGAGACAAAAGCCTATTTTTCTTCCCCTGATAGTAAGGCTTGATTGCAATATTTTTTTAGGTAGGACTTCCTTATACATATTTTGTGTTTAATTTATATGTATTTTATTCAAAATGAAATTGTTTGTTGTTGAATAAACAGATTAACTGCGTTAATAATTTTTTCTGATGGATGGCTTGTCTAAACAAAGTGACCGGTACAAATACATTGGTTTACTAAAAGACCATAAACAAACCTATGAAATACATTCGTTAGGTTTCTGTTATGTATTCATTATCATAAATAACTCTCAATGTTTTTATGGCATTATTGAAGTGTCCCGATGGTATTTTTTTATATGTAAAGAATTTTATATTAAAATATACTTTATCTCATTTTTACATTCTCATTAACTAAGTAAAATCAAATAAACAGGCAAAATTAAAATAAGCTTAAGTTTTATAAAAGAGCCTGCGCTACGTAGCTACGCGCTACGTGCTACGCAGTTCGCTGCTACAGCGCTTTAAATGTATGCTGTTGTTATTGTAGGTACAATAAAAACATCATGCTCTTATATCGATACTTATAAAAACTAATAGGAATTCTTTAAAAAAATAAACAATCTATAATATTGTCATAGATTTGAAGAGCCTTCGCTATGGTGCTACGTCGCTACGTGCTACGCAGTTCGCTGCTACGTCGATTTGTGACTACGGGCTACGGAGCGTTTGCTACACGATGAGGTTATGTTCTAAAGGGAAATTTTGGTATACAATTTGATAATGGGTCAGCGAATGTTAAAGATAACGAATTAATCCTTATTCAAGTTATAAACCTATATTTGTAAACAACCTCTATAAAAGTTGTTATAACAGTTTGAATGGAATATTTAATTGAAATGGAATCTCAACAAAACGGATCACATTTCCCGGAAACCTCACAGTTTAAACTCTATCAAAGCAAACAAAATCATCAGTTCGACCGCGCCCTGAATAATTCACTACCGCGTTGACCCACTCCCCGACCACCGGACATTTCCTCTATTCTATTACATACAACCTGTTTTTTATATAACGCAAAAAAAATAGCAAACAAAAAAGGACACAAATGTTATAGGCTACGTAATAGTAGGCTACGTTATAGGTTGGTTTACAGCGTTATGGTATGGCATTTAAATACTTTCGAATTTCTTTTTCTTTTCTGCGAAATTAACTGAGTTAAAGGCAGCAATCGCCAAGCTTTCCGCTCCCAAAGAAATTTTCTAAAAAAAAAATAAGGAAGCAAAATAAATATATCAATTATTTCTACCTGATGATTCATATTGTGTAATCAAAAAAAAAAAATTCAAAATTATTTATTAACTCACACAATTACAATTAAACATTTTCGACACTCTCCCTTTAAGTTAAAAACCTGTGTTGGGAGAGGACCACTCCCTCGACCGACGCTGTTACAGAACGTGAGTCTAAATCAATGATAACATGCAACATGCAGCCTAAAACTAATTTAAGTTAACAGGTAGATCAATTATATTATTTTATTAATTTTTCAATTTCGTAGTAATCTAGTGTCTTAAGCCAATTTGTAACAGTACTTTTGCATTCATTATAAGACATAGAGTATATAATTAATAATTTATTTACTGTATTATATAAATGTGCTGATTGATACTTATATTGCTTAGTCATAAAATTTGTACGATGTGAATCCAATTTAATAACTTTATAATTAACACGTTTATTTATAATATTTGGATCAATAACTAAATGTTTGTGTCTCTTCAAAATACAATTAAGCAAATACAATTTCCTCACCGATAAAACATTTGCTAATTCATATAATTTCGTTGTACTAAAATTTCGTTTTTTAAAAAACATTATTTTTAATAAAGCTCTTTGTGCTCGTTCAATATAAATAAATTTAGATGTTGCGGAACCACCCCATATAGGAAGACAATAGAGAACGATTGACTGAACTAAGGTCTTATAAATATATTCAAGAAGTTGCTTGTCAGCGATAAATCGCAACTGTTTGAAAAGCCAGGTTAATTTTCTAAGTCTATCAGCTGTTTTTTCAATATGACCTTGCCAAGAGAGTTTGTAATCAATAATTACACCAAGGTATCTAGTTTGTTTAACACGGTCAAGTCTGATACAATTACAGCCAGGGTACGGGTTAGAATATCGACAAGTGTGGGCAATAATTTGGAGATTACTGCTGGGTTGGGAGATTTTATTTAAGGAGAAAGCCAAATAATTTGTTTTGGAAATATTGAGAGAAAGCGAATTAAGTTGTAATCTAAACAAAATGATAACTTGTTTTGTTAAAAACACGTTCGAAGTACGAAAATATTGTTCATCTTATTTTAGTATTAAAATGTAGCATTTCAATTACTAAGACCAAGTGTGTTAAATGTGAGTGTATTTTTAAATAGAAATCAAAACCCAGCTTCCTAGAAAACTTCAACAATATCGTTATTGAACTGTTTTAGTACCGATAAATGTAACAAGTGAATATCGCAAACCGCAGATCGAACGATAGCGTAGCGGCCGCGTGTATTCCCACGGTTAAAATGCCAAAACTTACGCTCCCTTGTTCCCTTTTTGCAACTCGCTCGGAGTGGCGCCGCAGGGGGCTGAGGGGTTCCGGAGTGCCAGGGGAGAGGGGTGAGGTCACTTAATTCAATCACGATAACTGCGGTCGTTCGAGAACGAATACATTGACCGGTGGCTGGAGGTAGGGCTGTGACTGCTTGTTTTTTTTTAGCTTGAGACTTATTCAAAACGCACATAATTAACATGGTTTTAATTACATTTATAATTTTCTTTTAGAACCTTAGAACTTGATACCTATCTATGTTGGTGTTCACAAGAAGATCTAAGGCTTGCCTTGCACTACAGTGGCGTTAGTATGGAAAAATAATGCAAAATTATAATATTACGAGCTTTCCCGGCTTACTTCGTTACGCCATAGAATATAAGATACTACAAAAGACTTTGCTCTATAAAATATGTTCTTTTGACTGCCCAGAATGGCCGAATAAAAAAAAAACAAAGAACAACAACAAACCACCTGTCAAAATATGTAAACAACGGAAAAAATATTGCACCTTGGGTTACATTATTTGAGTTTAGGTAAGGATTTCTAATTTTTTTTTTTAAATCTAATATAGCCTAATGACACTCGGGGTTAATGTAGCTTCCTACCACCTACCAGTGAAAGAATTTTTCAAATCGGTTCAGTGTTTCCGGAGCCTATTCGTTACAAACAAACAAACAAATCATTCCTCTTTATAATATTGGTATAGATAATTATAGTTTTGCTACTTCCTGCCAGAGGCGCTGGAACGTTTTTCATATAAAAATGCGAACGCTCAATGCGTAAAGTAAACGTGGTCAAACTCATACTAGGAGGCCTCCACGGCACCAATTTTTTACCGTTTTTATTTTATGTAGGTATGTGTAATTTTATTGAAGAAGGGTACCTTTTTTAATAAATAAATTGTATTAAGTGTTAATTAGTCTTTATGCAGTACAAATTACGTGATAGGATGGCAAGTATAATGAGCTGGCTGAACCGATTCTTAAAATAATATAGAACGCGTTAATACCAATGGCAACCCTATTGTAAAGAATGGGCACCTGCGCGACCGTCGTCGACCTTGCAGGGGCAGATAACAATTGAGTCTCGACGCAAATCGAATGTCCAGCGGTGTTTCTTCACCCCTCCCACCCCGCCCCCACCCCGCAGGGCGCACCTTCACCGTCCACTGCGGGATATAGCCACTTAGCGGGGCGTCTAGCGGCTGAATTCAATTTGTGTAATGTCCGTCCGTCGGCGCTGTATAAGTCGGAGGTAACGAGCCGTCCTGCACCCCCCCAACCCCACCCCTGTGGCCAGTACATGCCAATCAAGGAGCACTGAAGAAAACTAAAGGAAAAACAGCAAGGCTCCCGTGTCACGTCCGTGCTCTATCTCGCACCCGCATCGCGGCGATAGGCCCCGGCCGGGCATATTAAACGGCGATTAACCCACCGGCCGCTCGCACTGATTTATGTGAACTATTAAAATCTCCGAAGGCGCAGAATTAATTGCACTACTTCAGTCGTTGGCCGCTTTATTAATTGGGAGCGAGTCGGCGTTGTTTATGGGCGCCCTGCGACCCTGCCGGACACTGCGGACCTCGCCCATTAGGGCACCTTCGATCGAGATTGCGAAGGGCCTCTCCTTTGATTTAATCAAGAGCCCTGCTGGAAGTCGCCATAATAAATTTGGCCGAGGTAGCCACTTAAAATGTAGATGCGGACTCGAATCAAACGCGAGGGCGCCGCGATTTACAATTCTGTCCGTATCATCCGCGCCGGTGGCCGTCGAAACTCCGACAAACTGAAACTTGTCGCATTTACATATAAATTCGGGCGTTAAAATATCACCTTGTTCCGGTGCGGGGTGCGGGGGGCTGAGGGCGGTGAGGTGAGGGGTCGAGTTCACAAAACAACAATTAGCGAGGTGTCGCGCGGTGACCGACGAGTGTCGCGGGCTCGCGGTCGACGTCGCCGCGTGTGTAATTTTAACTTTCCTTAACTTTCCTTATTGGGTCATTTATAAGAGTGGAAAGGTAAATTGAGGCGAGGCGCTGAGTTAAGGTTAAAATTAAAAAAAAAGCTTCAACACCTTTGATAACTTTAAAAAAAAAAACATCCAAGCCACTACATTTCAATTATGATAAGAGACAAGTGTTTTCGTGGTACGATACGAGCGAGTATGACGCACGCCCGTGCAGCCGGCTAGAGGAAGTGCCGCACACACACACCCACGCACACACACACGCACGCACAGTCACACAGGCAGGGCCGTGGGCACAGGTCAGCCGCTATCGGGCGCGAGTGGGAGGCGCGACGTGCGCGGGCGCACCGGCCGCCCGTAGGGCCTCCATGCTGCGGTAAGCACCAATAGGAATAAACTTTGTAATGGCGGTTATTGAAAGGCTTTGTTTGGCGGAAGAGACAGTGACTTTGATTCGTCCATTATTCCTTTGCACCTTTTTGAATGTCATGTGGTATAGGCAGGTGAACATCATTTCTGTTATTATTGTTCATGTTCAAATTTTATTTTACTTATGTCTGTCTACCTTCTAAATCCTTCTTTGACTAAATTGACATTATAATTTTTAAAATATAGTTTATCCTGCTAGAAGGCTGTCATGTGCTCGACAACCTGCATAACCTTTTCTTTTCTTATCGTTTTCTTTTCTTTTTACTAGTAACGTTTTAAATAATTATAAATACCTCTATAAAAATTATGGTACTCTATGTTTTTAGTAAATTTTAAGCCACTTTTAGGCAGTTTCTCAAAATCAAGCAAAGAATTCGGGTCGCGTCGCGATACATCATTGAATAGAATACGTGACTTAAATTGCACATACATAAACTTGATATCAAGTCATTAAAATTTTAACTGATCTGTGAATACCTAATTTCAAGTGTAAACGGCCGGCTATTTTTTTATTTTTGTATATATTATTATATTTAAATACGTTTACGTATTGTATCGGTATTTATGCATCTACTATTCTTATGAATGGCGGCGGCACCGGAGAGATAAGACTCCTGCCTACAACAACCGCTAACCTCCGATAAAACTCCATCGACTATGTGTGTATAAATAATATATTAATTTTATGTGTGTAAGTGCGACTTTGTGTGAGTGTGTGAGTTATCAGCTCGCCTCGTGGCCGTCCCCGCACCTTGCAATGTACAACTTAGTTGCTACTAAATTCGTCATTAACATTACTAATACATATATATGTAAAATAAACGTCACGACTGTTTCCCATCGGGGTAGGCAGAGACAATTATTTCGCTTGTTCTACAGTGATGTGGACTGAGATGCGTGTGCACCTGGGTTCGATTCCCGGCGTGGCGAACATTTTTATGATGAATATCGATGTTTGTTTCCCGTCTGGGTGTAATGTTCGTCTCTATATAATCGCTTTTAGTGATAAGGCCGCCATTTTCATTGATATTTGTAACTTGTTTTATGTACTCTATGTTTTATTTTGATTGCAATAAAGAATTCTCTTATCTTATCTTATCTTATATAATATGTTTCGGGCACCCTAGATACAGGTTCTTCCTAGTAAGGAGCTTTGAGTGTGATGCGTTATTTATTTATTCTTCAGTCACACATTAAGAACGTTGGTTTCGTAAACTCTCGCTATCTTGTTCTTAATTGAAAAATATAAAATTATCAGTCGTCAAAGCTCAAATAATATATTTTTCAACTATGTTATGGCAGTACCTTTTATTTTAATAAATGTACTTACATTTAGAAAATAACATTGGTATACTTATTTCATTGTGTTTCATCAATATCAATCAATACATAGTATAAAATGAAGTCATTTCCCGCATCTGTCCCTATGTATGCTTATATCTTTAAAAATATGCAACGGATTTTAATGCTGTTTTTTTTTAATAGATAGGAGTAATTCAAGAGGAAAGGTTTATTTTATAAGGGTTTTTAAGTATAATACATGCACAAAATATTAAAAGATTAGGCGGTACGAAGTTCGCCGGGTCGACTAGTCACGTTATATTTATAAAAAGTGTAAGTAAAGTTTGCTCTACCAAATCTCATTTGAAAAAACCCTATAAAACTTATCTGTTATTATTTTAAAACAATTCGGAGGTACTTAATTAGTTTATCTCATTCTGCTAATGAGTAGGTATATCACAACACTTTTTCCTTATTATTGTCCATCTAACGACTGTTCTTTTCCACTTAAACTTAATTAGGTACCTTGAACCAACAAAACAATCATAAACATAGACATAGACATAGATTTATTTGCACACACAATACAGACACATAGTACATATTCAGAGATACAAAAAGGTAAAGTAGGTTCAAGGTATTTTTATATGTAGATATTGTGGGTGCAAAATGGCTCTGACTCAGCATGTGTTGCAAAAAATGCAACGCTGGTTATTCTGCCAGAACCATGAGAAGCAGTGCAATTAATAAATGTGTAAAAATATTCATACTTATAATACAATGTGTACTTAATAGATACTTGAAGCGTGACAAGTGTTATAAATAAATATTTATATTGTTATATATATATAATTATAAAAATAATACTGATAATACGTGTTTAGGTTAAAAAATTAAACATATATAGTTAAATTATGTGTTGAGTGTGGGTAGAAAGAAAACGAAATCAATGACGAACTGATAATTGATCACAGAAAACATTGTGTCCTTAGTTTAAATTACTTCACATATTGTGCGTCTGTTGTTTGTTAGTGAAGTAAATATTTCTTTAAGTTTTTTCTAAATGTAAACATACTGGAACCACATCTCGTTTACGTCAGAAGTCAGCTCTACACGCGCCGCACCTTGCGAGAATCTCTCAAGTCATTCTAGAACTATTGCGACTCATTTTATTCGCGAGAGTAATGAGGTCGCAGGGGCGCGGGGCGGCGGCAATTTGAACCCTAACCGCTGGGAATAAAGGTGAGCGCGGTCACTGACGTCAATGGGCAACCTAGTTGGACAATCTTGGGGGTGAAGGGTCGCCGCGAAGGTGTCCGCGGCCGCGCTATCTTGACGCGGAGGTAGTCTGATCACAAACAAGTGGATAATATATGATTTGTTTTATTATTTTCTTGTAATATTATTATAAGCTGCTTGCTATACAATTGTGTGGGAATAAATACCGTTACTAGAATGATTTTTATGATGTGACTTGATAGGTAAATGTTGGATTTAAATTACATTGTATGGCATTAACTTCAATTTAATAAGAATTTTACGAAAAACTTTAAGATCTATTATTGCAATCGCCCACCCGCATGCAAATGTGGTTATACCAACAAAACTTGTCCTTGTAGCGATCAATGAGCAGGCTATGTCCAATATTTGATGCCTCTCGCTCTACAACTTCAAATTTTACATATATGTACTTATTTTTCTTCTTCTTCTTCATCTTGGCCTATGTCCCATTTCTATTGGGGTCGGCCCTCCTTGTCCTCTTTCTCCATTCTTGGCGTTGTTGGGTAATTTCTGGCTGTAGGTCCGTCGTCTTCATGTCCCTATAAATATGGTATATTTAATTATTAAGGGATTTAAAATTGCATAGCTACATTTGTAGGTGGAAGAAATGAGCTCCGAACTCTTTTTTCCATGCCATTGGAATTCAGCACATGTCAACTGCAGCCAATTCGAGAAGGGAACCGATTTCCACCTGAGTGCCGCTGCTGCAGCGTCACAGCGTCAAATGTTGGCGCCGCGCCAGGCCTGTTCACCTACACTTCACGTAGATATTACGTACTTTCAAATTATTCAAAGGTCTTTCCTACTTACTCATTATGACTCAGTTGATACGATACAGAGATCAAAACTAACAACGGTAAGAAAAATACTAAAGTACATGTTACCCCTATTATGTTTTTAAGTGATAGAGTGGTTAACAATGTACCCAAACAGATAAAAGATAACATTTTACATAATATATAGAGACATAATAGTAGGAGACTTGATATTCTTCTTGAATTGTTGCAGCTGTAATGAGTTTGTAGAGTTAGCCTAATAAAATAAAAGACAAATATACTTAAAATGTATGTAATTATTCAAATTGTTGTTAGATTCCTCCATTTAACATTTAAGTAAATTACTTGTGTTGAGAGGAATCTGCTAATAATAATAAAAAAGAACAAACCTAGAGTCTTAGTTGTTTTTTTATTTTACATTTTCTAACTAAAAAGGAGATACGAAAACATTCTGTGTATGTGTTTACTTCAGAAAACAATAAATAAGTACATAGTATTAAAACAAAGTCTTTTTCCGCGTCTGTCCCTATTATGCTTAAATCTTTCAAACTATGCTATAAACTATTTATTGCACAAAAGACACAAAAACAAGAACATTTATACAGTAAGTTGACAAAAAGCGACCTTATCGCTTTAAGCGATTTCTTTCGGGTAACCTGTTTTGGTTTGTATTAAAAGGTAGAGAGTGATTCAAGAGGAAGGTTTATATGTATAATAAATGCACCGCATATTAATAGGTTAGGCGTTACGAAGTTCGCCGGGTCGACTAGTAAACTTATATTACATAGGTGTCGTGTCAGCTCCCCGCGGCCGCAAACTGCAAACTTCATAATTTCGCCAGCTTACAGCTCGCTCTAGTCGCGAAGTGCGAGTCACGCTTCTTTGTCGTAAAAACAAGGGTCGCTTGTCACTCGCACTATTGTATTGTTGTTAATTAACTTCTCCCGCCAACGCTCAGCTGCACGCATTGTTTACTTTAAAAAAAAAACATTATTTATTGCAACATTCGATGTTTTGGACGTCATTTTCCTGTCGGTTTTCCTGTTTATTTGCATCTTCCTCTTCAAGGGGTCTTGTTGAATTTTGAGGAATCGCTCGCTTGTAATATTTTTTTGTTTTTAGGGCGTTCCTGTTGTAATGATTTGTTTGGAAAGCAGAAACTGGCAGTGGCAGTCGCATGAAAACGCTCGCTAACCAGGAAAACTAACATCCATCAATATCCATCATTTCGCTCACGTTAATCAAACCAAGACCTTTAAATCGCAGTAAACATCACTGCCAAACTGAACCACGGAGGTTGGTCAGTACCTATAATAAGGGAGAAAGAGATTACTGATAAAGCGTGTATTTGGCAAATCAATTTGAATCTCTGGTTGCAAAATGATTACTAGAAGTAGCAACGACTTAGTACATACATACTTCTGTAATTTCAAGTCAATTATACAGGATACTGCATTCTTCCACAAGCACCTTACTACAAACAGTCCAACACACACTTAGCCATTAATTTTTGTGCCGCATACTTTAGTGGAGGGTCGTCGGAAGTGCATCCCCGAGCCAAGATGGCTTTGAAGAGAAAGTACCCGGGAGCCGGCAGTCTGAACCACGGCTGCCAGACTCGATACGCATTAATTCCGCGGGAAAACGGAAGTGCGAAAGAAAAACCTTCCCAAGACGAGCGCAGGCCGCGGCGCCCAACGAGCCGCGGTGTGAACTGTCTGATGCTTCAGACTTAGCTATGCATGCATCATCATTGTAGAAAGTCGTCCACTGTTGAATATAGGATCTCTAACAAAGATTGAAGGGCAAACATTGGGATTGAGGTATTCTGTACTGCCACAGAACGGTAAATCTATGATTATCTGATAGAAAACTAACATTAGGATTTCATTAAACATAGCAACACATTGTATTATATCTTTATTAAGTATTATTTTGTCTTTAAATGTAGTCTATAAATAATAAAGTTGTGACGTAGTTCCACTTACGGTTTATATTTATCTAAATAAATTACAAAATACAGTCCTCTAAACATTCATTATTGTCCTTCAAGTCGGATTTGAACCAGTTTTATTTGACAACACAGCAAGGTGCAGGCAACAACATTAGGGACAGTGTTTCTATAGTTTTTAATGTCCTGTCTCATAAATCAAAACTGGCGTTTGGTTTCCTATATTTCCTATGAGAATTAACCAAGTTGGTATCAAACTGAATGATAGCCGGTGTTGAAAGGTATTGGTGGACGAGAGTGGCAGCGTTTATACAAAAACGACACTAGATCTACTCACTGTAAGGCTCCAAGAGAATCATATACACAATGAGCAGACGAAATTGCATGTTGGTTGGCTGTAGTATCAAATGGTTTATGTACTTACTCTTAGGTACTTATGGTGCTCAACAAGACGTGTCAGAAACGCTCAGTTTTATATTATTGTGCATAAAAATTAAACGCGTGTCCCCGCGGCGGCAGCGCCGGAAGCGCGGCGCGCCAAGTCGCGGTTTTCGCGGCCGCCCCGCTCCGCCGCCGCCGCCGCCGCCGCCGCCGGCGTTTATTTATGCTCCTTTTTACACCAAACGCTAGTAATAACACTTGACACGTTTAACTACGGTTAAATTTGGCTCAGAGCGCAATAATGCGCGGCTTAAAAATAACACAGCCGTTATGAGACAGCCTCCGCTGTTATTACGCAAAAAAGCCTTGTTCGTTCCGCAATGGATGTAACCACTAACGCGCCGCCGCCGCCGCCGCCGCCGCCGCGAGTCGAGATAATGTCGTTTGCGACGCTTCTTAAAAAAAGTCCGATCATAACTCCTCCGAGCACTCAGCGAGACTTCAGCGCGCACCTAGTAGGTTACCTCCACGTCTCCTAGCCAGGTCATGATGATAAAGAATCACCTAAATTACGGTGATATTTTGTGTCAGCGGGTCCAGTCGTCGTGACGTCATCGCTGTCGCGCAATAATACCGCAAGTTTACGCGCTGCGCACGAGTTTATTGTTCATTATTAGCTGGCAGCGAGGGATCTATCTCGACTTCTGGAGTAGTGCCGCTACACCTGTCTTTCTTGCTAGCCGAATAATAGCCCAAACCAGAGTCCTTCTCCGTCGGAAAGCCGCTAAATCTGTCAGCAATTTAGGTAGCGTGCCCAATTTCACTTGTTTACTGAAATAGTAACGCAATAATTATCTTTATTTCATTCATGATTTCTACGAGAAACTCGAGAGAGAAGAAGAGTCTTGTTCTGAAAATAAAATGGTAAACTTTCAGATGATGCGAGATCTTGGACAGTGTTATTTATTCTGTGATAAAAATGCATTTTAACGATATCTTGATATTAACATTGCTGTGTGGGTAGGGCTGCGTGGGCGTAAATTACGATTTTTAATAAGATAATTACTTAACAACAAGTTTTTTGTTAAAAGGTAAGATAGAAAAAGTGTACTGGAACTCCAAGCGTTCATCAGCTGTTTTAATGTCGAAGTATTTCCAGTTGTTTTGGTTTAAGGTAAAGTTAAAGTTAAAAAACACTTTATTGAATACAAAAGATACAAAAGAATATGCATAATGAATAGATACAATTAATGGTACACATATTTAAATTTGAATGCAATGGGCGGACTTATCGCTAAAAGCGATTTCTTCCAGACAACCCTTATGAAATGTTTGTACATAGACATATTAAATTGGTCGTAGGCGATACAGTATTGTAAGTAACAAAATTATATGGTTTAATGGATTACAAAGATATATCATACTTACTCATCCAATTCGGTAAGGTTATTCATAACAATCGGAACGGAAAAATCGCAATCGGTCGCGAGATAATTAGTAAGCGGTAAGATCTGAAACATAAAGCATAATCTGAGCTCAAAAAAAAACACAAAAATAACCTAGCCCTTCATAATAAAGATAAGCGCGGTAATGATATCTTTAACCGGATAGAGTTATATCAGAACAACAAGCTCTCAGAGAGGACAGTCTGGTTCCAGGAACGCGCACAAAGGCTCGGTGTCCACCGGACGGACGGTGCGGCGAGTGCGCACGCGCACAATGCGCGTCCTGCGACACCTCGCACTTGCAGACCAGATGGCACCTCGCCTTATACCACTGATTGTAAGCCCCATAGACTTCGAATCTTTCAGCTTAAATACCAACAATAAGAAGTCGTAACTAAGAAATTTTAAGTGAAAAACGTCAGTGACTTCAATTGACCAGAACTAGATTCGCATACAAAATACAAGATAGTTAATATAGGTGTATTTTTTTTTATAAAACGATGGATAATGATACTTGGAGAGTCATTCAGTAGAACGACTAGGAAACTTGGGGATCTTATCTACTTCTTCTAGCTAGGTATATACCCTGCACATTGCCACATAAGTTTCGCAATTCTTCGGGCTATGTCGGTGACTTTAGTTGAACCGCTACTCAAATAAAAAAAAAGCCATATTTGGTGGCGTTCTCTTTCTAGTGCGTGGGGGCATATGTGGCTTTGAATTCTCATTTCCCATATCCCACACTTTATTTGTCTAGTGCATTCTAAGTCTATGGTTCATCCTGTAATATGCGATGTTGTAAACTTGTTACAGAGGAACAATACAATACTAGGTGCGAGCAGAGCGCCTGCGCGCCAGATGTAGCGACCTGCTGGACACTGCATTGTTGGTGTCCATCTATATTGGTGCTCGATTGTTTAGTTGCGGCCGTCACTTTATGATAATTTACTATGGGAGAGTCAACGTTCCTCAGTCCGTGACGAATAAGAAAATCATGTTTTAGTTTAGAAGAATGTGATGAAGGTGCGAATGTCCAATGGCGTTACCTAGTACTGGAGATGTATAGAATGAAATTCGTCTTCGCCACGCAAAAACGTGGAGAGTAGCTTTTTGGTCAAATAGGTTTTATTTAAAAATATATATATTTTATAAAAATAAAAACTTTTTTTTAGTTTAATAAATTTAAAGGCTACTAGAATGTGTCATTAGTGAACTTAGTCAATGACCTGGTTCCTCTGCCTAATACTTCTTGGTATAAAAGAGTGAGATTATGTTATTTTATGTATGTGTTATATAAGATGACTTCTATATAATGCACCAATATTTGATTGCATTGTTCCATAGACAAAGAAGAAGCACACTTGCTGTCGCTTGACTCATTAAACCGCAAAAAAAACAACTTTAAATTAAATTATTAAAAATTTAAATACCTACTTTACTATCCCAGCCCCCGCAGCACGACGGACTATTTGTCGAATCTAACTGTCACTTTTAATCGCTTTTAACATTTCGATGCGGGAAAATGTATGGAGATGATCGACAAAAGTGACAGATAGATACGACAAATTCGACAAATTGTCCGTCATGCTGCGGGTGCAGCATAATCAAATGCATTGAAAAACTTATCATCTGTATTGATAGTAACGTAAATAATGTTATCAATTCATTTAAAACATTTTCTTTATTTTGGGAGGCCCTATCTGGGGAGGTGTCAGTCACGACCGGCGACGAGTCGTCACGCAGATTATGCGTCCCCACGTCCCCGCTACACTACCAAAAAACCAGATAGGTACCGATACCGGTAGATAACGCCAGTTTCCTCCGATAACGGTGACGCTCACAAAATTACTGTCGTCGTGTCATATTTTTGTAGAGATAACATTATCTTTTGGTTTAACGGCACCTCCTACTTTGTGTTTAGAGATGCGTGTAAGTTTTTTTTTTATGAATTTCAGATAATAATAATAACCTTTAACCGGTTTTTTAACTGTTTTCTTATCAGTAGAAGTATCTTAGGTAAACAAAGTATGTTAAATATGTAAGTAATATGACGACATAATGTTTCAATATCTTTGTATTTATCCTTCGTATTATTTAGTCAAATAATTTGGGATTTGAATTTGAAAATGGATTTTAATGATTGTGAATTTGTCGATTGTGATACTTTTTAAATTCTAACCCATATTTTTATTGACAGTGTATTGTATGTATGTAGTTATAAGAAAAGAACAAATACCTACGTGATCTTTTCTTATCTGTTTCTAACTAAACTTTTTTTCTGCAAAAATTGTTAATTTTGTTCGTTTGTTATATTTTCATAACAAGACCGGTAGCAATAGCATTATATTGAATACTAATATCAATGACTATCTAGAAATTAACTATACTAATATAGTAACAAAGTGAATGTGATATTAACGAATAATAATTATAAAGCTGTGTGTTTCCCCAACTCGGCCAAAATTTGGCAGCCGCTGTTCCGCGCCCCGATCACTTCATTACAATAACTCCGATGTTATCATTATTATTACATCTACTTTCATCCCGCGGTTCATTACGGTTAATTGTACACCTCTGCGGTACAAGCACTGTAACAAGCACAAATTGCTAGAGCTATTGACTCGTAAGTTTATATATGTAGAGTTTAAAATCGCATAATTATTGTGGGGGTTGGTTTTGCGATGCGGGCGATCGTAATCGATACCGAATCGATCGGATATCGATGCGGGTGAATGCATTGTTCGGCGCTGCTATGGGCCTGAGACCAATCGTTTTTGTAACAATTGCAAAGGTACCAATTTTCGTAACGGATTTTCTCGATACATTTCTGTTTGTTTGATTTTTATCATGGTTTGTGATATGACTTGTTTTTTGTTCTCGTGGGATAACTTATATGGATAATAAACATTCTTATCAAATTGAGTTTTAATTTACTAAACTAACATTTTTTCAACAAAAATTCTACTCTAATCTATACTATTCTAATCGTGAAGAAGTCACTTCTAAACCGTGGTAAATATCAAAATGTTATCCTGTCTGATACTAGATAATCTTCCTTGCTTGCCTAAATAGGTGTAACAGGGCTCCTTATCCTAACCGAATCGAATATTGCTAGCCCTATAAATAAATTAGGAATTCATAAAGTGTTCCCTTGTGTGAGAAAGGGATCTTTAACCATAAGATTCTTAGATATATTTACAGATATAATAAACAACACCAATCTCTATTACAGCTAACAAAGTGCATACTTTGTGCTCGCAGTTTTGTTTTGACAGTTTTAGTGGATCTCAAGTCATAAAACTTTCAACAACAGCATTTATTGGATAGAGATTACCTGTGACCGTAGCGGCCGCCGCTGCAATATCTATTCGAGTGGGAAGCGAACCTGGACGCATCTGGTTGCAATTTGTGCTCCCTCCGTGTTTACCTGCGCGGCCGTGGGAACTTGGGGACGTCACCCAGCTCTACTTCTTCTACTTGCGGCCGTTTTCAATATATAATCTGTCCATGATAAATACATTTTCTTTTAAATTGACGTTGGTAATTTTCAGATCATGGATAAATTAAAACTTAAATTAATTTTAAAATATTCAATGTCTCATTTGTTAACTTTAATGTATTGGTAAATTGGTCTAAATGAAATAAAATCGCGAACTTATTTATAGACCTTCTGTTGGAAATAAAACATGATTCATATGACAGGTTTTATGACACGGTGTGTTGTGTAGCCACCTAGCTTGCTACCTTTTTTTAGTGAGATTTATGATTTGGCTGAAGTTTAGATACTTATGAATAAGCAAACATAGTTGAAGTTTATAAAATTATATTGAATACCTAGTGATGTGGTTCATTTCATCATTAGGTACATGAAAATGAACACCGCAGTTACCAGTGCTGCTTATCTCAGGGCATGTCCTGCTGTGTAGTCCTTAAAAATCAGCAATGGTTACTGAAATACGGACTTAATGTTTACGTATGAGAATTGACCCCCTGAGTGCATCTGCACCGGGCTCCGGAGCAAGGTGTCCGGCGACATGTTTACGAAGATCGCGGTCTCTCGATGACGTCAATATTCTGTTTATCAACGTTAGAATGTCGAGGAATAATTCCAATAGCGCCATCGCTAAGAAAATTCAATTTTTTTTCTTATACTTAATGCGTATTTAAGTAAAAACAATTGATTTTGAGAAGTAAGACCGAACTGGTCACAAGTTTGAATTGGCACCCTATAAAAAATAGTTTGCAGTCGCACCAATAATAAATATTATTTAATTAAGGTGCAACTCTTCACTGCCTTACAAATTTTACACTTATAAAATAATTGGCGAAGAAACTTTATTATAAGGGCAATAATGACGAGTCGGAACTACAAAAACAGATATTTTAAAAATTAATATTTGATGGTGACCATTTGAAATGAATGTATGGAATTTATAATTAGGTGACCAATTCAAACGAAACCATTTTGAGAGAAAATAGTCCATATTTTTAGAAATACCTAAGAACTTCATTTGCATCATTCGTCATTTTTTTTTTTTGAAAGATAATATAAGAAGTTTATTTGCATCATTCGTTTTTTTTTATAAAGAATACATAAAGAATGAGATAACTCATTATTTTAGTTAGAGTTCAATTTTTTCTACAGTGGCACTTGTGTTTACTAGGCGACGACGTTAAGTAATACATACTCTGATAGCTCGGTCTATTTACGAGCATTTAACAAGTAAACGTTATCTAGATAAACAAGTTGTTTTGATTTCACTTTTATTGCTTTACTAGATCAGCTATACATATTTAGTAGGTACCTATTACATATATTTTTAAATGTTCTACAATGTTGTAGTTTTACATAAAGATTTTTGTTAGTGGATATTATTGAGTAAACCTAGAGCAACGCAAAATTGTATCCACCTCTAACGCAGCTTTATTGAAAATGAAAATGAAAAATGATTTATTCAATTTAAAATACAAGGTATTACTTGTTGTAATTCAATAACGACTACTATTTTGGTACATAGCTGATATTTTCACAACGTGTTCTCTAAAATAAAAACTCTAAAGTCTCAGTGAGTAATTTGTAAGGATATAGTTTTATATACTTGTGTTATAGTTATCTTTTTATCATATTTTATTGTTACTCTGTATCTGTTGTTTGCTCCAATAAATAAAATAGAATAAAATAAAATATTTAGTTACGTATCCTATATTCTTTGAGAGGAGAGGTGGTTCAGGGGCGCCCATCAAACGGCTCCGACCAACGTATGTGAAATCAGCAAGCGTGCTGATTTGGTAGCAACCAAGTCCTGTCCCTGCCGCTTCATGCCGCGGATCAGACTCATCAGCATAGCCAACAATGGAGTTGCATGGAGACACCTCCAAACGAGCTCACCACTCTCCAATTATTAAATTAAAACAACACTTTAGAAAGCCTGCCCTAATCCGATTTAGTTTTAAATCATAATACCCTAGACATTTTTGGTCAAAGCTTAAATGTGTTCACCAAACAAATAAAATCTTTAATTTAAACCAAATTTGTTTTTTTTTTTAAGTGGACTTGTGTGTTTATTTATACTTAATTTATTACTTAATATATATTTATTATTATTTAACAGTAACTATTGTTCCTATCTATTGATGTAAGGTTAGGCTTTTCGTTGCTTATTTTTATTTTCAAAAATACCATGTATCGCTTAATTATTATTAGTATGATATATGCACGTACGTAGGTTGGCTTTTATTATGTTATATATATTATTATTTTTTTCTACTCTAAAACAAATATTGCTTTTGTGTGTGCACCTTTTGTAATGCAGTTTAGTTCAAATGTTTTCTAGTTCTTATGGTGTTTACTTTTATAAACTGTATTATGTTGTGTCACCTTAATAATAAATAAATAAATAAATAAAAATCCATCGGCTCGAAAAGCAAATAAAGTCTTTATCGCTTTACCGGCTAATCCAACTTACCAGCAGATTTTAAACAAACTTCTTAACTGAAACTACAATAGTCAAACTAACACCGCAGTGTCACCGAACATGTTAAAAAACAAGAGAGCCACGTGTCGAGGCATTGTACGCGGTAACGCTACACCACTGCCACCAACCCGTACAAAAATAAACCCTAAAATAATGGAATAGGTTAGGTTTTACTTCAAAGCTCCAAAAGGTAGGACAAATTGTTCTCAGCGTAGGTAAGTCGAGGAACAAAAGACGATCGCCGCGTGCGCAGCACATGTGCGGGCCCCGCGACAATCGTTCATTATTTAATATTGCATTTTTTTCTCTCGCTGCCCAAAGAGCATTGTCTCCCACGATAATGCCTTTGAAAGTTATTAAAGACTACGGATCTTGTTATTTATAAGGCTTTAAATTTTAAATGAAAAGCGTACTTAGGTAGAGTAAGGTTTGAGAATTTACGACTCTACATTTTTATTTCAGTTAAGTAGTTTATTTAGCGCAACCGTATCGTAGATTTTTACAGCCCTAGTAATATTCTTGAATTGCATATACAATTAAAAATAATTCTTAATTTAGTTGAATGTTTATTAAACTATTATCTCCACAGTTACTTTGTTGATAAAAGACACAGTTCAGAAAAAGTACAGATCATATACTTTATAATTTTAATTTTATCAATCAAAATACTAAAATTTTTAATCATCGGATAATAAAAAATCAATGTGGTAAAACATTATTTTCATTCCTAACGTTTTGGCTCCGCTCAGACTCATCATACCGTGTGGCGCCATCTAGCGTCGGGAAGCGGTACTAATAAAATGTAGAGCAACTTGCGTTTATTTTAATCACACATAAATTTAACTTTGTGAAGTGATTAAAAGTCATTAGCTAAAATAAAATAATAATAATAAAAAAAATTAGGGCCAGTATAATTTAGTTATATTTTATAGGTATCGGTACTTTATTTTAAATCTTAACTGCATATAATAATTAAGTAAAGTAAGAAAAACAAAAGTAAGCTAAGTAATATTGTTGGAACTTAACATCTAAGTAAGTACCTTAATATTATTAAAAAATAGGTTAATCATAAAAAAACACAAAACTTTATGATTCCATGACTCTACATAATGTAACTTGTTATGTAGAGCAAGTACTATAGGTACCTAACCTTACATATTGATTTAATGTAAAAGTGATGCGCCATTAGTGAGCAAGGTGTTTATTATAATATCGTCGTGTATCGCAGCGAGCGAGACTAGAGAGGCGGCCACGGCGGTGGCGGCGGCGGCGGCGAGCGAGACGCGGCTTCGGCTCTACTAATTAAGTATAGGTGGGGAGGGGAGGGGCGGCCGCGGCGGGGCGGGGGGGCGCGGCGGGCGGGGCGCAGGCAGGCGGGCCGGCCTCACTCCGCCGCGGACCGCCGCGCCGATCACACGCGTCTCGCACTCCGCGCGGGAAATGGTCGCGCGTACCGATGAGAGTATGTTCGGCTGCTATGGTGACAGCTACTCGTACCGCCTGTGGAGCCTGGCCAACGTCTGGGGCGCCTGCCGATGTGAGTAGCGCGAAGTGCTGTGATTGACGTGCCACGACACAACAGCGGTCAGTGAGGTGTGGCGAGTGGCGAGCTAGTTGCTCGATGAAAGTGCACAGTGCGCTTATGGGAGTGGGTGGTTTGTACGAATGCTTGGCGGCCGGCTGGCTCGCTGACATGAGGAGCAAGCAGGTCCCCAGCCGGGCCACCTCGGCCAGGCGGCTCGAGACTCTATGTAAGCTTCTTTTCTTTTTGTTTTGTTTGCCTTTCATTTATTTTTTCATATATAATTTTGTTTATTTTTATTCAATTTCATTTAAAACTTTCTAATTCAATTTTTCATTCATCATTAAATTTTCACATACTTACATAAAACTTTGAGATAATTCAATATTTCAGATTAAATTTAAAAAGTTCAAATAGTTCTTTTAAAAACACAAACTTAACTTTGTTTGTAATGTTTACCTTAAATATTTTGAAAGCTGTTAATCTCCCCCATCTCGAGCGACAACCTGAAAATAAAAATCAGGTGAAAATTATATCGTCTCGATCGCATTAAAAATAAAACTCGAGCACGTCTTCATTAGAAATAAGCTCGGTGTTCCCTAATCTCCCCTCGACTCCCCCGGGATATAATTCATCCACTTGAGAATCGGGCACAGGTACACACGACGGACTTGAAAGAAAGTTTCGTTTGCCGAGGGGAGCCCGATCTGTCTTAAAACGTAAATGATTATGTTGTTTTAATTCATTTGCTTTTTTATTTCTTTCTTCTTCTTTATTTTATTCTTTTTCTGAAGCCGCCTGCCTGGAGTGGTTCAAATAGTAGTGTAAGGTTGATGAGAGCGAGAAAACGGACTCGGTGCGTTGCTGCTCGGGGGGTCACTTTTGCTGACCATGTTACGGCTGAGAAAATAAATTTATGTGTATGTGAATATGTGAAGTGAACACTTTTTGCAATAGTTCTATCGAAAATAATTTAAACTGACGGAAGTATTAATAATTGTGTTAAAACTTACAACTTAAAGTCATTCAATAGTTTATCTGTTTTTTTTTTTTTCCTGAAAATTATAATTTAACTAACAAATTAGTAGGTCGCACTCTGCGTACTTATTTAGAAATTTTAAATACAAAAAACTTTGAATTTACTTCTATGCATAAAAATTATAATGTTCCTACTGATAAAGAAATTAAATTAAGAATTATTTAATTATTCGCATGTTTTCCGACTTTCTTAGAGCTATATCGTTGAAATAATGTAACAGATTTTCAGAAGAATAATAGATAACAACAAATAGGTGGTTCAACTAAATAGCTCATTAACTGATGATTCCACCATTAGGCAAGTCGTGAAATCGGTATCTTGTCGCAAAACAAACAAACAAACGTCTACAGTTACCTAGTAGCAGTAATTATCAAGTATTGGTGTTTAGGCAGTGCACTGCGCTAATTGCTTGTTTGCTGTCGAATTATCTTAGCTTATCTTTGGATTTGAGGCATCGAGGCTTGTTGCTGTTCGATGTGACTTTTGATTTTGTTAATATTTTTATCTTATTTTACATGAAACTGAGAATGAATCACTAAATCTCAACTCAAACCGTGAATAAATCAGTGCTACATTTTGCAGTTTTCCTCGTGTTCTCTGGGAACTGGTAAAATATATTTTAATATTGAAACAATTCTCAATCAAAGTCAGTTAAATTTATTGTGAAACAGTTTTTATCCTTACAAAATTTGTTATCAAAATGGTTATAATGAAGTTATTTCAATAATTTTAATAATTAGAGGAACACTTTATGATATTTTAATATGTGTGTGTTTTATAATCACCTGACTTATTAATTTATTATTTTTATTAATATAAAATTTAAGTTTTCAATAATAATCTAAAATTAAAAATACTTATTCTGATACATATTTTACCTCTTACGATTTTTTTTAAGTGGTAGTGATGTAGTAAAAGGGTTTTACCTATAGGTATACTTAGTGAAAAATTATGTAGATTTTGGCAGAAATATGAGTCTTAAAATTGGTCTTCAATCTTTAAAAAAATCATTCAGGTGCGCCAACAATTTATTTAAATTTTGTTATCAAAAAAGCTGTAGGTATCACTGCTTCATTGACCAATATTATTTTAATTTAAATGTTACTAAAATGATTAATATTCAAAACCTTACGAACTCATATAACTTTCCAGCTAGTACCTATTTCTGATTGTTCCCTTTCCATAACAAAACGCTTGACTAGTTCTTGATTAAAATCAGCAGAAGATCGTCTCAGACCGTCGGGGCCCAGAGTCCGACTTATAAATAACAGCTAGGAAACAATAAATTACATGCAACAGACAATTGATCAGATAGTTGAGAGTTGTTGATAGTTTTGCCATCACCTTAATCGTACTGGCCAAAGAAAACAGTAGCGATGGGACGCGGACGCCAAATCTCACAATTTGCTAATAAGCGGTGTTGGCGGGCGGCGGGCGGCGGGCGGGGCGGGGTTGCGGCCAGGTGTAGCCAATCGCCTCCCGCCGCCACCTCGCCGCCAGGTGTGTGGGAGTGTGCGAATACTGCGCCCGAACGCTGACATACTCATAAATCTGTCTGACCAATGTTGTCATATTTAATTTTACCAGATTAAGGGTTCATAAAATGGGCGTTCAATGTTTTTCAAACTAAAATAAACTTTAATTTAAAATAATAGATTTATTGAATGGTTTAAATATAAGAAACATTTAAGTTATTAATATTTTTTTAGAAACAAAACATTTTGTAATTTAATTTGTCTTGAGATTCACTAAAGATGTTTGGGCAGAAATTTGTTGGATTATCTTTTTAATAAATTTTATAATTCTTAGACAGACAAAGTGTTCGCCAACTAATTACTACTTTAATTAAATTAAAAAATCTATATTCCTAGTTAGTAATAAATTCTAAATTGAATATAAATATAAATCTTATCAAAATAGCCGCCTACTTTTAGATATAGGAGAACATTAAATAAAATTTATTTTATTGCAAACAATACTACACTTTACGAACCTAGACAATTAGTAGAATTATGTAGAGATAAAAAAAAAAAAATTCTAACTAAATTACCAAAATATAAGAACAGCCACGTAGGTAGAGTGTGGTGTTAATGCCCTGATTCATCCCATCACCAATACAATACAATACCTACGGAGCGGTCATCGCGCCGCTATCAGCGGACGCCGCCGCCGCCGCCGCCGCCACCGCCGCCGCCGCCGCCGCCGCCGCCGCCGCCGCTCTATGTAGAGTTGATAGCGGGAGCGACGCGTAGGTGTATGTATCCGCTCTACCTCCGATATCGCACTGCCTACCTCGGTACTCATTTGTTCATGATATGTACATTTAATTAAATAAACTTTATCCTTGTTTTGTGGAATGTAACACAAAAGTATAAAATTTTTACAGTTCTGTTTTGAATGAAACTGCCTAGGTATTTAGCAACATTGCAAAGAAAACAGTTTATTATATTCTTTTATTTTATCGATTAATTTATTATTATGTATTTAAATAAACTTTAGACGAAAGTAATGCAAATTTCTTTCTTTTAGTTTTTAAATAATGTAATAATAGAATTGAACTTTGATAAGTTAATTTATAAGATAAAGGTAGATTGATATAATTATAAATAAAAAAAAAATCTTCTAGTGTTACTCCTAATAGCGAAATTTTGTAAACTCTACCAGCTAAGTTGTATGTAGAGTGCAACACGGCGCGCGATGGCCGTGCGGTGTTGCTAGCGCCATCTATGGGCGAGTAGCGAAGTTATTTTTAGTGTTATGGTTCTATTTATTTACAAAAATAGAATTACTTTTATTTAGGTTCCACCGCCTTTGGAAAGTAAAAAAATTATAACACACGTTGTAGACATTAATAATTAAACTTTTCCTTTTATAATTTTGAGACTAATTATAGTTGTTTAATTTTAAAAAATCGATCTTTTTAAATATGAATGACAAATACAAATAAGTAGAAATGTCTTTCTTGTTCTTTAGTTAAAACAAAGTTTGAACAGGTTTGAACATACCTTAATATAAAATTTATACTAAAGACTTTTTTAACTATTTATTTTATTTTTATACTAAAGAAACAAAAGGTGGTTTAACTGTCAAACAATTACGCAGATTTCTGATAATTTTAAGAGAATTTCTTTACTACCAGAGATTTGTTTGCCTGAGCCAATTGGTGGGCACCCTGAACTACCTCGCCTCTCAGTATAGGATACTTTACCAAATAAGGTATCAATAGCGATTAGATTAGATGTAGTCTAATTGACTTTCAATAAGTGATATCGTGTATCCTATATTGAATAAAGATTTTTTGATTTTGATTGATTTTGATTTTTGACATCACGCCTAGAACAGAAATTAACATCAGTATAACAATGTTCGCCCCGCCGCCGGGAATTTAACCCAGGGCACCCGCGTTTAAGTCCACATCACTGCCAACTGAACTACGGAGCAGTCGCATTTACTATTTATCTTACCATGGCGAAAGGCATATTCAGATAAATTAATTACAATTAGATAAGTAACCATATAATTTATAGAAAGTAAGTAAGTACGTTGTTGCTTGTTAAATAATACTTAGTAATAATTATTACTTATCTAGCTGTCCCGGCGAACTTTGTATCGCGCCTCACAATTTGTATGGGAAAAAGATATTGTTCCTTTAACTATCTTCCTCTAATTTTTTAATATTTTCTCAGCTTTTAAAGCTTCCCTGGACTATAACGAACATTTCAAGACCAAAATCAGCTAACTAGACTTACGAACCACGATTCATTTTTATCAATATATATAAAACTCTTCCGTTACTGACTGACTGACTGACTGACAGACAACGCAGAGCCGAAACTACTAGGAGTGTAGGGGAGCACTAAGAAGGGATTTCCCGAAATTCCCACGGGAACGGGAAAAAACGGGATTTTTGTGTTTGTGAGAAATCTACGCGGGAAAAACCGCGGGGCAGCCTCTAGTAATAATTATAATATAGGAGATAATGTTTTAATACTCCTGACTAAGTAAAAGTTGACTTACAACCCTCACCGCTGAGATGAAATATTCCTTGAGTGTAAACCTAGGTCGAATTCCGACGGAAAATTTTACTGTATTTCTATTATTTATTTCTTGCTCTTATTTTTGGATAAAAAAGAGTTTTATATCTTATCATAAATTAAATTTAGAAGCAGGTACAACTGATGATGGTTTAATAATTATTTATAGTTAATGGTTCACCAATCAATAGGAACTTTCAATCAGCCAGCAGCAGCCGCGTGCCTAGCCTAGGGCCTAGACTAATAATTCAGTTGACTGCTACCGTGATACCGCATCTAATAATCCTGCGTTCCGCGCAATTTGGCCGTCGGAGCCGGAGCCATATTATTCAATAGGTGCAGCAAGAGAGTGGTACTGCTAGGTGCGAGCCGAACACATGTGCCGCCTGCCGCCGCCGCCGTTACTAATTAATACGTCGCTCCTTTGTTTTGCTCTTTATAATATTTGATTTACAGCGGCCGCGGTTAAAAGCGACATTACGCAGCAAAATGAGCCCTATTTCCAGGAATAACCGGCACATAATTGAATTGTTACCGCCGCCGTGTTTGTTTTTATAGAGCGCGAGGCGTAATAAAGGTGTCCGTGATAATTTTAATCGGGGACAATGTGTGCTGTAGATATTACGTCCCGGTTAATTGTTTCATTTAAAGCTGGCTGAATGAATTTGTTGCCGGGGATTATCATTCGTTTGTTCTTTTTGGGAATCAGCTTTATTACGCTCTGCTGACTGGGCGACGGCCCCACACTGCGAGTTGCGAGGCACACCTTTACACAATAGTATTTTTTACACAAAAAGGTTTTCTGTAAGAACCTAATAATTTTGAATTATTGATGTTTATGGAATCACTAACAGTTTAAACCCCCTTTTTTCTCTTAGAAATTAAATTTTTAGAATTTTTAACTTTAGTTTCCTTTGATAATCACAAACATTGCAATTACTTAAACATGAACTTAACATAAGTAACAGCAATTTTTTTTATAGTTTGGTTGATAACAATTCAGAGTTTATGGAACATAGATAGAATATTAGTTTCTAACAATTTAATCTAGTTTTGTCATGTGTTTTTTATGTTGTCCCGCAGTGGGTCCGGCCGCGGGAGTCGCCGCGACCGGCGGCGGGGGCCCGGCGGGCGGCGAGGGCAAGGTGTCCTCGGAGGAGGAGGAGCGCGGGGGCTCCCCGCTCGGCCCCGGGGGCCCCTTCGCCTGCTCGCAGTGCCGCGGCGCCTACCCCACGCGAGACCAGCTCGAGCGCCACGAGACCCTGCACTCGCCGAGCACTCAGGTGGATACAGACAAATATGTCAGTGAAATTTACACGTACCCCGTCCCTCCACCAACTCACTCCTCTCGCTTGCCCGTGTTTATGAGGCTGTAGACATTCTTGTTAACAATAATTATGTCAACAACGCCTACTTGCACGCTTGACCGATGTTATCTCCCAATACTACAGTAACTCACACTCTAATTTGTAAACATCGCTGCCGTTATACTGACGCATAATTATTATAGCCGCCCATTATCGTTAATTTATCTCGCTCGTCTTTTTTCTCCTAACATTAGTTTTGTCGTTTGTTCGCAGTCGTGCAAGATCTGCCACAAGAGTTTCGCGAACGTGTACCGCCTGCAGCGGCACATGATCAGCCACGACGACAGCGCGCGCCTGCGCAAGTACAAGTGCAACGACTGCGACAAGGCCTTCAAGTTCAAGCACCATCTGAAGGAGCACCTGCGCATCCACAGCGGCGAGAAGCCCTTCGAGTGCGCCAACTGTGGCAAGCGGTTTTCTCACTCCGGCTCCTACTCCAGCCACATGACCTCCAAGAAGTGCCTCGTCATGAATCTGAAGATGGGCCGCATCAAGCCGACTAACCCCGCGCTGCACCCGGACCGCGGGCCGGCGCGCAAGCGCTCGCTGCCGGGCGCCGGCGCGCGCCCGCCGCGGCCCTACCTGCCGCTGCTGCCCAAGTACAGCGACGCCGCCGCCCTGTTCGCGATGGCCGGCCACGACTCGTACTCGCACGCACCGCCCGGGCTGCCGCCCTTCTACCTGGGCGGCGGCGCGCCAGCGCCCGCGCCACCCCACGCGGCCGCCCCCTACAGTTTCCCAGCGTCGCTCAGCCAGCTGTTCGAGCAACTTGCGTCCTCGCACTACCAGCAGACGAAGCTCGAGCTGCCGAGCCCTGGCGGCGAGCAGGAGGCGGGGCGGGGGGACAGCCCCGCGCCGCCGCGTGACGACGACGACCATCGTTCCGAGGGCAGCGCCGAGCTCGTCATGGACATCGAGGAAGAAGAAGCCGCCGCCGTCAAGAAGGAGCTCGACGAGCGGGAGAACTACGCGCGCTCGCCTTCTAGAATGTACGAGTCCGTCCCCCTCAATAATAACGGACCGAGGGCCGAGAGCGACCACGCCGGCTTCAACACGATCCTAGAATCCGTCAACGCGTCAGTGACGAAGCACTTCCTTAGAGCAAATATGCAAAAACTATCTCCCGTCTCCGGGAACGTGTGCCCCAGTATTGATTATCCTCCTCTCATCAAAGAGGAACCCACAGACTTCTATAGATGTTCGAAATGCGATGCCGCGTTTAACAATAAAAGTGATTTACTTGACCATGAAAAAGTGATGTGCGGTAATTTGTTTAGAAAACACGAGGGCCTCGCAGCGCAGGTCGCAGAAACTGTTGCGCTCAACAGGCTCGAAGCAGAGATGCGCGCCTCTGCACCTCCTGGGTCCCCCGCACCGAGCGCGCCGGGCGGCGGCGGCAGCAGCGAGGACGAGGACGCGGCGCGCGACCCCGACCGCAAGACGCGCGCGCGCACCGCCATCAGCGACGAGCGGCTCGCCGTGCTGAAAGAACACTTTGCAATCGATCCTCAGCCCAAACGCGAAGATTTGAGAAGAATCGCCCAGCAGTTGGGTTTACACAACAGAGTGGTTCAGGTGTGGTTCCAAAACAGCCGAGCTCGAGTAAGACGGATGAATAAAAAATCTTCAGATTACGATCATCATGAAGGTTTACAGGAGCACCTGCAAGAGCAGCAGGGTGATCAGCCACTGGACTTGTCGACGAAGCGGTCGGCAGCGTCGACGGCGTCGAGCCCCGTGGCGTCACCGGGCAGCGCCAGTGCCGCCGCGCTCTCCGACTCCGAAGAGGCTGTCAACCTGAGCCAGAAGTCATCGCGCAGCGCGACGCCACTGCGGCACAGCTACCTGAGCGCTTACCCACATTCCAATTGCTCGTCGTCTTCTTGGACAGACTTTCGGCAGTCTCCGTCGCCGCTGCTGCCGCCTCCGCCGCGTCAAAACCCCGCGCTGCCGATGGAACAACTACTCCACTACGGGGAGATGCTCCGCGGGCGCGAGTCCTCGCCGTCTCCGCCGCGCTGGCCCGCGCCCGCCGCCGAGCCCGACCACGACTCCGCCCTCAAGCGCAGCCGGCTGAAGCAGGAGCCGCGGGGGCCGGGCGGGGGCGCGGGTGGCGAGGGAGAGGGCCAGTTCGTATGCGACCAGTGCGACAAGACCTTCGTGAAGCAGAGCTCGCTGGCGCGGCACAAATACGAGCACTCAGGTCAGTAGCCGATCGACTTAACCTATGTATAATTTTCTTAACTTAACTTGGGAAATGATTGACTTCCATGATTTAACTTCATGCTGCCTCTCTTAGAAATATTAATTTTGATCGAGACAGCATGAGAGATTGCCATCCGCAAGATATATCTCCAAGTCGTGATAACTCTGACCTCAGAAGCAGATTGTGAACAAGTGACGTTTGATTGTTGCAGGTCAGCGGCCCTACAAGTGCGTGGAGTGCCCGAAAGCGTTCAAGCACAAGCACCACCTGACGGAGCACAAGCGGCTGCACACGGGCGAGAAGCCCTTCCAGTGCTGCAAGTGCCTCAAGAAGTTCTCCCACTCGGGCTCCTACAGCCAGCACATGAACCACCGCTTCGCCATCTGCAAGCCGTACCGGGACTAGCTGCTCCCACGCTTCCTCATTACTGCTGTGTTACGGAGTGTTTCTGACAAAGGTGATAGATTAGAGGGTTGATTTTGCTCCGTCGTTCAGGTCGTTCATCGCCGCCCTAGTGTCAAAGACAACCCGTGTACCGAAGTATTGATCGCCCGGTATTTTCGTTTCCAACGTTTACATTAAGGCCTTGCTCAATGTATATTTTTTATACAGTAGTTTATATAGTTTGAATATCTAATTTACTGTGCCAAATGAATAATACATCGAATGTGCCATTGTGACGAGCCAAATATTTATAATGATAAGATTTTTATTTACACTTAATTAAGTTTTTTAGGACAGGTAACAGTTCCCAAAGTATCCCAAAGGCCGGTACCTGTAGCATAATACTCGTTAGCGATAAGCAATTTGTTCTCTGATATTGATATTTTTGTATATTTAGTGCGGCGTCTGTTGGCGGTGGCGCTCCTTGGCGCTCCGTGGCGCTGAGTGGGCCCGGACTCCCCAGTCACTTTACTATATGCGTAATAACTCAACAGCCAAAATAATTATTTAATGTTAATAAATCAAATTCTATATTAAAATTAGGCTTCGTAATGTAATAAATTTAAGTATTTAGATAGATTGAATCTTACTTAATAATTAAGTTTCAAGCATTCCATAATACTCCTATGGGATCTCTGCTGTGTTTAAACTATCTCGAATACTTAGTCCAAAGTCTATATACTTCGAATAAGTTGTACATAATAGGTTTATACTTGCATGATATAGTGGAACGCGTGAACAGCGCGCCCACGATGAATATGGTGACAATAAGAATGGCTTCAAGATGTTATTTGTGTACATACATACTCGTATAATTAATATTAAGAATTTCTGACTTCTCTTTTGGCTACCGACTTCTGCTGTGTGACTTTGTAAAGAAAATACTTAAATATTTTCCGATAAGACGCCACCAAGGTACTTAATTTACCATTTCTATTACAATTAACCATTTCCATTTCAATTTTATTTAAAAAAAGGAGTCCATTTTTTTAGTTTTTCAGTTAGTAAAATTAAACCTATACCTGTCGAAAGTTCCTAAGAAATAAAATAAATTTTAAGATACAACATTTTAACAACTTACATAATCGCAACTTCATTGCTGTCTTTATTTTCGATAGAAATTTAATAAGTATAAACTGCACGAAAAGGTTTCTAAGCAACGAATGAAATGTAATCTCCACTTACTTAATATTATTATTAAATATAGAAAAAAAATATAAAATTTGTTTGTTACAAGTTTAACGAAATTTTCAATGTAATGTTAAAATATATTTCACTTCCATCGCAGTCGCATGACCACTGACCACGTTGTCAGGCTTTGTAAATTTTCAATAAGCAGTATTCGTGTAGGTATTTTATATAATCTGTAATTTAAAGCCAAAGGTAACAATGCATAATATTTGTAATATTTTTTGATTTATTGTTTAGTTTTTAATTAGAACGTGCGAGGTCCGCCGCCCTACACTAACACCACATGCAAATGAAAATTATTCATAAATTAATTTGGAACTTTTTTTATACTCTATTTATCTATCTCTTTTTCTTTACTTTTTTATATACCTACTGAGATTACAGATGTTTTTTTTAATATCTAGGTACTTATAGTAAAAAATTATTACTTACGTTAAAATTTTCAGACAACTAAGTATTCATTATAAATTGAACAATCACTTACGTAAATCATTGTAATTCTTCTAAGCATCATTAAAATTAATTAATTTTTGTAAAAATTTTAAAGCATTTGGTATTTGGTGCTAGTATGGGGTGTACCACAGAGCGGACCCAGTGCGTGAGCGACGGCTAGGTGAACCAAAGGTAGTTAGCGAACCACGATGCGGCCTGTACCATATAGATCCGACATCCCTAGATTTGTAAACATTTTATTTAACTTTGTGCCAAAATTTACATTGATTAAGAATATTTTATAAGTTTAAAAGGCATTATGTACCTATGGTAAAGATTTTATTTACTTGTGCATAAAATTAAATTAAAAAGTATTTCTTCCATTGTATAATTATAGTTTATTTGTGAAGCAAACGTGAATTCCTATTGCCATACATTTAGTTTGTTACGTAGATAGACGCGCGCTCTGCGGCGGCCGCGCCCGCGCATTGCGCCCGCGCCGGCGCGGCGCGAGCAATCACTCGTTTGTTAAACTTACGAATAGATTAACATGTGTTAAAAATTACCAATATTATAAATTATAGCAATTCATTTCACTGAATATTATGTAATGTATATTGAATTTATGAATATTAAAAATATATTATATATAAATATTGACAATTCAATTTAAGCATATCGTTTTATTTTTTTAAATCCCATCTAGAATTGACCTCAACTGAAATGTTTAAAAAACATTTTATAATAGCGGGAAGCTAGTTCGATGCTGCTTTCAGCTTAGCTGTCTTTCAATTAAGGAGCGAACGAAACGATGCGAAACTAGTACCACTCCCGATAAATAATTTATATCTTCTAAACCAAGACAGTTTCTCTTAGATTTTAAACCTGAAAGCTACACAACAGGGCCTTAAAAGTTCTAAACAAGATTATATCTGGAGTCAATAACGCCTTTTATGATTTCGGCCATGGTTAAGAAGATATCAATTATTATTATTTTTGAAGTGTTTGCCACTTAAATTGTATATTTTTCATAGTCTGATTTACAATATCACACTAATATTATAAGGGCGAATTTTATTTTATTTATTTGTTACTTCTTTACGTCTAAACGGCTGGAGCGATTTTGATGAAACTTAGTAATATGCAGTTATCTGTGACCCTGGATTAACACATAGGCATGCGAGGCACAGCACTCTACATAGTAATAAATAATAAATCTGAAAAGACTGAAAGTAAGTACACTATATTATGATACGAAAAAGTACTTACTACGAGCTACGCACGTAGCAGTGCTACGCCATTGTAGACTCGTAGCATAGATAGTTACTGCGTAGCGCTCACAGACACTGCTAATTAAAGACGAGTAGACCGCGAACTTCGTACTGCCTACCCTTTAACTAAATATTATGCTGCATTGTATTATACCTATAAATATATACTTCTTTAATAACATAATAATAATAACACATCACACTCAGACCCCATAACTAGGAAAAACCTGTATCTAGGGTGCCCGAAACACACACAGAGACGAACATCACACCCAGACCGGAAACAAACATAGATATTCATCATATCAATATTCGCCCCGCCCGGGAATCGAACCCGGGTGCACACGCTTACTCAGTCCACATCACTGCCAACTGAGCTACGGAGCAGTCAATAATAAAGAGAAAGGATGTATTTGTCTTTTATTTTATATTGAATAGACTCCGGAAATACTGAACCGATTTAGAAAATTATTTCACTGTTACCGGCGCGGCGGTTTCCTTTCTCTGAGACTGTTACACACAATCTTCATCAAGGATTCGCTTGAGGCCGCAATAAACGATCCGAGCGAGAGAGTTGCGGTGATAGCCTGTTTCTCTTCTACTGGAACTAAAGAATCTAATTGTATGCGTGTCTTATGTGTTGAGGTGAGGAAATAAAAATATACCTAAGACAGGGACAATGCTACCACCTAGGTACAATGTAAAAAAAAACCGCAACCCTCTGCCTTGGCTCTTATTAGACCGGCTAAAGTTTTTAAAGAAAAAGCTACCGCAGGCTATATTTAGACTTAGATTTTATTTTGTTAAAATGGTATTTTGGCAGTAATTAGATAATCAGTCCTCATAACGTAGCTCTCAGCAAACGTTACTGAAGACATGGCAGTATAGACTATGTTCCTTTGCCTGCCCAGAATGGGTGAATATAAAAACAACAACAACACAACAATTAATCAAATCAATCCAGACCTCAGAATAATAATAACACAAGAACAAGCCTATACAGTCAATCACTCAGTGCGCAGTGTAGACAGATGAGCTATACATACCTATAGAGATATGTGTATGACAGCTAGGGATGTTAATCAACTACTTACGTACCAATTAACGAGATGTCGATAAGTTATTTCCATTGGGTGCTTAAGTATACTTACCGGTTTTCTTTTGCATCTAATACTTTACGCAGAAGAAATCTTGCGGGAAAGCTAGTTGATTTATTAAATAAAAAAAACGTTTTGTTTATGTTTTTTTTTATTAACAATTTATGTTTTTTTAAAGGATTTATTTAAATTGCATTGCAATGTATGTATGAATGATTGTTCGGATGAAATCTTACAAATCAATTTTGAAGCAGATATCTTTAAGGTGGTAAGTAACTCTCGGCATGGCGCGAAACTCAAATTTTCTAACTTAATCATAAATGAATACTTTTGCCAGAATAATTAAAAAATTTGAATCTCACGATTGAGATAAAATTTTGTTCAAAATTTTGTTTATTGTTGATGAAAGATTGATCTTCGTCAGTACTGATAGTTTAGCTCCCTCTTCTTCCGCGTAGGTATGTAAAAAAGTTTAAAAGAATTCGCGCATTTAAAAATCCAGCTTCCACATACTAATCGTTATTATCACATATTATCGTTTTTGAAAGACAGAGTCACCGATTTTGTGTATATATAAGAAACTTGATTTGGTCTTTCACCCTATACAATACATTCACAAAATCAGTAGGTCTGTCTTCCAAAACCGTTGCAACGTTCCAATGTGGGAAACGGCTTTTTTAGATACGCAAAGTCATTCAAATTTTATTAATAATTTCCTTATTACAAAAAGAGACCCCTGCCTTCAATAAAATAGGTACAGTCACGGACTAGGAGGCCGTAACAGATTTGTCTATGGTTTCGTCACTGTATTACCAAAGAACAAGAGCTATTTTGCAATACAGAAAAAATGGAAGTGTTACGCCGATCGTGTCCGCCACTGTACTAAAACCTTTTCCTGAATGTAACAAATACTTTTGTGAAAACCACATCAAAATCAGGAGTCGGGAGCCAAACTCGAGACAATCGCGGACAAACACACATACATACATAAAAACATACATACAAGTCAAATTGATAACCTCCTTTTCTGAAGTCGGTTAAAAACGAATACTTTCGTCATAATAAATAAAAAACACAAAGATTTATGAATTTTGTGCCATACCGAGAGTTTCCACCTTAAATCCGCCCGGCCGGCTAGAGTTTTAGCGAGAAAACAAACCCCGATTGATTTTTATATCTTATAGTAGTTATAAGCTCGAAGATTATCATAAGATTTTAGTGTTACAGTAACATTACTATACTCTGCAGATATAAACATTTGATAAAAAAACATCGACTCTAACGTTGGTCGCGGCACATCACTAGAAATCTCGAGTGGGGAGCAAGTGGGGAGTGTGGTTAGGTGCGGTGTGGAGGCGGGCTTGTGCGTACCCGCCTCTCACGTCTCCTTCAACCCCGCGATTATTGAATTGTTTTTATAAAAATAAGTATGAAAATCGACTTACCGGTGAAATGTAACACTTGATTTCGATTTGGTGTGTTTTCTGTTATCATTTTTGCAACAATCAACTGCACATTTCACCATAGTGACGGCGAAATACGAACAAAATCTCTCCAGGACCGCACGGTACAAGCAATCATCACAGACTATAGACGCTCGCGGCGGGAACGCCTTTTTGTTCTCACCTGTGTCTACTGTTCCCACTTGGATGTACTCCCTCTATAGCTGTAATATGTATACTCTAAGATCCAGACCTTCTCGCTGACTGAATCAATCAATCAAATTTTTCGTTGTGCGGCTGCGACAGTGTTGCCACCTTAGTGGATTTTCCACTAAATCTGGTGGTGGGAACCCCCATTTAGTGGCCATTTTTTGCGTTTAGTGGCTAGTGGATTTTTTTAGTGGAAAAATTAGACCAAGAACAAGAACTGTTGCAGTTTTGAATAAATTGGAATTGCGGTATGCGTATTACAAAGCGTATGAACTAAAGATGTTTTAGACAATTTAGTAGAATTACAACATTTTTCCTTTTTTTTTTCAATTGAATACAAAGTCGATGTAATTTTTTTTTTCATATTTTTGTCCATACTTCGAGGACCCTTAGTTTTCTTTGTAGCTGTCTTGAGCACCTGATTATAGTTTTTAAAGAAGATAGTTTAAGATCTAGATGGCAATAAAATTTTAAGGTTGCAGAAAAAGGTCGTCCCTCTCGGTATGGCGAAAAATATATATTTTTTTTTTTTAATGTGGGAGTTGGTTTCTTATTTCTTACATAAGCGAATTCATTAAAACTTTATTAAATTAATACTTTCGCCAGAATAAATAAAAAACGCGAAAAATTTTTAATTTCGCGCCATACCGAGAGGGACCACGTTAAAGTTTCAAGTTCAAGTTAGGGCTCAAGTCTTAAAAATTGAACATTAAAAAATCCTTAAAAAATAAAAGGGCCCAGGGAGGCAAATTTCTTAACTAAAAACGATTGACTCGTAATTGTCTTGTTCTTTTTGGCGACTTCGTTAACCAATGCTGTTTTCTTTGGGCGTGTAACAGAAATCACATTTGTTAAAGCGGCAATTGTTAACGAAGTCGCTAACAAGTCAATTACGAGTCGATCGTTTTTAGTTAAGAAATTTGCCTCCCAGGTCATATATTTGGGGTAGAACGCATAGCAAAGGGTCACCACTGTCCCCTATTTAAGTATGTCCACTCATCTGTCATGCACTCTAGTGGAAATTTTAGTGGTTTTCATAGGGGGACATATTTTAGTTAGTGGTTTTCTGGTGGTTTGAGGAGCCTTATCTGGTGGATTGCTATTTCAACCGTTGGCAACACTGGGCTGCGACGACGACGTAAAAAAAGTGTTTTCGCAATTTATTATTTTTAAACCTAATATAATTTTCTGTTTAAAACCATTTCAATCAGGAAATATTAATTTCCATGTGATGTTCTGTTTCCTTTAATTTTTTTGGTTCAGTGAAATGGGTGGAAAGTCTAAACAAAGTCAGAGAACGAAAAACAATGTCAGGGTAAGTGAGTGCTTTGCTTGCAGTGCTGTTGTTAGAAGCAGTGAACTGAACAACTGCAACTGTAGCCAAAACTTATTGTAATGTAATAGATGGCTAGGCTAGAACCAAAATCGTACCAGTTAACTATTGAGACCAAATTATTTAGTCTCCAAAACACCCACTGACCAGATATTGTATACAAACACGTAATCACAAACACAATTTCTGAGCTAGACTTGGTTACTCCCAGCTCCGGAGAGTGATTGGACTTATTATGTCCGGATCCGCTCTGGGATCCTACTCATCTTGTCGAGCCGGGCCCCTTATTAACTCCGGCTCCCATACGCTCCAAGCACTTCGTGCCAGTCCTCAAATCTGGATCCGTACGAGTCAGAATCTGCGCTACAACGATAACAAATTCGGACAATTTTTTAAATTTTATATTACAAATGATTTTGAAATATTGAAAAAACGAACAAATTTGCAAAAGACAAAAAACCGAATGCTTTCCGAAGTTCAGCGATTACTTAAACCTGAAAGAAATATCGAAACCAGATTGCGCAAGCGGAGTATCAGCATCTGTTATTCGACCAATGCTATTCTGATTTCCAGTTACTGAGTCAGATTCAGTGACGTGGTTCATCGTCCGAGCCGAGCTCTCACTCCGGACTTATTTAGGATCCAGATTGAAAAGAAACCTGAGGAGTGATCAGATTTTAGAATCCGAGAGTGGAATTAGCTCTTTTAAGTCTTCTTGTCCAGAGTTACCCAAGCCTATTCTGAGCAAAATGGTTGTACCTAGATCTTTATTTTGGTTTAGAATAGTTTAGATTCTCCTTAATCTTTGACATATAGGTAAATAAGTCAATTTACCTTACTTACTACTTTAGATAACCTAACACTCCTGGGCTGATATCACCTAACAGTAGATTACAAATGATTTTGGCTGTGCGCTAAGCAACACACTTTTAGGTGCAACATATTTTTTCTATGCAGTGTCCGAGATGTGTTGTGAGTGTGTTTTGTGTGGAAGACTTAAAAACCTGGACAACAAATAAAACCCACCCAAACAATCCTTAGACAGCCTCTTAACTAGGACTAATCTGAGGAAACCAGGACTGATGGCAACCCTACCAATTAAATAGGAGTACTTATTAATAAACAGTAATTCTTTATTAATCTTTCTAATTAAATTTTATTTTTAGCCATCAAGCAGTGGTCGCAGCGCTGAGTTGCTGGGCGCTGACACAGCATTTGGTAGTGTCAAGTTGTTTCCTGCTCTTTTCCCCACACTTGCTGCGGAGACTGATGCCGCTCTCAGTCCTGAGCTGAATCTCTGCATCAAGAAACTCAACAAAAAGGACCCGATTACTAAGACCAAGGTACTTTGCAGAAACTTTAAATGAAATATTGATGTGTGTTTGATTGGGGGTGAAGTCTTGTACCCTACATTCAATCTACTCATAATCATAATAATGTTTTTTTAAGGTGTGTTACTTAAAATCAGCTTTGATAAGTGGCAATGGATTTTAAAATGCAAATTGCTTGAATTTTATAAAGAACTTTGCACCGCCTTACTATTAACTAACCTATTGTGCATGTATTATACTCATAAACCTTCCTCTTGAATCACTCTCTCTATAAAAAAAAAACGCATCACAATCCAATGCATAGTTTTAAAGATTTAAGCATATATAGGGACAGATGTGGTATGCGACCTTATTTTATACTACACCTATGTATTGATAATGATTGTGTACCCAGGCTCTGCAAGAGTTGACGGAGCTGCTGAAGAGCGGCGCGGTGAAGGGAGCGGTGGGGACGGACGCGGGGGCGGGCGCAGTGGACGAGGTGGAGGCGGTGCTGGCGCTGTGGCCGCGGCTGTACTGCGCGCTGTCTGTCGACCCTGACCACAAAGTCAGAGAGGCTGTTCAGGTCTGACATAAGTTTTTATTTTATAGTTCTGTTGGTTTTAGCAAAATTTGTTTTGTGTTGTGCCCGATACGTTTACAAAAGTCGACTTGTTCGTAGCAGTTGCCCAAGCCACTACCCCGTAGGAAGAGGAGCGAGCGAGCGAAAGAGTCTCTTTCATTCTCTCCTTCACTGTAATGCTTTTGTGTCTCGCTTCAGCCGTAACGTTGCAATTTTTTCTTGGCTAGGTCCCCACTGCAAACCGAGATAAGTAACTTCGTTCCAATAAAGCGCAATTTAGAATACAGAATGAATGGTTGTTGTCAGGTGTGTCACGGCGCGCTCGTGGGCGCGGGCGGGCGGCGCGTGGCGCGCTCGCTGCGCGCTCTGCTGGCCGCGTGGCTGACGGCGCGCCACGACGGCTACGCGCCCGCCGCCGCCGCCGCCACCGCCTCGCTGCAGGTGCGTATCATGCGCGACAAACAAACCTTCGCGTGAGTTCGGGGAAACTTGTCGTCCCGCTCGCACCGACTTCGGTGGTTTGGTTCACTCACTCACACATAATATAAACCAAATGCTTGCTATGAAAGCCAAACCATGTCGATCAATGCTAGACTTGTGTACCGTAAGATGTAACTGCCATGCGTCTGACTGTCGATAAAAAACGTAACGTTATAGTTGCGTATTTAAAAAAATACTATGAAATACTACTTTACTTACCGATGAAATAATGAAGCATGATTGTTACTATTTGGTCCTAAACTTTTATTTTTGCGCTACAACATGGCTACAACACAGCAAATAAGTAAATTTACCGATAGTTTATTTACGTTCGGCAACTGAGCCAATCAAAACTGTCAAAAACTACGCACAGAAATACCTACATTGAAATACCGCAATTTTTTTCGCGTTTTTTATTTATTCTTGCGAAAGTTTTCTTTTTTTATAAAGTTTAATGAATTCGCGTATGTAAATAACCTAATCCCATATTGAAATACATCGTTTTTGGAAGACAGACTTACTGATTTTGTGTCTAAGGGGTAAAAGGCCAAAAATCAAGCTATGTCCTTAGACACAAAATCAGTAGGTCTGTCTTCCAAAAACGATGTATTACAACGTGGGAGATGGTTTTTTAGAGAGGGACCACCTTAAGATAAATAATTGAGGTGATAATTTTATTGGACGTTGAGACTTATGAGATGTATGTATGTTCTGTCCGCAGAAAACATTTCCAGGTGCGAAGCTCGGCGAGGCCATCGCCTTCTGCAAGGAGGAGGTGTTCGCGCAGCTGCGCGACGCCGCGCTGGGCGCCAACAAGTACGTCCCTGCCTTCATCATCTCATGCCATCTCATTGGTTTTATATTTCAATTTGTTATCAATTAGAATTATCTATCTATCGACTTCTACTATCTAAAAATTCATCGTGATTCATAAGTCTCGCTAAAATTCGAGAACAAGTGGGCTGATTTGTTTATTTTGGTTTTGAAATGCTCGTTATAATCCAGGAAAGGTTTAAAAGGTGAGAAAATATGAAAAAAAGGGGTGAATTAAGTAAAAACAACAATTTCATTTTTCCATAATAAATAAAATTGTATGACGCAATACGAAGTTTGCGGGGACAGTTTAGTAAGCAAATAAAAATGTCCGACTCGAAGGACCAATGAATATGTGGTACAGTCACGGACACGGTCGGCGTAACATTTCCGGTTTTTCTGTATTGTAAAATAGCTCTTGTTCTTTGGTAATACAGTCTAGGCCTGACGAAACCATAGACAAATCTGTTACGGCCTCCTAGTCCTTGACTGTACCTATCAGTTTTCTATACCATGGTTATTTTTTGAGCACCGAGAAACTTTTACACACGATTGCCATAGTAACAGAGGATGCATGTTACCTAAATAACATATAAAAACCATATTTCTCATCTTATATCTTCAGTTCGGTTATTGCCATTCTCAATGAAAATGTGAATGAAAAACATTTTGACATGATAAGTATACATTGCGGGTTTACAATTGAATCACTTGTATAGACAAAGAGATTCTCATATATATCCGCAATGTATACTTATCACATGTCAAAATATTTGTCATTCTTATTTTCATTTTGTACAGCAATTAGATACCTAAGGGTCAAGTTTCTTAACTAAAAACGAGTGACTCGTAATTGTCTTGTTAGCGACTTAGTTAACCATTGCTGTTTTCTTTGAGCGTGCAACAGAAATTACCTTTGTTAAAGCGGCAATGGTTAACGAAATCGCTAACAAGCCAATTACGAGTCACTCGTTTTTAGTTAAATACCAATATTATAAAGAGGAAAGATTTGTTTGTTTGTTTGTAACGAATAGGCTCCGGAAATACTGAACCGATTTGAAAAATTCTTTTACTGGTAGGAAGCTACACTATCCCCGAGTGTCATAGGCTATATTAGATTTTCAAAAAAATTAGGGATCCTTACTTAAACTCAAATAATGTAACCCAAGGTGCAATATTTTTTCCGTTGTTTACATATTTTGACAGGTGGTTTGTTGTTGTTGTTTGTTTTTTTATTCGCCCATTCTGGGCAGTCAATATAACATAGTCCATAGAGCCAAGTCTTTAGTAGTATCTTATATTCTATGGCGTATCGAAGTAAGCCGGGACAGCTCGTCTGATAATAAAATAGCAGGAGTCCGGAGCCGCACGAGCTATCGGCGGCGCTGCGCGGGCTGCGCGGCGTGTGCGCGCTGCTGCCGGCGGCCTCGCGCGAGTGGCTGAAGCCTCGCCTGGCGCTGCTGCTGGAGGAGCGCGCCTTCTGGAACCTTCACTCGCATTCGGATGACCATGTCAAGTATGTACCTTTATACCTTTTTTTTTTAGGCGGGGAAACCCCTGATGAATACCCTGCAGCCACGGGGGGAACCGCAGGGTAATGTAGGGTTCGCACCCACTAAAACCCCCCGGTGTCCTTCTCGGCTGTTGGCAGGAGGGTAGCGGGCAGTAATAATTCTCCGCGACCCCCCCCCCCCCCAAGCATCGGCTGTGGAGCCTCTTCTCGGGGGGAATATGTGGTCGTCCCCCCGGAGCGTGGATAGCTCGTTCCGCCGTCCTTCTCGGGGCCGTTGAATGAATGCACGAGGCCCCCGCCTTGTACACCCACGACCCCGGGGTCCCCTCTTAGTCGCCTCTTACGACAGGCAGGGGATACCTCAGTCCTATTCTTCGGCGCGGTACTGCAGGGCGTATGTACCTTTATACCTAGCCTTGCGTTCAGCTCCTAATAATTAGTGAAATGTTGCATTAAAGGCAGGTATTTCAATCCATAGCACCAGTTAACCGGTCCATTAAACAGCTCCCCCCATAAACCATTTCTTGTCATCCATTATGACCTTCTTGGTGCCATCGCTGGGTGCATGATCTATTTGTTCATTTAGTGGTGGTTCCTGGTTGGTGATCAATAAACAACATAGCAAAACTCTCGAAAGGGCCTCGTGCCGAGTTGGATTCGTCCCCTCGCACGCCTCTCAAAGGACCGGGCTCCATCCCGTGATACCGACGAGTATGAGAAATCATAATAATAATAACACATTGCACTCAGAGCCTCTAACTAGGAAGAACCTGTATCTAGGGTGCCCGAAACACACACGGAGAAGAACATTACATCCTGACCGGAAACAAACATCGATATTCATCATATCAATATTCGCCCCGCCCGGGAATCGAACCCGGGTGCACAAGATAAGATGAGAAATATGGTTTTCATATGTTATTCAGGTAACATGCATCCTCTGTTACTATGGCAACCGTGTGTAAAAGTTTCTAGGTGCTCAAAAACTAACCATGTATAGAAAACTGATATGTAGGTACCACATAGTTATTGGTCCTTCGAGCCTCATATTTTTATTAGCGTACTAAACTAACTGTCCCGGCGAACTTCGTATCGCGGCTTACAATTTTATTTACAATTACATTACATCCTGACCGGAAACAAACATCGATATTCATCATCAATATTCGCCCCGCCCGGGAATCGAACCCAGGTGCACACTCTTACTCAGTCCAAACCACTGCCAACTGAGCCACAAAGCAGTCATGATGATTATTTATTATTTATTTATTTTATTTTATTATTTTTTATTATTATGTTTAACTGTGAACGTGATAATGTCACTTTCGCATTTTGATATCTCGTAGAACTATACTTTTTTTATTTAAGACACTATAAATACTGGTTTGACCACTTTTGACATTTTACAAATTTAAGTTTTTAAAAACTTTACTCCGTAAGACAGAAATCAGGGTTCCAATAACAGATAACAACCTCTAATCTTTAATCTTATTTGAATGATATTACCGTTACGTCCAGGGAAGCGTGGTTCTCCCTGCTATGCAGCGTGATATCAGAGGAGGAATACCGCTCGGCCCTCTCGAGCACGCGGCTGCGGGCGGCGGCGCGCGCGGCACTAGCGAGCGCGCGCCGGCCCGCGCCCGCGCTCGCGCCTGCAGTGTATACACTACTACTGCTGCTGCTGCATCACTGCACGGTAGGTACATGAGGATGTCGCTTCCGCATCCGCATTGTGCGGAACTTTGGAAGAGGCTACATACACCGCTAATAGAGTAGCTCTTAAGTTTGTAGAAGAAGATTTTAAAGGAAGCGCAAGCGGATGATGAAAGTTTTAGTCCTCTTTCGCTTCCGCATTCAATTAAATACATTAGGAGAATTTTATGCGGAAGTTTGATCGCGCAACCGCTTGTTTACTTGAGCTTGCGTTACCATACCAAACCAGCCGGTTAGCTGCAAAGAGTGAGTAAGCTTCCCCCGCGTCTCAACTGTTTCCTCTCTTCTCTTTCTGTAAAACGCTGCGGGTAGGTGCCGCCTGCTGCATAATGTACAAGTTTAGAGTTTAATCAAAACTTTTGTTTAACATTTCAGGAGCTCGACGTGTGGGCCGATAAGAAAAAAGAATTAACTCAGAGAATATTAGAAGTCATATCGGACGGTATGTTAATAAAAGTATTATATTGTTAAAACAATTATTAATTGATATTTAAAATGATTTTTTTAATCAACTTAAAAAAAGAATGTTATCAGTTTGACCTGTATGTACTTATGTATGTTTGGTCAGGTCTGGTTGCAGCACCAATACGAACCTCATAAATTTTATGACGTTCCTAGCACCTTCTGTCGACAAAGGAGTCCAAGTAGACACGGCGTATTTTGATTTTAAGAAGGCCTTTGACACAGTGGACAATGATGTATTGCTGGAAAAGCTGGCGTTGGCGGGGTGCACTCCAAAAACGCTGGAATTTTTTGCTAGCTACATGAGTGATCGGAAACAATTTGTAGACTTTCGAAATGCGACATCGGAACCATACCCTACCTACTCACGAGTAATCCAGGGAAGTAATTTAGGACCATTAGCGTTTATCATAATGATAAACGATTTGCCTAATATCGTAAGGTCAGCAAAGTGCTTACTATTTGCGGATGATCTCAAATTGTACAGCAGCATATTAAATGAGGAGGATATCTCCCTCCTTCAGAAGGATATTGATGGAGTCGTGAATTGGGCCGAACGAAATAAGTTGGAATTTAATAAATCAAAGTGCAATATTATTTCTTACAGCCGAAGTAAATCGCCTAGACACCATCAGTATTTAGTGGATGGCACCCCAATGACACGAGTAGAGTCAGTGCGTGATCTTGGAGTTAATATGACTGCAGATCTCAATTTCAGCAACCATATCACTGATGTATGTAAAGAGGCCTTCCAGACGCTAGGTTTTGTACTTAGGACAGCAAATAACTTTACCAATGCATCTGCAATCAAGAGCTTGTACAACACATTAGTTAGGAGTAAGTTGGAATCAAATTCACTTGTTTGGAGTCCACACGAGGAAAAGTATAAATTTATGTTAGAGCGAATACAAAATAAATTTACTCGCTTTCTCTTTAAAAAGCTCTATGGGGTATATCCGAAATATCCGTTAATGTATCCGACTCTTTTTGTACTGGGAATGGTGGGATATACTAAACTTGAGGTAAGAAGGGAAATAGGTTTAGCGAAGTACGTTTTTCAGGTTTTACGAGGCATGACCAAAAACTCGGTGGTTCTAGCGGAATGTGCATTAAGGGTTCCCAAAAATGTGTTGAAGCCGCGCCCTTGACGCCTCCTGGCTATACCCACTAGCAGAACAAACCTGCTGCAAAAAGCTCCTCTAACTAGAGCCATCGAGTTGCTCAATTGCGTGGACGGAAAAATTGATATTTTTACGTGTTCTCTGAGTGAGTTCACAAGAGAAGCGGAACTCTTAATTTGCTACGGAAAATAGTTATTATTTTTTGTATATTTTTGTTTTTATTTGTAAGTGTTGCTTTAATTTTGTTTGCAAATTTTATTTTTTATGAAGAATATGTTGGATTTTTTAAAAATTTAAATATTTATCTGCAGATATATTCATTGTTCCATACATTATGTTCCTACACTATTGTATTAGATTAGTCTGTAATGATAGTGTAGTGTTTGGTATAAATAAATAAATAAATAAATAAATGTTTGTCTGCGATTATCTCGCGTTTGGGTGAACCGATTTTGATGCGGTCTTCTGAAAAGTATTTTTTACATTTAGGAGAAGGTTTTTAGGTACCTATTTTAACCGACTTCGAAAAAGAGGAAGTGCTCAGTTAATGTAAGTGTCAGTTTATTGAAGGCAGGTTCCTTTTTTGTCTAAAAAAAAAAGAAATGATGTATATTTCAGGCGGGTGGGGCTCGGCCAGGCAGATGTCGGAGTTCCTGCTGCCGCTGCTGGCGCACCTGCCGCCCGACCAGCCGCTCTACACGCAACTCTTCACTGCTCTGTTCGAGGGGTGATTATCATATTACATTCTGCTTAATAGGATTAGCTGCCCCTTCTTTGTCCCCCTTCCTATTATTGGAATAAGTAGTCCATTTTGAGACTAAACATAAGGATTCTTAGAAGGTCCAGTTAGAGTCTGAATATAAGGATACTTTGCTTTTTACAGCATTAACTTCATCAATAAATAGTATAAAACAAAGTCGCTTTCCGCGTCTGTCCCTATGTATGCTTATATCTTTGAAACTATCTAATGGATTTTGATGCGGTTTTTTGTAATCGATAGAGTGATCTTAAAGGAAGGTTTATAAGTATAATACATGAGCAAGATAGCAATAGGTTAGGCGGAACGATGTTCGCCGGGTCGACTAGTAAACTATATAATCAATGTGATTAAATTAAATGTTTGTTTATGCATTGAAAACCATAACGATGTACTGACTGCTCCGTGGCTCAGTCGGCAGTGATGTGGACTGAGTGACGTGTGCACCCGGGTTCGATTCCTGGGCGGGGCAAATGTTGGTATGATGAATATCGATGTTCGTTTCCGGTCTGGGTGTGATGTTCGTCTCTGTGTGTGTTTCGGGCACCCTAGATACAGGTTCTTCCTAGTTAAGGGCTCCGAGTGTGATGTGTGAAGTTATTATTATTATATGTGGTGTTTTTCTGCTGTATAATACCATGAAACCTTATATATTTACCCTGTTATTCATAAAAAATTAATGAGCATTTTAGTTATTTGACGTATGTCAATATAGACTGGATCTCACGTATTTGCCGTATAATAAACCAGAGAAGTAGACCTCCAGTAAAGCTAAATAAAATCTACAGTATCCTTATTAATATTACGATTAGTCTCTTAATAGATCATGCCAATAATAAGAGAGGGGACCAAGAATGGGGCGGCATAGCATATTTGTCTTTGTCTAAAAGAAAGTATTACAGTTTATTCTCCCTTATTTGTAATAAACTTTATTTTCTTTTATTTGCTCGCAGATTAGACAAAATGTCAGTGATAGTATCGAAGAGCGAGCGCCAGATCTGGCTCACAAGCTTGGCCGAGTGCCTGCGGTACGTGTCCGTGCAGGAGGCGCCCCACTGCGGGGAAGTGGTCTCCCGGGGCCACCGGGACTGGCTGCGGCACCTCTATTCCAAGCCCTATGACCCATTACTGAGAGACAACCTGATCAAACACTCCGCCAAAGCGATGACGGACTTGGTCAAGTACTGGCTGAAGATAGCTAAAGAAAACGAAGAAAAGTACGAAATTCTGATCAGAAACTTCTGGAACGACGTAGAATCTGTTCTTTTGGAGCAGATAAATAACTTGCCGCTTGAGGCAGACAAAGTTGAGGAGGCG